>OY856411.1:1483521007-1484721007 GCA_963693085.1 Alisma plantago-aquatica | reverse complement strand
CAGTTTGTTCTAGTATTAACCTACTAATTGAATTCATAATAAATAGGAAAACAACGACTAACCTAATATCAGGTTCACTAATCTTAATTCTAGGAAGGTGCAGGTCCAAAAGCAACGTCTGTCCTCTTGGTTCAACAGTTGGTGATCAGATGATAAAGCATCTTTATTCGTACTTTACCTCGGATTGGTGACTTCATGATTCTGCATGCCGCTGACACTGGGTAAAGGTGGAGGAACTTGACCCTCCACTGATTTTACACGTCATCAGCGAATGGTAATGAAGAGCATCATAGTAATTGTAGGATGTTTTCGCTTAGCATGTAGACCCATCTTTCACACAGGGAGCTAGAACGTAGGGAGTGAATCATAGTGAATCAGAATTTGTAGGAGCAAGTGAGGAAGGATGCGAAGAGGGTGTTTACTAGTATTGAACCACAAACAAGTGGTAGATGGGGAAATCTTACCACGAACTGTTGTTGTCTGATGCAAGTGCTAGAATAGTGGACCACGCTCACCTAGATTACCGAGAGTAAAGAAGGTAGCCGAAGGCCACCTCGGATCTGGCGATGGTGGTGGCACTCATGGATAGATCGCATTATCGTAGGCTGCACACAGTCAAGCCGCAAGAGAGAGATTAGTATCTAAATGGAGGAGATTCTGATGATGGGAGATTCCATTCAAGGTTGGGCGAGGTAGAGACGATATATTGCAGAAAGTGGTTGCTAGAGTCAGTCGACCATTGGGGTAGTAGGCAGAAGCCCTATGTCTCTCCGTTATAGCCACTGGTAGGTGGACGGAAGAGAATGGAGGAAGGGCGCTGTAGTTCTGGGCACTAGAAGGTCCTCCTCCGGCCACATCAGGGTTGTGGCTGCGGAAAGGAAGAGAAGAAGGGGGCGAAATAGGAAAGGGAGAGGAAGAGAAGAAGAGGAGGCGAAGGAGAGAAGCAAAGCGAGAGGGAGAGAAAAGAACAGACCAAGGAGATGGAGAGGAAGCGGCCGGCGCTGCGTTGCGTTCCGCTGGGGTCCGAAACGCACGCGGCCGTTAAAGAAGGGAAGGGAAAAAGCAGCCATTAAATAATAATTGTAAAGGGCAATTCAATGTAATTAATAGAAAGTTAAGAGGAAAGTTTACATAATTGATTGGATTCTCAAACGAAATAAAAAAGGCATCAAAATTTAGACAGAGGTAAACTAGATCTAGAAGCATCCAAATAATTTTTTATATTTTTTTTCTTGAATAAATTAGACCAGTAATTAATATCGATTTTAATTAAACATTGTACGACTAGAAAAGGATATAACTGCCTACCAGACACTAAAAGGATACTATCAGTTGATATTTAAGGTGTATTATTTAAAATAATCATTTGAAGGTATTAAAATTATTCTAGAAATTAAGACAAAATTTAAATTTCAAGATTTATTTAAAAAAAGTGTACTTGAGTCATTTATTATTTTATTAATTGACTATAGTTGTATTCTTACTATAAAATTAAGAGAGAGAATATTTAGACATTACATCACTTAAATAAAATAATGTATTGGTGTTTTAGAATAATTAAGATACTTTGTAAAAATAGATGTATAAAAGTTATTTTAGGCATATATTAAAAATGTAAATGAGTTTTATCTTTAAATGTCAAAATTATTGGTCCTTTATTTTTTATTCATATTTAAGGAAATAAATATTTTTATAATATATAATATGATTTACTTATTTGGATATAATAAAACTGAATTATTACTTAAAATAATTATGTTGAAGGCATTAAAATTGTTTTAGATCAAGAAAAAATCAAATGTCTTGATTTATATAAAAAAATGCAATGGCTCATTTTCTTAAGTTTTAGTTATTTTAAACGTTTGACTACCAAAATTATGGACAAATATATTCAGCATTTATTAGCTAAAGAAAGTAGGCTGGGTTTCAGGATAATTAAGACATTTTATTACACTAGATTATAAAAATTGTTTTAGACATGTTATAGATATAAATGAATTATATCTTGCAATATATGTTACCCACTAAATTATTATTTAAAATTAAGTTTATTACTTTGTGTTGATGATATTAAAACTAAATATGTTTTATATAGAATAACATTTTTATTGAGACATAAGGAATTGGACATCTTTGAAACAGCAGCTCTGCAACTTTGTCCAGGGTCCTTTCCAGGGCAAGGTTTTGCCCTCAAAATGCACAGACTCCCTCATTATCCTCATTCCAAAGGTCTCTGCGCCGGACACCTGCACCCAATTCCGCCTGATATCCTTGGACAATGTGTGTTCAAAACTGTTGTCCAAAGTGCCCGCATCCAGAATCAAACCCCTCCTTAATGTTTGGATCTCTCCCCATCAATTAGCCTTTATTCCTGGGAGGAGAATATGTGACAATATTGCACTAGTCCAGGAAGTGATCCATTCCATGGAGTCGAAGACATGTAATAAGAGGTTTATGGCCCTGAAGCTTGATCTCGTGAAGGCCTTTGACAAGCTAAGCTGGCACTTCATTCACGACACCCTTACAAGAACCCCTCTTCCAGCGGTCATCATCAACACCATCATGGAGATCATTACTTCTGGGGAATCATCTATTCTCTGGAATGGGGATATTGTCGGCACTTTCAAACCATCGTGTGGAGTGAAACAAGGAGATCGTCTATCTCCTTACATATTCCTTCTTTGTCTTGAAAGGCTCAGCCAACTCATCACTTTGGAAGTCGCCAACAACTCCTGGAAGCCCATCATCCTCACGAAATCAAAAATTCCCATCACACATGCTAGTTTTGCTGACAACATTATCCTCTTTGGAGAAGCTTCTCTACATCAAGCAAGGCTCATAAAAACATGTCTCAAGAGATTTAGTGATGCTTTAGGTCTTTTTCTATCACACAACAAAACTACCCTGTTCTTCTCCGTCAACACTCCTAGAGCAGTGAGGAGCTTGATCTGCAGGAGGTTGGGAATCCAGGAAACAAGCAATCTAGGTCGCCACCTTGGGATCCCGATCATCCATAGAAGGAAGAGCAAGGAACCTTTCCTCAATCTCATTGAGAAGATACACAAACAAATTAATCAATGGAAAAACAACATCCTCTCTCTGGCAGGAAGGACCACGCTAGCAAGATCAATACTGCAATCTCGGGCTTGTTACATTATGTAATCCATACAACTCCCTCTGTCCATTTGTGACAGAATCGACAACACTATAAGGAACTTTGTCTGGAACGAAAACTCCAACAAACGTATCAACTTGGTGGTCTAGAAGCATGTCACGAAGCCCAAGGCCCGAGGAGGCTTGACCATCAAGCGCACTAGAGATTTCAATGTTGCCTTGCTAATGAAGATGACATGGACTTTTATCCAACGCAGAAGTATCCCTTGGGTAGAACTTATGGAGAGTAAGTATCTCAGACGGGGGAGCCCAAGCATCAATGGCTCTCATCTCTGGCGCAACATTAGAAGCCAAATGCCTTTCATCCTCAACAATTCAAGACAAATAGCTATTTCTGGCCAAGACACTCTCGTCTGGTCGGATGAGTGGGTTGGCTCTGGCCAAGCTCCTACCATCAAGTTGGGCCTGTCTATTCCAGAGGATCTCCTTGACCTAAAAGTGGCCAGCCTGGTCAAAGAAAATGGCAACTGGGATGCTGATTTCATCCGTTTCTGGTTTGACGAAACAACAACTCTTGCTATTTTGAATATGCCTACTTCCAGCGGGTTATATGGTGAGGACGCCCGCATCTGGAAGTTGACACCACACGGCTCCTTCTCAGCTAATTCATCCTATACCTCCTTAACACAGGCAGATGATGAAGACCAGCCATTTTTCAAGGCCATCTGGGCTACCCGTGCTCCACACCGTCTTAAAACACACCTTTGGCTTCTGCTCCATAATAGGCTTCTCACGAACACCCTGAGAACCCATAAGAAGATGACTGAAGATCCCAAATGTTCCTTGTGCAACAACGCGGACGAAGACTGCCTTCATGCCATAAGAGATTGCAACGTAGCCACTCTAGTCTGGACCAAGGTGTTACCACCGGTAGCATCCAGCTTCTTTACTTTCACTAATATTCAATAATGGTTTGAGTATAATCTTGAGGGTCTTCATCATATCCCCTATTGGGACACGAATTTTGCTGTGACCTGCTGGAAAATCTGGAAGAATCTTAACTCCCATATTTTCAAATATCCCCCCCTCGATCCTCGTTGTATAATGCTTGGCTGAGAAAGCCTCGATCTCCAAAGCTCTGTCACCCTCCTCTATCTGCACTCCTGAAGATACCGGACCAGGCCCTTCATTAATGATCAAATCGAACACAATTATCATCCATGTTGATGATGCCCTTTCTAGCAACACACTGGCGACATGTGCATGCACAATCTCCAGATCTCATATAGGTGCATGGATCAAGGGGTCAGCCAGCGTCACCCCAGGCTCCGACGCCATGGAAGGAGAGCTGAAGGCCATCTGGCAGGGATCGCAACTCGCCTTTCCCAACAACCTTTCTAATGGGATTTTTATCTCAGACTCCTGGAATGCGGTGCAATGGGTTACCCAATGGATAAGACCCCCAGACAAATATTTCCTTCTCACTTGCAAAATCATCGAATCTTTAGGACGAGCTGGCATCACGATAGTGGCACACTAGAAAAGGAACCAAAACAAGCTTACTGATTCACTGGCAAAGTCCTGCTTAAAGCAACCTTCTTCACCCTAGATATGGAATTACTGCCCCCCTCATACTCTCCACACTTATCTTTCTGACCTACAAACCTTTCCCACTCTTTTTAGTGTAACTCCATGATGTAACTAGTTCTTCCATTACCGCAAAATAAAATAAAATTATTACTTAGATTTTAGTGTTTTACACCTACTTTTACATGATTATTAAGAAACCTCGAGTTACATTCGAGGGGAACCAGGATAAGAAAGAATTAACTTAACAATGGGAAGATAAGATAGAGGCTCATTACGTAGATCTAGATAAAAGGATAAACCAACCACACAATCATGTACATATAATAGGGGTTATTGGGCATTACCATGCTATACATCCACAATTGAAAGTACTTTTAGGGCGACACTTGTAAATTGCATATATATATATCGTATATATGTATATATATAAGTTTTGGATCATTGTGGTGTTTGATTGGACATATATTATTTGCATCGTATGCAATAATAGAATGCCAAAACCAAAATTTGATCATATCGATTGACCGGCCTAAATCACGCGTTCAAAAGGAGTGGATTTGAAGTAGTCAGACTTTTAAATAACCCGACTCTTAGGCCCCCGCAACGATAACGGGGTCCGAAGTAGCGATCAGGGTCGAACCACATGGACAAGGGTGATTGTGCTAAGAATGCGGAATTGACACTCTACACTCTGGTAAAAGAAGGGTAAGAAAATGTTCCCAAGGGAACGGTAGATCAAGAACAGTAAAACAAAAGAATAAAAGGAAACAAAATGCCACAAGAATGTTATAAAGAAAAAGCTATCTCCAACTGGAGTTACAAGGAAGATTTAAGGTTTTGGCATTTCATCAATTTTTAGGAGTTTTGTGCAACGGAACCTGAGGAGATAGCACTATTGTCTAGGTAAGGAACAAAAGAAGAAAACTTAGGCATAACAAGCGGTAGTAGAATACATCCAGTACCCCTTCTCTCAAAGAGGGTATCTCCAACTAAGCACCAACACCCCCTCTCAAAGGTAGCAGACTTGGGTTGGAGTGGAAAGATAACTGAAGCATCTCTGACCCTGGGTACTCTCGTAGTCCCTGATCGGACCAAATGCTAGAGTTACAACACCTCTCTCAAGGGAGTTGAAATGGGAAACACGATTCGATTGCTAGTCAAAACATGATCCAAGCATACAAGCTAGAGTTTAGATGCTAAAAAAAGAAATCATCCAACAAAAGGGGGACAAACACAGAACAATAGGTATTAAAACTCCACTAATTCCATTAGCATGAGTATTGTATAAAAGGTTTTAGTTACATTGTGTAATAAATGAAAGTAAATGATTGTAAACGGGGAAGATAGGTATCGCCTCCTTGATATAGGAGGGTGATATACAACAGCAGACCCCTAAGGTGTCTCTAACCCGATACCGGGCAGGAGCTCTGACCGACATGCCCGTGTCGGGCGGCCAGCCCTGTCAGGAGACATGTAGTGATAGGTAGGCATAACGGCCAAGGCTCACTACCCGATACGCCCGTATCAGGGTACCACCCTCTCGGGCGGCACGCCGTGACGAGAAATCCGTATTGATCTCAGTATCGTGTTGGGTTAAAGATAGTTTAGGTTCTCAGGTTCCTTGTATCGGGTGTAGGGGCGAGCCATCTCGGGAATGAGCCCATCTAGGAATCCAGCACATCGAGTGTCCTTCTTGGTCATATCCGGCTGCTGCGGCTACCGGGACAGGTTCAAAGTGAACCACTCCCGTCCCTCTCGGGTAGGGGGTGTGCTCACCTAGTATCGCCCGACATGCCCTTGGAACGCGTCACACTAGCTCCTGAAGCTTTCCAAAGTTAGCTTTCACTAGGGTTCTGACCCATCCCATCAGAGTCCTGTAGCTTCTATTTATAGGCAGTGGTTGGAAGAAGTTGCGATTCTCCAGGCGCCACGTGTCCTCCATCGGCTCCATTAGCACATCTTCGGGGATGATCGACATGCGTGTCGCCCGACACAACGGGTGTCGGGTTGGAAGTGTGTCGGTTAGTCGTGACGGGTGGTCGCCTACCGGTGGCACTACTACAGAAGTGCCTTTTAGTGTCGGTTGTTTAACCCCCTTTGGCGTTGGTTTCTGAACGACGCCTATGTGGGCGCCGCTAAAAGGGTGGACACTTCAGCGTCGGTTAAAAAACCGACGCCTATTTAATATAAAGGCGTCGGTGTTTTATAAAATACCGACGCCAAAAGGGTTCCCGCCACAGAAAACGGCGTCATCTAGGACGCTTTCTGCGTCGGTTATATACTAAACAACCGACGCAGAAAAGTGTCCTAGATGACTCCCATTTCCTGTAGCGCGAACACTTTTGGCGTCGGTGTTTTATAAAACACCGACGCTGTAAGTCTGTGCTGACGGTTATCGGTAAATAACCGACGCCTATATCTATTTTTTTTTTATAAATCTGTTTGCAGGCCTGCTGTGGCTGGTCAGCAGGATGAGACCCTGCAGTTCAGTTTTCTGAACTGCAGGTTTACGACATCCATTGATATCAGCCTACAAACAGGCCACAAACCTGCAAAATTAACATAAAAAGATTCACACAAGTAGATACATTCATACATCAATTCAATTGTCACGTTCACACATATAGAATCATTCAAATACATGTTTTAACATTCAGAAACATTCATTTACAAAGTATCATTCATCATCACTATCAACATCCCAATTATATCTTACAGTTGCCACTGTTTGTACAGCTATTGCCCATTCTTCTCTTACTTCATTTAATGATTCCCTCGTATATGGAGCATGTACATTTTTTAAGCGTTTGCCTATAGTGTGGTCAGTTTTAAACACCTGCAAAGAGAATGATGTATATATATAAGTAATAATATAAAAATAAGATTGATATATTTCATACTAACTAATGAGACTATATATAATACCTCATGTATGGTATCGATGTCCAATGCGGCATGTTTGATAATCATCTGCATAAATCGCATCACATAGTATGCGCATGCCCAGCCATTGTCTTGTGTAGCGCACTATAAATTGAAACTTACAAATTAATACAACTAAGCACAATTCACATCAATAATATATACATTGGAGTCGGGGAGTCGGGAACTTACTTTTACGTTCTCCCAAGACAATGGCTGGTTCTTTTTCCTTGGGACCTTTCCTCCAGCATTTTTGAATGCATCTAAACCCCTACATGTTAATATAACACACTAAGTTGCATAAGTAAATAGTAATGTAATAAAAGATGTTAACGGATATAAAAAATGAAATATTTCTCACCAGAATAATGCCATTCTCATTACGTGTCCAATTTTAGTGTTTAATGTACTTCCTGCGGGATCTAGATAATAAACAGTGAACGTCCCGGGGACAATAACTAGTAACTCCCAATGTCTACCACTAGAGGTAAAAAGTTAACAATTAATAACTCAAAATGCAAAATAATAATGGAATTTTCTTAAGTCCAAATTATAAATAAAGCAAACTTACTTGACATTGAATGGAGCTATTATTATCGTCTTCATTTGATGACCAAAAATTGTAAAAGCATCTATACAGTATTGTTGAACACTATCAGGGTCTTTAGCTACCATACTAATCAATGATGGAATCAAAAATCCCACATGATCATATGCAAATTGTTTGCAATGATCTTCGATTAAGTAGCTGCAAAACATATAGACGTATGCATTAATATATAAGAAACTAGATCACCGGATCTTACACAAGGTATATGGATGTATAAACAAGATCTCACCTTATCCATGTCTCTATCATTGATGTATTCAACCATTCATACATAAACAGCTCAATAATATCTTGTATAAATAAAGAGCTGTCGTATGATTGACCTGCATAATCTGCATCTAAAGAAACAATTATAGGGCAAAGTATATTATGTGCCCGTAGCCAACATGCCATTCCCCTACAAGCAGGACCTAACGGGTATTGTAGGTCAGTTAGAACCCAAGTTGGTAATGCGGGAATTGGAGGTGGAGGCCTAGGTGCTCCTGGTGTCTTCTTTTTAACCTGTATATATAATTTCAGATCAGTTGACATCATATATACACATTAACAGTCTAAATCAATGTAAATTTATCTTACAATTTCAGTCGTGTAGAGGACATCTGCTTTGGGCCACAATATGACCCCGCTTTCTGCGTCACCAAGTGTATCAATATCTGGGTGGGCATATGGCAACGCAACTTCCCTCCAATCGGGTAATACATGTATCGGGCTCACACGAATGTAGCCCTGCGGCATTGGACTCCCATGAAACGTTGCCCCAGGAAGGGACTGGTAAGCTTGCGCCTCTGCAACAACATAGTTTTCCATTCTTAAGCGGCATGGCTTCAATGCCTACAAATTTACGTAAAGAATGTTATACATATATACATATCATCTTGAAAACATATCATCTTGAAAAGACTAGCTACAATGTCATAAACAATACTTACAGCAGACGTGTTAGGCGATGGGTCTCCAGGATTACTTGCAGTCTGTGCACCAGGAGAAGAGTGGGTCGGCATAGGCTGATTGGAAGCCTGAGATGTCTGCCACCGCAGCAATTCTTCCTTGACCTTCTCAGCAACCACATCGTTGAGCTTCTTAGCAACTATATCCTCGACTCTCTTATTCTCCTATACATGGATAAAACAAATATTAGCTTTTTATTAATGAATTTCCTTTTGCAGTAACATTATAAAAATAGAATATATATGTTACCTCTTCTTGAGAAAGTCCCGCTCTGGGTTTGCGCTGGGATGGCCCAAAGAATGCTTTGATGCCCACACCAGCGCCGGCACCTCTAACACGTCCAGGATGCTCTGGGTTACCCAGAGCAACTGTCAATTCATCCCTTGTGCCCTGAGGGATGAACGTGCCTTGTTTTCTCTGCTCGTGCAGCTCCCGCTAATCACCATAAACAAAAATTGGTAAGTTAACACCACAAATAATCAATATTCAAATGATTGCTCTAAGAGTTGTATTTTACCATTTTTGCAGCCGCCTCAGCAGTTTCGGGCTTCTTTATTTCACCCTTCTTGTTTTTCCTGCCAGCTATCCAGATATCATGGCGAGGGAAGGGTGTGGCTGCAGACTCCTGAGTAGTCGCAGACTCCTGAGTAGCCGCAGACTCCGCCTGTAGTCTTTGGCGAACGCTTGCATAGCCTTTTGGACCCATAGTATGGTCATGTACATTCAGTGCACGCCTTGCTTTTTGTGCGTCACTGAGGGCCTAGTTAGTATGCACATTTATAATTACGTTAGTAGCACTAAATCTTAATCTTGAATAGGTGAATACAATGTATATTAATTAAAATGGGAGTGACGCCTAATACCTTGAATTCTTCAGATTTTCTTGAAGCAACAAAATTGTCCCAATCTTCTTTGTCCAAGAAGTTCCATTGTTCAAGGGCTGACTTCTTCTTCTTATCACCCTGTCTTATGTATTCTCTGTTCAGATTTGTCCTGTAATTCCTAAGCATCTTTCCAGCGCGTTGCATCACACTTTTACGATGCAACATCTCATCCAATGCAAACAGATTCTGTAAAATAGAAATGTTATTAACTAGTACCAAAAATATAATTGCAAATAATAGAATTTGTAATCTACAAAATAGAATTGCAAATAATAATAACTCACGCATAAATCTTTCCATATCAAGTCTTTCTTCGCCTGAGGAACTTTATGCCAATTATCATATTTAACACCACAATGGCTTCGAGTGACAACCCCAAGATAGTTTATAAAATTATTGCGGTTCACTCCAATTGCATTCCCTCCATTATCAAACTCCACAACCAATTTGGATCCACTGCCACTCAGCGCAAGTAACTTTTTCAACAGAGTGATACCCCTTTTCTTGTTAAGTTTTTGTTGCTGCGCATCAAGTTGCTCAATTGCTTCAGTGGGTAGCTGTGCATCATCAACCTAAAATTTGACAAAAATAAACACACCGAATTAAGCCAATATAGAAATACAGGATATATGACATAACTAGAAGATAATGAATTTTATAGAAATACGGGATATGTTTTTAGAACTTACGTTGGTATCCTCGTCATGCTCGTCATGGACAGCATGCTCATCATGGACTTCATGCTCATCATGGACATCATTCTCATCATGGTGAGCCATCTGAAAATTTCATTAAAAAGGAAAACATTTAGCATTTGTATCAACTAGAATAAGGAAAACATTTAGCATTTGTATAAACATACATGTCTCTAAAATTGTGATCTTTTATCAATTAGCAATCCTTCAATGTACAAGTAATATAAAAAACAATGATTGTTCACATTCTAGGCCAACAAACACATTTCATGTCATTCTTATATATAATAAATGTGTACCACCTATCCCATCCTTGAACACCTAATCTCACTAGTAAGTGTATAATGTGTATTGGGTTTTCAAGAAAATTTCGGCAGCATTTCCCCGCTGTTCTCTAAGTACATATGTACTTAGAGAACAAACGGGGAAATGCTACCAAAATTTTCTCGAAAACCCAATACACATTATACACTTACATCCTAAGTGAGATTAGGTG
Organism: Alisma plantago-aquatica; assembly: GCA_963693085.1. NCBI lineage: Eukaryota > Viridiplantae > Streptophyta > Magnoliopsida > Alismatales > Alismataceae > Alisma > Alisma plantago-aquatica. The sequence continues at coordinate 1,484,709,748 of OY856411.1, read as the reverse complement.
TTCAAGAACAGTCACAAACCGGGGACTATCCAAGATTTACTCCTAATGAGTAAATGTTGGACGGGTTTCTAGGCCAACAAACACAATAATAGATATCTACAATGAAGCCGGACTCCATACAAACAGTATATAATTTAGTGATTGTTCATTCTAATTTATATCAATGTACAAGTAATATAAAAAACAATGATTGTTCACATTCTAGGCCAACAAACACATTTCATGTCATTCTTATATATATAATAAATGTGTACCACCTATCCCATCCTTGAACACCTAATCTCACTAGTAAGTGTATAATGTGTATTGGGTTTTCAAGAAAATTTCGGCAGCATTTCCCCGCTGTTCTCTAAGTACATATGTACTTAGAGAACAAACGGGGAAATGCTACCAAAATTTTCTCGAAAACCCAATACACATTATACACTTACATCCTAAGTGAGATTAGGTGTTCAAGAACAGTCCCAAACCGGGGACTATCCAAGATTTACTCCTAATGAGTAAATTTTGGACGGGTTTCTAGGCCAACAAACACAATAATAGATATCTACAATGAAGCCGGACTCCATACAAACAGTATATAATTTAGTGATTGTTCATTCTAATTTATATCAATGTACAAGTAATATAAAAAACAATGATTGTTCACATTCTAGGCCAACAAACACATTTCATGTCATTCTTATATATAATAAATGTGTACCACCTATCCCATCCTTGAACACCTAATCTCACTAGTAAGTGTATAATGTGTATTGGGTTTTCAAGAAAATTTCGGCAGCATTTCCCCGCTGTTCTCTAAGTACATATGTACTTAGAGAACAAACGGGGAAATGCTACTGAAATTTTCTCGAAAACCCAATACACATTATACACTTACATCCTAAGTGAGATTAGGTGTTCAAGAACAGTCCCAAATCGGGGACTATCCAAGATTTACTCCTAATGAGTAAATTTTGGACGGGTTTCTAGGCCAACAAACACAATAATAGATATCTACAATGAAGCCGGACTCCATACAAACAGTATATAATTTAGTGATTGTTCATTCTAATTTATATCAATGTACAAGTAATATAAAAAAAAATGATTGTTCACATTCTAGGCCAACAAACACATTTCATGTCATTCTTATATATAATAAATGTGTACCACCTATCCCATCCTTGAACACCTAATCTCACTAGTAAGTGTATAATGTGTATTGGGTTTTCAAGAAAATTTCGGCAGCATTTCCCCGCTGTTCTCTAAGTACATATGTACTTAGAGAACAAACGGGGAAATGCTACTGAAATTTTCTCGAAAACCCAATACACATTATACACTTACATCCTAAGTGAGATTAGGTGTTCAAGAACAGTCCCAAACCGGGGACTATCCAAGATTTACTCCTAATGAGCCAATCTTGGACGGGTTTCTAGGCCAACAAATACATGTGTTGTCATTCTTATATATAATAAATGTCTATAAAGTACAGGCAACATGGTTAATCCTAATCCATAGAGCATTATTAAATAATAAATCAAGAAATCAATAGTTTCAAACAAAAGGTCTAGGAATCTTTACTAGACATTATATGTATCCCTAATCATCATATTTAACATACTACATTATTATGAACATCCAGATCAGATTAAGATCATACTATGTTATAACCATTGGTTTAATAACCCTATTTCTGCATGTACATGTTTATCAACTTTAAAACCCTATAATTCATGAAATCATTCTAATTCAATTTAATATGTTGGGATCACATAATTATATAATGACATCAGAATATATAGAAGAATCATAATTAACATGATTAACAACATGCTCATCAAACTAGGGTTTTCTTGAATATCATCTAATATTTGTGTACTAGACATTATATTTATCCCTAATCATCATATTTAACATACCATTATTATGAACATCCAGATTAGATTAACTCTAATCAAATACATTACATGCATTTTTATCACAACAATTTGATCGATGCATAAAAAAGCAGAGCAACTAGCAGCGGGAAGACCAACCTTGTCAGAGGGAAGAAGGCAGAGGCTCCGGTGGCTCTGGCTGGAGAAGTAGCTAGCAGCGACGGCGGTGGAGGAGCAGCTAGCAGCTCCGGTGGCTCTGGCGGTGGTTGCGGCGGCGCGACGACCGTGGAAAAGCACCAGGCGGCGCCGAAGAGTCAGGCGTGGCGGCGGCCTCAGGCGCTTGGAGCAGCAGGGGCAGGCAGCAGGGGCGGGCAGTAGGGGCGGCGGAGAAGGGGGCGCGGAGAAGGAGGAGTGGTGGTGGAGAAGGGGGCGCCGGAGAAGTGGGCGCCGGAGAAGAAATAGCCGGAGAAATGGCACTGGAGAAGAAATCGCCGGAGAGAAATCGCCGGCAGCAGAGAAATAGGGTAATTGCTCGCAATGAAACAGAAGAAAGGGGAAGAGTCGGGCGATCGCGGAGTATTAGTTCCCATATAGCGTCGGTTGTTTGCATCCACCGACGCCTAAACATCTTTAGCGTCGGTTGTTTGCAACAACCGACGTCCAATTAGACGATATTTTCATGAAATTGTTTGGCGGGAACAACCTTCCGCGTCGGTTATAAAAGGATAACCGACGCTGAAAGTGACACTTTTTGCGCAAATTTTCATCGCACATAGGCGTCGGTGTATACCTACATGACCGACGCTGACAATGACACTATTTTTTTTTTGATCTACATTTGGATTTCGCGGCCGACTTTCAGCGTCAGTTTGTTATAAACCACCGACGCTGAATACAAAGCGGTACCCGTGTCTGGCTGGTCTTTGAATATAGACGTCGGTTTGCTTAAAAAACCGATGCCTAACATATAAGGCGTCGGTTTTTCTTAATAACCGACGCCCAGAAAAGTGACATTGAATGCTATTTCTGTAGTAGTGTGGGTGGCTCATATCGCATGACATGCTACATCGGGAGAGTAGTCGTGGCGGGTACAACTCCATGTCGGGTAAGTGGTGTATCACCCGACGGGGTCTTCTTGCGTGACACATTCGTGTCGCACGTCAGCTGTATCGGGCTGCTGCGCAACGGGTAATGAGTGTTTCGGGTGACTGGTAGGAGGGTTGATGCAGGTAAACGTCGTTCATGGGCTGGGACGGGCCTTTTTGGTGGAAAGACAAGGAAAAACTCTACAAAAGGATGCAAAAATTGGTCAGAGCATAGTGCAGTTTAATTTTGTTCAAAACATGACAAAATTGATAGGAAAAATAGTTTAGAGGGCAGTTTTGACAACAAAATGTAGGCCATAAATAACCCCAAAAAGGGTGTTATCAACTCCGCCAAACATAGCATTTTGATTTTCCCCAATCAATCTGTACATATTTTAAGGCTTTGTTTTGCGATTCTTCTTCAGAACTCGACATAGTCTTCGGACAAGGGGTTTGAGCGAGTAATGAGATGTCTTAATGAAAATTTTGTCTGACTACAAACAACAAACTTTATTTTTCCTGCCTTATTTAAGCAAAAATTCTCCCTTCAGCTTTGTCGAGACTTAGGTGCATGATTCTGAAGTTAGCTTTCACACCAAAAAACTTTAGGAATAGAAAGTTGGGTTTTTGGGTAGGCTTAAGGCTTTTTGGGTTTTTCTTGTTTCCCATAAGTCCATCCGGGTACGGGTCCGTTAACGGGTGAGTGGTCCCTGCAGTCCAAGCCAGTTGGCTTTAGAGTAGTGATTTCACATCCTATGTACCAGTGCCCCGGATCTACCATGCCTAAAGATGGGTACTTTTGGAAAAATAAGTATATATATATATATATATATATATATATATATATATATATTTGGCACAACTCTCATGCTTTTATTCACTCTCATAAGGCTTTTCTCTGTTTTTGGGATTTTTGATGGGTAGGGAAACAAAAGCAAGTTGCTATTTGGGAAACCTTTTCCTTCACATACACATCTCTTGGCTGTTGCGAGATTATTTTGTCGAAATTGGCATAGAAAAGTTATAGCCTTTGTCGTTTGAGACTGCAATTTTAGAAAAACGTAACAAAAACCTGCACCACCTTAGACACAGAGAAAACAAGTTGGGAGAAGTTGTATCAGATTTTTACTATAGAGAGTCTTTATACAATTGTATAGAGGCAAGGGGTTGTATATGCACTATATTGTATCATACTTGTATATGTATATATAAACAAAGTATGTTTAAGAGGAAAAAGGAAAAAAAAATGAGTACCTCCCTCACTGATATATAGTACCTCCCCAAACTTACCCCACACTCTGTCCTAGAGTTGTTAGATAAATACAGGAGCATAGTAATAAATCAATGTGGGTTTAGCTGGTGAGCGCGCCTCCTTCAGATATAAGCTCCAACACATATTCTTCGTGCTTTCCGTGGTACTCGATGTGATGGAGCTTGTCATGTGTTTGTTGCAGTGCTACCGAGCTGTAGATCCATTCCAGCACGTAGATGTCACAGTCATTGGATTGTGGAGCTTGTTGTGGACTGTTGTGGCAGAATTGGAGCTCGTGCCATTTGTTCGCTGTGTCCTTCAGGAATGGCCGGATCAGTGTTGCCACCTTGATGTAGTATTTTCTTACTAGGTTCTCGAGGGGTGTCAACGTGGTTGATGTACACTACATCGGATGATCTTTGTTGTTGTCTGAGATGTTGTAGAAGATTGCTGCTCGTGGGCTAGTGTACATCATCAGGAGCGTCCAGTGGTTGTAGTGCAGGATAGGGAAGAAAATGATAGGTGGCATTCTACTCTCTATCTCTGCCAGAAAAGATTGCTTCGCTCCTGACTCATCATCTAGGAAGATGTCGTTGAACAACATTGGATGGCAATGTATGTGTGTTCAAACTTCTTCTGTAGTATCTGGATGTATGCTGCCACCACTGACATTGCCAAACATCCTCCTACCTTTATCACGTCCCGAAGATCATCGACTAGGACTATGATGTCTTCTGCCTCATATATGACATCTGCGGGGGTAGAATCAGCCAGCTTATTCAGAATTTTCTTGACATGTTCCTTAGTTAGGGTAGAACACGAGGAACGGTCGAAGTTGCTTATCCTTTCTTCCGAAACATCAGGCATAGTAGAGTCTTCAGTTGTAAGGATATCATGCAGAACATCCAACTGCTTTCCTGCCCCGTAGATGTCTGTGGCGATCTCGGCCGCTTCCTCTAGAGGGCTGCTGGGTTGGGAGGATTCAGCTTCGTAATCACTATCCAACAGCTCTTCTAGGATGTCTGCATCTTGGAAATAGCACTTGTCCTTGATCAACATCAGCGCGTAGACGCTCCTGAGCTGATAGAAGTTCTAGTTGCTGAGTTGCCTTATGAATCCAAAGACATGAAGCAACTCTATGGTACATAGGACTATAAATGTGTTGTTTCTACTTCCCGCTTCTTCTTGGATGGGGAAGTCTCCGATGCTGAAGAAATTCCAAATGCCGGAGTGGCGTTGGATTCCATATTTGATCACTCAGAGAAGACGTAGCGGAAGGAGACTCAAGATCTTATCTTCGGGGCATACAAACGTTTTTCCTGAGTGTGGAACCTCCTCATTGCAGTAGCTGAAAAGCCGGAAGTCATGATGTTGGAGGTCAACCACGCACAAGAACCAATTCTTTTTGTGCTTGTAAGGGGCCAACACCAGATTTACATTGTGGTCTTCAATATGATTCAGCATGTTGGCCACCAGCACAGAATCATACGACCCCATCATCAGTCTTCTTGCCAAGGCCGGGGTGGTAGTGTAGATCGGCTGCCGGCATGTCCTAGTGCTGAGATTCTTGAGTATAACACCTTCCAGGACCCTGAACAACTTCTTGGAGACGATGGCTGGCGTGTGGAATATGCTCCTCAGCTCCCCTCATCGTGTGGAGAAGTACCCGTCGCTCCAGACGACATCTTCTTCATTAGCTTGCGACCTTAGGACCTTGTTTAGCAGTTTCCAGTCTCTAATCGTCAAGTATCTGATGGCTTTCCTTTCAAAATCTACCATCTCGAAGGAAGGGATCTCCGACGGTGCAGAAAATGCATCTTCCGTCGAACTCCTTCTTCTGGGGGGTGTCTGTCATTAACACAGTAGATGTCCCCCCTTTCTCTCTCTGATTTGTTAGAAGAGTCCTCCCCGACGTTGATCGATTCGTCGTTGTCTTCAGCTTCATCTAGGGAGGATGAAGGAGCAGCTTCTTCCGTGCCATGGGAGCTCGCCTATCCTGCTGGAGCCCCGTTGACTGTCTTGTGCGTCGTCCCTTCCTCGTGCATTGTGGATGGCTCGCTGGAGAAGGAAGGAGATGACTTCCTAGGTGAGGATGCTGACAAGGAAGGCTGGGAGCCTGAGCCAGGAGGTGGTGGAGACCTCCTTGGCTGTCTTGAACATGGATGGTCATCCCTCCTATTCAGCCTTTCCTCAATAGCATCAAGGTGCTGGAGCACCAGCTGCATCATCTTGTTCAGCGCCTCTAGTAGGCCGTGGAGGCCAATTAGGGTTAGCAGTTGCTGCTCTTGATCATTGAGCCTCTCCTAGAAGACATCAAACTTGCGGGTAAGGGAAGCTAAAGTTACTGAGTTGTTTCCTGTTACCTCCTACAATTTGTCAAACTCCAGGCCCAAGATCTATCCCATTGATAGAGGGGGTGCGTCTGACCACCCTCTCATCCTCGTGATGCTCCTTGCGCGTGAAGATCAGCCCGATGAGTATTCGGCTTCATGCGGGTCCGAGTCCATCTGTACCGTTCGCAAGGGTGTCGCCTCTGATCAAGGCATTGGTATCTTTGAGGCTGCCACTGCCTCTCTTGTTTGTGGTGGTGGAGAAGGGTGCGGTGTGGGTGGCTGTTACTCCACCACTCGGTTGTCGGTGACCTCCTCCACAACTTCCACCGCTGTCGTTGGTGGTGGCATCGGTGTGTGTCGCACAACCCTGATCTCTACTTCTAAGCTCTCAGTAAATGCATTGTTGTTGGCGTCGGGCTGTACCATCCCTTCCACCGTTGAAGGTGCAACAGGAGGTTCAGGAGCGGCGGCTGCTTCTTCTGTGGCAGCTCCCACCGGGGTTATTTTCGTTGCTTCCACCCCAGTCATTTTGGAGATTTCAACTATCGCCAGCACCTCCTCAGTAGCCGCGACTATTGTCTTTTTGGAGGCCGCAGATGGCTCAGGAACAACAACGACGACTTCAGATATGGTAGCTGTTGGTTGCATGGAGGTGATAGACAGCTCGATAGGAATTGTGGAGGACTTGCCCTGTCGGGCGTCGAGAGGGATTGGCCCTCCTGTTGCAACCACTTATATTTGTATTATGATGGTGGCAGCGTAAGCGGCTTCAAACTCCAATGATTTGACTTCTGCTTCGGTGAAGACCATCTTTTCTACATCATAGTTAATGCAGATCGGGAGGGGAATAAGCTTGGAAGTTCTTGCAAATGTGTAGAAGTAGTGTATTCCCTCCTTCTTGATAAGTTTGATCATTGTAAGAACTTCATGTCGATCATGCCATCACCTCTAGTTCTTGATAGGTTGTGCGGCTCCCTTGGGTACCCCAACCCTGCCGCTATCAGATTGACGATGCCACCCATGCAATACTCCTTGGTGGCATCCTTTATGGGGTAAAGCTTGTTTAGCAAGAAGCGTCCCAAATTGACCACCTTGCCCTCCATCATGTACTACATGAGATGGAGTTCTTCGGTGTAGATGTTGCTCGCCTCGTACTTGCTGAAGAGGATACAAGCTACTATCTTGTGGATGATCCTCCAGAAGCAGGAGTGGATGGCCACCACTTTGCTTCCTGGTTTGTAGTTTGATTCGCCGGTCAGTTTCTTCCAGACGCTGACCGGGTTGAAGCCATCACCCTCACCAAGCCTGGCACCGTTCTTCAGTATCTCCATCTCGGCTTTTCTGAGATCTCGTGCTCAACGTTTTATAAGCAGAGCTGGTATGCTCCTCCAAATCTCTCCACTTCCTTCGACCTATTCTGGACTCACCGGAGGGAGGACATGAACTCATTTGTGAGCTCAGTATATGATCCGGATAGGCTGAAGCATATTGTCTTCAGCCCTGCAGCCCCCAAGACATTGTCCAGTCTATTGAAGATATCGAGGTGGTGGAAGGATGGTTGGTGGGTGAATCAGGTTGGTCAGTAGATCTTAACCGCCAACTCCGTGTATCTCTGTTGATGCTCTTCGTCCGTGGGCACGAACTATCCTGGGGAGTGAGCCAGAGGTTCTGCTGACGTTGAAGGGGTTGCCGTCGCTTATGTCCTTGGCCTCTTCTCGACCCCAGATGTCCCCGCTGAGTCGGGGTTTGGGCGCTTCTGCCCGGCTGTAGTGGCTTATGTTGTGGCCTCGGGGTTGATCCTCCGGCCGTGCTCGTCTACTTGGACGATTGTCTTCTTTGTGTGGGCCATTTCTGTAAATATCAAACAAAAGTATGTTAAGTAATATTATTGATGAATGGGTCTCCTTGTCTGATATCAGGCGGCAAGGTTGTGTCTCTTGGCACAAGGAAGGTGATATCTTGAAAAATTGAAATAGGTTAAGACTACACCTAGCCGGTCATAAGCAAGTAGATATCAGGCAGGGGTAAATTAGTCTTATCGCCCGATAGGGGTCTGGCCGATATGGCGCCCAATATCGTGCATCATTGACAAAATGGGACCTGCCCGATATGGTTGCACGATATGGCCCTCGCGCGATACATGTGTCGCCTGACACAAGACCGGAGGCCGATATGGCTATAGGCGTCAGAACTCAAAACTTATCGCGTGATAGGGGTGGTATGGTAAAAATAAATATTTGCCCGATATGATCTCATGAGAAAAGGTGTCGCCCGATACGGATGAACTGAAAGGCGATACACGCTAAAACCTTATTAAAACAAAACTGGGTGACAAGGGTCCCGCCCGATACCAGGTATTGGTTGGGCGCACGATAGACGTGTGTCGCGTGACAAGTGTGCATCGCGCGATATGAAAAAGAACTCAAGTCTTGCGCCTAAAATGGGTATAACAAAAAAGTACAGGATACGCTATGCCCGACACGAGTTACACGACACAATAGGCGTAATAGGAAACTCACGTGATACATGTATCGGGTTATACCTTTATCGTTTGAAGGTCATGACGGGCGACATGGGAGAAAATGGAATGTTGGCCGACATGAGAGCTGAAGAGAGAGAGTTGAATGCGTGATACGGGAGTACGTGAAAAGTAAATGTAAGTGCCTGACACAATTTACTACAGTCACTATTTATAGCGACTGCTAGCAGGGGTAAATCAGGTAAAAATGAGGCACGCGTCATGCAGAGAGACAAATCATTCCCGATGCACGGTCTAATCTGTCACTTCAAGAGTCGATATGGCTTCTTAAGCACGCTTCATGCCTCGCGGCTCGCGTGTCGCATGATACGTTGATTGGCATGAGAATGCCTGCCCGATACGAGTGCCAATTGTGCGACATGGGGCTTCCTACCCGATATGAGTGTGTTGTGCTGGCGCCTAAGCTCTGCCCGATACAGATAGAAAAGACAAGATTGCTAAAGAAGCAAGGTAGAAAAACGTGATGAAGAGCATTCTATACAAAATTTAAAAAGGAGTAAAACTTAGATCGAAAGTAGAGGTGAAAAATAGAGGTAAAGAGAGCGTTGATGGGTAAAACATCATTCGATGGAAAGAAGACTCCTTGCCTCAGATAGTATTACCTATCAAAGCTTCATAAAACTAAATTGGTGGCTCATAAAACAAGAGAGTCTGTGCATGTTGCACATGCACTGACTCGGGCCTTATTACAATGATAATGTTCGTAGTGTTTTTCAAAAAGGGAAATAACATCCTATTCTAAGAAAAGTAAATTTTTGGGCTACCTCCCAAAGAGCGTTGTAGTTTCTTTCGTCAGCTCGAAAGACTTCAAGTCCTTCTATACGGATCCTTCTGCTTCTTGCAGTGCTATTTCCAATCTTTGCACAAACGCTTCATCTTCATAGTATCTTTTGACTTTGTGCTCGTTCACCGGGAAGACCTTCGCTGGATTGTCTTTGTCGTATAGCTCCATCATCCCTGATGGATAGATCTTCGCCACAGTGAAGGGTCCAGACCACCTAGTTTGTAGCTTTCCTGGAAAAATATGGACAAAGGATTTTAATAATAAAACTTTATCACCTTCACTCACGTCCTTTTTCTTCAGGTGGGCATCATGCCACACCTTTTTCCCCTGTTTGTAAATTCTGGCATTCTCATAAGCACTAAGTCTCAATTCTTCAAGTTCCTGGAGCTGAAGAAACCTTTTCTTCCCGACTAGCTTCTGGTCCATATTGAGGCATTTTACTGCCCAGAACGCCTTATGCTCCAGTTCAAAGTGGTAGGGTGTGGTGCCCAATGGCATCTTGAAAGCTATTCGACATGCCCATAAAGCTTCATCCAGCTTAGCTGACCAGTCCTTGCGGGACTTGCCTACTATCTTTTCTAAAATCTGCTTTATCTGCCGATTGAAGACCTCAACCTACTCTAATGTTTGGGGATGATATGGTGTTGCAACCTTGTGACCGATGCCATACTTGCGTAGCAGCGATTTAAATTGCCTTTTTGCAAAATGAGAGCCACCATCGCTAATGACGGCCCTCAGAACTCCAAACCTCAGAAAGATGATCTTGGTAAAAAGTTTGATTACTGCCTTTACATCACAAGTCGTGGTAGGAAATGCTTCCACCCATTTGGAGACATATTCGACAGCGACAAGAATATAGTTGAAGCCAAAAGAGGATGGAAAAGGGCCCATGTAGTCAATGCCCCACACATCAAAAATCTCAACTTCAATCCAATCAGAGAGTGCCATCTCATTTCGACGGGAGATATTCCCCATTTGCTGGCACTCGTTGCAAGATCTTACAAAAGCATGGGCATCCTTAAACAAGGTCGGCCAATAAAATCTTGACTGGAGGACCTTAAAAGTAGTCTTTCTGCCACCCAAGTGTCCTCCATAAGGCGAGGAATGACATTCCCTTAGAATGTTTGGCACCTCTTCCTCTGGAATACATCTTCTATATAGAATATCTGAGCACCTCTTAAAGAGTAGAGATTATCCCAATAATAATGCTTTACATATGAGAAGAGTTTCTTCTTTTAATTGTACGTTATTTTCAGAGGTAACTCCCCACAAGAAAGGTAATTACAAATAACCGCAAACCATGGTAGACTTGGCTCATCAGATCGAGCCATTAACAGGGCTTCGTCAGCATAGTTGTCGTTGACAGGAAAATGGTCTTCTTCATTGCAGATTATCCTTGAGAGATGGTTTGCAACTACATTTTCCTTGCCTTTCTTATCAATTATCTCATGATCAAATTCTTGGAGCAATAGAGCCCACCTTAGCAGCCTAGGCTTAGTGTCTTTCTTTTTCATCAGGTACCGTATTGCTCCGTGATCGATGTAAACCTTAACTTTGGTCCAAATTATATAAGATCTGAACTTGTCAAAGGCGAAGACAATTGCTAGCATCTCTTTTTCTGTTGTAGTGAAATTTACTTGCGCCTCATCTAGAGTTCGGCTGGCGTAGCAAATTACATGATGCTTCTTATTTTTTTGTTTTCCCCAGGACAACCCCTACAATGAAGTCGCTAGCATCACACATTAACTCGTAGGGTAGCTCCCATTCTGGAGCTTGGAGAATAGGTGGTGTTACTAGGGTTTCCTTCAACGTCTGGAAAGCCTTCAAACAATCATCAGAAAAAATGAACTATGCATCCTTGACTAGCAAGTTTGAAAGAGGTTTTGATATTTTGGATAAGTCTTTGATGAACCTTCTATAGTACCCGACATGATCGAGAAAGCTTCGTACCCTTATCACAGACTTTGGTGGGGGTAGTCTGGAAATAGCCTCAACCTTACTTACATCCACTTCAATGCCTTTCTTGGAGACTTTATGGCCTAGCACTATGACCTCTTGTTCCATGAAATGGCACTTCTCCCAGTTGAGAACTAGGTTCTTTTCTTCACAGCGCTGCAAGACGAATGATAGGTTCTTCAAATAACCATCAAAGTCTTTCCCATAAACTGAAAAGTCATCCATCAAGACCTCTACGATATCTTCTAGAAAATTGAATAACATTGAGATCATGCAATGTTGGAATGTTGTTGGAGCATTGCACATTCCAAACGGCACTCTTCGAAAAGCATATGTACCATAAAGACAAGTGAACATGGTATTTTCCTGGTCATCCGGTAGGATAGGGACCTGGTAGAACCCAGAATAACCATCTAAAAAGCAGAAATACTCATGATGTGCTAGTCTTTCTAGAACTTGGTCGATGAAGGGAAGCGGGTAATGATCTTTCTTCATTGCTTGTTTTATCTTCCTGTAATCTATACACATTCTCCATCCGGTGACAGCACAGACGGCTACTTCATCACCCTTCTCACCTTTCACAACTGTCCTACCCCCTTTCTTTGGTACAACATGAATGGGGCTTACCCAGTTGCTATCGCTGATAGGGTAGATAATACCTGCATCTCTCAGCTTGATAACTTCCTTCTTTACAACCTCTTTCAACATCTGGTTCAGCTTTCTTTGGGGTTGGACCAAGGGGTTGGCAATTTCTTCCAGATATATGTGGTGCGTGCACAGAGCAGGGTTAAGTCCCTTGATATGCTCTACTGAATAGCCTATAGCTTGTTTATGGAGCCTCAATTCCTTGAGAAGTCTTTCCAATTGTTCTTAAGTCAGAATGGCGTTAACTATAACGGGACTTCTTTCCTCTTGATCGAGAAACTCATACTTCAAACCTTCCGACAACTGTTTCAGCTCTGGTTTGGGCTTAGGTGACTTCTCTTCTTCTGGTGTCATTTCTAGGGAAGCATATTTGACTGTCTCTATAACTTCCTCACCCTCACTCAGATCTTCTTCGTTTGGATTTAGGTAATTGAGGATCTCAACAACCTCAGGATCTTCAGTTTCTGAATCATAATTGTTTAACGCCCTCATAAGAGGGTCTACAACTGCAGTCTTTTCTCTTATTTCTTCATTGTATTGGTAGTAGCTATCCAAGAAGTAAGCAGACTCCAATAGGGATGGTCCCTTCATGGCGTCCTTCACTTTGAAATCAATGTGGTCATTTCCGACTCTTAAAGTTATGATACCTTCAGCGACATCAATCAGTGCCCTCCCTGTTGCCAAGAAAGGGCGTTTGAAAATGATGGGGCACTTTGGGTCTTCAACAGTGTCAACGACAACAATGTCACATGGGATGAAGAACTCCCTACACGAATCAGAACATCTTCAACTACCCCCACGAGTCTTTTGAAGGAAAGATCTGCCAACTCGATTCTCATGTTGGTTCTGACCATGTCAGTTAGCCCCAATCGTTGTGCGAGGCTTAAGGGAATAAGTCTTATTCTAGCCCCTAAGTCAGCTAGACCCTTCCTTTTGGTGTTATACCCTACATTAAATGGTATAGTGAAGGCTCCAGGATCCTTTTTCTTTGTTGGTAAATCAGCTTTAATGAAGGCCGTAGACATACTGGCCAAGTGTACCATTTCAATCCTTTCTCTTCTTATTTTCTTTGTGACCAAGTCCTTGAAAAACTTGGCATAAGTCGACATTTCTTCCAAGTCATCCAGAAATGGCACCTCGAGATGGAGCTTTTTCACCGACTCCATAAACATTTCATATTAAGATGTGCTTTTATAAGTTTGTGCGGGAAAGGCACTCTCAGAGAGTATTGACTCCTTTTTATGAACAAGTTCTCCATAGGTTCTGTCTGACATAAGCTTGTTGGCTGCCTCCTTTAGCTGATTTTTCTGCAGCAACTCCAAGATCTGGTTCTTCAGGTCTTACCGATTCAGGGCGTTCCACCATTTTTCCCGATCTTAAGACTGCCATCTTGGAAGATTCCGTGTTAGATGGTATCTTACCCGAAGGATTTTTCATCAACTCTGCCATTTGAGCGAGTTGTTGGTCTATCTGGCATTGATGTGTTTGCATATCCACCATCTGGACCTGCATAGTATTAAGTACACCAAAGTTTGATAGCGCACTTTGTGCTAGCTGATTGTTTATAGTGTATTGTCTCTTGATGAAGTCAAAAAGTTGACCCACTAAGTCCGGCTGGCTGTTGTTTTTCGTATGGCTTTGCCCTTGAGCTTACACTTGCCCTTGACTCATGTTAGCTACTTGATGGGGTTGGAACATTCCTTGGCCTTGGTAACTAGCTTTGTTTGTCTGAAAAGAGTTGGTCTTAATGTACTTCCCTTGTCCGCTTCTCTTCTCCAAACTATGTGGTTGCTTGGGTGGATTATTTAATTGATGCGAATTCTCTGCGACATCCTTGTTGCCATAGCTGAAACCTGGGTGATCAGGCCTCTTGAAATTGACATATGAGACATTCTCACCTTCCTCCTCTTCAGTTTCTCTATCACTCGACTCTTCAGGTTGAGTATATACACAGTTATCTATTATGTGCCCTCCTTCACCACATGTGACACACTTCATCACCTTCTCTAGATGTTTCTTGCCCTTTCCTCCCAACTCTTTTAGCTGTCTAACATCAGGTTCTATTTTCTATATCTGAGACCTGATTGCCTCAAGAGCCTTGGATTCGATTGACGTGCCTTCATTTGTGGCTTTCTTAACATGTCCTCTGTCGGTCCTGCCGTACTCAGTCCTGTCTTGTAGTTCAAACATGTTTTCAATGATCTTTTTATACCTACTGGGCTTCTTCCCAAGAAAGTCGCTTCCTGCAGCTGCATTTAACGATACTCTTTCTTCAGGAGTCAGACCATTATAAAATGTAGTTATTAGGAAACCTTTCTTGTAGTTGTGTTGAGGGCAATACATCTGATACTCTTGGTATCTCTCCCAGGCTTCATGCACATTTTCTCCTGGCTTCTGGGTGAAAGATGTGATCTTTTGCATGTTCCTAACAGTCTTCTCGGTAGGGTAGAACTTGTTTACGAAAGCATCCTCTAAAGAATTCCATCCATTCAGAGATTGACGTGGCAGTCCAAGGTACCATGACAGTGCCTTGTCCTCCAAGGAGAAAATGAAACCCTTACAGTAGATCACTTCTTGTGGAACTTGATGCGATGATTTTGAGTCGCATTTATAGACCTTTTTGCTATGTGTTTTGTGCTCTTATTAGTCATTTTTATGGATAATATTGCATAATTCACTCATTTCGATCTTTGCCATCATTTTATGTCAAATCCCCGTAGTTTTATCATTTTGAGCATTATTTATCACATTATCATAAATTGTGTGGATTTATATGATCTGGTCTTTACATTTCAGGAAAAACAAGTATTTGCTTCCGTCGATACCATCGACGGAAGTCGATACCATCGACCAGGCTACAGGTTGTCAACCGAGAGGAGTAGCACAGAGTCGATACCATCGACACCCAAGTCGATGGCATCGAGATCCCTTCAGGTTGCTGGCGAGGAAAATGTCGATACCATCGACATTCAAGTCGATGCCATCGACACATTGAGGCTACAACGTCGCTAAAGGACAAAACCGACGCTACAGAGAGTCGATACCATCGACACCCAAGTCGATGGTATCGAGATGATCACAGGCACTCAGACGAAAAGAAAAGAAGGCTGCTGCTAATACGCTGGGTCGATACCATCGACCCGCGTCGATGGTATCAACGCCGGCAGATATGCGTTGGATTCGTTTTGATCTCAATTGGACGGCTGGAGTTAATTGACGACCTAATTAGGGACTTATACCTAATGACGACCGCCCACATGAGATCATCATCTCATTTTGCATTGCACAAGTGCCGAGGAAGGAGAGAAAGGAGAACAGAGGCCAGAAGCTCATCCGTGTCGATCCGGACGCTGCCGAAGACGGATTTCACCACCGAGAGGTGGGAAAGCTCGTGTTCTACGCAAAGGATCAACTGGTTCTTCTCCGTTCAGGGGTTTTCCCACTTAATTCACATTTTTCTTATGATTTCCCCTATTTCTACCATATATTTGTGCGAGATGAACATGCGAGGCTAAAACCCTCCATCTTTAGGACCGGGAGTAGCCCGGGAATGCATTGTATGACAGTTTTATATTAATAATTCATATTTTCTCTCTTAAATCCGTGATATAGTTTCGTTTTCTCAATGTATTGTTATGCTTGATCACCATAATAATAACCTAATGCCCTTAATCACTTCGACAGAAGGATTAACGGTTGAAAAGAGACGAAACCTACATTAATCGATAAATCCCTTGACAAAGGAGGTGTAAAATTAATGGTGGAAACTGAGAGATCGTTCGTAATGCGCTTAGTTTAGGGGAATGATTACTACGACGGTGGAATCAACCTAAACCTAAGTAGTAAATTACACCACGACAGTGGGTAATTCTGTTTTCAGGCCACTACCCGGATAGAGAGAGAAGAGTGAGGAATTATATGAAACCTAATGCAATGTTGACCCGTGGTGAAACCGCAATCCTAAAGATACTCTTTTGAATTGATTAAATTAACCTTTAATCGATTGTTTGCTTTGTTTCATTTTTATTTTCATTTAATTTCGACAAAAAACACTACTTTGTTATCGGCTTAGCTGATCGCGACTAGTTAGTAGGAGTCACCAACAGTTCCAAAGTATCCCTGTGTTCGAATCGGGCCTCACAAAGGCCTATATTACTCGACACGTACACTTGCGTTTTGAGCGCGTAGTAAAATACACGTCAAGTTTTTGGCGCCGTTGTCAGGGATACGGCGAATTGTTGGCACTTTGAGTGCTACGAGCGGACACTCTAGGCCACAATTTTTATTTTTATTTTTGAAACAACTTCAAATATTTCTAAATTTTTCTATCATTGTTATACTCGTTCAAGCATAGTACTGAACCCCAATTTTCTCATTTCAGGTACTTTGCATGGTGCATACACATAGTACGGACTACGCTCATCGCACACCTGAGGTTCCACCTCCGGAACCTGAGGACGAGGAACACTACGAGCAAGAGCACCAAGAAGAAATAAATTCTGAATCTGAAGCAGAAGACATGGCCGAGCCATAGACCATATGGGAGAAGATCAAAGCTTCTTCCTCATCAGCTTCAAAGGGGCCCATAAAGAAGCAAGGGATCGACATACCAACATACAAGATCGATCCGGCATTGATTAACTTGGTAAAATCAAATGCATTTCACGGGCTGAAGAATGAGGATCCAGTTGCACACATCAGCCAGTTCGTTGAAAACTGTGATATGGTGAAGATAGACCGGTTTCCACAACATGCTTTGTACCTCAAGATGTTCCCAAGTTCCTTGGCAGGAGCAGCAAGAGAGTGGCTACATAACCTTGATGATGAGTTCGTTGAATCATGGGATCATATGGTGGAGGTTTTCTTCGAGAGGTTTTTCCCTCCTGAGAAGACCAACGACATGATTAGGAAGATTCACAATTTCACCCAACAGGCAGGTGAAACATATTCTGAGACCTGGGAGCGATTTCAGGTTATGTTGAGGAGATGTCTGCATCATGGATTGGACAAGGAGACACAGGTGAAGATCTTCTATTTTGCTCTCTCCGAGCATGATAGGAGTAATTTGGACTCAGCCGGGTCGGGATTTTTTATGAATAACACCGACACTAGATGCTGGGAAATACTTAAGAACATGGAAAGAAAGCAATCCTGGGGAGAAAGAGAGAGAGGCCCAGTTGAGCAAGCACGAGTCGCCAGCGAGTCAAAGGCAATAAGAGAGCTAAATGAGAAGATGGATCTTCTCGCAAAGAAGTTACTGCAAAAGGAAGACAATGAGTCCGAGGATGAGGCTCAAGTCAAGTACATCAGGCAACAACAAGGGTACAGGAACAATGACTACTCATGGCGGAAGGACAAAAAGTTCTCATGGAAGGATCCGAACAATTTTCTGCAGGATCCAGACGCCAAGCCTGCACCAGTTACAGATGACAAGAGCACGGAGTTGCTCAATCAGGTCATCAAGCAAAACCAGGAGTTAATGAACACATTCGGGCAACAAATCAAGCAACAGGGTGAATATACGAATCAATTTGGGCAGACTTTGCAGAGCCATGGGGCTCAAATGAGGACCATAGAGACCTCCATGGCACAAATGGCAGCTGAAATTGCAAGTTTAAAGAAGCCAACACATCTGGGTTTTCCGGGGAACACCAATGTTCCCGGGGGAAACCAGCAAGCCAAGGCCATTTTATTGAGAAGCGGCAAGAAGGTGTTGAATCCAAGAGCGGATGACACAAGCACACCGCAGCATAAAGTTGAAGGAGAAACCACTCAGAAGCAGCCCACACCTGTCACAGGGCAAGCTGAAGACAAAGAGGTGAATGGTAATGAAGAACAAGCTGCTGAGGAGGAACCGCAGAAAATGACGCCGTATGTGCCACCCCATCAAAGGGCACATGCCGTTCCGGTCCCCTATCCGAATAGTGCAAAGGCAAGGAAGGTAGATGCACAATTCAAGAAATTCTTGGACAGCTTTAGGAAGCTTTCGGTAAATATTCCGTTGTTGGAGGCTATTGAGAAAATCCCGTCTTACGGGAAGTTTCTAAAAGATGTCATCACCAAGAAGAGGAAAATACCAGATACTGAGGTCGTGGTGGTGAAGGAGAAAGTTAGTGCCTTCATCATGGGCACTCTACTGCCAAAGAGACAGGATCCCGGATGTTTTAACATTTCTTGCTTTATCGGGAAGTTTAAATTTGGAGAGGCATTATGTGATTCAGGGGCAAGCATCAATTTGATGCCCCCTTCAACATTCAAAAAGCTGGGACTAAAGGAGTCACGACCGAGCAATATGACTATCCAATTGGCCGATAATTCTGTGGTGAAACCTTATGGAATCTGCAAAGATGTCTTGGTAAAGGTGGACCGATTTGTTTTTCCGGCTGATTTTGTGGTTATGGAAATGCAGGATGAGTATGGCAATGAGCTGCTACTTGGACGTCCATTCCAAGCTACAACCGATATGATCTTAGAGATGGGGAGAGGTCGCTTGACCTTGGGTATTGCAGATGATCGCTTTGAGATGGTCATGCCCACTAGCACTGCGTCTACTAAAGCAAAAGAACAATGTAAAATGGTGAAACATATGGATCACAACATCTCACTCTGCCTTGGAAAACCATTTTTGGACATGGCTCATGTGATGAGCAAGATGGATAAGGGAACCTTAGCTGTGGACATCATGGAGCAAACTAAGGTTGTCTCTTTATGCAAAGCTGTTGGGTTTCTGAATGATGAGAATGAGGACATTCCACCTTCTTGGGAGGATGATGCGATTACTACTTCAGTTGTTGATGCATATCCGGAATTTCCGCTGGAGGCGTGTTTGTTGAATGTCACCTATGATTGGATGCGGAGTAAATCACTCAAGGAGTGCGCCAAAATGCTTCAGATGCTTCCATGTTTCTACACAAGGCACTATGAAGATTTAGGTACACTTCCCCCACCGCTGCAATCATCTCTCATTTGTCCGCCAGAGTTGGAGTTGAAGTCGCTGCCCCCGCATCTTAAGTACATCTTTCTAGCTGAGAAGGACAAGTTATCAGTGATTATATCTGCTTACTTGAGTGCGGATGAGGAGGAGCAACTGCTGATAGTGCTCAAGAACCACCGTGGAGCTTTTGGGTGGTCTGTTGCAGACATCAAGGGGATCTCCCCTACACTTTGCCAGCATAAGATTCAGCTCGAGGAGGGAGCCAAGCCAGTTATTCAGCCTCAAAGACACTTAAATCCGAGCATGATGGAGGTTGTGAAGAAGGAGGTCATCAAACTTCTTGCTGCAGGGATCATATATGCCATATCAGACTCGACGTGGGTGAGTCCCACACAGGTAGTCCCTAAGAAGGGGGGAATTACGGTTACTAAAAACTTTTTGAATGAACCTATCACCACCCGACTGGTAACCGGGTGGCGAGTTTGTATTGACTACCATCGACTGAATGCCGCCACTCTTTAGGATCATTTTCCCTTGCTGTTTATCGATCAAATTTTGGAACGTCTTGCCGTTCGGTCGCATTTTTGTTTTCTGGATGGATATTCGGGGTATAACCAGATTTCGATTGATCCCTTGGATCAAGAGAAGTCTACGTTCACCTATCCCTATGGGACTTTTGCTTACCGACGAATGCTGTTTGGATTGTGTAATGCACCAGCAACGTTTTAGTGCTGCATGCTCGCCATATTCTCTGACATGGTAGAGAGTTGTCTTGAGGTTTTAATGGATGACTTCTCGGTTTATGGAGCGTCATTTGATGAATGTCTTTATAACTTGGATAAAGTGCTGCAGCGTTGTGAGGACACACACTTGGTCCTCAATTGGGAGAAATGTCACATGATGGTGACAGAGGGAATAGTGCTAGGACACAAGGTGTCTAGCAAAGGTCTTGAGGTAGACCTTGTGAAAATTGAGGTGATTTCCAAGCTACCCCCACCAAATTCTGTAAAAGGGGTGAGAAGGTTTTTTGGGACACGCCGGTTTCTATCAGCGATTCATTAAGGATTTTTCTAAAATTGCAAAACCTTATCGGAATTGTTGGAGAAAGATGCAGTTTTTGATTTCAACGATAAGTGTCTTCACGCATTCGAAGTTTTGAAAGAAAAATTGATTTCGGCTCCGGTTGTTCAAACGCCGGATTGGACAAAACCATTCGAATTGATGTGTGATGCTTCAGATTTTGCAGTAGGAGCTATTTTGGGGCAAAGGGTAGATAATAAGCCCGCTGTGATTTTCTATGCTTCCAAAACGCTTAATGATGCTCAATTGAACTATACAACTACTGAAAAAGAATTACTTGCCGTTGTGTTTTCTTTTGAAAAATTTCGGCAGTATTTAGTGGGATCTAAAGTAGTTGTATGGACCGACCATGCTGCGATAAAATACTTGATGGAGAAAAGAGATGCAAAGCCTAGACTCATTAGGTGGATTTTGCTTTTACAAGAATTTGATATTGAAATCAAGGACAAATCCAGAATTGAAAATGTAGTGGCTGATCATTTGTCTTGGTTAGACAGGGTAGATGAAAAAGATTTGCGCATACCCATAACCGAGACGTTTCCCGATGAACAACTTTTGAAAATAAATTCTAAAGAACCGTGGTTTGCTGAAATTGTTAATTATTTGGCTTGCGGGATCATCCCGGAAGACTGGTCATATCAAGAGAAAAAGAAATTCTTTCATTCTTTGAGATACTATTTTTGGGATGACCCAATTCTTTTGAAGCAGTGCAGGGATGGTATTCTACGCAGGTGTGTGCCGGAGGTGGAGTACGAGAGTGTTCTCCACCATTGCCATGTGTCGCCTACGGGAGGACACCATGCTAGTTTGCGAACAGCAGCCAAACTGTTGGAAAGCGGCCTTTATTGGCCAACTTTGTTTCGGGATGCCTACGATTTTGTAAGGCAATGTGACCCGTGTCAGTGAGCAGGTAACATTTCGAAGAGACAAGAGATGTCCCTGAATGTATTTCAGGAAGTTGAGGCATTTGACTTGTGGGGCATAGACTTCATGGGACCCTTTGTGTCCTCGAATTCAAATTTGTATATCTTGCTAGTTGTTGACTATGTGTTGAAGTGGGTGGAAGCAATCCCCACAAGGGCTAACGATTCTAATGTAGTGTGCAGGTTTGTGAAGGAAAACATTTTTTGCAGGTTTGGGATACCCCGGATGATAATAAGCGATGGGGGTACACACTTCCGGAATCAGAAATTTTTGACACTTTTGAAGAAATATGGGGTCAAACACAACATCGACACCCCATATCATCCACAGACGCAAGGCCAAGTGGAGGTCTCAAACCGTGAAATCAATAAGATTCTAGAACGGTCAGTGGCATCCACAAGGAAAAATTGGAGTGCCCTACTACCGGACGCACTTTGGGCGTATAGAACGGCTTATAAAACACCTATAGGCACTACACCTTTTAGGTTGGCGTATGGCCGGGCTTGTTATCTTCCGGTGGAGTTAGAGCACAAGGCCCATTGGGCGCTTAGAAGGCTAAATTTGAGTTATGATGAAGCTGGGAGAAAGAGGATGTTCGAGTTGAATGAACTAGATGAGTTACGCATGACGGCATATGAGAATGCCCGCATATACAAGGAGCGCACAAAACTGATCCAAGATCTCCATATCGAGCTGTGCACGTTCAAGAAGGGAGATAGTGTTCTATTGTTTAACTCCCGCCTCAAGTTGCATCCCGGGAAGCTGAAGTCCCGGTGGAGTGGACCATTCGTGGTGGAAGAGGTAAAACCGCATGGTGCGATTTTGGTGCGTGATGGAGATGCCACGTTCTTGGTGAATGGACAGAGGTTAAAGATGTACTTTGGTGAGAACTATAAGAGAAAATTGAATGAGGTCAAACTCATTACACTTGCGGACAAATGAGTTGCTCGGAAGCCGTCTAGCCTAAGACGTTAAATAAGGGCGCTTGTTGGGAGGCAACCCAACCATCGGTACATTAGGATAGTTTAATTATAGTCATAAATTGCTTTAATTTCGTTTAAATTTTAGTATAAAGAAGATACATTGATCCGTTTGTTCAATGTGCAGGATGAGGCAGGGTCGATACCATCGACACCCTGGTCGATGGTATCGAGATAGGTTCAGGTTGACAACTGCAAGGTTCGTTCTGGGTCGATAATATCGACGGTCCCGTCGATGGTATCGACATACCCACAAGCAGGTCGCGCAAAAATTGTCGATAGTATCGACACACCAGTCGATACCATCGAGATCTCTGGAGAAGTTCAGAACGAGTTGTCTCAGTCAACTCAATACCATCGACGGCCTCGTCGATGGTATCGACTTGGTCACAGGTTGAAGTGAAAAAGTGGCAGTATCGCAATGAAGTCAAGTCGATGCCATCGACATCTATCGATGGTATCGACATCCATGTCACCGATCCGCGCAAAGACATCGACGACGATCGCGAGTCCACGTCAGTGATCCGGGTGCTGCGTCGATACTATTGACTTGCGTCGATGGTATCGACAGGTCAGCAATCCGGGTTTCCCGATCTAGCAAACGTCAGCCGTCGATACTCGCGAGGGGGGCGGATAGCAGTGAGACGTGTCGATACCATCGACCCGCGTCGATGGTATCGACGGGTCAACAGTGGCGCCGACCAAGTCTATATAAGGAGAATTGCAACGTCATTTGACGTCACACCTTCAGAGCGAACTTCCTCCTTTGCGCCGAGCACTCCCCCGAGCCCTCCAAGATCGAAGAGCAGCAACATCGAGCAAGGATCTTCACCGAGCGGAGAATCACTTCTCCATCTTCCTCGAGCTCTCTTCTTCTAATCTCATCTTTCTTGCAACAATGGTGCACGTTGCCGGAGCATCGTCCTCGCGCACGAATCCAATGGAGATCGTGGAGTTTGTGCCACCTCCTACTGCTTCCGTACCACGTCCTCGCTTGGTTCACCCTTCCGCGGAGGCGAGGAAGGTCTATGAGGAGATCATGAAGCGGAAGATCGAGCCGACCCGGTATGTGGACCGGGGTATGCTCCAGGAGCTTGGATTCGAGGCCAACTTGGCCTATGTGCTGGCGGGACAAGCATGTCACACCGGCAGACGGGATGACGAGCTGGAGTACCATGCGGATGGGCAGCCATTCTTCGGCGAATGGCCCACCTACAAGGAGTTGGTGGCGGAATTTATGGCGTCCTTGATGTCTGCGTCGTGCCCAACGACGTGGTTGCTTCCGATCGTGAGTGGATCAAGGGCAGGGTGTCCTTCAGGCTGTTCAACATCAACTACAACATCACGTTGGAGCAGTTCAATGAAATCTTCAACTGGAACCACGGTCGAAATGATCACCGACGCCCTGATGCCCGCACCGACTACGACAAGATCTTCGCCGAGCTAGTGACAGTGCCAGCGGAAAAGACAGTAAGCTACCACAATGTTGCGGTAGCGGGCTTCAAGCATCCGTTCATCCGGGTCCTACACCGGATGTTGAGCTTCACGTTCTTTGCTCGGAGCGATCTGGCATTGAGCAAGTTTCAGGAGAGCGACCTCTTCTTTCTGTACATGCTCCTGAAACGACAAGAATGCAACTGGGGTGCGTTCTTCCTACAGCGCGTCCTGGCGGTAAGGAGGAGTACGAGGAAAGTGCCGATCCATTTCGGTGGGCTCATCACCAAATTGGCGTCGTACTTGGGGCTGAATCTCCAGTCCATGACTCCGCTTTCTACTAGGAGTAAGGTGAACGTGCAACATTTGCACCGTTCTAACCTTATCCTTCTCCGGGATGGGTTGATGTACGCACACTGCCACGTCAACCATGCTTATCAGGAATGCGCACTGCCGGACCCCATCTTCAACATTGAGGGCGCACAGCACTTCCGGTGGCCGATCATAGCCATCGAATCCGATGAAGAAGAAGGTGGCAACGACGAACAAGAAGGCGAGGCTGAGGAGGAAGAGGAGGCTTTCACACCTCTTCGCGCACGAGTAGCACCCCGGAAGCATCCTCGGATGCATCCGGGTGCGTCTTCATCATCACAGCCCCCGCGGCCATCACCACAGCCCTCGCAGCCAGGCGAGGATGCCTACTCAATGCAAGGCATGTACACGATGCTGCAGGATATACAGCAGACACAGCAGCAACATCTAGCTATGTATACCGATATTCATGACACTACAAACCGGTTACTTGACAATCAAAGGGCAATGTTCGAGAATGAGCGCCTCATCCTCCCCAACCAACAGCAGATACACACTCGGTTGCAAAGGATGGAGATGCAACAAGAGCCCTTTTACGACCACTACTGGAGCCAAAGCTATTTTGGAGGCTATCCACAGCCTCCGCCGAGGACCCATTATGATCCGAGCTTCCAGGGGGAGTATCCTTCTTGGGATCCTACGGCTCCAAAGTACCCACCTCCGCCTCCAGAAGAATGATCGGGTATCTCTGTTCCAATCTTAAGTTTGTTTTTGACTATGAGGCCATAGTCGAATTCAAGCTTAGGGGGGTAGTTGGAACAGCTCTATCTTTTCTTTTGTTGTTTTTAGTTTTTAGCATTGTTATTTGTTTCGTGCATTTTTAGTTTTTGTAGGATCCACGTGCTATCTAGTGTAACTGTGGATGTCGTAAAAGTTTGTCATCTTGCTGTTAATTCATGGGAAATTTAAGGGAAATTTAAAAATTTTTGTGTCTTTGGATAGCTTGCTTTGGTTGTCCTTGGGGAACTTATCCTATGAAAATGATTGATTATGTCAACTTTAAAACAACATCTCACACCTGTACTACTATTGATTCATGAAAAGTGGACAGTAATGGTTGTTTGAGCCTAACCTAACCAAATGGTAATGAGACCTTAATTGGATGTAAGAGAGAGAACCCTCTAAACTTCTACACATGTTAGTAAGGAGGGACATATAATATTTTTCTAAGGTTCAGTCATCTAATCTTGTGATCATTCCACTTCATTTTTCCATAAACCACCTAAGAATTGGAAGTAAAGTGCAGTTTTAATTCCTTCTTGTGTGCATAGCATTTAGATAGGATTTGCATTGATATTTTCCATACTTTTGCATAAAAAGAAAAAAAAATATAGGGATTCATGCACATTACCTTTAGGTGCATGCCATGTAGTTGCATTCATGATTTTCATGCATAAAGCACACCATGTATCTTAATTTTTCCTCAAAAGTGATCTAAATTGTTCCATACCTTCTATATATTGCAAAAATTTCTGAGCATGAAGAAAATAGCCCAATACACTTATCTCTAAGCAATTATGGATATGTGGGCTAAAGAAAAAGAAAAAAAATTCTGAAAATCTGAAATATGAAAAAAAATAGAAAAGAAAAAAAAGAGAATTTAGAAGAAAATGGAATAAGAGGGAGAAAGGAACATGAGGTCACTCGCATTACATGAAATTGAGTACATGATGTAGTTTGGTTAGATTTCCATCTCATTTTGGGGTGGAAGGTTAGCGCATGCATCATTTCACCCAATTTTAGGCATTAGGGAATTTTTAATGTGCATTGGCATCATGTAGGACATTTTTGTATTATGCATGTTGAAACTGTACGATACTTCCAAGTTCTTCCATGAGCCACCCATTTCCATCCACCCGTTGCTCGGATTGGTAGGCCACCGTGAATTTCTCCTCACTAATGATTATCAGGAGAACTGCTTCCATGTAGATGGTAGTTAGGGCGAGCAACGTAGTATAGGCAATCACAAGATGCACCAATGCTGAATCGGAGAATTTTATTATGTTAACTGCCTTATGTGATAGTGTTCATCTGTTTGGAGGATAATTTCTTTTATTGATGATTATTGTCGCCTTTAGGGTAATTACTGTTCTGTGGTTAGAGAAGGCTGGTTTGAGAACGTTCAGTGGGAGTCACATGGGATGTTGGGTTGGTGTGTTGATTTTTAGTTGACATCTGCAATTCTATTCTAAGGATTAGTTTCTCGAGGGCGAGCAATGTTTAAGCTTAGGGGAGTTTGATGCGATGATTTTGAGTCGCATTTATAGACCTTTTTGCTATGTGTTTTGTGCTCTTATTAGTCATTTTCATGGATAATATTGCGTAATTCACTCATTTCGGTCTTTGCCATCATTTTATGTCAAATCCCCGTAGTTTTATCATTTTGAGCATTATTTATCACATTATCATAAATTGTGTGGATTTATTTGATCTGGTCTTTAAATTTCAGGAAAAACAAGTATTTGCTTCCGTCGATACCATCGACGGAAGTCGATACCATCGACCAGGCTACAGGTTGTCAGTCGAGAGGAGTAGCACATAATCGATACCATCGACACCCAAGTCGATGGCATCGAGACCCCTTCAGGTTGCTGGCGAGGAAAATGTCGATACCATCGACAT
Organism: Alisma plantago-aquatica; assembly: GCA_963693085.1. Taxonomy (NCBI): domain Eukaryota; kingdom Viridiplantae; phylum Streptophyta; class Magnoliopsida; order Alismatales; family Alismataceae; genus Alisma; species Alisma plantago-aquatica. The sequence goes on along the minus strand of OY856411.1, from coordinate 1,484,682,946 downwards.
TCAAGTCGATGCCATCGACACATTGAGGCTACAACGTCGCTAAAGGACAAAACCGACGCTACAGAGAGTCGATACCATCGACACCCAAGTCGATGGTATCGAGATGATCATAGGCACTCAGACGAAAAGAAAAGAAGGCTGCCACTAATACGCTGGGTCGATACCATCGACCCGCGTCGATGGTATCGACGCCGGCAGATATGCATTGGATTCGTTTTGATCTCAATCGGACGGCTGGAGTTAATTGACGACCTTATTAGGGACTTATACCTAATGACGACCGCCCACACGAGATCATCATCTCATTTTGCATTGCACAAGTGTCGAGGAAGGAGAGAAAGGAGAACGGAGGCCAGAAGCTCATCCCTGTCGATCCGGAAGCTGCTGAAGACAGATTTCACCACCGAGAGGCGGGAAAGCTCGTGTTCTACGCAAAGGATCAACTGGTTCTTCTCCGTTCAGGGGTTTTCCCACTTAATTCACGTTTTTCTTATGATTTCCCCTATTTCTACCATGTATTTGTGCGAGATGAACATGCGAGGCTAAAACCCTCCATCTTTAGGACCGGGAGTAGCCCGGGAATGCATTGTATGACAGTTTTATATTAATAATTCATATTTTCTCTCTTAAATCCGTGGTATAGTTTTGTTTTCTCAATGTATTGTTATGCTTGATCACCATAATAATAACCTAATGCCCTTAATCACTTCGACAGAAGGATTAATGGTTGAAAAGAGACAAAACCTACATTAATCGATAAATCCCTTGACAAAGGAGGTGTAAAATTAATGGTGGAAACTGAGAGATCGTTCGTAATGCGCTTAGTTTAGGGGAATGATTACTACGACGGTGGAATCAACCTAAACCTAAGTAGTGAATTACACCACGACAGTGGGTAATTCTGTTTTCAGGCCACTACCCGGATAGAGAGAGAAGAGTGAGGAATTATATGAAACCTAATGCAATGTTGACCCGCGGTGAAACCGCAATCCTAAAGATACTCTTTTGAATTGATTAAATTAACCTTTAATCGATTGTTTGCTTTGTTTCATTTTTATTTTCATTTAATTTCAACAACAAACACTACTTTGTTATCGGCTTAGCTGATCGCGACTAGTTAGTAAGAGTCACCAATAGTTCCAAAGTATCCCTGTGTTCGACTCGGGCCTCACAAAGGCCTATATTACTCGACGCGTACACTTACGTTTTGAGCACGTAGTAAAATACACGTCAGAACTCCCCTCATCTTGATGGTGTCACATATATTTTTGAAAGCATCGATGTGATGGTAGGGGTTGTCATTCTTGGAACTTCCTCTAAAGATTTTATTTTGAATCATGGAGATCACAACTGGCTTCAACTCGAAGTTTACAGTATCAAACATTGGTATTACCACTGGGCATCTTGAGTTTGGCTTTTGTAGCTGCCAACTCCTAGAGAGTCTTTTCTTCTTCTTAGGAATCTTCACTATCGCTGTCTCTACAATTCGGCTCTTGATTATGATGATTCCTTTTGTGCCTACAGTGATGACGACATCCCTCATGATGATGATCATCCCCAAGTTGTTCAGGTTCAGGATCTTCAGGCTCTTTGTAAAGGTGGTCGTCATTGTAACGGTCATTTCTATCTTCTTCTGTTACAGGTGGAGGTGGGTGGTGTGGTCCAACTCTCGCATTCCTCTCATCGATGGAAAGAGGTGGTTCCACGCGAGGTGGCATGATGAACGGTGTTCAACCGAACAAAGTGCTTCTTCCCTGAGTACCTGAATAGAACGTATGATCAAGTTAGAAAACCTGTGTTAATGAAACGAACTATTCTTTACACATTCAGGTTAGAAGACTAAAAGAAACTGTGTTGTCAAGCTTATTACTAAGCTTGAGGCACATGAGTGTAGTTAGTGGATTCGGGTTCATTAACAGTATTGTTTTTCCTTATGCCCGACAACGAGGCCAAACAATTGACCGGCCGAAATTGCGCGTCCAAAAGGAGCGGATTTGAAGTAGTCAGACTTTTAAATAACCTGACTCTTAGGCCCCCGCAACGATAATGGGGTCTGAAGTAGCAATCGGGGTTGAACCACAGGGACAAGGGTGTTCGTGCTAAGAACGTGGAATCAACACTCTACACTTCGGTAAAAGAAGGGTAAGAAAATGTTCCCAAGGGAACGGTAGATCAAGAACGGTAAAACAAAAGAATAAAAGGAAACAAAATGCCACAAAAAAGTGTTATAAAGAAAAAGCTATCTCCAACTGGATTTACAAGGAAGATTTAAGGTTTTGGCATTTCATCAATTTTTAGGAGTTTATTGCAATGGAACCTGAGGAGTAACACTATTGCCTAGGTAAGGACGAAGGAAGAAAACTTAGGCATAACAAGCGGCAGCAGAAAACATCCAGTACCCCTTCTCTCAAAGAGGTTACCTACAACTAAGCACCAACACCTTCTCTCAAAGGTAGCAGACTTGGGTTGGAGTGGAAAGACAATTGAAGCAACTCTGACCCTGGGTACTCTCGTACTCCCTTGATATAGGAGGGCGATATACAGCAGCAGACCCCTAAGGTGTCTCTAACCCGATACTGGGAGGGAGCTCTGACCAACATGCCTGTGCCGGGAAGCCAGCCCCTGTCGGGCGACAGGCAGTGACTAGTATGTTGGGTTTTAGGGGAGACAGAGAAGGCAACGGAAACAAAACAATTTTCTCCCCCAACCCATACCGAGGAAACACGTCAACGTCTATATAATAAGAAAGGATGGTTTGTGGAATCATACCTTGTCCCGAGGCTTGCTCGGAGACAATACCTCGTGCAGTGCGCGGTCTTCAACTCCGGTCTTTGACGGCGTCTGTGCAACTCCTGGTCGCACCGGGACTGATGACTCCTACTCGAACCGGACTGTCGGATGTCAGTTGTCCTCCTAAGCGGCAGTGTCCTCCCGCCTCTGTAGTAGTCCACACGGACCACCTGGAACTCCACACTCCTTGTCCCACAAGGAAGTGGAAGGAGTCGCACCCTCCTGTTGACGTACTAGTCGCCAACACGCTCTCCTGCCTCCTGTTGCAACTGCAGTTGTCCTTCCCTTGCTGCACCTCCCTTTTGCGGGAAGCACTTGCTCGGGCTCTCTCACGGTTACCAAAACCAGAGAGAAAGACAACTTGCAGAGCAACTGGTTGCACTGAGCTGTGTGTCTGGAGAAGCCCCCAATAACCCTATATATATAGGAGAGTCATGAGACAGGGTTCTCCATCCCGGGCAATGCGGGACTAAAAAGCAGGAGTAGAAGGGTTCGGAATTTTCCACAAAAAGCAACCACCTCGCAACCTGAACCGATCGGTTCACAAGTGAACCGGTCGGTTGGGGACCTGAACCGATCGGTTCACCACTGAACCAATCGTTTGGGACCCTTGAACCGATCAGTTCACTCATGAACCGGTCAGTTGGGGTTACAGGTTGGTTCCCGATTGACTTTCCTTCTTTTGTTTCCAATCAGTATCGAATACCAATCCTATTTCCAATCAAATTGGATAATTGAAACGAAAGGAAAATTCTCACCAATCCTACTTTCCCAAGTTGCTCGATTGCACCAGTTGAACCGATCGGTTCAACACTTGAACCGGTCATTTCACTCTGTGCATGAGCCGATCGGTTCAACAATTGAGCCGACTGGTTCAGCAACCTCAGCCGACCGGTTCATCACATAAACCGATCGGTTGGGAGTGCAGGTTGTGCAGAATCAGTCAAATGCAATTTCAATCAATCTGATACTCCAATCAATCTGTCCAACACCTTGAACCATACAATATTGAGCCATCGACTGATTGAGTGTTTAATTGAACTACTAAACTCCTTTAGTAATCAATCTAAACATTTCTTGTGGACAAAACTCCTCTTCCATGTTAAATCCTATTAGTGTGACCCTGCAGGTCCATTTCACGTTGGCAGTGAAAGTCCATAACACTTATGACTTCACAAGCAAAGAGCGGTGCCTAGTCATACATCAGTGCTACCCAAGTGAAAGTAGAAAGTTGGAGAACAACTTTCATCCTACAATCCGTGAATGGTGTTACAGTGAATGTATAATTCCTTTGTCACTGATATCCCGAATGAACTCGAGGCATGGAACAGTCATCCTGTCAACGTTCATTCACTTTCTTGATCTCAGAGTAGACTGGAAGAGATATGTATGACATCAGTATCATATATTGATTCACACATGCGTACACGCCTTTCTCAATCCTACTCATCAAGTGGCCACGGATATCAAACTCCCTTAGGAGGGACAAATCTCATATCTATCACTCACCCCTCAAAAGCCCCATGTGTCAAAGCCACCCAATCATCACCTTTATAACAACCCATGTTTCAGGACAGCATTTGATGATGTCAAAGTGTGCCCAACGACATGTGTTGAGTGCAGTGATTTCAGGTCTAAGAATCACACTCACCACCATCACTGTGAGTACTGACTGTCACTACCATCTCATGGTTCCATGTGTCAAACTCACGGTGGGTCTTTCCGGTACACTTGTTCTCTAACAAGTACCTATGTGTTTGGTTTGATATCTCTATATCATGACTAATGAGATTATGTCATCAACCAACACCACAATCTAGTCTTGTGTGTCATTGTTGTCTATCTACCTTCCACAATGACATCCAACTAGGGACATAACAAGAATGTACAAACTCTTAGCATCCATATGATCTCATCGTTCAGGTCCTTAACCTGAAAGCATACGTCATTGAGTTCTGTCATTCTATAGACATTCAATCTGTTCTATCACTATCTCATATGACTGAACCAGAAAGAATTGGAAGCTCGCCTTTGATGTTTATCAAATCAATCTTAATGTATCCCACCAATCATCCCATAATTGGCTCTCAGGGCATACATACCAAAAGACTCCCACTTGCACTGCGAGCCAATCACCCTTGAATCATATTCATAGTGATCTTCAGACATGTCCCACATGTTACTGTGCTCTAGTGCCAACATAGTGAGTAATGGCAACACTTTGCCAAAGTCTGTACAAATTGCATGTCTCACATCTCTTTGCTGTACGTCACACGTATGAGATGGAGTTGCCGTAATATGCGATCTAGTATTCCTTTGCTAACCTTTAGCCACATTGCATGATGAAAGATTCCATACTTGTCATCAATGAGTGGAATATCTATAAGTTCATCTCATGAACTTCCAGATACATATAGTATCCACTGCTGTTCTCAAACACATAGATACTCGGAATTTCCCTTTTCAAATGGCTTTATTGCAACACTTCCAAATATCAACAAACTTTCACTTTAATACATCTCATGTATATTTTGCAATTAATTTTCTGTCTTTTCAGAAGTTCGCATCAATGTAACTCTTTACATCGAACTCTTCCTTATCTCCATAGAACTAGTACTTCATAAGCACTTATCAAGTTCTCATGGTATTCCAGTAACCTTTACTGGAAGCAGACAGACATCCACTTGTCATGTCCCACATACGAGTTATTAGGATGAGCACATCATATTGCCATGTCCTACATACAAGATGATGAATGCATTTTATTCTTGCCATGTCATACATGCAAGATAATGGGATGATTAGATACACGATAGATCCATATCTGTTCTTAGTGTTCCCATTCTTCATAAGAATTGGACACTTGGCCTTGGGATACTAATATCCATGTAACATGGACAAGTTTTCTCCCACTGAATCTATGCATACTGAACACTTCAGTACAGATTGCCAATGTATGCTTTCTCTTTCCAGGTCAAGAGATTTTCCGAGAACTATGTCTATAGATCTCTATTCCTATCACATAGGAAACATCTCTATCTTCCTTAAAGATAATTTCCTCTTTTGGATTTCCAATCTAGAACATTTCCATTTCACATCAATATGTGGAATGTGAATACGCTCCCACTAAATCACAGATCCCTTCTTTATCTTTGACATATCAGTCAAACCCTTTGACTATATCATCAAAGTAAAGATCCAATTTTGAGTTTCTTGTACTCAATCAATCACATTGATTAGTCCATTGTAACTTATAGACTTCATTTGCATTAGTGGATTCATAAACCTTATAGGTTGTGTCACGTACACATCCTGGTCTTATTCCTCATAGGAATGCGGTTTTAGTATCCATATGCCAAATGTCTTAGTCATTAAGTTGCTATCAACAAGCATCATCCTTCTCAAAATGTTATCAATGTGTCTTAACACTTAAGATTTATTTGCACTTATGGATATGATACAATGAGTGCTACCATCAAGGTCATACATTATGGTTCACATGGATTTCATTTAGGATGTAATGGTCATAAATCATAACTCAAGATTCGGTTCCTCATATTCATCTTGATAGTTGACTCATCACATGAACAACCGATCACATAGATAATTGAGGTGTATCTGTTAAAGATATAATAACTCACAACCCTTGTGATTCTTAATTTCTTTTATTAGTGTGGGGTATTCATTTATTAAGAAGAATTCAGTTATTTGATAATCATTCTCTAACTCCTTAGAGTATGATTACTTCTTGATTCAGACATCACCATGCCTTAATCATGAGTTCACTATGATACACTATCATAATCACTCATAAGGATCTCAAACATTTGGTCCAAGTATTTTATTCATTGATCTCATCAAGAATTAATACTTTACCAAATTTGTACTTCATTTATGATAATCTTGAACACTTCAAGTCATTCATATTGATATTTCTCTAAACACCATTTGAAGTATTAGCATTTGTTCCAATAGGTATGTAAATACATCATATGTATTACACCTAATAGGATAATCTCTCTCCCACTACATTAGTGAAGATTAATTAATCATGTCCAAGATATTCATGTCTCTTACTGGTTCTCTAACCAAAAGAGTCTAGATTTATCCATGACATGGAAACTAGAAATGAATTTCTCATGATTAATGCTAATTAGATTGTTTGAGTTATCTATAACTTTTAGGTATCGTCTTATCTTATGCATATCAAATATCACAAGATAAATAAGGCATTGCCATAAAGATCACATCTTTAAGATTGAAAACACAACTTTATTGATTGCCATCATTGTCATACAATATGCAAAAATAAAGTGTTTCTATCTATTGGCAAGTATGAAATAGCAGTTCATAATTGTATTACATGGCTTATAGGCTGAAAATAAACTAAAGTACTCCTATCTATGAAGGCAACACCTGCCCCAAATAAGAATGCTTTACACTTTACATCTTGATATCATATATCTCAAAAGTGTTACAAGTTTACTTTCATGACACCTTTAAGTAGAGGCTTCAGTCGCCTCCTTCTTCTTTTGTTCTTCTAGGTAGAGAGGACAATTCCTTTTCCAATGTCCTGGCTTTTGACAATGGTGGAAATTTCCTTTCTTGGTCACGCCTCCCTTGGCCTTGAGAGCTGAAGATGGCTTGGACTCCTGGCTAGCTTCAGAACCTTTTTTAGCTTTGCCCTTGCCCTTGCGCTTGGACTTGCCTTTCTTTCTCATGATCACCATCACGGACTTCGGCTTGTCCTTCTTCATTTGTAACTCGGCTGTCCTCAACATGCCCAACAACTCTGACAGTGGCCTATCAAAGTTGTTCATGTTGTAGTTCATCACAAACTGACTGTAAGATTCTGGCAATGATTGCAGTATCACGTCAGTAGCCAACTCTTGGCTCAGTGGAAATCCCAGTCTCTACAGGTTCTCCACATACCCAATCATCTTGAGTGTGTGAGGACCAACTAGATCTCCTTCTGTCATGACGCACTTGAACAACGCCCTAGAAACATTGTACCTCTCTTGCCGTGCCTGATCTTCATACATGTTCCTGAGATGCAGAATCATCTCTATGACACCCATGTTCTCATGTTGCCTCTGCAACTCATGGTGCATTGAACATAGCATCAAGCACTTTGCATCAATGGCATCATCAAAATGCTTCTTGTAAGCATCCCTTTCTGTCCTTGGTGCATTAGGAGGGGGTTCCTCTGGAATTGGAGTATCCAGGACATAGAGCTTACGCTCTTGAGTGAGAACAATTCTCAATGTCCGATACCAGTCGTGGAAGTTCGTCCCATTTAGCTTGTCCTTGTCAAGGACCGATCACAAAGAAAAGTTGTTGTTGTTTGTTGCCATTTGAACTACAAAAGGAAAACATGCAATTTTTAGTCCAAAACTCTTTTTTGACTTATTTGATTGATTTGAAAGTTTGACGATATAATTAGGCCTTGAATTAATTATCGCTCCCACTATTTTAGTTCAAATTGATAGCCCTCACCATCAATTCGGAAGATTACAGCGTACAATATTCTAGTGGGCAAGATCCTGAAATCCTCTAAGTCATGGACCAGCTTGGGCTGTCACCCACAACATAGATCTCTCAGGTAGGCAACTTTTGCCAATTGCATCATATGCAACTCTTGATAAGATGTCATATGCAACACCTTGCCATGATCATCTCCATGCCTCAAGGCGCTAGATCCTATCTAGGTCACCTTGTTAAGTCTGACCCAAAGCGAACACGATGAATATGCACCCTGCTTGGGCAGACCCACACATTCATCCTTCATGCTTCCACGAGATAGACGGTGCACCACGCTTGGGCGTGCCCACACTTGTTCGATCAAGCTTTTCACATGTGTTGCATTTGGAAGGCATCTAAAACTTAATATTTTAATGAGGGATTTGGTTTTATATACATATACATATCCAATCACCACAATACATAGTATGTATCATATACATGCTATATCCCACAGAAAACATGCACAAACGATAAAAAGCGATGATTATGGCCATCCTAATGTGATTCCTCGAGCCAAGAGGAATCACGGTCATCTAGGTCTACATCACATGCAACCTGTACAAGATGAACATTTGTGCCTTGCCATCCGAGTTGATCAACTCATCACATGAATGATATGTACTCTCCAGCCGGTCGTCTGGGTGCCACCAGCCGATCGGTTGGCTCCTCCAACCGATCGGTTCGCCTGGTCGTCGTGCATCTCGTCATGTCTGCCACCCGCTCGTCTTGCTCCTCGAACCAGTCATCAACTGATCGGTTCACTCCTTGAACCGACCATCTGGAAGGTCAATCGATCAGTTCATGCCTTGAACCGATCGTCTGAGCAGTCGTCTTGATGTCCGCCGGTCTTTGACATAACAGGAAATAAAATCCTATTCTAATTATTACATTGCTTTAAAAAGGAAACCCCAAGTTACATTCGGGGGGAGCAAAGGTAGGAAAGAATCTCGAATTATTTCGAGTTACATCGGGAATAAGAGAGGGAAGATCGGTGCGCAGACCGAGATGCAAGCAACCACAAACAACCACACACAGATAGGGGTTTATAGGCCATAATCATGCTACACACATCCACCACAAAACTCGTTTAAGGGCGACGCGTATCGAATGCATTAATAATACATATCATATATGTAATTAGGGATTTGTGGATTTAGGATTGGACATGCATAAAGCCGATATTATTCGCATCATATGCAATAAATAAAGGCGACAAACCAAAATCAATCATATCGATATTCTTAAAATATAGAGCAGTTGACGTGGCTCTGATACCACTGTTGGGTTTTAGGGGAAACAGAGAAGGCAGCGGAAACAAAAAATTTTCTCCCCCAACCCATACCGAGGAAACGTGTCAACGTCTATATAATAGGAAAGGATGGTTTGCGGAATCATACCTTGTCCCGAGGCTTGCTCGGCGACAATACCTTGCGCAATGCGTGGTCTTCAACTCCGGTCTTCGACGACATCTGTGCAGCTCCTGGCCGCACCGGGACTGACGACTCCTACTCGAACCAGACTGTCGGATGACAGTTGTCCTCCTAAGCGGCAGTGTCCTCCAGCCTCTGTAGTAGTCCACACGGACCACCTGGAACTCCACACTCATTGTCCCAGAAGAAAGTGGAAGGAGTCGCACCCTCCTGTTGACGTACTAGTCGCCAACACGCACTCCCGCCTCCTGTTGCAACTACAGTTGTCCTTCCCTTGCTGCACCTCCCTTTTGCGGGAAGCACTTGCTCGGGATCTCTCACGGTTACCAAAACCAGAGAGAACGACAACTTACAGAGCAACTCGTTGCACTGAGCTGTGTGTCTGGAGAAGCCCCCAACACCCCTATATATATAGGAGAGTCATGGGATAGGGTTCTCCATCCTGGGCAATGCGGGACTAAAAAGCAGAAGTAGAAGGGTTCGGAATTTTCCACAAAAAGCAACCACCTCGCAACCTGAACCAATCGGTTCACAAGTGAACCGGTCGGTTGGGGACCTGAACTGATCGGTTCACCACTGAACCGATCGTTTGGGACCCTTGAACCGATCGGTTCACTCATGAACCGGTCGGTTGGGGTTCCAGGTTGGTTCCCGATTGACTTTCCTTCTTTTGTTTCCAATCGGTATCGAATACCAATCCTATTTCCAATCAAATTGGATAATTGAAACCAAAGGAAAATTCTCACCAATCCTACTTTCCCAAGTTGCTCGATTGCACCAGTTGAACCGATCGGTTCAACACTTGAACCAGTCGTTTCACTCTGTGCATGAGCCGATCGGTTCAACAATTGAGCCGACCGGTTCAGCAACCTCAGCCGACCGGTTCATCACATGAACCGATCGGTTGGGAGTGCAGGTTGTGCAGAATCAGTCAAATGCGATTGCAATCAATCCGATACTCCAATCAATGCGTCCAACACCTTGAACCATACGATATTGAGCCATCGACTGATTGAGTGTTTAATTGAACTACTAAACTCCTTTAGTAATCAATCTAAACATTGCTTGTGAACAAAACTCCTCTTCCAGGTTAAATCCTATGTGTGTGACCCTGCAGGTCCATTTCACGTTTGCAGTGAAAGTCCATAACACTTATGACTTCACAAACAAAGAGTGGTGCCTAGTCACACATCAGTTCTACCCAAGTGAAAGTAGAAAGTTGGAGAACAACTTTCATCCTACAATCCGTGAATGGTGTTACAGCGAATGTATAATTCCTTTGTCACTGATATCCTGAATGAACTCGAGGCATGGAACAGTCATCCTGTCAACGTTCATTCACTTTCTTGATCTCAGAGTAGACTGGAAGAGATATGTATGACATCAGTATCATATATTGATTCACACATGCGTGCACGCCTTTCTCAATCCTACTCATCAAGTGGCCATGGATATCAAACTCCCTCAGGAGGGACAAATCCCATATCTATCACTCACCCCTCAAAAGCCCCATGTGTCAAAGCCACCCAATCATCACCTTTATAACAACCCATGTTTCAGGACTGCGTTTGATGATGTCAAAGTGTGCCCAACGACATGTGTTGAGTGGAGTGATTTCAAGTCTAAGAATCACACTCACCACCATCACTGTGAGTACTGACTGTGACTACCATCTCATGGTTCCATATGTCAAACTCACGGTGGGTCTGTCCGGTACACTTGTTCTCTAACAAGTACCTATGTGTTTGGTTTGATATCTCTATATCATGACTAATGAGATTCTGTCATCAACCAACACCACAATCTAGTCTTGTGTGTCATTGTTGTCTATCTACCTTCCAAAATGACATCCGACTAGGGACATAACAAGAATGTACAAACTCTTAGCATCCATATGATCTCATCGTTCAAGTGCTTAACCTGAAAGCATGCGTCATTGAGTTCTGTCATTCTATAGACATCCAATCTGTTCTATCACTATCTCATATGACTGAACCAGAAAGAATTGGAAGCTCGCCTTTGATGTTTATCAAATCAATCTTAATGTATCCCACCAATCATCCCATAATTGGCTCTCAGGGCATACATACCAACATGGTAGGTATAATGGCCAAGGCTCACGACCCGATACGGCCGTATCGCGTACCACCCTCTCAGGCGGCATGCCATGATGGGAGATCCGTATCGAGCTCGGTATCGTGCCAGGTTAAAGATAGCTTAGTTTCTCGGGTTCCTTGTATCGGGTGTAGGGGTGAGCCGTCTCGGGCAAGATTCCATCTAGGAACCCGACACATCGGGTGGCCTTCTTGGTTGTATCGGGCTACTGCAGCTACCGGGACAGATTGTAAGTGAACCACTCCTGCCCCTCTCGGGTAGGGGGTGTGCTCACCTAGTATCGCTTGGCACACCCTTGGAACATGTGACACTATCACCAGAAGCTTTCCAAAGTTAGCTGTCACTAGGGTTCCGACCCGTCCCATCAGAGTCCTGTAGCTTCTATTTATAGGTAGCGGTTGGAAGAAGTTGCGGTTCTCCAGGCACCACGTGTACTCCATCGACTCCATTAGCATGGCTTCGGTGATGATCGACACACGTGTCTCCCGGCACAGCGGGTGTCGGGTTGTAAGTGTGTCGGGTAGTCGTGACAGGTGGGCACTTGCCGGTGGGTGGCCGGTATCGCGTGACACGCTACATCGGGAGAGTAGTCATGGCGGGTACAGCTCCCTGTCGGGTAAGCGGCGTATCGCTCGACGGGGTCTTCTTGCGCGACACATCTGTGTCACGCGACAACTGTATTGGGATGCTGCGTGATGGGTAATGAGTGTGTCGGGTGACTGGTAGGAGGGCCGATGCAGGTAAACGCCATTCATGGGCCGGGACGGGCCTTTTGGTGGAAAGACAAGGAAAAACTCTGCAAAAGGATGCAAAAATTTGTCAGAGCGTAGCGCAGTTTAGTTTTGTTCAAAACATAACAAAATTGATAGGAATAATAGTTTAGAGGGCAGTCTTGACAACAAAATATCGGCCATAAATAACCCCAAAAAGGGTATTATCATCGATTACCCCATAATATAGTAAATTGACGTTGGATCTAATACCACTGTAGGGAAATATGGCTACAAAATAGGTAGCAAAATAGAAATGTTTTCTGCCATATCGCCCATAATCAAGAGATCGCATAAATTACTATAAGATAGGAAGGATGGTTTTGAGGATAAGCTTGGTCCTGGAGCAAGCAAGTGACATGTTATTGTCGATGTAGATGCACAACTGTCTTCTAGTTACATTGGGACTTGTCTGACTACTGCGCCTCCTGGTCTGTACCAAGGACTACAACCTCAAATGTCGTCGTCTGTAGCAACTCCTCTCTCAACGGACTTCTGGTTGACCTTGTTCTCCTAGCAGTAGACAATGGCCTCCCGCCTCTAGAGAAGTCCACACGGATTGCCTAAAGCTTGTGTCTTCCTATGAGAATGGACAGGAAGGAGTCATCCCTTTTGTTGGCGTACCCATCATCAACTTACTCTGCCACAATAACGATTTTAGTTGTTCTCTCCCTTTCTATCCCTCCCTATTCGAGTAGAACTTGCTTGATCTCTTTTGGTTACCACAGTCAGAGAGGAGAACAATTATCAGAGCAACTGATTCTCAATTTTTTGCATTGTGCTCTGGGAAGCCCCCAGTATCCCTCTATTTATAATAGAGGCCAGAGTCAGGGTTCTCATTCTATGTGGGAGTGGAATGGACCAAAAGAGCTTGAATTTATGCAACCTGCAACCACCCAAATGGTCACATGGTAACCCAGACGATCATGTAGAATGTGAGACGGTCATCCACTAATACGAGCCAGTCATTTCACAAATCCCAATCACATACAAAATTGGCATTTCATTTCCCACTAAAGTTAAGCATTAGTTCCTTGCACTCCAAGTTATGTGCAATCCAAATGAATCTGGAAAGTGTCTACAACCTTCCTCTAGAACAACTGAGCAGTCTCGCCCATCCCAGACGTCTGTCTCACTCACCCAAATAGTTGTATGGTGAGCCGAGCCAGTTGGTTCAAACCATATCCATTTTCAACTTGAATCAGCCTGGAACTCCAAATGCCCATTGATGTGTTGTCTACCATGCACAAAATGCAAGTGAACGTATCGCAGTAATAATAGACATGTGAGGCCCAAGTCAAACACGGGGAAATGTTTCTCCAGAAACTACTACTAACTACAAATCGATCAGCTATGCCGATGATGGTTTTTTGAGTTGGGTTGAATTACTAAATTAATACTAAAGCAAACGAATTAAATGAATTGAGTAAATCAGAATGAGAACGAGTTCCTTAGGACGATGGTTTCACCAAAGATATCACTTACAGTCTATCCTACACACTAATACCTATTATCTCAATTCCTGGATAGGAAGCCTGTAGCCAGAATTAACTGCTTCCGTAGTGTAATTCACTACCTATACTAATGCCAATCCCACTCCCGTGGTTTTTGGTTTGATTCAATACTTTGGGTTTCTCCCCTCATCTATTCGCCACTTTTCCCAAAGAATACAATAAATGAGTAATTCTATGTTTTCCAACCCTTAATCCCTCTCCCGAGATGATTAAGTATCTATTAATCCATTCATGGTGATCAAACATAAATAGAACATGCAACATCCATAGAATTATATCCAGTAACGAGAGATAAATTGATATTAATGCATAGAAATCAACTCCAGTGTATATCTGGGCTACTCCCGGGTCCTAAAGAAAAAAGGTTTTTAGCCTTGCATGGTTTTCATGAAAAAACACACAGAATGGAAGAAGAAAAACACAGGGAATATAGTAAAAACTAAGGTAACCCCTAGATCTTTGGTTGTTCGAACAATCCCCTCTGTAGTACATGTGGTATGCTATCTTTCGGTGGTAGAAACGTCCTTTGTAGGTGCTCAGATCACTCTCGATGAAGCTTTTGGTCCTCCGTCCTTCTCTTCACTCTCTTCGATCGATGTATATTGAAAAAGGGTCACCCTTAGGTCTGGACGTCATCCCCCTAAGTCATACGCATGACATAGGGTGCAAAATGTTGTCCACCATTGGATTAGAAGCAAATGTGTGGCTGGCCTGATCTGACAGACTCAGTAGTACTGACTTTATGTGTTGGTGGTACTGAGTCACCTAAGTTAGGTCGCACAATCGCGATCTCGTCGATACCATCGACAATGTCTTGGTGGCACCGACTTCTTGCGAAATCAAGCCATCTCTCTGACGTCATCTCGGTGGTACTGACTTTTAGGGTCGGTGCACTGAGTTTTCATGTTTCACACGAGGCTCTCTGTATCTCGGTGGCACCGACTTCTTGGGTCAGTAGCACCAAGATCTGGGTTGTTTTTGGGAAGTTCTCTAAGGTCAAGTCGGTGCTACTAACTTTTGTGGTGTCGGTAGTATTGAGATGTGTCAATATGCCTTGTACCTAAAAGCACATAAAGCATCATAAGTGCTTGAAATGCATAAAATGCTAGTAAAAATGACTGAAATCATATAATTTGATGCAAACAATAAAATATAGGCTAGCTATGACATTCCATGCATAATAGGGCATATAAATGTCCAAACTACACATGAAAACAAAGGAAAATGAGCCTATAAAAGTGACTAAAAACACATGCGTCAAACACCCCTAAGCTTGAATGTTACTCGTCCTCGAGCAACACACTCTCGGATCTGTTTGATAAAAGTCAGCAAAAGGACAAAGAACATACATTCTTTTCTTAAATAACCCACCTAGTAAGCCCTAAACCGGCCTTCACTGACCACTGAACCACTAACTGCTCTAAAGTGACCGAAAACTACAATAAGAGATGTCCACCCTCAGTCAATGACATTATCAAGTAAGCAATTGACATCATAATTATTGAGGCATTTGCTTGATGTATTGCTTGATTCCCTACACTGAATTGCTCTTTCCTAACTATTAGCTAACGGGAAGCGGATCTCCATGTAAACATGAATGATGAGATAAATCATGGAAAGTGGCCTACCAATAAGAGCAATTGATGGTGAAAATGGGTGGCAATTGAAAAATTCAAGAGTACATCCAATCTATTTATGCACAAGAATGTAATGAACCTACATGAATGCACAAGAATGTACTGAATGAACCTAATGCCTAATTTTATTTTTCATGAGATGATGAATTTAGAATAAGCAAAGAATTTTTTTTCTTTCTTCAACTTAGGAAGTTGCACATGTGGATTATACTCTTCTTCATAAAAGAATGCAGAATATACTTCATTTCATTTATTTTTTTCGAATTCTTTTCAGCAAGTCTCTCATTGTGCTTCTCACTTTCTTCTCAAATTTTCTTTTGATATTTTTTGACTTTTTTTTTGCATCTCATCTTCTTAATTTTGAGTTTAAGAATCCACATGGTAAAATTGAAAATGAATGTAATGGTGCAATGAATGCAATATATGAATTATGTTATGCAAGCTAAAATGGTGTGCAAGACTATCAATGACTATGAATGCAAAACATTATTTTCTTTTTCTTTATGCAAGTAAACTACCTTATATGCTATGCAATGCAATAAAAGGAAAATAGTTTGAAGTACTCAAGAATTTTGAAGTGGTGAGTCAAATGAATGAATGGAAAAGATAGAATCATACAACTAAGAGACAACACCTTTCATTATATTATGATGTGTCCCTCTAAAATGACATGTGTTCAGGGTGATCCAAGGGATTATTTCTCATATATTCATTTAAGATCTCATTATGTGTTGGTTAGTTTAGGCTCAACATCTTCATCATGCACATTTCCTTATTGAAAAAGACTTTCTTTTATGTACTGTGTCCTAAAGTTGACTAATTCAAACACTTCCACAGAAGGTGTTACAGAAGGATGTTGCAACTCAAACTTTTAAAAACATGACCTTCATTTACATTTAACACCAGAGAGTACAAGAATCAAGATTGAAACCATGGAAATTTTTAACTCCACAATTACACTAGATATATGTGGATACTACTAACAGAACTAAAATTAAGGCAAACAAACTAACTAAAATAGAAAAACAAAATGAAAATAAAGATTGAAACTAAGATAAAACTAGGTTAGAATGTTGTTCTAGAACCCCCCAAGATTGAATACGACTATGTCCGCATAGTCAATACTCTCACCCAAGAGGTGGAACATCGGTACCATGGATCAGAACAGTGGTGGTGGCATGTTCGGGTCATGGAGAGGGAAGATCCCCTAAATTGATAAATCAGATGAAGGCATTGGCAACGACTGTAAATACTCTCTGAAGTAGCCACGATTCCAATAGTTGTCGTAGAATGGCTGTTGATACTATTCAATCCTCTACAGACGTGTATGAACGTTCTCTTGGTTGGTCAGGAGAAGGCATTTGTTCTCAAAGATGGCCTGCTGGTTCTCGTATAGCCATCCCTGAATGTCCTGCACGCCGGCTAGGGCCTCCTAGTGTTGTTGATGCCCAGTCTGTATCTATTGCAACATCCCGTACATGCCCTACATGTTGTATGGGTTGGTCTCCTCGTGAGAAGGGGATGGGGTTGAAGATGTCGAGGCTGCATAAGTGTGGGACCACTTGCACGGGACCGGTCACCGCATGATGGGGATGGTGAGCTCCACCTCCTCATCCTCGTCATCACTGCCATCGTTGTCCTTGCCTCCCTACTGTGCTCTCATCGGGTCTTCTTCCTCACCTTCATTGAGTGGCCACATGAGGTTCTCCACCCCATGAAGGTTGAAGACAGGGTCAGGGAGGGTGCGCTCCCTAAAAACACCTCCCCGATTGCAATGCACATAAATGACACCATGATTGCTCTATAGTAGATGTGCCTTATGGAAATGCAGGATGTCCAACTTGGACGTGTCCTCCAAGGGCTCGAGCATGGAAAAATCCAAGTTCATATGAAGTGAAATTGAGGTGATAAGGCCCCCAAATAGAATTAGACCCTTCCTCTTCACATTATGTCTCACAGATAACATGTGAAGCAGAACAAACAACCCAAAATTCACAGTCTCCCCACCCAATAGTCAGTAAAGGAAATAAAGATGAGCCTATTGGGCTTTACCTTGCGCTTGACCTGACCGGGCGAAGATGGTGTTAACACAGAACCGGTGTAGTATCCAAACAAATGGGTGCTCAATGTCGGACACCGAACTAATGTTCCAGTTGATATGGTAACCAATCAACACCTCTGTCAACTACTCCCATGCTAGATCATAGTCGAAATCTAATAGTGCAGAGCATTTTGGTACTTGAGGCCAGCCGAATATATCGTTGAAGGCTCGAAGTATGAGGAAATAAGTGGTGTTGAAAAGGCAAAAGTTGACCCTGCCTTTTCTCCACTCTCTTCCTACCGTCTGGTCGGGGGTGACAATAACGTCCAGAGATGCCAGGAATCCCAAGACAAGAGCCGGATAAGTCTACCATTCGTTGAAGAAAGGATTGTCTCCCTCTAGTTCCTACTGCTGACACACCCAACACATGTTGTCCATAAAGCCAGTCATCTCAAGAAGATAGCGATCACCATATCACGTTGGTATCACCTGCCTGGTCTGGAGTTCCTCGTACATCCTCCTGGTTTCTGCATTCTGGTATTGGATGTGAGCTGGTCTGGGAGCCATGGTAAAGAATAAGAGTGATGATAGGAGAATAGATCTCGAAGAAGTGTGTTGGAGCCTGCGGTAGCTATTCTCTAGAAGATAGGAGAGGTGGATGCATGAGGCTATGAATGAAAATGACTCCACTTCCTCCCTTCTTATAGCTATTTGCGATCATGTCGGTACTATCGACACAAGAGTCAATGGTACCGAGTTGCGGAGCACAATATATGGTCGGTACCTGCAATGCTTATGATTGGCTGACATGATGTGCGCGGATCACCCTTCATTGGTGGTACCGATGGCACCGTCGGTAGTACCAACTTATGCTGTGATTGGTGCTACCGACCACTCGATGAAGTGCATCTGAGATGTTGGATCACAACTACTTGGATTGCTGACGTGACAAGTCGGTAGTACCAACTTCCTTATTTGGTGCTATTGAGATTTTGCATTTGTTTAATGCTCGTGAAAAATGGACTCAGTGTTCCGAGACCGGGAGTGCCCAAAACTCAGTATCACCGACGTGAAGTTTGGTGCTACTGAGTCCTTATCGGTTGAACTGTGACACATCTATAGAGACTTAGTGGTACCAACATTGTTGGTTAGTGCCACTGAGTTGGCACTGCTGGTTTGTAAAAATGCTGACCCTATTTTAGTACCACCGATTGATTGACTCGGTGGTACCAACATTCTTTGTCCTGCACACTCAAACAGAACAAATCAAGGTACCTTTTTTACTAAAAAATCAAATTGAAAGTGCATCTAAACATGAAAATTAAATCTAAGAGATGCGATGAACATTGGGTTGCCTCCCAACAAGCATCATTGTTTAACATCCTAGACTAAATGGTCCTTAGAGCATAAAACTAAGGAATGGTGCAAAGTTTCACCTCCTCTAATCTTGGCTCTACCTCCCCTCCAAAATAATGCTAGAATCTTTGGCCATTAACAAGGAATGAACTACTCCCATCTATAATGGTCACAAAACCATGGGGGTGAACTTTCTTAATAACAAACGGTTCACTTCACTTGGATCTCAGCTTCTCTAATGCAATCTAAGACTAGAATTAAAGAAGAGGACCTTCTGTCCAGGAAGAAACACCCTATTAAGAATGTGTCTATCATGAATTTTCTTTGTCCTCTCCTTATATATCCTAGAGCTCTCATAAGTGTTCATCCTTATCTCATCTAACTCATTTAATTTTAGAAATATCTTCTTACCTGCTTCATCTAAATTGAAGTTCAGTTCCTTCATAGCCCATCTAGCTTTATTTTCTAATTCTACAGGTAAATGGCATGCACGACCATAGATCAGCCTAAAAGGAGTGGTACCTATTCGAGATTTATAAGTTGTTCTATAGGCCCAGAGTGCATCATTAAGCACATAACTCTAGTTCGTCCTATTAGTTAAGACTATTCTCTCTAAGATCTGCTTAACTTCCCTATTTGAAACCTCATTCTGACCTTGAGTCTGTGGGTGATATGGGATACCCACACTATGTTTCATCCTATACTTACTCAAGAGAGCTCCAAACTACCTATTAGTGAAGTGTGAGACACCATCATTAATGATTAGGTGAGGGACACCAAACCTGCAGAAAATGTGATCCTTCACAAATTTACACACTACTTGCGCATCGTTGGTGCGGGTTGGAATTGCTTCCACCCATTTAGACACATAGTCAACTACAATGCGGGTTGGAATTGCTTCCACCCATTTAGACACATAGTCAACTGCAATAAGAATGTATAGGTACAAATTGGGTGAAACAAACGGACCCATAAAGTCTATACCCCAAAGATCAAAAACTTCAACCTCTTGAAATAAATGTAAGGGCATCTCGTGTCTCTTTGAAATTATACATGCACATTGACAAGTGTCACAATGACAAACATAATTATGTGCATCTTTAAAAAAAGTGGGCCAATAGAACCCACTCTCTAGGACTTTGGTTGCTGTCTTGGAGCTAGCATGGTGCCCACCCATGGGTAGAGAGTGACAATGTGGTAGAATGCTCTCTACTTCACACTTGGGAACACACCTTCTCAACAGACCATCCCTGCATTGCTTGAGAAGAATTGGGTCGTCCCTGATATAAAATCTTAAAGAATGGAAAAAATATTTTTTCACTGGGTAACCCCAATCTGCAGGTATCTCCTTACAAGCCAAGTAATTCACTATATCTGCAACAATCAGTCATTAGACTGAACAAAAAATAGTTTCTCATCTGGAAACTCCTCAACAATGGGGATAACTTTATCTCTCTCATCTGACCTCTCTAACCTAGAAAGATGATCAACCACTACATTTTCCACACCTACTTTGTCTTTAATCTCAATATCAAATTCTTGTAATAAAAGAATCCACCTAATAAGTCTAGGTTTTGCATCCTTCTTTTGCAACAAATACTTGATAGCGGCGTGGTCTGTCCAGACTATCACCTTAGCCCCTACTAGGCATTATCAGAATTTTTCAAAGGCAAACACTACTGGTAATAACTCCTTTTCAGTAGTGGTGTAGTTCATTTATGCATCGTTTAAAGTTTTAGACGCATAGTACATAACAGTAGGAATTTTATCACGACATTAACTCAACACCACTCCCACTCCAAAATCTGATGCATCACACATTAGTTCAAATGGGAGGCTCCAATCCAGAGCCTGCAAAATTAGTGCAGAAATCAATTTTTCTTCCAAAGTTTCAAAAGCTTTTAAACATCATTCATCAAAATAAAAATCAACGTCTTTTTCTAAAAGCTCAGACAAAGGCTTGGAAATTTTTGAAAAGTTTTTTATGAATCAGCGATAAAATCCCACATGACCTAAGAAACTCCTAACTCCTTTCAATGATGTCGGTGGAGGTAATGAGGAAATAACCTCAATCTTGACTGGATCAACTTCCATTCCCTTGTTGGACACCTTGTGTCCAAGAACTATTCCTTCACTCACCATCATGTGACACTTTTCCCAGTTAAGAACCAGGTGAGTGTCCTCACATCTTTGTAACACCCTATCCAAATTATGCAAATAGTCACTAAATGACTCCCCATAAACTAAAAAGTCATCCATGAAAACCTCAAGGCATCGCTCCACCATATCAGAAAAAATGGCGAGCATACATCTTTTAAACGTAGCAGGAGCATTACATAAACCAAAAGTCATTCAGCGACAAGCAATAGTGTCGTAAGGGCAGGTGAAAGTGGATTTCTCTTGATCCTTAGGCTCTATAAAAATCTGATTGTAGCTGGAATACCGATCGATAAACCAAAAGTGAGATTGACTGGATAAACGTTCCATGATTTGGTCAAAAAAGGGTAGGGGAAAATGGTCCTTCGAAGTGGCTGTATTCAACATGTGGTAGTCAATACAAACACACCACCCTGTCACAAGTCTGGTGTCAATATGTTCTTTGGCTGCACTCGTAGTAACTATAATCCCCCTTTCATAGGAACTACATGCGTAGGACTCACCCACATAGAGTCAGATATTGCATAAATTATACCTATGGATAAGAGCTTGACGACCTCCTTCCTGACCACCTCAGTCATGATCGAGTTGAGACGCCACTAAGGCTAAACAATTGCCTTTGCTCCCTCTTCAAGATGGATCTTATGTTGGCATAAGGCTGGTGAGATCCCTTTTATATCTATGACAGACCAACCGAATGCAGCTTGGTAGTTCTTCAACACAATGAGAAGTTGCTTCTCCTCCTCATCACTAAGAGATGATGAGATGATCACTGGTAGCTTTTCTTCTGCATCAAGGAACACATACTTTAAATGTAGAGGTAGCGGCTTCAGTTCTAGGTCTGGTGGGTTCAAAAGAGATGGGACCAAAGGAGGGGGTGGTGGTCCTAGATCTTCAAAGCGCCTTGAATAATAGAAAGGTACTACATTTAACATATGAATGCACTCCTCCAGATGATTGTTGCATAAGATATCATCCACTCTGTTTGTCAAGCAGGCTTCTAATGGTAACTGTGGAGATGACCCTATCACGAAATCATCCTTTACTTCTTCTTTTGCAACTTGGCCATAATCCTCCCCATCATCTCCTGGATAGAACATAACTTGAGTCAAAGAAAGTACCTTAGTGTTCTCCAAGATGTCAATAGATAGATTTCCTTTATCCACTCTTGTCATCACATGAGCCATATCCAATAATGTCTTCCCCGGAAATAAAGAAATTTTATTGTCTACCTGCTGAAGCATGTTGCATTGTGCCTTATATCACATTGCTTGAGAATTCTCTGACATCTTTATTTCAAATATATCATCTTGGATTCCCATAGTGAGGTGTCCTCTACCCATCTCAATTATCATATATGCAGTATCTTGGAATGGTCTCTCCAGTAGGAGTTCATTACCATGGTCGTCTTAAATCTCCATAACTACAAACTCTGCAGGAAAAACGAACCTGTCTACCTTCACTAGAACATCTTCACAAATTCCACATGTCTTCACTATAGAGTTGTTCACCAACTGGATTGTCATGCTGCTCCTTCTGGTTTCTTTGAGTCAAATCTTCTTGAAAGTAGATTGGGGCATCAGATTGATACTTGCCCCTGAATCCCACAAAGCTTCTCCAAATTTTATCTTCCCAATAAAGAATGTGATATTAAAACAGTTGAGATCGTGTCTTTTGGGTGGTAGTGTCCCCAAAATAAAAGCATTGACTTATTATTTAAGAACCACCACGTCATATTCTAGGATCTTCCTCTTCTTAGTAATGATATCTTTCAAGAACTTCTCATAATATGGTATTTGTTCAATTGCATCAATCAAAGGTATGTTCACCGATAGTTTTCGAAAGCTGTCTAGAAACTTCTTGACCTACCTATCCATCTTTGTAGCCTTCAAACTATTTGGAAATGGTACCGGAATCATAGGTGCCCTCTGGTGAGGAGGAATGTATGCTCGAGTCTTATTGCCTCCTGCCTCATCAGCTTGTTCCTCTGTGGTATTCTCTTGGTCTACAATGTCTACTTCTTCTACTTCCACTGGCTTAGCTTGAGTGTCTGCATCTTTCGTCACGGCATTCTGTGGTGCTCCATTCAGTATCTTTCTACCACTGTGGAGTAGAACCTCTTTCACCAGATGGTTTTGGGAAGGTACATTGGTGCTCACCGAAAAACCTGCTGCATCAGCTGCTTCAGAGCATTCACATCTGCTGCAATCTAGGATATATGTGTCTTGATACTGTGAATGTGTGCCCCCTGATTCTGCAAGTCCCTTTGTGTCAGTGCAATCTGTAGCTCATTCTAACTCACCAACTTGCTTAGCATCTGCTCGATCTTATCAATCTTCTACTATTCTGGTGTGTATTTGTAACATACTGAAATTCAGGGTCTTCCCTGCAATTTACCCACTTTTGAGCTTTTCTTGGCCTTCTAGTCCATTTGGAATTTTTTCATAAATTTCCCATCCTTTTGAATCACTTTTGGACTCTATTTGCAATTTGAGCATTGATGATGGTGAAATTCCATTTTTGCCCCCATTCATGTTTATAAAAGGGGTGTTTGCACAAATAACCCAATTAAGGAGATAAGTGAGGGTTAATAATGTAATTTGGTCATCAAGGATGGAAATGTAGTAGATAATATTAATTTGGAGCTTTTTGGATAAATATATTAGTAATAATGTGTATTTGAATTAATATATGAGAGTAATTAACCTTAATTGTTTCTCTCTCCTCAAAATATGATTTTAATTCATGAAAATATGTTATTTAATTGAGAAATGATTATTGAAATCTTAATGTGCTTAATATCTAGAAATTTACTCACATGTTTCATAGAAAGAAGTCTTTTCATATAATTCATTCATTTTAATATATTAATATACACTTTAATGAGCAATATATTTATTAAGGGCCATATTATGTATAAAACGAGAAAGTAATTGAATAGCATTGTTCTAGAATTTAATATGAGCATGTGGTTAAAATTTGATGGATTTTGGACTTCATTTGACCCCTCAAAATGATTTTATACGCTTTTAAGATAATGTGATAAAGGTCTTTTGATTTATTTCATTTATATCGAATTGTAAGCCTAAGTTCAGTTTCAATGCTTCTGTCATGCACCCCCTTTGCCTGCGAGCCATCCGATGGTCTAGATTAGATCATCGATCATCCGCCTTGATCGACCGATGCAAAGTTCATCCCCTACCTCCGACCAGCTGAACAGATGTGACGCCCCAGCTCCTTGATGCCACTCTCACTCCCTCCTCCACCATTTGAATTGATTCCTCTCCCTTTGCGTCTATCTCTCCTTGACGGTTCTGACGAGCCAAAGCTCGTTCTGTCTCCTTCACCCTCTGTGAAATGCCAATTTTGGCTCTTCGCCTCTTCTTCACGGGGAGGTTACAAAGCGGGGTAGAGTTCCCCTTTTTCCTATTCAAGGTCGGGAATACCACCCTCAGACCCCGACCTACCTTCCTCTTCCTCCAATTCCTCCCGACATAGCCCGAGGTACCTAGATATGGCTGCTCTTCTTCTCCGGCCATGGCTAGCCATTGCTGCCTGTTCCGACCACCTTGGGCCAATTAGACGTTATGTGAGCATCCTACACTTCTGCTCTTCAATTTCGTTGCACCTCCTTGCCTCGCCATGCCCCCGAACGCCGGGTCCTGTAAGCTCGCCGTCGAGCTCCGCCGTCACCTTGCGATTTGGTGTTCTTGTGCTCCTACGCCCGTGCAGAGGGGAGGGTTCGATTCTGTATACCTCTGCAAACTCGATGGAGTGGCCAGCTTTGATCTTTCTTCTCATTTTCAAGTTTTTTTGATCAGGTTTTGTTTCCCCTGTTCCTTGGTCTTTTCCGCCGCATGTCGAGGCCCTGGTGGTTGTCACCCTATAGCGAGGGGATCCCTAACTTCGTCGTGCCTCGACGGGTTTGTCTGCGGCCTTCCGCATTAGTTCGTAACCTGGTGGCGCGAGTTCAGACTGGAGTCGAGCTCCAGATGCCTGCCATCGCCATGGCTAGGGAATGAAGATCACAGGTCAGGGAATGACCTTTGTATCCCGGCACCTCTGATTTCATGATTTACACTACAAGGACAGTAGCGTAATTCCAAGTTCTATTTTTTTCTCGCTAAAGGTCATTGTGAGGTTCAAATGACCACATTACCCTCGCAGGGTCAGTTGATGGCATCACCCGACCATGGGTATTTTGGTACTTTCATCCTCACTCACTCGCATTTGACTGAGGCTAAGAAGGCACGGACCAGTGACTAGTCCAAACACGATTGGCCCACGTCAGCGAGGCTCCTGCCCCAGTGACCCAATCCCATTCGCCCACGTTGCATTTTCTTGCTTTCTTATTGGTCGGATTTATTTAATTCATAGTAAATCAACAGTTGGTCAGAAAAATACAAATAAATAGTCAATGGAAAGGATTTTTCATGTAGAACCTATTTTTATGGTTTTTGAGTCATGAGTTGTATTCTTTTTTCGAAGTTTGCTTTGAATTCCTTTTTAAGTGTATAAAATGTTCTAAAATACATATTTAACCCATTTTAACTCCAAATTGGAAAATAAAATATGTTTTATTATTCACGAGAATATGACTAATATATTGGACTAGGTTTTGAACCTTAAATCGCGGTTTTGTAAAATTAGGGTTTTTCCTATGCTTTAAGCCTTATATATATTAATTCATGTGTAATGTTTGCAACTAGGGGAAAATGGAATGGTGATACAATCGGATTGGTGAATGTGATGGTAATTAATTAAAACAGGTATGTGACACCTATTATGTATGTGACCCCTATGTATGTGGACCCTATTCGTATATGTGATCTCTATGGATGAATGTGAATGATTATTGTGCAAACAATCCTAATCTCTCACTTGGGTCTGTACCAACCCCACAATCATTGTTGTGCTAGTCTTGTTATTATCCTAAATGCATTTTTGGCTCTTTTACTTCTTTGATGAATCAATTGCATTTGTGGCTCACTTATGTGAAATATTTAATCTTGTTATGGCCAATGTTGGCCCCTCCATGTATTTGTTTCTTGGGTTTTATTCCCAATGCTATGTTGTAATCTTGTTATACTTTTCACTCTACTGCCAAGTGAATGTTTATGCATGATATAGTTATTGGCCAATTGACAATGTAGTGTACATGAGTACAAACCACCCATAGGACACTGGGGTTTTAGTCCCCCTGCCGTAGGCACTGGGGTTTTAGTCCCCCTGCCAACTTTATACAGGGCACTGAGGTTTTAGTCCTCCTTCCAGGCACTGGGGTTTTAGTCCCTCTGCCATTTTATATTGGTGAGGTCCGGTAGGTGCCTCACCCTACATTGAGATGATTTTGAGTCATAATTTATATTCATGCAAATGTGATATTTGTTGCTATTGAAATTTGGCAGTTTTCTAAAACCTTATTTACTCATTTTCCTCTCACTCCTTGAAATTCCTTAGTGGAATCTTTTGTCATAAAATTCTTAGCTTTATGATTGCCTTTATCCTTTTATTGACACATACCTTTATCTTTCTCTTGTTGGATGACCCCAACCATCCAGGCTAGGATCAGAGTGTGCATGGAAGCTTGGTGAACCTAAGGCTAAGAATAGGACAAGAAGAAAAGGAACATATAACTTGCATGGACATAGTTGCCTTTATCTATTAAGTTGTTTTGTTTGGAGACAATATTGGCTTAGTCTAAGTCTTCCTCTACCTAGATCCTATGTTTGTATAAAGTTGTACTTCCTTTATGGAAATTTTGTAATGTACTCTTTATACATTTTGAATAAAGTCAAGTTTTATTTCTTCCGCTGCCACACATTTGATGTATTTGTTTATCATGTTTAATAGTAGAGACTTGGTCTTTATAGTATTGGACTTGACCACCAAACTGTTGCAGCCTTGGTGGTTGTTGTTGTGCTTGAGAAGGATCTTGTTGGAATTCATTGGGATCCTTCCATGAGAACTTTGGGTCTTTCCTCCATGAATAATCATTATTCCTGTACTGATCCTGGTGCATGTATTTGCACTCCTATTCCTCTTCTTCATTAGGGCCTCTATCTGGAGCACATAGTGACTTAGCAATGAGATCCAACTTCTCATTCAAGGTAGATATCACTTTAGATTCACTGACACTCTTTATTGTCGTTGGAGTCTCTCTTTCTTCTCCCCATGATTGATTCTTTGACATGAGGATCTCTAAGAAATGAGTGGGCTTATTGTTTAGAAAGAACCTTGCTCCTGCACTGTCAAGAGTTGTTCGCTCCCCTTTGTGAAAACCATAGTAAAACTTATTGGCCTATCCACGCAGATCAATGCCATGATGAGGCACTTTCCTAACCATGTTCTGGAATCTTTCCCATGCCTCAGAATATGACTCAACATCTTGCTGCCTAAAGTTTTGAATCTTCTTTACTAGAGCATTAGTCTTCTATGGTAGAATGTAGCATTCAAAGAATACATCAATCATCTGGTCCTACGACTCTATGATCTCATCATCTAAATTATTGAACCATGACTTTTCCCCATCTACAAGTGAGGATGAAAACAACTTGAGGTAGATTGTGCTAGCTGGGATCCTGTCTATTTTTACCATGTCACAACTCTCTATGAAATTTCTGATGTGTGTCACTAGATCTTCAGAAGGATGACCATGGAACGCCTGGGCCTTAACTAGAGCAATGAGTCCAGGCTCTATCTTGTAGCAACCCACGTTTATAGCTTATCTTTTGATGGGCCCTTTCTGCGTCATAGATGATGAAGCTTTGATTTTCTCCCATATAGTTTGCTCTTCCAGTTCCTCTACTCTGTCCCGCACTTTTCTTAGTTCAGGTGCTACTAGTGCCTATATTTCTTCTAACACAAGAGGATTCGGTGAAAGCATTCTGCTGAACCTGTCCACAGGTCTGCCCTGTACTCACTCTCCCTACAAGAACTCTACTTGCCCAAAACTTGGTGAAGATGGTTTTCCGTGGTCTAGAGATTTGGACCGCACCATGCACTAGTGTACCTAAAATAGATATAATGAATGTCATCTTAAGAAGACTATATTTCAATGAAGAGATTATTAGGATTTACTTTGAATAATAAATAATAATAAAATGTCCTAGAGTGGCCGACTACAGCACTTGCAGTGTTGGATGTTGAAGCTTCCCTGGCAACAGTGGCAAAAACTTGATGCGTTGTATACCATGCGCAAAACACAAGTGAATGTATCGCAGTAATATAGACTTGTGAGGGCGGAGTTGAACACGGGGAAGCGTTTATCTAGAAACTACTACTAACTACAAATCAATTAGCTAAGTTGATGATGGTTGTTTGATTTGGGTTGAATTACTAAATTAATACTAAAGCAAATGAATTAAATGAATTGAATAAATCAGAAAGAGACCGAGTTCCTTAGGACAATGGTTTTGCCATATATATCACTTACAATCTATCCTACACACTAATACCTATTATCTCAATTCTTGGATAGGGAGTCTGTAGCCAGAATTACTTACTTCCATAGTTTAATTCACTACCTATACTAATGCTAATCCTACTCCCGTGGTTATTTCTTTAATTAGTTATGTGCTTTACATCAATACTCTGGGTTTCTCCCCTCATCTATTCACCGCTTTTCCCAAAGGGTACAATAAACGAGTAATTATATGTTTTCCAACCCTTAATCCCTCTTCTGAGATGATTAAGTGTCTATTATCCATTCATGGTGATCAAGCATAAATAGAATAAGCAACATCCATAGAATTATATCCATTAATGAGAGAAACATTGATATTAATGTATAGAAATCAGCTACAGTGTACATTCGGGCTACTCCTGGGTCCTAAAGAATAAAGATTTTTAGCCTTGCATAGTTTTCATGACAAAATACACAGAAGGGAAGGAGAAAAACATGGGGAACATAGTAAAAACTAAGGTAACGGTAACCCCTGGATCTTTTGCTATCCTGACGATCCCCTCCGTAGTACGTGCGGTCTGCTAACTTTTGGTGGTAGAAACATCCTTCATAGGTGATGCGATCACTTCCGGTGAAGCTATTGGTCCTCCTTCCTTCTCTTCTCTCTCTCCGATCGCTGTATATTGAAAATGGGTCACCCTTAAGTCTATCCATCATCCCCCTACGTCATAGGCATGACTTAGGGTGCAAAATTTCATCCACCGTTGGGATAGAAGCAAATCTATGGCTGGCATGATCAGGTAGACTTGATGGTACCAACTTTATGTGTTAGTGGTACTCAGTCACTTAAGTTAGGTCGTGCAATCCTGATCCCATCAATACCATTGACAATGTCTTGGTGACACCGACATCTTGAAGAATCAAGCTACCTCTCTGACGTCAACTCGGTCGTACCGACTTTTAGGGTCGGTAGCACTGAGTTTTCTTGATTCACTCGGGGTTCTCTGATGGTATCTCAGTGGCACCAACTTCTTGGGTCAGTAGCACTGAGATCTGGGTTGTTTTCGGGCAGCTCTCTGAGGTCAAGTTGGTGCCACCAACTTTTGTGGTGTTGATAGTATCGAGCTGTGTCGATCTGCCTTGTACCTAAAAATGCATAAAGCATCGTAAGTGCTCAAAATGCATAAAATGCTAGTAAAAATGATTGAAATCATATAATTTGATGCAAACAAGGAAATATAGGCTATCTATGACATTCCATGCATAATAGGGCATATAAATGTACAAAATACACGTGAAAACAAAGGAAAATGAGCCTATAAAAGCGACTAAAAACAAATGCATCACCCATCTCAACCCTTGAGACGACCGTTTGACACTCCAGACGGCCGTCTAAGATGACCATTTAGCACTCCAGATGGAAGTCTCACCCTATTAGCCAATCGTGTGGCAGTGTAGCCAGCTGATTTGTTGTGTGAATCAATTACCTAAATGCTTAGTAATTAATTCAATCGTCATTCAAGATTAAACTCCTCTTCTAGTTTGAGACCTGTGTGTGTGACCCTACAGGTCCCATATCATGTTGGCAATGAATGTTGATAACTAACTTATGACATCACAAGCAAAGAGTGGTCCCTAGTCACAATCACTGCTACTCAAGTGAATCGGAAGTTGGGGAACAACTTCAACCTACAGTCTGTGTATGGTTATACAATGCTTGTATAGTTCCTTTGTCACTGATACCCAGATTGAACTCAAGGCATAGAGTAGTCACCCTTTTCAATATTCAATCTTGTTTCATGAACCAAGAACAGACGATCTGAGATATATGTAAGCTCAATATCACATATTGACTCACATGTACATGGCCATGCATTTCTCAGTCTCACTAATCAAGAGGCATAGGATATCATACTTTTGTAGGAGGGACAAATTCCATCTCTATCACTCACAGTCAATCTCCATGTTTCATAGTCACCCAATCATCACCGTTATAATAACCTATGATTTAGGACTGTGTTTGATGATGTCAAATCCTACCTAATGGCATGTGATGAGTGCAGTGATTTTGGGTCTAAGAACTACAACCACCACCATCACTGTGAGAGCCGACTATGACTTCCATGATGATGGCTTCCATGTGTCAGTCTCACGGTGGGTTTGTCTGATACACTGTTCTCTAACATGTATCTATGTTATCGGCTTGATATAGCCATATCATTACTAATGGGACTCTATCATCAACCAACTCACACTCTGATCTAATGTGTCATTTTTGTCTATCATCCTTTCACAATAACAATAGATTAGGTACATAATGAGAATATATATGTACTCTTAACATCCATATGATCTCATTCTTTCGAGTCACATATTCAGAGACATACGTCATTGATTAATATTATTCTCTAGACATTCATAATGTTACATCATTATCTCATAACTGAATTAAATAGAATAAAATGGAAGTTTGCCTTTATTTATTAAACAAATTAATTTCAAGTATGCCATTACGATCATCACATGATTGGCTCTCTTGGCGTATATACCAACAATGATCTCGACACCTACAACATCGGTGAGGGGCTAGATTGGTTCGAAGTTTGGATGGTGGTAGAATGGATCTTTCCACAAGCTTTGAGTGAAGTGGCATTAATAGTGAGTAATTGTGGAAGATAGAGGGATGAGATCACCATTCAAGATAGAGGTCCTAGAGAAAACAAAAGTGAGGCGGTGGTGATGATGCATGTGTTGTTATTGCAGTAGTAACAAGACCAGTGTGTTTGTGTTTGACAGAGTGGGAGAAAGGGGTAGTGATGGAATGGGTGGTACTTGTCATTAAGAGCAAGGAGTCATTCTGCCTACCTTCCTTCTCATCGGTTTCACCACTAGGGAAACCTAACGTCAATGGAAATCAATATGATTGTATGTCAGAGATGTGTCTCATATGTAAGATGAGAAAAAATAGAAAGGGAAAGGAGTAGTTCAGATATCCACATCAACCGTACCAAATTAATTTTTATTTTATTTATACTAGTCTAAAATCTAGTGGACACATGGATGTAGATATTTATGGTGTAATTATAGTGGTTTTTGTTCAGGAGATGGTTAAATGGTTGATTTTAGGGTTTCTGAAGAGCATATTTTTTTGATACCATGTAGTAAATAAGAGGGAGACTAATGAGATAATTTTATTTAGAAAAACCATGATCCTATATATCAGAGAGGGGAATAATATATGAAATCCCAATGGGGAAACATGCTTAGGCCCATCTACATAATAATCTACATAACTAATTATTCTAATAAAAATAATCAAATTTTCAGTATGAAATGTCAAAAAGTCAAAGAAAAAACATCATTGGACATTAATTCGACAATATTTCATATGCTAGAAAGTTCAGTGAGTCTAACACTCCAACTTGGAATGTAGTTTAGACTTCATATACAAACTAAAAGGCAATTGTAAGCTGATGAAATGTTAATGTTTAAGTGGGTGGTGGGCCACCCAGGTGACCAAGTGACCTCCTATATTCTAAGGAGGTCTAGGTGGGTGCCCATGAAGGCCCATATATTGATGAATCTCCTAGGTAGACCCCCCTGGGGCCAAGTCAACTAGGTGGCTGCCTCAACATCTATGGACCCCTTCTCAAAACTTTTTTTGTTTAGTTAAAACCAAACTATTGATAGTCTAATACCATTATGTAATATCACATGATGAAAACAAGTATTTTTTATTTTCTATTCCACTCGATTGTGTCATTTATAATACCTCTAATGTAGTTAGATGCCAATAGTTAATACCTAGATACACACATATCTATGCTTACGAACCTTAGGCTCTTCTAAGGCACAGTTACAAGTCGAAGCCAAGACAACCTTGCTTGGAAATGCATATATCATGAATATTCCATAACGTCTTAGCGTACATATGCCAATAGTAAATGGTGCGAACTCTTACTATTTTTGATAATATGTTCAAGGTTACCATGGTAAAGATCAAGATTGGAAATGATAGAGGCCCATCGAAGAGTTCTTTTCCAAGGAAAGCAAGGCATAAACCTCATAAAAACATGGGGAATGTATGCATATATATATATATATATATTGTATTAATATACATAAATATACTTAATGAATATATATTTACATACAACTAGTATATTTACATAGGAATATAGGGGCTAATGTATTTTTTATGCTTTTCCAAATTATGGCACACACCCCAAGGTGCACTTTGAGATACCTCACTCAGATGTGTACACCTCTGGTGCCTCGAGGCACACCTTCTTATTCCATGATAGTGATCTTATCCAGTGATAAAGTGCACATAATAAAATATCTTATTCTCAAACATTGGTGGATAATGACATTTTTCCTATTACATGATGTTTTACTCTGGGTGATATATTGTGTCCTTTATTTTATTTAATTCTTTTGTTACAGTCAACTATAAATGATGGAAAATGCAATGTTGCCTCCCATATTATTACCTTTTATATGGTGCACTATGTATGAAAGTGGTGAATGTAATATATAACAAGATAACCAAAATTGGATGTCTCTCTCCACCACCTACCAACCAACCTACTCCAGTAATGTATAATGGAATCTAAACCTTTTGTTTCAAATGGAGTGGATGTTGGTATGTGGTGCGCATTGGTGGAATCCATTTTTCAATCACTGCATTGCCAACCCATGAAAACAAAACACAACACCTGCATTGTTTTACCTTTTTATGCCAAACTTCAAACCATGATGGGTCAACCTTTTTTTTCACTTTCTCCTTCTCCACAATCGTGTCCTTGTTAGCACCTCATATATGTGCCTCCAACCACAATCAAGCATGTCTCCTATAAACCGATAATATTCCCACCAAAGGCTACTACAAGTTTTCAAGGCTCACATATTGTCGGGTAGGTGACAAATATAGGCATTGATGACTATTGCACCATCATCTGGAGTGACTGCAACTCACATGACACCTTCCAGTCTATGCAATCTAGTAGACATTGTCAACTCTTTTACATCTATGCAACTGCATGGTACAACAACTACTCTAACCACTCACGTTTTGTTTGATGAAATCATATTTGTTTTAGAGAAGAATAATATCTTAGTTTTGTGATAAACTTATTTTGGTTCAATTTTTATCCCATTTGGAACAACTAAAATGAAGGAATTAATTTCTATTGTTGATTTTGAAGTTTCATTTTATTTTTGAGCTCAACAGACTCAATTTTCAATAATTCTTTGGATGATGACAAAAAAATTATATGATCCTAGCTACTACTTTAGTTGAAATCATTTGGCTTTTAACACAAGAATCTGACCATTTTTTTTATTGTAAAATTCTTTATTCCAAGTTTTAATCAAGTTATTTCCATT
This sequence comes from Alisma plantago-aquatica, assembly GCA_963693085.1. Classification (NCBI taxonomy): domain Eukaryota; kingdom Viridiplantae; phylum Streptophyta; class Magnoliopsida; order Alismatales; family Alismataceae; genus Alisma; species Alisma plantago-aquatica. Next base: position 1,484,648,820 of record OY856411.1, on the reverse strand, counting down.
GCCTGAAATGTTGCAATGTATTATTGTGCATGCCTTATCCTCATGTGTTAATGTCTTCTAATGGTTCTTTGAATTAAAATTTATTTAATGTAACACTTTGCCTTGTACCTTTGTTTTGGAGCAACTCAGTTCAGTGCTAGTAGTGTTGTTTCTAAAGGTTGAATGTAGTTTTAATCAAGTTACATCCACTGCATGAAATGTTATATTGTATTATTATACATTCCTTATCCTCATGTATTTATGTCTTCAAATGGTTCTTTGAATTATAAATAGTTTAGAATAATACTTTTCCATGTACCTTATCTTTGAAGCTTCTCAGTTCAGAGCTAAAGGTGTTGTTTTTCAACCATGTATCACCTATATTAGAGTAGAGCATTGAGGCTTGCTAAATGACTATGCATTTCATTCAATAGGTGGGGAGTTTTAGATCTGGTCCCTTCTTATTGCATGTCTGATTGTGAACAATTAGTAGTAGTCTACCGAAACATGACACGAATTTACCATGCATAAAACGCAAGACCACGCGCCAAAGTAATATAGGCCTTTGTGAGGCCCGAGTCAAACTCAGGGAACAGATTTTTGGTAGACTACTACTAACTGTTCGCAATTAGCTAGACCGATTAAAATGGTTTGAGAGTTGATTGAAAAAGAAAATAAGAATAAAAGAAAGCAAACAATTGAGAAAATGGTTGGTTTAATCAATTAAAGATGGAATCTTTAGTATTGCGATTTCACCGTAGGTTCTCGTTGTACTAATTCCTACACAATTATCCTAATTCGTCTCCTATTCCAGGTAGTGTCCTGTAGTCAGAATTGTTCGTTGTCGTGATACAATTCATTACCTAAATCTAAGTTGGTTCCACGGTAGAAGTAAACTATACCCTAAATTAGGTGCATGAAGATCACACTCTGGGTTTCCACCATTAATTGTACATCAACTTGTTCAAAGGATTTATTAGTTAATGTGATATTCATCTCTTTTCAACCGTTAATTCTTCTTTCAAAGTAATTAAAGGTATTAAATTATCATCAGGGTGATCAATCATAATGATATAATGGAGAAAACTAAATCATACCACAGATTTTAGAGACAAATTATGATAACTATGTCAAAACTATCATACAACGATTACCCGGGCTACTCCCGGTGCTAAAGATAAAGGGGATTAGCCCCGCATGTTCATCTCAATGAAAGACATGATGAGAGATAGGGAAAACATATGGAAAACGTGAATAGATGTGATGTAAACCCCTGAACGGAGGAGATCCGTGCGTTCCCCATCATAGGAGGGGCGATCTACATCCTTTTGGCAGTGGGAAACTCCTTTCGTGGCTCTCGGAATGATCAGGGCGTGGCTCTGGGCTCCGTTCTTCTCTCCTTCTCCTCCTCGAGACTTGTGCAATCACTACTATAGAACAAGCCTTTGGAGTCGGTTGTTTAACCCCCTTTGGCGACGGTTTTCAAGCGACGCCTATGTGGGCGCCGCTAAAGGTCGAACTCTTCGACGTCAGTTTTATAACCGACACCTATATGACTTATAGGCGTCGGTTATATATAGCCGACCGACGTCTATAGGGTTCGCGCCACAAAAAAGGGCACCACCTAGGACACTTTCTACATCAGTTAACAACTGAACAACCGACGCCATACTCCAACACAACACGGCCGTGCTTCGCTACACGGACATGTTTATTACTATAGGCATCGGTTTTATACGAATAAGCGACGCCATTTCCACCACGGCCGTGCTTTCCTGCACGGTCGTGTTGTTTGTCACATTAGGCGGCGATTTTACACAATAACCGACGCTGTAGGCCTTTGATGACGGTGTTCTATAAATAACTGACGCCTATATTTTAATTTTTTTTTCTTATCAGTTTGCATGCCTACTGTGGCTGGTCAAAAGGATGAGAACCTGCAGTTCAATTTTCTGAACTGTAGGTTTACGACATCCATTGATATCAGCCTACAAACAGGCCACAAACCTGCAAAATCAACAAATATTTTTTCACACAAGTAGATACATCCAGACATCAATTCAATTCTCACATTCACACATGTAGAAACATTCAAATACATGTAGAAACATTCAGACATGTATAAACATTCAGAAATATTCATTTACAAAATATCATTCAGCATCGCTATCAGCATCCCAATTATATCTTACAATCGCCACTGCTTTTATGGCTTTTGCCCATTCTTCTCTTACATCATTTAATGCTTCCATCGTATATGGAGCATGTACATTTTTTAAGCGTTTACCTATAGTGTGGTCAGTTTTAAAAACCTACAAAGAGAATGATGTATATATATAAGTAATAATATAAAAATAAGATTGATATATTTCATACTAACTAATGAGACTATATATAATACCTCATGTAAGGTATTAATATCCAATGTGGCATGTCGGATAATCATCTGCATAAATCGCATCACATAGTATGCGCATGCCCAACCCTTGTCTTGTATAGTGCACTATAAATTGAAACATACAAAATATTAAAAAATACAACTAAGCATAGTTCACATAAATAATATATACATTGGAGTCAGGAACTTACTTTTTTTACGTTCTCCCAAATTATTGGCTGGTTCTTTCTCCTTGGGACATTTCCTCCAGCATTTTTGAATGCATCTAAACCCCTACATGTTAATGTAACACAGTAAATTGCATAATTAAATAGTAATGTAATAACAGATGCTAACATATATAAAAATGAAATATTTCTCACCAGAATAATGTCATTCTCATTACGTGTCCAATTTTAGTGTTCAATGTACATCCCTTAGGATCTATATAATAAATAGTGAACGTCGCGGGGACAATACCTAGTAACTCCCAATGTCTACCGCTAGAGGTAAAAAAGTTAAAAATTAATAATTCAAAATGCACAATAAAAATGGAATTTTCTTAAGTCCAAATTATAAATAAAGTAAACTTACTTGATATTGAATGGAGCTATTATTATTGTCTTCTTTTGCTGTCCGAAAATTTAAAAGCATCTATACAGTATTGTGAACACTATCAGGGTCTTTAGCTACCATACTAATCAATGATGGAATCAAAAATCCCACATGATCAAATGCAAATTGTTTGCATTGATCTTCGACTAAGTAGCTGCAAAACATGTATTACGTATGCATTAATATATAAGAAACCAAATCACTAGATCTTACACAAGGTACATGGATGTATAAACAAGATCTCACCTTATCCATGTCTCTATCATTGATGTATTCAGCCAATCATACATAAACAGCTCGATAATATCTTTTATAAATAAAGAGCTATCGTATGATTGACCTGCATAATCTGCTTCTAAAGAAACAATTATAGGGCAATGTATATTATGTGCCCGTAGACAACATGCCATTCCCCTACAAGCAGGACCTAACGGGTATGTTAGGTCAGTTGGAACCCAACTTGGTAATGCAGGAAGTGGAGGTGGAGGCCTAGGTGCTCCGGGTGTCTTATTTTTAACCTGTATATATAATTTAATATCAGTTGACCTCATATATACACATTAACAATCTAAAGTAATGTAAATTTATCTTACAATTTTAGTAGTGTAGACGACATCTGCTTTGGGCCACAATATCACCCCGCCTTCTGCCTCAGCAAGTGTATCAATATCTGGGTGGGGATATGGCAATTTAGCTTCCCTCCAATCGGGTAACACACGTATAGGTCTCACACGAACGTAGCCCTGTGGCATTGGAGTCCCGTGGAACATTGCCCCAGGAAGGGATGGGTAAGCCTGCGCCTCTGCAACAACATAGTCTTCCATTCTTAAGCGGCATGGCTTCAATGCCTACAAATTTACGTAAAGAATATTATACATATATACATATCATCTTGAAAACATATCATCTTGAAAAGACTAGCTACAATGTCATAAACAATACTTACAACAGACGTGTTAGGCGGTGGGTCTACAGGATTACTTGTAGTATGTACATCAGGAGAAGAGTGGGTCGCCATAGGCTAATTAGCAGCCTGAGATGCCTGCCACCGCAACAATTCTTCCTTGACCTTCTTGGCAACTATATCCTCGACTCTCCTATTCTCCTATACATGGATAAAAGAAACATTAGCTTCTTATTATTGAATTCCCTTTTGTAGTAACATTCTAAAAAAAGAATAGGTTACCTCTTCTTGTGAAAGTTTGGCTCTGGATTTGCGCTGGGATGTCCCAAAGAATGCTTTGATGCTCACACCAACGCCTGCAAACTAACACATCCAGGATGCTCTGGGTTACCTAGAGCAACTGTCAATTCATCCCTTGTGCCCTGAGGGATGAACGTGCCTTGTTTCCTCTGCTCGTGCAGCTCCCGCTAATCACCATCAATAGAAATTAGTAAGTTAACACCACAAATAATCAATATTCAAACGATTGCTCTAAGAGTTGCATTTTACCATTTTCGCAGCCGCCTCAACAGTTACGGGCTTCTATATTTCACCCTTCTTGTTTTGCCTCCCAGCTATCCAGATATCATGGTGAGGCATGGGTGTGGCAGACTCCTAAGTAGAAGCAGACTCCTGAGTAGTAGCAGACTCCGCCTGTAGTCTTTGGCGAACGCTTGTATAGCCCTTTGGACCCATAGTGTGGTCATGCACATTCAGTGCACACCTTGCTTTTTGCGCCTCACTGAGGGCCTAGTTAGTATGCACATTAATGATTTGGTTAGTAGCACTAAATGTTAATCTTGAATAGGTGAATACAACATATATTAATTAAATTGGGAGTGACGCCTAATACCTTGAATTCTTCAGATTTTCTTTAAGCAACAAAATTGTCCCAATCTTCTTTGTCCAAGAAGTTCCACTTTTTAAGGGCTGACTTCTTCTTCTTATCACCATCTTTTATGTCTTCTCTGTTGATATTTGTCCTATAGTTCCTAAGCATCTTTCCAGCGCGTTGCATCACGCTTTTACGATGCATCTTCTCATCCAATGCAAACAGATTCTGTAAAATAGAATTCTTATTAACTAGTATCCAAAAATAGAATTGCAAATAATATAATTTGTAATCTACAAAATAGAATTGCAAATAATAATAAATCAGGCATAAATCCTTCCATATCAAGTCTTTCTTCCCCTGAGGAACTTTATGCCAATTATCATACTTAACACCACAATGGCTTCGAGTGACACACCCAATATAGTTTACAAAATTATTGCGGTTCACTCCAATTGCATTTCCTCCATTATCAAACTCCACAACCAATTTGGATCCACTGCCACTTATCGCTATTAACTTCTTCAACAGAGTGATGCCCCTTTTCTTATTAATTGTTTGGTGCTGCGCATCAAGTTGCTCCAGTGCTTCAGTGGGTACATGTGCATCATCAACCTAAAATTTGACAAAAATAAACACACTGAATTAGCGCAATATAGAAATATGGGATATATGACATAACTAGAAGATAATGAATTTTATACAAATACAAGATATGTTTTTAGAACTTATATTGGTATCCTCGCCATGCTCATCATGGGCAATATGCTCATCATGGACTTCATGCTCATCATGGACATCATGCTCATCATGGTCAGCCATATGAAAATGTCATTAAAAAGGCAAACATTTAGCATTTGTATTAACTAGAAGATAATGAAACATCAAATCTGAAAATGATATTGATATTAAAAAAGCAAAAATTTAGCTTCAATAAAAAATTATAAACATACATGCCTCTAAAATTGTGATCTTTTATCAATTGACAATCCTTCATTGTGATCTCCGCGGACATATAAGTCATCATTAGCTTCAATATTCTGTGGAGTTGGCAACCCAACTGAGAATGGACTGGAGTCATCATACTTATCATAGTACTCTTCTTCATCTATAGGATATTCAATGAACTGTCTTTTACCATGAATAACAACCGACCACTTATCATTTGCAGGATCATCGATGTAGAATATTTGTTTCGCCTGTGATGCCAATATGAATGGTTCACCCTTCTCGCCAATCTTTTCAAAGTTCACCAAAGTGAAACCCAATTCATCCACTATAACTCCTTTGGTGGTATCAACCCAATTACATTTAAAGAGCGGAATTCTGAAATCTATGTAGTCAAACTCCTATATGTCTTCAATGACACCGTAATATAACATTTTAGCTTCACGTGGACTCTTATCCTTTGCACTTGCAAAATACATAGTCGACGCTTGAAGAGTGACCCCACTATTTTGGACGACACTCTTATCATCTTGGCACTTTGTGTAATATATGAACCCATTAATGTCAAACCCTTCATAAGACATAACATTCAGTTTTGGTTTAAAGGCGAGGCATTTGATAGTTTCTGTAATATCATTTGGTGTTTCAGATAGTTGATGTAAGACTTTATCTTCAAACCACTTAGTAAAAGTCTTATTATTCTCTCTAGCAAGCCACATTGAACTTGCTCGAGGATGTTGTCTCTTGATGAAATTGGTATGTTCATCGATATAAACACTCACTTCGTCCATGTTGTGTAAAATATACAAGTGAGCTTGTTCCAACTGCTCACGGCTGATTACTTTCACCCATGATCCCAAAATTCCATTGCCCTCCTCAATATTCTTGTCATTAACATGAGTGTTATTACCACTCAGAAAGTCATTGCAAAAATCCATAACCTCTCTTGCCACATAACCTTCAATAATACTCCCTTCAGGCCGATAACAGTTTCGAACATCACCTTTAAAAACGCTCATGTATCGTTCAAAGGGATACATCCAATGCAAGAAAACTGGTCCCAACATTTTCACTTCCCTAGTCAAGTGGACAACAAGATGTACCCTGATATCAAAGAACAAAGGAGGGAAATACATCTCAAGCTGACATAGGTTAACAACCACTTCTCTTTGCAAATTATCGAGAGTATCAGGGTCAATAACTTTGCTGCATAGACTGTTGAAAAAGAAACAAAGTCTGGTGATTGCAAACCTTACATGCTTCGGCAATATAGATCGAATTGCCACAGGCAATATTTGTTGCATTAGAGTGTGACAATCATGAGATTTAAGACCTATCAACTTCAGATCTTTCATTGATACCAATCTACGGATGTTGGATGAGTAACTATGTGGCACCTTAACATTTACCAAGCATTCACAAAAAGTTTTCTTCTCCTTTCTAGACAACGTGTAACAAGCGGGAGGTAAGTATGTTCTTTTATTACCCATTTCACATAATTCTGTTAATTCTGACCTTATTCCCATTTCACGTAGGTCCAGTTTGGATTTTATCCCATCTTTAGTCTTACCTAGTATATTTAACAGAGTACCAATGATGCTATCACAGACATTTTTCTCAACGTGCATTACATCGATACAATGCCTGACTGTCAAAGAACTCCAATAAGGAAGATCCCAAAATATTGACTTCTTCTTGAATGAAGAATTGTCACTCTGTGTGGCCATACTACATTGTGATTTCTTACCAAATTCATTGACAATGTCTTTTACTCTTTCATAAACAACATCCCCTGGTATAGGTTTTAGGTGCACTCCGTTCATCATTCCATCCATTGAATGCTTTGCGCTTCCTACGATGCGGATGAAATTTTGAAAGAAACCTTCAATGACCAAGATATACAGTCTTGTCGCCATGTTTTAGTCTTATTGAATCAGTGTTTTCTTCACATATAGGACACACTTTAGCTCCTTTGACACTATATCCAGACAAATTCCCATATGCTGGAAAGTCATTAATAGTGCAAAACAACATAGCGTGCAAACGAAATGTTTCTTTTAATGAAGCATCATAGGTCATCACACCTTCAGCCCAAAGTTTCTTTAAGTCGTCAATCAGAGGTTCAAGATAAACATCGATATCATTTCCGGGTTGTTTAGGGCCCGATATCAACAACGACAGCATAACGTACTTATTTTTCATACACATCCAGGGAGGAAGATTGTATATAACAAGCATGACTGGCCAAGTGCTATGTTGGCTGCTCAATGTCCCGTACGGATTCATCCCATCTGTACAAAGCCCAAGTCTTAGATTTCTAACTTCTTCACCAAATTTGTGGTACAATAGATCAATCTTCTTCCACTGTGGGGAATCAGACGCATGTCGTAGGATCCCATCATTATTTTTCTTAACATCTGCATGCCACCTCAAATTCTTCACATCTTTCGGATTTGCAAACAAGCGTTGAAACCGTGATATTATAGGTAGATACCACAACACCTTGGCAGGAGAACCAGTTTTAGACTCCCCCGTAGTCGTCAATTTATACCGTGACACACCACATTTTGGACAATCTTTCAAATCTTGATAGTCCTTTTGAAATAATACACAATCATTCGGGCATGCATGTATCTTCCTGGCCTCCATTCCCATTGGGCACAACATTTTCTTTACCCGGTATGTTGAGATTGGAAACTCGTTTCCTTCAGGAAGCATTTCTTTCAACAAAGTCAACAATGAAGTGAAGCTTTTGTTGCTCCATCTATTGTTAGCTTTCAACTTATAAAATCTCAACACAGCGCTAAGCTTCGTAAACTTAGCACAGCCTGTGTATAACGGTATCTCAGCATCATGCACAATGTTTGTAAAGATAGGAGGTGGATCGGTGTGCTCTACCCTACAACTATCCAGCATCACATCAACGATCTCTATTGGAACTGGTTTGTTCACATCTACGTCATCGGAGGCATTTTCTTCTTCCACCCAAGCACTGCTATCGACATCTACTGGTTTCGAGTTTGAAATCTCTCCATGCTAGTGCCATTCTGTATAGCCTTGTACAATCCCGTTGCACTTGACATGACTTTTGATTTCCTCACCAGTGCTGTCTTTCAAGTTGTTACCGCAATGCCTACATGGACACTAGAACCTATCTATAGGTTTTCTCCTATGTTCCTCAGCAAATCTAATAAACTGATCAAGACCAGATATAAACTCTGGGGTGCAGTGATTGCGAATGGACATCCATGATCTATCCATTCTGTGATCAAAGAGAAAACAAGTATATATTAGGACAAGATTAGGGTATACACTTACATCCTGTCCAAGATTGTTCACTTTCTAGGCCAACAAACACATGTGATGTCATTCTTATATATAATAAATGTGTACCACCTATCCCATCCTTGAACACCTAATCTCACTACTAAGTGTATAATGTGTATTGGGTTTTCAAAAAAAATCCGGCAGCATTTCCCCGTTATTCTCTAAGTACATATGTACTCAGAGAACAAACGAGGAAATGCTACCGAAATTTTCTCGAAAACCCAATACACATTATACACTTACATCCTAAGTGAGATTAGGTGTTCAAGAACAGTCCCAAACCGGAGACTATCTAAGATTTACTCCTAATGAGTAAATCTTGGACGGGTTTCTAGGCCAACAAACACAATAATAGATATGTACATGTTAGGGTTTCATCACAATTGATATAAGGGTTTCATCAATGTTAGGGTTTAATCAAATCAAATTAGGATGCTAGAATGGACAAGTTTAAATCTTATTTCAACATGCATCAAAATTTACTGAATTAGGTCAAGCATTAGGATTAGAAGCACAAATATATTCATTTTGAGGAAGAGTGTGATGTCTGACCCTCCGCTAGGGTTTGCCCGTGGGGGCGGCGGCGGTCGGGGCAGAGGTGGTCGCCTAGGAGGCCGACGAGGCCGAGGAGCACAAGAACAAACAAGAGATGCACTGCCAGCGGATGTCAGTGGTGCCGCCACTGTCGAAGTCAACAACCAGACTGAAACAACTGAGATTCCTCAAACGACGGAGCGTTCCTACCGTGATGCCATGACCGGATGGAAAGTCTCCACTCAAATCAAAGTGATATCCCGGGATACCTTGACATCGAACGACATCACCATCGACAAATCAGGGGCGCTGCCTGCTATAACTGTTAATCCCAATTCTCTACAACAACTTTTGGAACCCTACAAATATGTAGTCATCGTCAAGTTGGTGGGCGGCAACATAGGGTTTCAGGCTCTAGTTAACAGACTGGCCATACTCTGGGATCCGAAGGACTCCTTCAGGGTGATCGATCTGGAAAAAGGATATTACATCATTCAACTGGGCAACAACACCGACTTTGTCAAAGCCATGACAGGAGGACCTTGGGTTATCTTTGGCAGCTACCTATCGGTCCAGTCATGGAACCCAAACTTTCATCCTTCTGACAACATCCCATGCAAGGTTTTTGTTTGGCTGCGGGTGGTGGACCTACCGGTCTTCCTCTATCAAAACCAGCTTCTGGCGAGCATTGTTAACCTAGTGGGCAAAACTATAAAAATTGACGCTACCGCGACCACATGTGATCGTGGCAAGTTCGCTCGCCTTGCTGTGGAGGTCGACACGACCAAGCCTTTACTCCCAACGATCATCCTCAATGGAGAACACTACAACCTGGCGTATGAGAACCTGTCGATGGTCTGTATGAAATGCGACAGGATGGGCCATGACGACAAAGCATGCAACTTTGTTAAAGCATTCACCCCACCTGATCCATCAACATCCAATTCGGTTCCTCTGATCCCACCCATTACCTACACACAGGCCATTCACGCACCCAAACCTATGAGATGGCCTCCACCCACAAAGGAAGGTCCGAAGAAGAAGCACAACGCCCCATCGAGACCTCGGAAGACATCCCCGGCAGCGAGCAACACACAAAAGGATGTAACCCCCGCGGGTGAAAAGACAGTACCAAATGCAGAGGACGGCTGGGAAACTTTCGTCCACCACAAGAACAAGAAGAAGGCCTCTCCGAACCTGGCGGGCGCACCTCAATCCTCCAACAACACGGCAGTTATCCTGATCAATGACCAAGTGTCAGAAGGAAGACATACTGTTCCCAATGATGGCGGCGCCTTCGTGTTCAAGGGAATTCCCAACCCTAACCCCAACAGACCACCATACAGCTTTCACTGGGGGGACGCTGGGGCGGGTAATGGAGTTCTGCTTCTGAATCGGAAGGTAGTCTACCACAATGTCACGATCAGCCCAGGCAGGGAGCGCAAGAAGGGGAAGCTAGCCCAACAACTCAATCACTCGGGTGACAGCCACCCTAAGAAACAACTTATGTTTGAAGAATCCAATCAAGAAATGATAGACGCCCCTACAGAGGACCCTACAGCGGCGCTCCCTCCAGATGACCTGGGCCAAGCTGTCGGCCTGTGCGCGGCGATCAATTAAGGCAGCAAATCCCTCTTGTGATTTAATGCCTAACATCATGTGCTGGAACGTCCAAGGAGCTTGCTCCAAGGACAAGATCAGGTTACTTAAGGAATACAAATTCACTCACAAGGTTAGAATCTTGGTCATTACTGAACCTCGATGTAGCGGTCAATCTGCTGACAATGTTATAAGTAAGCTTGGCTATACCTCTTCACACTGAGTAGAGGCTCTTGGCTTCTCCGGTGGTATCTGAATTCTTTGGGATGAGGCTCACTGTAAAGTTGACATCATCTATAATCATAGACAACTCATTCATTGTCATATTAATAACTCCTGGCATATCACTTTCGTATATGGGAGCCCCAACCATATGAAGCGGCGTCTCCTATGGTCTAGACTCTCTGAGATTGCCCCCACTGTGTCGGGAGCTTGGGCAGTTGCAGGAGATTTTAATACCATGCTCGACATCACGGAAAAAAAGGAGGAACTCAGTTCAACCGTTCTAACTGCCGCCTATTTAAAGAACTCCTCAGCAACACCGACCTGGCTAATATGTGGATGCATGGGAATTTCTTCACCTTCAAAAAATGCCAGCTCTATGAAAAGCTCGATAGAGTTATCGCCAACAATGACTGGATTACTATTGATGGGGGTTATAATATAACGGTGTTTCCTCGCCTATACTCTGACCATAATCCTATTCTTATGGCCAGTATCGACAAGCAAGAAACCAAGAAGCATTTATTCAGGACCCAGGATAGCTGGACTGTCATGCAGGATTTTCAAAAAGACCTCTTGCCTCAATGGCGCAGTGACCTGCCTTTCGTAGAAGCACTACCTATCTTCCAAAAGGCGGCCCTCAAATGGGAAGCCGCCACTAGACACGCCAAGCAGAAAAAGAAGCAACGCCTCCTCAAGCAGCTGGATCGATGCCAGGTATCGCAAAGCTCGCATTCATACCCCACTAACGATCTTCTGTCCATTTCTCTTCAAGAACAATACAGTGCTATCTTACTCCAAGAGGAGATGAACTGGCGGCAAAATTCCCATATCGACTGGCTACAAGTTGGAGATGGAAACACTAAGTTCTTCCACTCTTTTGTCAAAGCAAGAAGACACTTTACAAAGATTAGCAGGCTGCGTAATGAGAGGGGTGAATGGACTGAGGAGTCCACATCCCTCAAGAATATGGTACGAAATTACTTCTCCTCCCTGATGACGTCGATGAGTCACGAAGTCTCTGCTAGCAGCACCGCTAGCTATATCGGCGCCTTTACTCAGCTCACCCTGCAACAGCTCAATTTCATCGCTCGGACGCCGGGACCGAATGAGATCAAGCATACTGCCTTCCTCTTAGCACCGTACAAAGCTCCTGGGCCAGACGGGATTCACGTTGGTTTTCTTCAGGCCAACTGGTCCACGATTAGTAACTCTCTCGTCTGCATAGTTCAGAAAAGTTTTAATATAGGAACAATAGATCAAAACATGGAAGACTCCTATATGGTTCTTATTCCTAAGAATAGACAGCCGATGAGTTGTGCCGACTTGAGACCCATCTATCTTAACAACTGTTGTTTCAAGATGCTATCTAAAATCCTGGTAGAACGGATCAAGCCTTATCTCAACAACTGGATTTCTGCTACGCAGTCAAGCTTCATCCCGGGTAGAAGGATAAACGACAATATCCTTTTGGTCCAGGAAGTTATTCATTCCATGAAGCAAAAAACTGGCCATTCCAAATGGGTCTGCATCAAACTCGACCTCTCAAAAGCGTTCGATAGAATGCAATGGCCTTTTATTCGGGATACGCTTTGTAAAACAGGGCTGTCAGACATCACCATCAAGCTGATCATGAACATCATTTCTACAGGTCATACTTCCATCTTGTGGGAGGGAGAACCTCTACCCCCCTATCAGGCCTCTTAGGGCGTGCGCCAAGGCGACCCCCTAAGCCCTTACCTGTTTGTTCTCTGCATGGAACGAATCTCACAAGCTATCAAATAGTCTGTCGCTAACCTTCTTTGGAAACCAATCCGCCTTGCAAGACAAGGAACTCCTCTTTCTCATGTGCTCTTTTCCGATGACATTATCCTCATGGCAGAAGCTGACCCCTCTCAAGCAAGGAATATACTGCATATCCTTGATTCCTTTGCTTCTGCATCAGGCCAGGTGCTTTCTAAAGAAAAATCTAGATGCTACTTTTCATCGAACACTTCAAGGGCAGAGAGACGTGTGTTCTGTAGGTGCATCGGTATTGTTTACACTGAGGACTTAGGGCGCTACCTTGGCATGCCCATTCTTCATCACAGGGTCAATAAACAAACCCATCAACATATCACAAACTCCATAAAAGAAAGGATGACAAGTTGGTCTGCTAGACACCTCTCTTTGGATGGGAGAATTACCCTCGCCAAGTCTACCTTACAATCCATTCCATCTTATACCATGCAAACGGTCCGGCTATCACCTTCTCTCTACGATGACATCAACAATCATGTCAAGAACTTAATTTGGTCGGGAGGGAGGGAGCATAAGAAACTATCTCTCATTTCCTGGAAGAAAGTTACATCACCTAAACGAATGGGAGGCCTTGGAATCAAAGATGCAAGGGACCAAAATACAGCTCTCATGCTCAAGAATGTCTGGCACTTCATGAACGATCACCCTGCTCTTTGGGTCAGTGTTATGAAGGAAAAGTACATGTGAAACAATACTTTCAGTAAGAAACCCTGCTCCTCGGCTTGGGCCGTCATCAAAAAAAATATCAACACCCTTATGCCCATTAGTCATAGGGTTGTTAATTCTGGGACTCGTACCAATGTCTGGTCTGACAAATGGATACACGACAGTTCCGTCTTGGACTCCTACCCAACCTGGCACATCCCCTTGGAGCTCACAGACCTCAATGTATGCTCCATGAGAGAAACTAATGGCGAATGGGACATGTCATTCATCACGAATTACCTCCCAGCAGGGATGGCGGATCAGATCAGGTCTATCCCGCCCCCTGTGGATAATTCAGGCATGGATAGTTGGTCTTGGCCCTATGAGGAATCTGGAAATTTCACTGTAAGCTCTTCTTATGTTTGGATCCACTCTGACCGGAGCATTCCAACGCCGGGCAGATGGGAGGCTGTCTGGAAGCTCCTGTCCCTGAACACATACGAGTCTTCGCCTGGATGCTCCAGCATCGTGCGCTGCTAACCAACTCGGAAAAACAACGTTGTCATCTTAATGTTGACATCACCTGCCCAGTCTGTTACAATCAACCTGAAACTCTCCTGCATTGCTTAAGGGACTGCACAACCAGCTGCGAAGTCTGGATCGGGCTAGAAGTTCACAGTGACTTCTTTACTTCTTATGAGGAGGCATGAATACAGGATATCGTATGTAACAGCAGAGAAGGTGAGTGCCATATCCAGTACATTATAGCTTGCTGGCATCTTTGGCAGGTGCGAAATGATCAGATCCATAACAACACCATCCCTTCCTTGCGCCGTAGCATCGACTTTATCAAGGAGCGAACTGGAACCATCATGAACCTCCCTGTTAAGCAAAGATCCTTGTTAATAAGAATGCATCAAACTCTGTCTAGACCGTCGAGCTATGAAGCAACCATCTTTGTCGACGCGTCCTTCAATCACAGCTCCAGGAGAGCCGGAGCTGGCATCCATGTCATCGACCTTACTGGCAAGTGCATCCATGGGAAAGGAATACCTTTCTTTTCCTCCTCTGCCTTGGAAGCTGAGGTGTTTGCTACCATTCTTGCAGGACAGTTGGGATAGGAGCTTGGCCTCATGAGGATTCTCTTATTGACGGACTCAGGTCTAACTGTGCACCTTCTCCGGGACAACCAACTCCCGTTGCCAAAGCTCCAACCACTTTGGAGGAAATTTTGCGCCCTCAGCAATGCCTTTGCTCAGGTCATTGTATTGCATATACCATGTGAACTGAACAGGGTTGCTGACGACATAGAAAAACACTCTATGCAATCTTTTCTACCATGTAGTTTCAGTACCTTTAAACCTTCATGGCTCCGAGCTGATGTCAATATCAACTTGGACCAATTTTGTCTTGTGCTAGATAGCGGGATGAATAAATAATTCTCTAGTCTCCACAAAAAACAAAAAGAAGCACAAATATATTCAAGCAAAAGATTTGTTCGTATCCTAAAATTTACATAAAGCATTACATATAGATTTGTTCATATCCTTACCAACAACAAACACGGTCGTGGCTGTGTTGGCCTACCACGGCCGTGATGGGCAGTACGACCGTGGTAGGCCAACACAACCATGGCCGTGTTTGCTGCATGTAGGTAAAAAGCTAGGGAGAAAGAAGAACAGAGGCTACGACTAATACCTGGAGAGCAGACCAGCAAGCAGCGGGCGGAGGCGGTGGGCAAGGAAGAAGCAGCGGGCGGCGGCGGCGGTGGGCAAGGAGGAAGGCGCCACAGTAGGGCGTGAGCAGGGAGGAAGGAGCGGGCGGCGGCGGCGACGCAGGACGAAGCTAGGTGGCGCGGCAGCAACGCAAGGAGGAAGGTGGCAGGCGGAGGCGGTGACACAGAGCAGCAGCAGCATCGGCGGTGATGGCGACGGCGAGGCGAGGAAGCACAGGCAGCGTCGGCGACGCCGAGAACCAGCAGGCAGCTAGCGGGCGATGAAGACAATGAAACTGGAAAGGGGAACAATTGCGATCGATCGTGGGTCTATTATGTTCGTAAAAGGCATCAGTTATAAAATACAAACGACACCTAAAGTCTTCGTCGTCGGTTCCTCCTAAACAACCGACATCCAATTAGACAAATTTTTCCCTAAATAATTTGGCGGGAACCATTATCGACGTCGATTATCACAGGATAACCGACACCTAAGCTAGAAATTTTCGCGCAAATTTTCATCTTATATAGGCGTCGGTTTGATGGTAAAAAACCGACACTGTATGTGACACTTTGGGGCCAAATTTTTTTCGCTCGAAAATTGGATTTCGCGGGCGATTTTAGGCGTCGGTTTTTTGTTACCCAGCCGACGCTGAATACAAAGCGGTACCCATGTCTTGACTATAGACTTCGGATGACCTACATCACCGACGTTGAACATTATAGGCGTCGGATTTCCTGAATAACCGATGCCTAGAAAAGTGACATTGAATGTTGTTTCTGTACTAGTGAATGACTTTGGGCCAAAGATCACCACCGTGACCACAGAACGATAACTACCCTAGAGGTGACAATGATCATCCATAAGAAATGTCCACCCCAAGATCATCAAACACTATCAAATAAAGCATTTGATATAATGAATTCCTCCGGTTCATACTTAGTGCATCTTGTGATCTCCTATCTACATTGCTCAAGTCCTAACTACCATCTAAATGGAAGTAGATCTCCTAGTATACAATAATGAGGAGATAATCATGGGTGGCCTACCATTTTGAGCAACAAGTGGATGAAATGGGTGGTTGTGGAAGAAAGAGAAGCACCAAATAGTTTTATCATGCAAAATCAACAAAATGATCTAAATGATGATATGCGTATGAAAATGACCTAATGCCTAAATTTTAGGTAGAATGGTGCATGCACTATCATTCCGTCTCAAGATGAGATGGAATGACTACAAAAACTACATTATGTACTTATTCCTCTTTTCTTTATGTATACATGCAGGCGAAACAAGTTCCTTCTCCCTCTTTTTTCCACTTACATTTCTTCTCTTTTTTTTCAAGCCCTCATTTTTCAATTGACTAGAAGAACATTCACAATAATTTTATTATTTTCGGGCTTATTTCCACTTATCTAACATCATTGATGCCTTCCAAATTACTTGTCAGAGGGTATAGAACAATTTTCCTATTTTTCTTATTTTCCAGAAGAAATAAGGCACAAAAAGTCCTATATGCTCTAGAGTATGCAAAATGCAACTATAATGATGTGCAATTGAGAATGTGTGAATGCATAGATGCAAAATCTAGCTACAATGAAATCCTATCTACATGTCATGCAATCAAGAGATGAAAAACTATAAGTGCTTCCAATTCTTATGGTGGATATTGAATGAAATGAAATGGATAGATCACAAGACTAATGTACAAAACCATTGGAACAGATTATATTTCCCTCTTTACTAACCTGTGTGACAATAAATCAAAGGGTTTCTCTCTCTCACTTTCGATTAAAGTCCAATTACCGTTTGGTCAGTTTAGGCTCAACATCCATGTATGTCCACATTTTTTGAATCATACGGCTATACAGTTATGATCTTATGTTTTAAAGTTGACAAACCCAATTATTTTCATAGGTTAAGTGCTCAATTTCAAACAAGTTCAACTTACAACTTCCTGATTTTTTTTATATATTCTCAAATTTCACACCCCTAATTCCCATGTGAAAAGCATAGAGATGACACATTACACTAGACATCCACGGATACACTAGATAGCATGTGGATCCTAAAAACTAAGAAAATTGCTAAAAAGAAAAGAAAATAAAAGATAGAAATTGTTCCATCTCCCTAACTCCCCTAAGCTTGAACATTACACATCCTCGAGCGCAAAATTGTAGAATAGAATTGCGAGAGTCAACTAAAGAACATATTAGCATAAAAGATAACTCAATATGACTCCCACCTTTCATGCACATGTCGACCCTCACTGACCACAGAACGATTACTACCCTAGAGGTGACAATGATCATCCATAAGAAATGTCCACCCCAAGATCATCAAACACTATCAAATAAAGCAGTTGATATAATGAATTCCTCCGGTTTAGACTTAGTGCGTCTTGTGATCTCCTATCTACATTGCTCAAGTCCTAACTACCATCTAAATGGAAGTAGATCTCTTAGTATACAATAATGAGATAATCATGGGTGGCCTACCATTTTGGGCAACGGGTGGATGAAATGGGCAGCTGTGGAAGAAAGAGAAGCACCAAATAGTTTTATCATGCAAAATCAACAAAATGACCTAAATGATGCATATGCAAATGAAAATGACCTAATGCCTAAATTTTAGGTAGAATGGTGCATGCACTATCATTCCGTCTGAAGATGAGATGGAATGACTACTAAAACTATATTATGTGCTTATTCCTCTTTTCTTTATGTATACATGCAGGTGAAACAAGTTCCTTTCTCCCTCTCTTTTTTTTCACTTACATTTCTTCTCTTTTTTTTCAAGCCCTCATTTTCAATTGACTAGAAGAACATTCACCATATTTTTTTTATTTTTTTCGGGCTTATTTCCACTTAGCTAACATCATTGATGCCTTAAAAATTACTTTTCAGAGGGTATAGAACAATTTTCCTATTTTTCTTATTTTCCAGAAGAAATAAGGCACAAAAAGTCCTATATGCTCTAGAGTATGCAAAATGCAACTATAATGACATGCAGTTCAGAATGTGTGAATGCATAGATGCAAAATCTAGCTACAATGAAATCCTATCTACATGTCATGCAATCAAGAGATGAAAAACTATAAGTGCTTCCAGTTCTTATGGTGGATATTCAATGAAATGAAATGGATAGATCACAAGACTAATGTACAAAACCATTGGAACAGATTATATTTCCCTCTTTACTGACCTGTGTAACAATAAATCAAAGGGTTTCTCTCCATCACTTTCGATTAAAGTCCCATTATCATTTGGTCAGTTTAGGCTCAACATCCATGTTTTTCCACATTTCTTGAATCATACGGCTGTACAGTTATGATCTTATGTTTTAAAGTTGACAAACCCAATTATTTTCATAGGTTAAGTGCTCAATTTCAAACAAGTTCAACTTACAACTTCCAAATTTTTTTTTAAATATGCTCAAATTTTGCACCCCTAATTCTCATGTCAAAAGTATAGAGATGACACATTACACTAGACATCCACGGATACACTAGATGGCATGGGGATCCTAAAAATTAAGAAAATTGCTAAAACGAAAAGGAAATAAAAGATAGAAATTGTTCCATCTCCCCCCAAGCTTGAATTTGACTATGGCCTCATAGTCAAAAATAATCTCAGTAGGTGGAACACTGATACCATTTACTGCTCAGGTGGCGGGTATTGTGGGGTACTAGGATCCCATGATGGATATTGCCCCTGGAAGTTTGGATCATATGGGGGCATCAGTGGTGGCTATTGGTAGCCCCCGAAGTAACCTTGATTCCAGTAATGATCATAAAATGGTTGTTGCTTCTTCTCAATCCTCCCCAATTGGTCGTAGACCTGTTGTTGATTTGCGAACAGCTGACGTTCATTCTCGAAGATGCATACAACCGATTTGTGGTATCTTGGATATCGGTGAATGGCGTAGTGTGACGTTGTTGCATCTCCTTGATGCTCTGAAGCATGTTGTACATTCCCTGCATTGAATAGACATCATCTCCTTCCTGAGGCTATGGTGGCGGAGGCTGCGAGGATGATGATGCACCCGGGTAGAAGTGTGGCCGCTTCATCGATGCCACTCGTGCCTGAAGAGGAGTGAAAGTCTCCTCTTCCTACTCATTCTCATCGTCGTCGTCATTGTTACCCGCATCTTCTTCACTTTTTGAATCTTCAATTGCAATAATGGGCCACCTGAAGTTTTGGGCCCCTTGGATGTTGAAGACAGGGTCTGGAAGTGCACACTCCTGATACTCCTTATTGACGTGGCAATGTGCATATACCACACCATCAAGAAATGTGAGAAGGTTGGAGCGGTGGAAGTGAGAAACATTGATAGAGCTCTTGCTGACTAGAAGAGGGAGAGCAGAAAGATCTAACCCCAAGTAGATGGCTAGCGGCATAATAAGCCCCCCAAAGTGAATAGGGGCTCGTCTGGTACTTCCTTTTACTACCATTACACGCGTAAAAAAGAAGGCACCCCAATTGAGCTTCTCCCTCTTCAGCATCTTGTGAAGGAAAAATAAATCCGTCTCCTAAAATTTGCTCAGAGGTAGCTCGCCTCGAGCAAACAAGGTGATGAAGAGCATATAGTTAAAACCCACACGAACAGATGCTCGAAGTCGGTGACAGTTGCATTATGGTATCTAAGCGTCTTTCCCTCCGGAGTGGTTACCAAATCCGCAAACATGGCATCGTAGTCGGTCTGGTTGTCTGGTCGTCGATGCTGCTCGGGTGAGTGACACCAGTAGTAAATGGAATTGAACTTCTTGAGCGTAATTGTGTAGTTGCAGTTGAACAACCGGAAAGAGACCCAACCCTTAATCCACTCTCAATCGGTGGCATTGAGGTCATTGGGCACGACATAGATGTTGAGCGATGCCATGAACTCCGCCACTACTTCCTTGTAAGTCGGCCATTCACCAAAAAGGGATGGCCCGCTTCATGATAGGGAATACGCTCTTCGTTTAGCGTCCGTCTCCCAACTTGACCATGGAGGACAAAATTGAGGTTGTCCTCGAACCCAAGGTCGCAGATCATATCCCGATCAACATATCGGGTAGGCTCTATTGGACACTTCATCAACTCGTCGAAGATTTTTTTCACTTCCGCCGAGGGATGGGCAATCCTCGGACGAGGAATAGAGCCCAACAGTGGTGGCATGGATGTGTCAATATCCATGGGAGCAGCCCACGAGGAGGACGAACTGATGTTCCTCACTAGGATGAAAGAAAAGAGACAGACGAATGGAGCTCGGTGAAGGTCGGAGTAGATCGGAGAAGATGATCTCCAATGTTGATGAAGAACTCAGTGATGATTGCTCGATTGCCAGATGCTCGGTGAAGATCTTCGGTTACTCTGTAATACTCAGTGCAAGACTTGAGGGGATTTACTCTGAAGGTGTGAGTAGAA
This sequence comes from Alisma plantago-aquatica, assembly GCA_963693085.1. Classification (NCBI taxonomy): domain Eukaryota; kingdom Viridiplantae; phylum Streptophyta; class Magnoliopsida; order Alismatales; family Alismataceae; genus Alisma; species Alisma plantago-aquatica. Next base: position 1,484,627,876 of record OY856411.1, on the reverse strand, counting down.
ATGAGAAACTATCCCTCCTTTTATAACTAAAATCGACGCCACTATCGCTCCGTCGATACAATCAATGGGGTGTCGATGGTATCGACACCTATAGCACAATCCGCCACTTTGCGACCATCGACCGTCGTCGATTGCTGGATGCGGGGGCAAGATAGGTAATGTGTCACGTCAATACCATCAATAGCTGGTCGATGGTATCGACCCTTTCTGTTTCAAATACCCTCGCGAGGCCCAGACACCGCTTCCTCACTGTTACCGGGTCGATACCATCGACAAGGATGTCGATGGTATCGACTTTACTGAGACAGATTTCTCTGAAATTCTTTAGGGATCTCACGAGCATCGACTTCTTAGTCGATACTATCAACCCGTCACTCTCTTTTTTCCGATGTCACTGATGGTAGGTCGATACCATCGATGAGGTCGTCGATGATATCGACTCAGAAAATTTTCTGTAGCCTCTTGCCTGCACCCATGTCGCTACCATCGACACTGTGGTCGATGGTATCGACTTTCTATCAATACTGCACACTGAGCAAACTTATTAGGGTATCATTTTTACACTAAAAATGAAATTAACCAAAACTAAATTGAAAACACGACAGAAAATAAAATGACTAGAAAAATGTGAACTACCGATAGTTGGGTTGCCTCCCAACAAGCGCCCTGCTTTAACGTCTTAGGCTAGACGCAATCATGTTCATCATTCTTCCTTAAGTGCCATGAGTTTAACCTCATGCACCTTTCTCATGTAATCCTCCCCATAGTAGAGATTCAATCTTTGACCATTCACTAAGAACGTTAGCTCTCCATCTCTCACCATAATCGCACCATGTGGTCGGACATCTTCTCCACAAAAGGTCCACTCCACCAGGATTTCAGTTTCCCGGGATACAACTTTGATCTCGAGTTGAACAATAACACACGATCACCCTTTTTGAAAATGCGCATTTGAATGTGGCGATCGTGGAGTTGCTTTGTCCGTTCTTTATAGATCCTCTGGTTCTCATAAGCATTCACCCTAAGCTCATCTAACTCATTGAGGTCAAACATTCTCTTCTTTCCTGCATTATCATAGCTCATATTAAGCTTTCGTAACGCCCAGTGCACTTTGTGATCTAACTCGGCCGGCAGATGACAAGCTCTCCCGTAAACCAGCCTTAAAGGCATAGTGCCTATAGGTGTTTTAAAGGTGGTCCTATATGCCCATAAAGAATCCAATAGTAGTGCACTCCAATTCTTCCTAAAAGATGCCACTGTGCATTCCAATATCTTCTTGATCTCTCGATTGGAAACCTCGACTTGGCCTTGCGTCTGCAGGTGATATGGGGTACCAACATTGTGTTTGACCCCGTATTTGTAGCAAATTTCTTGTTCGTGAAGTGGGTGCCTCCATAAATTATAATCATCTGTGGCACACCAAACTTGCAAAAACTATATTCCTTCACAAACCTACACACTACTGCGGTGTCATTAGTCCTTGTGGGTATTGCCTCTACTCATTTTGACACATAATCAATGACAAGCAAAATATATAAGTTGGAACTTGAGGACACAAATGGTCCCATGAAATCGATGCCCCATAAATCAAATACTTCAACCTCTTGAAACACGTTGAGGGGCATCTCATGCTGACTTGAGATGTTACCCGCCCTTTGACGCGAATCACATCTTTTCACATAGTCATAGGCGTCCCGAAAGAGTGTAGGCCAATAAAGGCCACTCTCCAAAACTTTGGTCGCTGTCCTTCTGCTCGCATGATGACCACCAATTGGTAGTGTATGACAGTGACTGAGCACACTATCATCTTCACCTTCTGGTACACACCTGCGTAAGATGCCATCCCTGCATTATCTCAACAAAATGCGGTCATCCCAAAAATAATATCTTAAAGAATGGAAAAATCTCTTCTTTTCTTGATAAGTCCAATCGTCTGGTATTTCCTTACATGCAAGATAATTCACAATATTCAATAACCACAGATCCTTAGATTTTATCGAAAGGATTTTCTCATCGGAAAATGTCTCGGTAATGGGTATATTGATATCTCTCTCATCTACCCTCTGTAACCGAGACAAGTGGTCCGCAACCACATTTTCAATGCCCGCCTTATCTTTAATTTCGATGTCAAACTCTTGTAAGAGCAAGATCCACCTAATCACTTAGGCTTGGCATCTTTCTTTTCCATTAAGTATTTGATGGAAGCGTGGTCCATCCAAACCACAACTTTTGACCCCACTAAATATTGCCTAAATTTTTCAAATGCAAAAACCATAGAAAGTAGCTCATTTTCAGTGGTGGTATAATTAAGTTGTGCATCATTTAAAGTTTTAGATGCATAGAAAATCACTGTGGGTTTATTCTCAAAACACTGCCCAAGAACTGCCCCTACAGAAAAATCCGACGCATCACACATAAGCTCAAAGGGCTTAGTCCAATCCAGTGTTTGGACAACCGGTGCAGAAATTAATTTTTCTTTAAGGACATTAAAGGCATGCATGCATTTCTCATTGAAATCAAATGCAAAATCCTTCTCAAGTAATTCAGACAATGGTTTAGCAATTTTGGAAAAATCTTTGATAAAACGGCGATAGAAACCCACGTGACCAAGAAAACTCCTCACTCCCTTCACCAAATTCGGTGGAGGTAATTTGGCAATAACCTCGATTTTTACTGGATCTACCTCCAGTCCTTTGCTAGACACCTTGTGTCCAAGCACAATTCCTTCACTAACCATCATATGACACTTTTCCCAATTTACGACTAGATGTGTGACCTCACATCTTTGTAACACTTGATCCAAATTATACAAGCACTCATCAAACGATGCACCGTAGATGGAAAAGTCATCCATAAAAACCTCTAGGCAGTGCTCCACCATATCTGAAAATATAGCAAGCATACAACGTTGAAAAGTGGTCGGTGCATTGCATAACCCAAACGGCATGCGATAATATGCAAAAGTCCCATAAGGACAAGTGAAGATGGACTTCTCTTGATCCTTAGGGTCTATAGAAATCCGATTATAATCGGAATATCTGTCCAAAAAGCAAAAATGAGAGCGGCCAGCCAGCCGCTCTAAAATCTAATCAATAAATGGGAGAGGGAAATGGTCTTTTAAAGTGGCAGAATTGAGGCGACGGTAATCAATGCACACTCGCCACCCGGTTACCAATCGGGTAGTGACAGGTTCATTCATAAGACTCTGAGTTACAGTGATTCTCCCCTTCTTAGGGACTACCTGTGTTGGACTTACCCGCGTCGAGTCTGAAATGGCATAGATGATGCCCGCAGAAAGGAGCTTGATCACCTCCTTAACGACCTCCATCATACTCGGGTTGATTCGCCGCTGTGGCTGAATCACATACTTGGCTCCTTCTTCGAGCTGGATCTTGTGCTGGAAAAGAGTAGGGGAAATCCCTTTAATATCAGCAACTGACCACTCGAATGCACCATGGTGGTTCTTCAACACGATCATTAATTGTTTTTCTTCATCGGCACTCATATATGCCGAGATAATCACTGGTAGCTTTTCAACATATGCTAAGAAGGCATACTTCAAGTGAGGGGGTAGTGTCTTCAGCTCTAATTCCGGTGGACAGATCAATGATGATTGAAGCGATGGTGGGAGTGGTCCAAGATCCTCATAGTGCTTGGCATAATAACAAGGGAGCACTTGAAGCATCTTGACACATTCTTGTAACGACGTGCTTCTCATTCAATTATGCATGATGTTGAAAATACAAGCTTCAGGGGGCAGTTTTGGATATGAATCAAGCATAGAAACTGCTATTGCATCATTCTCCATAGATAGAGGAATTTCCTCCTCTTCATCGTTCGGATAACCCACAACTTTACAAAGAGAAACAACTTTTGTTTGTTCCATGATATCCACGACCAGTGTCCCCTTGTCTACCTTAGTCATCACATGAGCCATATCCAGAAATGGCTTCCCTAAACAAAGAGAAATGTTCTGATCAAAGTTCTTCACCATACGACATTGCTCCTTTGCCTGTGATTGTTTTGTTCTTGGTGGCCTGACCATCTCAAATATGTCATCTGCTATACCCAATGTCAGATGGCCTCTACCCATTTCCAATATCATATATACAGTATCCTGGAAGGGTCTTCCTAGGAGTAGCTCATTCCCTTGCTCATCTTGCATCTCCATTACTACAAAATCAGCTGGAAATACAAATCTGTGAACTTTTACCAAAACATCCTCACAAATACCATATGACCCTACCACAGAATTGTTCACGAGTTGAATTGTCATGTTGCTTTGTCTAGATTCCTTAAGACCCAATTTCTTGTAAGTAGAAAGGGGCATCAAGCTTATACTTTCCCCAGAATCGCACAATGCTTCGCCGAATTTCACCTTACCAATGTAACATGAAATATTGAAGCAGCCCGGATCTTGTCGTTTTGGTGGCAACGTGCCCAAAATAAAGGCGCTAACCCGCTCTTTAAGAACTACCACCTCAGTATCAGGAATCTTCCTCTTCTTGGTAATTACATCCTTCAAAAACTTACCATAAGAGGGTATCTGCTCGATAGCTTCTAATAAAGGGATGTTAACCAAAAGTTTCCTAAAACTATCTAGAAACTTTTTTAACTAAGCATCCACCTTCTTTGCCTTCAGACTATTTGGATAAGGGACTGGGATGGTCTGTGCCCTCTGATATGGTGGCACATATGGCATCCTCTTTTCAGTCTCTTCCTCTGCAATGGGCTCTTCTGCAACCTTCTCCACATCATCCTCCACTATCTCTGTGATTGTGTCTTCCTCTGTGGACTCACCTGTGGCTTCTGGCTGGGGTGTACTTGGTTCATCAGCCTTAGAGTTTAAATTCTTCTTTCCACTACTCAACAGAATTGCTTTGGCTTGTTGATTCCCTCCTGGAACATTTGTATTTCATGGGAAGCCTTGTTGTGTTGGTTTCTTTAAACTTGAAATCTCTGCTACCATCTATGATAAAGATGTATCAGGTGTCCTCATTTGAGCCCCATGACTTTGCAGAGTTTGCCCAAACTGATTCATAAAATCTCCTTGTTGCTTGATTTGTTGACCAAAGGTGCTCATCAGCTTTTGATTCTGCTTTATCACCTAGTTGAGCAAATCATTTCTCTTGTCCTCTGCCGTGGGATGTGCCTTAGCATCTGGATCCTAGAGAAAATTATTTGGATCCTTCCATGAGAATTTCTTATCTTTCCTCCAAGAGTAATCATGATTCATGTACCCTTGTTGTTGACGCATGTTTTAACTTGTGCATCTTCGTTTGTTTCCTCCTCTTGTGCAAGTTGCCTTTTAGCAATTAGGTCCATCTTTTCATTGAGTTCTTTGATGGCTTTGGCATCTCCCGCAACCTTAACTTGTTCCAAAGCATCTCTATCACCCCATGACTGCTTTTTAGCCATGTTTTCCAGAATTTCCCAACACCTTGTATTAGTGTTATTCAGGCAAAACCCCAATCCTGCTGAATCTAGATTGCTTCTATCATGCTCAAAAAGAGCAAAACAGAAAATCTTGACCTGCTTTTCTTTGTCCAGCCCATGATGTGGGCATCTCCTCCGCATTATCTGGAATCTCTCCCATGTCTCAGAATATGTTTCACCAACTTTCTGACTGAAGTTATGGATTTTTCTTATGAGATCATTTGTCTTCTCAGGCGGGAAAAATCTCTCAAAAAAAACTTCAAACATGTTGTCCGAAGATTCCACATACTCATCGTCCAGATTATGTAGCCATTCTCAAGCATTTCCCGCTAGAGAACTGGGAAATAACTTCAAGTAGAGCATCTCCTGTGGAAACCGATCTATCTTGACCATATCACAGTTCTCCATGAACTAGCTTATGTGGGTCACCGGATCTTCATTTTTGAGCCCGTGAAATGCATTAGACTTGACCAAACTAATTAGGCATGAGTCACTTTTGTAGTTAGGAATGTTGATGGCCTGCTTCTTAATTGGCTCCTTAGATGCAGAAGAGGACGACGCCTTAATTTTCTCCCAAATTGTTTGTTCCTCAGCCACTGCTTCGGGTTCAGAATCTGAATTCTCATTCTAGAGTTGATTTTGGGTGTCGTTCTCCTCATAGTCTGATCCCAAAAATGGGACCTTCGGCGATGACTGTGTGTAGTCTGTGCTATGCATACTCACCATGCACAAGTACCTGCACAGTAATAATTTTAATTAGGCACAGTGCTAGACGATTACGGATTACAAAAGATAGATGATTAATTTCCAGAATTTAAACTTTTAAAAAATGTGGCCTAGAGTGGCTGCTTGCATCCCTCGTACTGCCGAAAATTTCCATTTCCAGGGCAACCACGCCAAAAACTTGACACAAATTTACCGTGTGTAAAATGCAAGTGCACACGCCAAAGTAATATAGGCCTTTGTGAGGCCCGAGTCGAACTCAGGGAATGGATTTTTGGTAGACTACTACTAACTTTTTGCAATCAGCTAGACCGATTAAAATGGTTTGAGAGTTGATTGAAAAAGAAAAAGAAGAATAAAAGAAAGCAAACAATCAACAAAATGGTTGGTTTAATCAATTAAAGATGGAATCTTTAGGATTGCAGTTTCACCGTAGGTTCTCGTTGTACTGATTCCTACACAATTATCATAATTCGTCTCCTATTCTAGGTAGTGGCCTATAGTCAGAATTGTTCGTTGTCATGATACAATTCACTACCTAAATCTACGTCAGTTCCACGGTAGTAGTAACCTATACCCTAAATTAGGTGCATGAAGATCACACTCTGGGTTTCCACCAATAACTGTACATCGCCTTGTTCAAAGGATTTATTAGTTAATGTGATATTCATCTCTTTTCAACCGTTAATTCTTCTTTCAAAGTAGTTAAAGGTATTAAATTATCATTAGGGTGATCAATCATAATGATATAATGGAGAAAACAAAATCATAACACGGATTTTAGAGACAAATTTTGATAACTATGTCAAAACTTTCATACAATGATTACCCGGGCTACTCTCTGTCCTAAAGATAAAGGGGATTAGCCCCGCATGTTCATCTCAATGAAAGACATGATGTGAGATAGGGAAAACATATGGAAAACGTGAATAGATGTGATGTAAACCCCTGAAAGGAGGAAATCCGGGCATTCCCCAGCGTAGGATGAGCAATCTACATCCTTTCAATAGTGGGAAACTCCTTCGTCTCTCAGAATGATCAGGGCGTGGCTCTGGGCTCCGTTCTTCTCTCATTCTCCTCCTCTAGACTTGTGCAATGGCTCCAGACGTGATCCATTTCTTTGGGCTGCTGTAATTAGGTATATGCACCACTTTAGGTCTCCCAAAGATCACCACCGTATGATTAGACACGATCTTTAGAAAAACCTGATCTGAAGGCATCGATACCATCGACGCGGGTCGATGGTATCGACCTGCATGAGGCACCGGCGCTTGCGCGATTCTTGGGGTTCTCTCTGATGTTGCCTCAATACCATCGATGGTGTGTTGATGGTATCGACGCCTTAGGAGTTGCTTTTCTCTGGAATCTGGCACTGAAGCTACCTCTACTCAGGTGAAGTCAATAGTATCGACTCCTGGGTCGATAGTATCGACCTCTGGAAATCTAGCTCACTGACGCTCTCTCAATACCATCGACAGTCCCATCGATGGTATCGACTTCTCGTTGCTCTTCTCCGACAATGCACTGTGACCAGGTCGATGGTATCGACCATCCGTCGATGGTATCGACGTATTCAGATATCTGAATTGCCTGAAATGAAAAGAAGAACACCAATCAAATCCAACAAATATGATCTTTTATACAGAATAATATGAAACAAGGTAAATTTGATGCAAAATGAGATTATAGAGTAAAGGTAGTGAATCATGCGATATTAATCACAAATATGACCAAAACATGCATAAAACACATGCAAACCAGACTATAAAAGAGACTCAAAATCCCTACATCGATGTCCTACTTCTATTCTTTTTCAAATGTGGAATAAAGATAATTTGGCTTCTTTGTTGATATGTAATGAATCATTCCAAATCTAAAATAGTCATTTTGGGATTGGTTGGTATATGAATGTTAGTATAGTCTTAACTAGCCAATATGTAATTTGAGGAGAGATTTGAATTTGAAAAAGGTCTTTATGGAAGAAACATATAAGAAACATATTCCTTCATTTTCACCATTGTAGATTTGTTTTGCACGTGTTGAAAAGAGGGGTTTATTGGGATTCTAATATCATGTTAGATCAATCAAGTAAACTCCAACAATTTATTTACTTTTCATAACAAAACAATTTATTTGTTATCAACAATTTCTTGTCAAATATATTCCAAATCTTCTCTGTTTGTCTATCCATTGTGGCTATGTCTACATCTCTCTATGTATGTGACCGCACCATTTTGATGAGGTCTTTCTTAAGAGCTAACAAACAATGTGAGTTTGATGAGTTTTATGTAGCCATCTTTTATTCTATGATGTGTTTGTTGTAGATTATATCCTTCTTTTCTATTAAATGCTACCTTATTGATGAAAATTCATTGTTATTCCCATGCAAGCTAGAAGTATTGTGCCTACTATTTATACTAATATCACATCTGTAGTAGCAGCATTTCATTAAATGTTGTTGTTCTTATGTACATGTATCTATTTGTTAGATAATTTGGAGACACATTTGGACATGTGATTGGAGAATAGATGTTGGTCAAGTATAACCTATAATGGTCCACACAAGAGAGGGATGGATCCATGATGCATGGGATGGATTCTCTTCACCAGTCATTGTCTGACATCATCACCCATGATAGCTTAAGATACCTATCAAATGAAATCATCAGCTACATGAGTCACATGGCCGTAATGGTGAGCAAGCTCAAACATATACATATTTCTGTATATAAAATAACTATGTGAAAGTTTCATTTTTCATTGGTACATTGGTATAAAACCATATTTTTTGATTGGTTTATTATCATACATAAGCCACATGTTTCTATTGAAGTTTTTCACTCAAATCATAGGTTTATATAATGATACATAATTAAAAAAGATATAATTGAACAATCGTGCATAAATATTTTATGTATATGGCTCTAAAATGGTATTTCCATTTCCTTTCATTACATTGAATAAGAAACAAACATAAAAAAAATCTATTTGATTCAGATTGTTGATTAATCCATTTATCGTCCTTCTTTTTGTATTCTTTTCTTAGGATTTAAAAAATTACAATGGTTATGTTGCTTATATATATATATATATATATATATATATATATATATATATATATATATATATATATTGCAATCCAAGACATAAAAGGTGAAATTGGGATATTGAAGTCAACCTATGAGGGTAACACTAGTTCACACCTGATCACTCTACCTCCTTACTCACTGGGATTAGTTAGGTCAGTAAGATTCTTTTGGAAGGGACAAGTGGATGTTACTTCACCAGAGTTAGGAAATTTTTGGTTCTTTCATTCAAGAATTTTAATCAAAAGTTTCTTTAGGAACATTTCTAGGTAATTCAAACATGTGCATTAGCTCGATCACTGACCAACTATGCATTGTCACTTGTTATTGATATCCATATATTTATATGTAGGGTTAAGAACCTTGTCTTCAAGTTTGTTCAAAGTATGTGGGTTTCGAGGTTGAATTAAACAATAAAATGTGTAGATGCACACCATATTTCATATTTCTCTATTCAGAATCTCTTATAGTTTTCTCTAGTTTTGATAGCAACTTTATAGCTTGATGTAATTTTTAAAAACTCCTTATAGTTTCCCATTATCTCAATGGTTCTCCTATGTGTCGTGGCTACATCAATATGAGTATGGTACTATGGTTAAAATTATTATATGGCAGTGCATTTATCTGTACATTACTTTTTTAACTTTCATTAGAAAGATTCAAGTTCAAAGTATAATAGGTATCCCTCTGAATCAATGAATATTATCTTTTATTATCTCATGACTAAGAGATTTGAACTTCATCATATCACGTTTCTTTTACCATGTTTGCAACGTATGTTGACCTTGTGAATAAATGGTAGAGTTCTTTTCTCATTTCAAATTATTGTAGCCAGAGATTCCTTGTAATTCTTTGAGGACTAATGATGATCAACACTAAAGTTTAATAAATAAAATTCTAGTAGAGTAATAGAGGTTCCTAGGATAAAGAACTTCATTGAATCTAACTTTACTCCTAATTGTCCACTCTACATGTGATCATGACTAGTACCAACCTATATGATAACTTAACAGTTGTGCTAATATTCATTTGTAACAATACATGACTTAAGTTGGAAAGTCTTTCCATACACCTTTTCTTCTTCGAGTTCCATCATCTTATTTTTATTGTATAAATGTTCACCCCAAAAAAAATGGATTTCTTGTATGTCCTTTCTAGTACTGATTGTTTGAATGCTCTATTGTAATAGAAAAATACCAGTGGTTTCCCGACCTGATTCCCATTCTCGTTGCATCACTTTCACTACCATGTAGAAGGCACACTAGCATTCTAGAAAACTTCTAGGTGGAATAAAAAGTATCTAATGACATTATATAGTTCTACAATCAGCATGAAGGCTATGTCACCAATGGGTGAAGCTAGGCATCTATGTTTTTCACATCAACTCAAATGTTTTCCCTGTTGGATTTGGGTTTTCATTTCTCCTATGCATTTTTATATTGTTCTAGAGGCAAGGTTATATCCTCCTCTTTGTCTATCAATATTACCAATCAATGAAAATGTATTTTTGATGTGTCTGTGCCAATTGTGTATTTTCTTATGTGTGTTTTGGTGTATTATGGTTAACAACTAATTCAAATCGCTCACTTCTAAAATACATGTTTTGTGACAAGGCAAATTGACATGTTTTAACCTTTCAATATAAGTCAGATCTTATTCCTTTTCGCCACTATTTTTGAAAAACTTGCTTACTTTTTAGGGTGGAAAATTGTTCAAAAAAAAAAGATGTGTGGCCAAGATTTCGTAATGAAATAAGTTAGGAAAATATGAGTTATTCAAGTGAAGTAAAAGTTTACACCAATCAACGTGGCTTATAAGGTGTGCTTAAATCTTTACGCTTCATTTTACCATGCTTTGGTTTAGCATGGATATGATTTTCCACACTTTTACATGTGGAAAAATGTTGTTATAAGAATGGAGAAACATGGTTATTTTTTGTAGTGTTTTGTAACTATAATTACCTCTATGTCAGACTAGTAAGTAGCTCAGATGGGCGGTCACATAGTGTAAAGGGAGATGAAGAAATAGGCTTGCAACATATCCCCTCCATAAGTAGCTTAATCCCCACTGCCACCATCTTGGCTTCTAAATTATGTGTTTGAACAAGAGTGGATGTACACAATTCCCCTTAGTAGACTACTCTTCTTCTTAATCCGCCAACGGTTGTCAAAAGCACATGTCTCTAAGTCGATTGTACATTTGGAATTTGTTTCTATGATGTCCACTTGAGAATGTCTGGCTATACAAAGGTAAAAAGAAAAAGAAAACTCTCTAGATCTCTCTCAATCTTAGATCTAGGTGAGATTTTTCCAATGAAGACCACGATGATACTTCATGAGTTGTCTCTTAGAATTGTTCCCACTGATAGTTTACTAGCTTGATTTTTGTGATTCTTTCATCTCTTTGCTGCCATATTGGGCTTTGATTTTCCTGAGGTGAGTCTCTTCCATCCAACCTCCTTTATGATTTCATTTCTATTCTCTGGGAGCAACATGCCTTTGATACACAATTGCTAATTGTGATAGTTTTAACATCACAATCATCTAGTATCAGCCCGTCCGCCATTTGATTGAAGAGGTGGATGGTTTGATTCCATATCATAGCCCAATTGATATATTTGGCTTCAAATCTACTAGAGAACATGTATTTTTATAGGATCTAGAGAATCACCTACCGAAGGATTCATGATATATAGTCAAGGAAAGAGTAGTGCACAGACTTTGAGCAACACCCTTTGAGAGTAGTGGCCACATCCCAGAAGTTGTAGTCACTAAAAACCCAAAAAGATTCAATTTCAAAAATATGTGCTTGTATCCCCTTGCAATATTACGTAATTCAAATCTTCCACGGATTCATCCTCACAGCATAAACATTGAGAAATGATGTAGATGTGGCAGTCTCTAGTTATACTATCCATTAGGAGGACATTATGCAAAATCTTCAATGAGTTGGCAACCACCTTGTGTGATTGGCAATTCACCTTTCTAAAATCTAACCACCACTAAAAACTCATCTAGATTTTTGCAAGAGTATGAGAAGTAAGTATTAGACTTGTTGTCATTAAGGATCATCCCTGAGATATTGCCAAAATTAGTGAGCATGTCTATAAGTTTCACTAGAGTGTTTATCATTTCTTAAATGAGCACTAGTATATCATCAGTCAATAATAGGTGCATCTAGATCTCAGTATTCCTTATGGTATAGCTTTTAATCTATTTCTTCATGAATTCTTGTCAATCATTCTTGACAGCCACCACATGGCAATTGTAAATAGTAAAGGTGACAAGCGACCACCCTACCTCAAGACATTACAATATATGTAGAACCTTTCTAGTGTCAACTTTATGAGCAGTGAATATGATGGTGTAGCCACATATACTCTCATCATCTGGATCCCTTTTCCACAAAATCCCAGGCCTTCTAGACGTTTTCATATATTAAACCATTTCATAGTATCATAAGCCTTAGTTATGTCAAGTTTGACACATGTTGGACATGTGCTTCTTTTAAAATTGAAGTTAAGGAAAATTCAACAGCCAGCATAGTGCATTTTGTATGTTTGTCCCCTTCACAAAAGTATATTTATTTGGGTCTATGAGCTTAGGCAATATAGTATCAAAACTTTTAGTGAAGATCTTAGTGATAATCATGTAAATATATGAGCTATTGGATATTGGCCTGAAGTTAGTAGGTGATGAGATGATGTCCTTATTGGGAATAAATGCAAGAAAAGCATGGTTAACTTGTTTAAAAATGTTCCCACCATTAAATAACCAAACTATTTCTTCATTCAGTTCATATTTTAGTGTATCATGATTATGTTTGTAGAAAAATCCATTGAATTTGTCTAGAGATGTGCTCTTGTCAATGCCTATGTACCACACAACCTTTTTCCCTTATTCATTATTAGGCAGTCTATATAGAATTTTGTTCACATCCTCCAAGGCATGATTGCTCCAGCTAAACTCAAGTTTCCCAGGTCGACTTACTTTATGTTGTACAGACTTTTGAAGAAAGTAATGCTTTGTTTGACAATTCTTCCATTATTATCAATACAGTTCCCTTCCTCATCGTGCAACTCAATTATTGTGTTCACTGCTTCCCTTCTCTTGACTATGGATTGGTATATCTTTGTGTTACGAACACTATTCTTACTCCATTTAGATCTATTCTCTAGAAATAAGGCTTTTTCTTCAGCTTTCTCAAAAGAGTTTGTTCTATCAAAGGTATTTCTCAATCTTAAAGAGTTCATCATGCATCAGATTCTATATAAGAGCTTTGATTATATCATTGAGTTTCATATTTTCCTTTACTATCTGATTATGTAGTATTGCATACTTCTTTGAATATTTTTTTGGTGCTAACTTCACATTATTGAGTCTTTGATTGATATAATATAAGGGGTTTCCATAGATATCCTCCAACCAAGCTTTAGTAATGACTTTATTGCAACCTAGACAATCTTTCCAATGATTTTGAAGTTTGAAAGGCATTGTATTCCTTCTGACTTATCTAAGATTTACCTATTAGGAAGAATGATAAAAAAGATGTTAGTAGTTTTGTCTTTTATCTTTGGAACTGATTAAGCCACTCATCATTAACCAAAGCTCTATCAAGATTGTAGGGTAGGTGTTTGTTCTTCTTCATGTTGTTGCGACAGGTGAACTTCTCTATGCATATAACTGGGATTTTTATGAGGCAAGCATTGTCAATCGTAGTGTTGGAGGAACTTATAATGGAACTTAGAAATTCTCTACCACTCATTTTTTCTTCTCTCTTCCTAATCTTGTTCACACACACACACACACAGATATATATATATATATATATATATATATATATATATATGTATATATATATAAATGTATATATATACATATATATACATATTTATATATACATATATAAGTATATACATGTATGTATGTATGTGTGTTTCTATATATATATATATATATATATATATATATATATATATATATATATATATATATATATATATATATATTCTGGTAAATAAGGTTATTTACATGTGGATCCACTTTTATAATAGGAAGGCACAAAATTGTACTGTGACAATCAAATTTCTAATACAAAGATTCATTGTGTAAAACAATATCAATTTTATATTCTGTTTTGTGAAAAAAATAAAAATGAAATTTTTGAAAAAAAAAATCTCTATCCTAGAACTGTGACAAGGATCGAAAATTGGTAGTCCAAACACAAAAATTGTAACTAGAATGCTCAAATTGTAACTAGAATCACTGGGCAGCTAATTTATGTTACCCAGCTGGGTATCAAATACATCCCAATGTATATGTTGCTTAAAGAATTGTTTAGCTGATTACATGTAGGTTAAATGTACCCATCTCCATTTGGGATGATTGTAAATTCGATTGAACAATCCAACCTTATGCATATGATATATAACCCTTAGATAATATGTTCAAAAATCCCCACAATCTGATATTTATATAACATCCAATAAAGGAATATATGTATTTTCTAATAAATGATTTATTGTAGAAATTGCATTAACAATTGAATAATATATTATTATATCTGATGATCTATTTGATATATGGTTATGATTTAAAAAAAACGTCTCATCCTTATAGTATTGAATCAATATATGTGGTTCTATTTTAATAAAATACTTCACATGTGACATATTAATGTTTGGTACACGTTAGGTGTGACAAGACCTTCATATTCCTTGTAGTTTAGGTTTTGATCTCTTCCTTCATGAATTTCTTCTCAATCCTTCCTGACAGCCCCTCCATTGCAATTGCAAATAGCAAAGGTGATAAGGGATCGCCCTGCCTCAAGCCATTAAAATTTGTGAAGAAGCTTTCGAATGTCCCATTTATTAGTAGTGAAAATGATGGTGTAGCCATAGACACACTTATCATTTGAATCCATTTTTGACAAAATCCTAGGCCTTCCAAATGTTTTCATAGATTAGACCAATTAAAATTATGATAAGCCTTTGTTATGTCAAGTTCAACGTAGGGTGGAGGTGTGCTTCTTTTGACCCTGAAGTTATGGAAAAATCATGAGCCTACGTAGTGCATTCTTCCATGTTTCCCCCTGATGCGAGGTATTTTAGCACCTTTTTCTACAATTTATTTAAGCTTGTCAAATAAAGATATTCATTTCATCCACTAAAATTGCATAAATCCATATTTTCTCATTTTTATCACACATATCTTTGATTCTGACAATCATGTGCATTTTCTCGTAGGTTCGGAGCATGAACCGATCAGCTCTTGTCTCCAACCGATCGTTTTAGTGTCCAACACCGATCATCGTAGTTGTTCAAATGACTGGCCAGAGTGAATTACTTCCCAAGATTAAATGCTCAATCAAAGCCCTAAAATTGGGAGAAAATCTAGGCCTGCGGAGCAGGGTACAACTCACGCCGCCATCCTAAATTAGGGTTGGTGATTGTCCCCTTTGCTTTTAGCTTCCCCCAGCCACCATCTGATCAGCTCAACCTTGAACCGATCAGTTGGCATCATACAAACATTCCATAAATCTAGGCGCCAGCCACCATTTCCCTAAACCCTAGTATAAAGTTGCCCCCTCTTTCTCCTATAAAAGGAGGGGCACTTCCTCCTCATTCCATATCACTTTTTGTATAAAAGATTTCGGGAGCAGTTTCTTTCTGTAACCTTGTTCTTAAAGCAATAAAGTAGTATTTCCATCTCAGTTAAGTGTTATTTCAATTCTATTATTTCTGTTTTGTTTAGATGAAGTTCTTTATCATCTTCTCCTCCCCTCTCTTGATAAATTGAGCAAGGTAGGAAGACACAACCATTTTCATTGTCTCTAGCCGAGGATCAGTAGTTGTAAGACTAGAAGATGGCTAGCTCACTTCCTTCCTCCATCTCACTTTGCTCCTTATCCATGAGTGAGTAGTCCTTTATCGAGGCAAGGGGAATAACCCCTTATCCATGGTTTTCTTTTTTTCCTTAACGATTCTAGATGGCCTTTGATATTGATAACTAATTGGTATATCAAATTAATTAATATGAATGGATATGACATTGGAAATTTGGGTTTAGAACAACAATCTCAATTGCATAAGACTTTTGAAATGACCATGGATTTTCTCTTTTTAGGATGATGAACTAAGAACCATGAGCACCAGGACCAATGGGCTCATGTCAAGATCATCTTTAGTGAATTTTTAATTCACTTGCCTTCATCGAATCTGTCGTTTAAGGATTAGTCGTTTGCCTAGGGTAAGGTGGTTAAAACCCCTAAAGCCTCAATTCTCTCCCCTCGATTTCAACCACTGACTATTTTTGTTTTCTTTAATTCTTAGTGTTTCAATTCACAATAGCTTCTTGTGCTAACAACAATCTTTGTTTAACTTTTACATGGAAAATAAAATTCTTGTTTAGAACATTTTTTAAATTCTACAATTTTCTTTCTTAGTGTAATCAACAATCACCCCCAAATGACTTTTAAATTCTTGTACAAAATCTAAAAATAGCAAAAATAAACAATAAAGTTCTTCGAGAATTGGGTTCAGATTAAACAATCTTAAAAGGTTGTCCCATGGGATTCAACCCTTTCTATACTAACCTTAACCAAAAAGTTAAAAAAGGTTTAAACTCTAGGATTAACAATATTAGTGATTGGTGTGCTAAGCGACGCATATCAATTTGGTGTCGTTGCCGGGGACAACGGATTTTTTTTTTCAAAACCCAAAACTTTTAAAAAACTTTTTTTTCTTTTTTATGCCTTCTGAGTAATATCCCAAAAGTGCTACTCCTCCTTCTACCGAGTTTCCATTCCGGCAGTCCGTTTTTTTCTACACATGAATAACTATTTAATTTGTGCATGCGACACTCGAACACTATTTTTCAAACATTTGATCCGGAAATAGAGAGAACTTTCCACCGTCTAAACTGCCAAAATCAAAATCAAAATATGTTGGACGAGGAAGCAACCGCCTGTAGGATCAACCAGGCTTAAGAAGCTCAAAGAGAGCACATCTTAGCCGACCAAGCGGCTAGAGAAGACGCTTTACGGGCAGCCTACATGGCTAAACATGAGAATTTAGAAGCCAATAGCAGGGAAGCCAAAAGGCAAAAACAATTGAATAATTTTTCTGTTCCTAAATCTTCCTATGCCCAACACCCAATTGTGAATCCCAACATCATTGCTCCCCAATTCAGGATACGAACCCAATGGATCACCATGATGCAAGAAAATCCTTCTCAGGAAACAATGGGGAAAGTTGCCAAGATCACCTTCAAAGGTTCATTAACCTTTGTTCTCTGAACAAACTCCCAGGCTTCTCTAAAGATGCCATCCACCTTAGATTGTTCAAGTATTCCCTCTCTGGCCAAGCTAGTAGCTAGTACAACACCATGGAGAGTGAAGAACTTGTCACAACTTGGGAAATTCTACAAAGTAAGTTTCTTGAGAAATTTACCCCCCTTCTCTCACCTATGAACTCAGGGGACAAATCACTCACTTTTCCATGTCCCCGGGAGAATCTTTAGGAGAATACTACAAAAGGTTCAAGGACTTACTTAGGAAGTGCCCTCACCATGATATCTCTCAAGCCCGGCTCATAGAGATCTTCTATCGTGGTGTTGATGATGATATCAAATTATTTCTAGATTCCTAATATGGAGGAAATTTCATGCACCAAAGTCTGACTAGTACATCGGATGTGGTCAAACGAGCTTCTGAAACAAGGGCTAGAAGGGGAATTGGAGGAATCCTTAAGGTAGCCAAGGAAGAAGTTAATCCTGAGATCTAAATCATAGAAGAAAGCCTCAAATTAATTGCCCTAATATAGGATCAGTTAGAGCCATCACTATATACCCTTAGGGAGTCACCCCAACAAATAAAAGTTATGGACTCTCTTTGTGGCATTTGCCAAGGATACGATCACATCACCATGCTCTGTCAATACCTCTACAATACCCCCATGTAGCCAGAAATGGGACAACAACTAGAATACCTCAATTCAATCCATACCATACCAGGCCAAGGTTTCTACAACCCCAACCTGACTAGAAACCGCCCTGGTTTCCAATATGGGAACCTTACAGGTGACAAAAACAACTCCAATCCCAACAAAGGCATCCCTACCCTCAAGGAAACAATCTACCACCACCTGGATTCCCATACAACAACCAAAGGAACTTTGGAACCCAAGGAAACTACCAAGGAAATCACCCCAACCGAACACCATATCAAGGACAACAATTCCAAAACTTAAACCTTCCCCCTCAAAATCTCAATCAACCACCTCCTCAACTACCACCAAGTGTTCCTACTCCCACCCCCTCAGCTGACGAGAGGATAGCTTCCTTGGAACAAATCATCATTGCCCAACAAGCTCATCAAAAGGTGACTGATGCCCAACTAGCTCATTTGTTCGCCCAATAGAAACCCCCTACTGAAACTTTTATAGGGCAGCCTGAAAATAATCCCAAACATCCCGAACAACTCAAGGTTGTCTCCACTCATTCGGGAAAGGTGCACTCCCCTACCCCTTCAGAAAAACCTTAAGACCCACCTCTAGAATTTGAGGATAAGGACATGGTAGTTGTTGAACCTGAAGCTACACCTGAACCAACCATCCCTGAAACCCCTCAAGAAGAAGACAAAGAACCAATCTACAAGCCACGACCTCACTACCAAGCCCGCCTCAAACAGACAAGACTTGACACCCGCTTCATGAAGTTTAGGGATGTTATTAAAAAACTACATGTCGACATTCCTTTCCTTGATGCTTTGGCAGACATGTTTTCCTGGTCCAAGTACATGAAATATCTCTTGACTAGGAAGTATGCTACTAGAGAATGCGAGACTATTAAACTTGCTAGGTCCGCTTCATACATAATCCTAAGTAAGATGCCTAAAAAATAGAAGGACTCAGGTTCTTTTGGAATAGGATGCTACTTGGGTGACAATGCTTGTAGAAAGGACCTAGATGATTTAGGAGCCAATATATCCATCATGCCCTACAACCTTTGCAAAAGACTAGGATTCAATGACACATTACCTACAACCATGACTATCCAACTGGCGGACTCATCCATGACCAAACCCATGGGAATCATAGAAGACATTCCAATTAAGGTTGGAAAAGATGCCTATGTTCCTTGTGATTTTGTGATCATGGACATAAAGGAGGATCTACACTACCCTCTCATTTTTGGACGTCCCTTCTTAGCCACTGCCCGAGCCTTGATTGATGTTGAGGCCAGTACCATTATGTTAAGATTAGGGAAGAAAACCTTAGAGTTTAGGGTGTTTGAAAGAATGAAGGGGCCTAGTCTCGAGGAACAGGTCTACCTCCTTAATTGCATTGATAAATTATCCCAACTAAGGCAGGAATGGGAGTTAGTTGATGACCCCCTACACACAACCCTCACTATCTCCTCTGAATGTGATTTTGACAATGAACAATTAGATCAATGTAAGGCTCATTTAGATAACTTTGAGGAGATCCCCAATGCTGAAATTGAGGACCTTAAGATGATCTCCACCATATAAGAAAAGTGTAAACCGCTAAAGGCCCCAGAAATGAAGACTCTTCACATAGGCATGAAATATGTCTTCCTTGATGAGCTAGAACTGTGCCTTGTCATCATAAATTCTGACCTTACCCTTGAACAAGAAAACAAACTTATGGGTGAACTTAGGAAAAAAAGAGCTACCTTGGGGTACAAAATGGCAGATCTAGTTGGAATAGATCAATTTATCTGCATCCACTAAATCCCAATGATAGAAGACCACAAACCTTCTCGAGATCCACAATGAAAACTCAACCCAAACATTAAGGAAGTTGTATGTCTAGAGGTGATTAAACTTTTTACTATAGGAATCATCTATCCCATCTCTGACTCCCCATGGGTCAGCCCAGTTCAAGTTGTTCCCAAAAAGGGAGGGACTACTGTCATTCAAAATGAGAAGAATGAGTTCATTTCCACTCATTCCATCACAGGGTGGAGAATGTGCATTGACTATAGGAAGCTCAACAAAGAAACTAGGAAAGACCACTTCCCACTTCCCTTCCTAGACCAAGTTCTTGAAAGCTTAGCCCATCAACAATACTTTTGTTATCTAGATGGCTACTCCGGATTTTATCATATTCATATCCATCCTAAAGATCAAGAGAAAACCACCTTCATATGTCCCTTTGGTACCTATGCTTTTAAATGAATGCCCTTTGGCTTGTGCAATGCACCAACCACCTTCCAATGGTGTATGTCAGCCATCTTCATTGGATTGACCGAAACCGTCATGGAAGTGTTCATGGATGACTTCTTCATCTATAGAGATAGCTTTAATTCATGCCTTAGGAATCTCAACCTTGTTCTTGACAGATGTATTGAGTCACACTTGGTCCTTAATTGGGAAAAGTGTCACTTCATGGTTAAGGAGAGCATCGTTCTTGGCCACAAGGTTAGCAACCAGGGCATAGAGGTTGACAAAGAAAAAATTTAAGTGATCACCAAGTTTCCACCCCCAAACTCAGTCAAAGGCATCCGATCCTTCTTAGGACATGTTGATTTCTATAGGAGATTCATCCGTGACTTATCCAAAATCACAAAACCTATCACCAATCTTCTTCAAAAGGAGGTGTATTTCCATTTTGTAAGGCATGCATGGAGAGCTCTCTATGTTTCAAAAATGCTCTCGCAACCACTCCAATCATTCATGCACCAGGCTGGGCCCTACCCGTTGAAATCATGTGTGATGCTAGTGACTATGTTGTATGTTCCATCTTAGGACAACACATTGATAAGAAACACCATGTCATTTATTATGCATCCAAGACCTTAGATGAGGCTCATCGAAATTACACTGTCACTGAAAAAGAAATGCTAGCCATTGTCTATGCATTTGATAAATTTTGCTCATACTTAGTTGGCTCTAAAGTTATTGTCTACACTAACCATGCAGCCATTTGTTATCTCATGACCAAAAAAGATGCCAAGCCTCGACTCATAAGATGGATTTTTTAATTGTAGGAGTTTGATCTAGAAATTCTAGACAAGAAGGGGACTAAAAATGTCATGGTTGACAACTTAAATAGACTTAGCTATAGCCCCATTGATAAAAGCCCCATAAATGAATCTTTACCCGATGACCAATTACTCAAGGTAGACTCCCAATTCCCTTAGTTTGTCGATTTTGTGAACTATTTAGCTGCAGGTGTATTGCACCTCGAATATAAGGGACACTCTAAAGCTAAATTTTTACATGACTTCAACAATTATTATTGGGATGAACCTTATCTTTTCAAACTTTGTGTCCACGGTTTTTATCGTCATTGCATATCCCAAGAAGAAAGCATTGACATTCTGGAACAGTGTCACTCTGGCTCCTTTGATGGACATATGAGTTCCCAAAAAATAGCTAAAATGGTCCTGCAATGCAGATTCTATTGGCCCACCATCATCAAGGAATCATATGATTATGTGCTCTCATGTGACCAATGTCAAAGGACGGGTAACATTTCCAAGCAGGACCAAATGCCCCTGACCTCTTGGCAGGAATTAGAGATTTTCAACGTCTGGGGGATCGACTACATGGGCCCATTTCCTTCTTCTTATGGGTTTGCTTACATTTTAGTCGCAGTCGATTATGTGTCAAAATGGGTTGAAGCCATACCCACTAAAACCTGTGACTCCAAACCTATTAAGAAACTCTTTAAAGACACTATGTTCCCTAGATTTGGAGTCCCTCACACTGACATTTTCGATGGGGGATACCATTTGTTGGAGAAAAGTTTGAGGCTCTATTGAATAGATATGGGGTTTACCACAAAGTCGCCACTCCTTGCCATCCTCAGACCAGTGGGCAGGTTGAAGTATCCAACAGAAAAATCAAATCCATTCTAGAGAAAACTATTGGACGCACTAGGAAAGAGTGGGAGTTGAAAATCAATGACGCTCTGTGGGCATACCGTACTACTTATAAAACACCCATTCGTACTACCTCCTTCAGACTAATCTACGACAACACATGTCACTTGTTAATAGAATTAGAGTAGAAGGCCAATTGGGCCTTCAAAAGCTTAAATGTTGACCTTTCTGCTGCAAGAGAAAAATGTCTTCTCTAAACGAATGAGCTTGATGAACTTAGAATGAGTGCCTATGAAAATGCTAGAATCTACAAAGACCAAACCAAAATATGGCATGATGGTCACATCAAGCATAAGGACATTAGAGAAGGGGACCAAGTTTTAGTTTATAATTCAAGATTATGACTTTTTCCTGGAAAATTCAAGTCAAGATGGTATGGCCCCTACATTGTCCAATGCTCCTATCCATATGGTATGTTTTTTCTTTGAGATAAATTTCTAGTAGAATTTAATGTTAATGGGAACCGACTTAAAAGATACAACACCACTGAAGACCTTGTCGCTTCAGATTCAAACAAATGTTCATCTTTGAAAGAAATGAACCTATCCGACCCCACAACTTCCCCAAAATCCCAATCGACTGATTCATCTCTTCTCGGGCCACGACGTAAAACAAGGATCTAGTTGGGAGGCAACCCAACACTATCTTCCCTTTTGATTCTTTTCCCTTTTTTTTGTTATTGTTTATGTTTCTTTACCTTTCATGGCAACGAACCGATCGATTCTGTTCACCAACTGATCGGTCCAACCATCACTACATAGCTTCTCGACGGCTCAGCCAATCAGCTCAGCCTCCACCCACTCGGTTTTTGTCCCCTTCTTATCATAATTCCCACAATGCAGTCGCCCCTCTTCTCCCTTTGACCAAGGTGACCCATCTTCACTCCACCTTGGCCAGCGCACAAGGCATACGAGCCGATCGATTCAACACCAGCGGATCAGTTCAGAGAAGTCACTTTGCTATAAAAATTCTTCCAAGTCGATCCGAAACCCCAACTCATTCTCTAAACCTAGTCACCACCCCAGCCTCATGAGAGCTCACTCTCGTACCCTGATGCTCATCGACGATCGGTGCTAGACTCTGCCAGTCACCTAGCTACTGCCGACGATTGGCGTTACTGATCGGTACTCGCCTCACCCCCTAAACCTCAACACCACCCGCTCTCCACCTCATTCACTTGGAGCATTAGGTGCTCAGCTATGCTAGTAAGGCCACCGCTCGGCCTCTTCGGCGGCCACTTGCCTGGAGCAACAACTGCTCGAACACCTCCTTCGCCGTTCGGCTAGCTCCCGCCTCTTCTTGCAAGATGCCCCTTCCACTTTCGACTCCACAAAACACTAGCCGCCCGCCTCACCCTTGCCACCGCATGCCTTCTCAACCAGATGATCATCCACCACTCTAGACAAGCGTCTGGCCTTCTCCACAGGCCACCCATCTTCCTGGTGAGCCTCATGTTGGTTCGCCACCCCTCGCCCTCTTCCTCTGGATCTGACCTTCACAAAAAACCCCTCTTGTTGCCCCAAATCAATCGTCTCAGGTACGAGATGCTTGACTCAGCCACTCCAGACGATCAGCTCACTTTCCAGCCAACTGTCTCACCCCTAACAACAGACATGTTTGGCCGGTTTCACAAGAAGAAGGGCAAGGCTGTTGCATCCTCCTCTAAGGACCCTCCTCACCGTGCCAGCTCTCTTCCCAGAGCTCATTTCCGCACACCCTCCCCCACCAACGAGTGTTCACCCGACATGCCTGAAGAGATGCGCCATGACATCGATGAGGCAGATGAGCCTCTCTGCAAAATGGAGGGAACTCAGAAGGCCACCAATGACCTGGAATCCACCACTCCCCGTTCGCCCCGCATAGCCCACATTCCGGGTAGCTACGTCCAATTCACCAGCACCAAACATTGCCAGCATTATGAGGATATGTATGCAATCAGCGTTTCTCTTCCCCATTGGGTGTGTGGCACTACCCTCGATGCATTAGGAATTCATGAAGCCACCGACAACATCCTCTGCAGAAACCACATCCTTATCTTCCCCTACTGTGTCACCTCCATTTACTGTGATCTCACCCTCAAGTTTTTTAGAACCTTCCACTGCTTCCATTGTTCTTTCAGAAACTCTAGTTGTAAAATCTAGATTTTCGGGGAAATCTAGAGATCTCTGCCAGGAAATTCACTTCTTACATCCTCGATGGTAGAGATGACTATTGGCTAGAATGTTGCATGGAGAATTCTCATGAATCCTACCTAGACCCCAATAGAGACAAATTTTGGGCTGAGATCACCAGGCTTCTACCCCATCTTCCTAGTGGGCCCAAGGCCTCCTGTATCCACAACCCGGTGGTCATACCTTCACCGCATCCTGGCCTACACCATCTTTAGCCAGGAAGGTACTTAGGGAGCAATCACACAGGTAAAACTTTATGCTCTCTAGTGTCTTTTACATGAAGAGCCCTTCAATTGGGGAAATTCTATCCTTTAGCATTGTAGTACCCAAGCCATCCACGCCACTTCCTCTTCTTTCCACATCAGCCGCTATTTCACCCATTTTGCCATCTTTTTGGGCTACACCCACATCGCCTTTCCACCACTTGAGCACAAAAACCACCTCATCCACATCCACTATTTGAATAATAGTAGGTTCATCCACTTGGGTACTGAGGGCGTTTATTATCTTCTATTCAAGGACACTCAAGTGGTCCTCCAACTGCCTTTACATGCGTCGTTTGCGATAACAAACTATGTCTATGAGCTAACCGACCTACATGGACATATCTAGAGATTCAGTCTGGAACACCCAGACCCAACCACCATCCCCGGGCCATAGCCTTACAGGAGGAGCCTCTCTTTAGAGGCCCACGCCGAGGATACTGGACCACCGCCACCACCTTCCAGACGCCGCACCAGGAGGCGACCAGATGACGATGCCAGCCCTTACGGCTTCTACGAGGTCCAAACCCAACTAGATGAGATCTAGTGCGAGCAGCAGAGATAGGGCCACCATCTTAATGACATCTACCTGATGCAGCGTTCACAGGAGTCTTGGAATGTAGATTGTGGCCACTATGCCCCCAACTGACAATCATATGAGGAGTACAGAGCCCAACAGAGCTATCCAGATCCCAACTACCCTTAACTACTACTCCTCCCACAAACACCCTCCACCACAGTGATCCTCTTCCCTCCATCTCGATCTAAGAGTTTTCTCGGGACGAAAAAAATTCTAATTCGGGGGTTGGGGTAGGGGTGGGTGGTACGTGATCCACCCTATCTTCCGTTTTCAGCATTTCTTTTTCTGCATTTTACATTATATTGCATTGTTTTCCCTTTCAAACATAGGCCTTTATCTAGTCGACTGAATGTTGTATTTTTTTTTCAAAACTGAAATAACTTAAAACCTTCACATTCTCAAAATTATTCGAATGTTTTCAAATATCAAGATCATGATAGTAATTCTTGGAAATGATGGCAAGCCTTAGAGTATGAAATAGAATCAAATGTAGATTTTCTTATTTTTTAGCATTAGATTAACTTATCCTTTTTTTACTCTTATATAATGTAGCCTCTCTTTTCTAACTTATGCAACGACACTAAAACAAGTTTTTTATTGCATGGGGAAAATAATTTGCATGCCAAACCCTATGCCAGGGGTGGCATGCTCCCTCTTCCTTTTCTTCCATACCCCTCATAAATTTAATAGGGGTGTACCGCCAAAAGATGCCAAAAAAAGTGCACATAAAAAGTGTGTTCAATGTAACCACAAGTCCATAAAAAATATCCCAAGTCAAATAGAGGACGGATTCTTCTTTCACACCTCAATTTTCTCTATCCCCGTGCCTATATATATATATATATATATATATATATATATATATATATATATATATATATATATATATATACTATTCTACCAATCTAAACGCCAGCACTTGTCTCCGTCCACCACCTTCCCTTAATTGGCCGGACTCCTTCCCTACAAATAAATCTACCACACATATTCGAGAACTGGTGTCAATGGGACTCATTAACCGTAATAATAAATCTACCGCCATCTGACATACTCGTCATTGCCGCCATCCTTTTTGTTTGTATTCTTCTAGATAAACATCAATTTCTAACTACTGAAGCCCTTTCAAGCGCACTGGGATGTTTGTTACTGCTTCGTCTTCTACGAGGGTTTGTACCCAACATCGTTGTCAATTGTACTCAATTTGAGGAACCATGTTGTTAAAGGCAGGTGATTAGCGCGTTTACATGTGAAGCTACGAGACAATGCCACCCAGGTTGGGCTAGCGGCGTTCGGAGAAAATCATAGCTAATCTTCCAAGAGAAGATCCACAAATTCTTCTCCCACTGTCAGACTTAGAGATCGACTTTCGGTCCTCCAATCTACACCCTTCTTATCGTCTTGGAAGATGTCTTCTGTAGATGTGGCAATTGCCGGGAGGTATAAGGAAGCAAACATCATCCGAGTTCCTGGATTGAAAATATATATCTATGTGAACAGATGAATCAACCTCGGTAAAACCTACCGTCCACAAAGTCAGTTTCTACTACGCCCATTAATTGTTGGATTTGCACTGATGCGCCCGACTTCTTTATGGGGTTGCATTGGAGATATGATCACAGGATTCTACGTCAATGTGTTGTTCTACTACACCAACTAATATTTAACAGCAAGTACATCATTATTTAATTGCTGGTAAGGAATTATGTGTACTTCATTTAATCTCAACGAATGCATCACAACAATTTGTGTTGCTAATTATCGTTGGCCCTAGCAAAGCATTATATATGTCATACGAACATGTCTACTCTTATTTACCAAGGATATGGTAAGTACGCTGATATCAATGACATTATAGTTTACTGGATGTACATCTGTCGTCTAATCTTGTACGTGTTGGGAGACACGTTGTGGCCTTATCTTCTCCAGAGAGATGGTCGGGTTTCTGAGTTTTTGTCTTTGCTCATCTTACTTCATTGTTCTAGCCTTGGTGGGCACGAAGTAATTTGTCTGCGCCATGGGCATGGCTCTCACTCCATATACATGCCAAGGAGTTGGCAGTTAGAGACATGCTCAGTGCTCATCCTTATTGGAGTATTGATGCTTCAAAACTTGGACTTGGTACCTACCTACGGGTCAATAAATTTCAAGTGGAGCTCGACCACCTCATCATGGTTGCAAGGTTTGTAGAGACAACAAAATTTCCCAAACAAGTTTTCGCCGGCATTTGCAGAACTGTTGATGCTATCAAGCCACCCAGAATTTGTGCCTCGTGTGTATAATTAAAGACATGTCCATTAACGATCATGATCTGTTCAGATTACAAGTATGACAGTGGAAATAAGTATGTGTTGCAATTTTCTCTTAAATATGATGGTATATACCGGAGTTTGAGGCCTTGATTTTTTGGAATATGAACTATACAAGAAAGAACCACATTGGTCAATAGTTTATATTTTTTTAGCGTTCGCTATGAAGAAATTTGCCAAAGGCAGCTAAGATTCTATGATGATATATCTTCCAGATTGAGTACAAATCACAAGATCTTGATAACAGAAGCACTGCAAGTGTGGGACGTGTTTGCATGGGACAAAGGTATGAATGATTTTCATCCTATGTATTCTAATTTATGGAACGAAATTTAATTAAAAATTTAGGTGTGCTTATTTTCTACTACAAAGAAGACTGTTAGTTTATTGCTAATAATATATTGCCAGACATGATCAAAGAAAATGACTATTTTTAATGCATACATGGATTTTCCTTAATTATTATTGTTAATTTGTTTAAAAGTTATTACTTTATGGAGACCGGAGAAAAGCTTTATAGATAGGGGAGAAGAATGTGAATATTTTTATGTTTTGAGAAAACTTCTATCAGACAATTGTTTCCTAAAAGCAAGGCACGCGGTGCTAGCTAAAAAATGTGAATATACATTGAGTATCTACTCTCATAATTTCAAATTATACATAGGACCAAAACATGAGAGATACATGAAAAATTCATTTGTTACCTTTCATATTCTTTAGCCCGAGTTTCTTCTTTAGTTAGCAGGAAGTTCTTGGGACCAACTTTCTTGGTTGGTAATGTACCAACTTTATTAATTCATGGCTTTATAGTGTAACAACTTCACTCCTTGGTGGAAATGTTGGTGTTAGAACTACCTCCAATTGTAATTCTATAGAATCACTTAACCTTTTGATACATGTCACGATATGGTAAATTTCTTCTATTTCTTGTATGTATATGATCAAATTTGAGATGCATATTATATTTGATGTATTTTCTGATGTCCTATGACATTTTGAGGGTCACATACATAATCTTGTAGGTTATATCTGTAATGAAGAAAATATTTTTAAAGGTACCTTGGATGAGGGACTTGCACTTTGCCCAAGGTTTGGGTCATAAATGGTTCTTGTGTGGGACAACTTTATGTAGAAAAAACATCTTTATTATGATGACATATGGACTAAGTCAAGCTTTTCAGGTCAGACAAGCTTTCCATGATTTTTGGCCTACATTTTTTGGCTTTCTATGTGGGACACAATCTATTGCAATAAATCCACTTGGAAAATCTATAATTACGCTACAGATACATCTCTTTCATCACCTTTATTGTGGTGAAATTTGAACTCTTTCCTTGCAATGTTTTTGTAAAAACATGCTTGTAAAGAGCTTCAAAAATATAGAAATGCATTTCATTGGATATTTATTTACTGATATAAATGTATAAAACCTCATGTCATATTAAACATAAGTTATATATTTTTTTGTAATTATAGAGTCATACACATGTACATTATATCATTACAAGGGTATATTAGTAGATGTACACACAATTTATTGTGACATCGATACAACAAAACATTTACTAGGTGAATACAGATATAATTTATGCCAAAAACATTGTATCATATTTAGAAACATATATTTGTATAGATGAAAATGATATATAATATTATAACTAATTATAAATCATATATACCTACATTAACATATTTGACACTGGAAATACTTTGAAAATCAAGAGATTGGACCTATAATATAGTTGCAAAAAATAAAAAAGGGTCCTATTTATTAACATAAGTGTACATCTAAAGTGAAAACATTTATCTAATTTTAAAACATAAATGCCTCCTAAAATTTCATTTGATAAGAAGTAATAAATTAAGAGAAAAAGTGAAAAACTATACATGACTTAAGATTATTTGGTATAATCACTTCTTTCAATTTTTAGGGTGGGGATATGATCATCTTTTGTATGTATCTTCATTTTGAGCTATTAACTTAATAAAAAAATCTACACCTTCAACTAAAAAATATATTTTGACACTTAATGTGCATGGAAGACAATATAAAGTTTTTTTATATTTATTATCTAAATAAATTCTTACAACTATCTCTTGCAAAATTTAACTATAATGGATTTATGATATTTAATCTATAACTACAAAAATATATGTCATTAAGAATTTGTAGCTATGAATCAAGTTTTTTAGGAATGAACCAAAATGAAACATATATTTGTTTCAATGAGGGGAAGAAAATTGGATGAGAATTCCAAATATATCATAATAAATATCCCAATAAATACATTGTACAATGTATGTTTCTATTCAAAACTTAAAAGACACAATGGAGCAACATGATGATGATGATGATAATAATAATAATAATAATAATAATAATATGAATGTTAATATATGTATATCATAAGTCAAATTAATATTCAATCAAATGAAATATGGAGGAATCATAAAATCTACAGAAGTCCAACTCAACTTTTTTGCATATAATAGATAATTTCAAATAATAAACAAGTTATTAAAGCAATAAGCAACCATGGCAAATTGGTCACAAAATCATATTTGATATTATATTAAATATCCATTATACCATGTGCAAAGCACGTGCACTTACTAGTATATATATATATATATATATATATATATATATATATATATATATATATATATATATTTGAGTGTCGAAGCGTAAGTAGGATTAAGATTGTTTCCACAAAGTATAAGTTTTAAAAAAAGTAAGTTATGATAAATGTTTTCATAAGAAACATAGTGCTTGCAATTCATGGTTCTAGGAGATGGGTTGCTTGGCCATGTAAAGGATAGAAGAATTGTGAATCTAGGGAGGATGAACTTCTTATTCAAAAATATTTGAATTATTTTGATATTTTAATTGCTTGAGGACAAGCAAAGCTTTAAGTCCATGATATTTTGATGTGTGCTATTTTAGCACCTTTTTTCTGAAATTTTTTAAGCTTGTCAAATAAAGATATTCATTTCATCCCCTGAATTTGCACAAATCCATATTTTCTGGTTTTTATCACAAATATCTTTGATTCTGACATATATGTGCATTTTCTCACAAGTTCGGAGCATGAACCGATCGACTCATGTCTCCAGCCGATCAGTTTAGTGTCCAGCACCGATTGTCACAGTTGTTTAGATGAACAGCTAGAGTGAATTACTTCCCAAGATTAAATGCTCAACTAAAGCCCTAAAATTGGGAGACAATCCAGCCCAACCGAGTGGGGTACAACTCACGTCGCCATTCCAAATTAGGTGGGCAATTGTCCCCTTCACTGCTGGCTTCCCCCATCTGCCAGCCGATCGGCTCAGCCTTGAACTGATCAGTTAGCGCCGCATAGTCAGCCCAGAAAGCCAGCCTCCATTTCCCTAAACCCTAGTGTAAAGTTGCCCCCTCCTTCTCCTATAAAAGGAGGGGCACTTCCTCCTCACTCCATATCACTTTTGTACGAAAGATTTCGGGAGAAGTTTGATGAATGCATATTCATCATGATTTTCAATCGCCTTTTTGGGATCAATTTTGATTCAATACACCCAATTTCATTTACCAAATATCAAAATGTGCAAAATTGCTTCAATGGTTCAATTACCAAGGTTATTAACTAATTTTATATCAATTTTATGCAGGTCATGATGAAGTTCTACCATTTGATGTCACCCACCTCCATTCAACCCTAATCCATAATAATCACCACCATTCAATCTTCATCTCAACCAATCATCATCCTAACCAAACCCTAATAAGTGAGGTCCACCCTTATTTGCCCCAGGTCTACCTTCACTCATCCTTGGTTTTGACCAATGGGTTTTGACCAAATGATCTTGATCAAACGATCCCATCCATACAGATTCATCCAAATGGTTTTGACCTTCGGTCTTAGCCATTCCTCCATAGGGTCTCAAGACTTTATGGGTGACCTCTTCTCCAAGAACGTTTGATGCCATCTTCAAGGCCGATTGGGAAATATGTTCAAAACTATTTGGAGGACCACACCATCCTGCTTCCCATCTTCTTCTGTCATCTTCAACCTTAGAAACCTTACCTCCATCTACAAACCCTTGGGCTCCATCGCCCACACCACCTGACCTTCTTGCTGCCATCATAGCCACCCACTCTGTGACATAGAAGCGACGTTGCCAACCTACAAATCTCAGTGCCACCAACCTGCAACTTCGTTGGCGGTGCAACCCTTAGCACCTCTGCCACCTTCAGCAGCATCACAAAAACACAACGACTCCTCTTTAGCCACCATCACGCGCCCCTCAAGACCGTTTGGCTGAGTAGGTCCAAGATTGTTCGGATGAGAAGGTTCAAATCTGCTTGGATGCATACCGATAGGGTAAGGAGTCCATGAAGAGCAGGGCTTGTGCATACCGTGAGGTGACGATGATCCTAGGACCGGTTAGGGTAGCAAACCACTGAAGTGAGATCGTAAGGGTACTCTACAAAACCGGTAGAACAGAGACCATTTGCAGAAGGGCATATGCGAGACCATTCACAACGTTGATCAAGACTATATGATCGTTACTTTCTCAAGACCGTTTGGGCACTTAGGGATCCCAAACTATTTGGATGAGGGTGACCAAACCGTTTGGATCGCTGTAAGTCCAAGACCGTTTGGACTCATCCGCACAAGACCGTATGATCACTTAACTTGCAAGACCAATAGAGCAAGGTCACAAGACCGTTTGCATGAGACAATAATCTGCAAAACTATTTGGAGGACATGTTGGGTTGCAAACTGTATGGAGGCATAACTCCAAGACCGATTGGACTCATCAGCACTAGACCGTATGGGCATATATACAAGACCAATTGGAAGAGAACTAAACACAAAATTGGTTGGGTTGCAAACCATTTGGAGTACAAGTCCTCGGGACTATTTGGGAAAACTGAGAAAATTGCAACAGGGTCCAAAACGTCAAGACCCCATCCAAGCCTATAAATAGGACCACTAGGGTCCTCATTTGGGGAATCGGATTTGGGACACCGACAGGTTTCCTGAACATAGGTCTGATCCAGATCATCACGCATATCCACCTGTTTCTCCTACTGCAATCAAGGGGACCGAGGAGAGAAGGAAGGAGGAGTGAGAAAGACTCCTCAGTTTGTCTTGGCATCCCATGTTCCTCATCCAGATCTGCTCTAACATGATGTAGAAGACCGCATCATCTTCACCGTGTTGCGACCACCTTCTATATCATGCTCATGGCAGAATCTTCCCTCTCTCTCTCTTTCTTCTCATTTCTCGCATCATGAGCGAACAGTTCCTTTTGTTGGGGTGCGGGGACTAGCCATGCTGCCCATGCAAGCATGTACTCTTGTTAAACATTCCATGGCAATGTATATAATTTTTCATTTCGTTGTTAGTCGTTGGTGTTTGTCATTTGGTTACCTTCTCACTTTCATCTTGTTTTTCCCT
Source organism: Alisma plantago-aquatica (assembly GCA_963693085.1). Lineage (NCBI taxonomy): Eukaryota > Viridiplantae > Streptophyta > Magnoliopsida > Alismatales > Alismataceae > Alisma > Alisma plantago-aquatica. The sequence continues at coordinate 1,484,594,959 of OY856411.1, read as the reverse complement.
ATGTTGTGAGAACTTCTATATGTAGGGTATAATGTCGATTAACAAGGTTGACTCCCAAACTAGAAATAGAATGAGATTCCTTGAGGTCGTAAGTGTATGATCTGTGAGGGGACAAGCCATCTAGCCTACAATGATGCTTCTGTGTGCCTAACGCATGTATAGGGGGCCCACAACCTTAGTTGTATATTGTATCTTCTTTGTTAATCGTCGATGTTTGCATGTAGATTAATCAACTACTTGCTTAACGTTTAGCACGGTTGACTCCCAAACTAGAAACAGAATGAGCTTCCTTGAAGTTGTAAGTGTATGATCTGTGAGGGGACGAGCCATCTAGCCTACGGTGACGCTTCTGTGTACCTAACGCCAGTATAGGGGGCCCACAACTTCATTTGGATTTTGTATCTTTGAAGCCGTAAGTATGTGATCCAGATGGTGACAAGAAATCTGATACCCAAGGTGATGCTTGTGCAGAGCTAAACATCCCTCTGGGAGGGTTCACAGCAGTTCTACTTGGATAGATAGAAGATTTCCTTGATGTTATGTGTTTGGATGTGTTTGTATGAGTAGTGGTGGTGAAACTCGCACCATCCCAACGATTTCATATCATTAATCTAGACCCAACGTTAATTTCTACTCTTTACTTTCTTGCAACTAGCTTAACTAACCTCAAATCAACCAACCGCTCTAAATATTTGTCTTACTTGAGCTAGATTCGACCAATAAAGATTCTTAAAAACATTGTCCTTTGGGATTCAATCCTTAACTATACTGCGATAAGACTTGTCCGCTTGCGGGTGGTATTATTGCATGAGGTTTTGGTAAAAGCTCAAGGATTTCAACCCTGAGTGAGCTTGTTAGTACGATAATATTCCACGTCAAATTCTGGTTCCATCGCCAGGGACAACTGAATCAGTTAGTCAAATCTAGTTCTTTTAAGGCTAATCTAGGTTTTTGCTTTTTCTTTTGATAAAATTGATGATCTACTTGAATTTCACTCTACTCCATCAATCTTACTTCAGATCCTTTCATTTTAGGTACCCCCAAGACTAGTGTAAGCACCGTTTGAATAGTCCCAGACTCGTTGCCATCTTTGATCCTAAAATAGATAGAACCTTTCATCGTCAAAATAGAGAGAACCAAGCAAGAATGGCTCAAGAAGAGGAAATAGCCCGAAGGGTGGCTCAAGCCATCAATGCATAGAGAGAAAGACTCATTCAAGAAGCTAGGGCTATAGTTCAAGAAGAAATCCTAGCAGCGCAAGCAGTAGAACTACAAAAGGATCTTAGGGCGTTCTCAATCCCTAAAGCTGCTGATGTTCATCACGCAGTTCAAACTCCTCCCGTCCATGCTCCCAATTTTGAGATAAGGGCACATTGGATTACCTTGCTTCAAAATAACTCATTCTATGGTAAACAAGGTGAAGATAGTCAAGAACACCTTCTGAGGTTTATTGATCTATGTTCCATGAAAAAGAAAAATGGAGTATCTGACGATGCAATTAGACTCCCCCTTTTCAAGTATTTGCTTGCTGATAGAGCTATAAGTTGGTACAATTCCTTGCAATGTGAGCCCATCACTACATGGGAACAACTGCAAAATGTTTTCCTAGAAAAATTCTACCCTCCCTCTCTCACCTATGAAATTAGGGGTCGAATAACTATGTTCACTCAAGCCCCTAGAGAAACCCTTGCTAAAGCACGAGAAAGATATAAAGATCTTCTACGCAAGTGTCCACATCATGGAATCCCCAAGAATCATCTTATTGAAATCTCTATAGGGGTTTGGATGATGACATCAAGAGGTTTTTAGACTCCTCATCCGGAGTTCATGTGACAAAGTTACGATAGCGCATGGAGGGTTGTCACCCTTGGAGCTGAAAATCAAGCTAATTGGGGTAGGTCTGTAGGTAAGGGAGTATTGAAGGTAGCTACAGATGAAGTTATTCCATAAGACAAGTCTATCACTGAGACCCTCAAACTCTTAGTTGCCAAGAAGGACCATATTGAATCATCCCTTGTTGCATTTAGAAGAGGATATTCACCCCCTCAACAACCAGAGCCGATCAAGTCAGCTTCATTGTTCTGTGAAGCATGTCAAGGTACCGATCATTCCACTTTAGCATGCAATGTTCTCTACGATGTTGTTCTAAGAAATGCATGTGGACAAGAAGATATTAGTCAAATGGAAAATCTTAATGTTGTTAACACCATTCCTGGTCAAGGATACTATAATCTGAATCAGAATAGGAACCATCCCGGTTTTCAATATGGAAATCCTTCAGGAGCAGAAAACTCGTGACAACTTATCTCAACTAATCAAAAAAGAGGTGCACCAGGATTTCAGTATAAACCAACAACAAAACTTTGGAAATCAAGGGAACTTTAGGGGAAACTTTCAGAACAAGAACTACAACCAATATCAAAACAACACTCAGTTCCAGAATCTCAACCAAGTTCCTTATCAACAACAAGGACAACAAGTCGGTCCAATCTCTTCGGATGACAAACTTACAACATTGAGAAGATGTTACAATCACAATAGACTATGCTAGCCAACTAGCAAGCCCATCAGAAGGCTATTGAATCTCAACTAGCTCAACTTGCAGCTAGTATGAAGCCACCTGTTGGAGCCTTTACTGGCCAACCAAAAAACAATCCTAAGCATGCTAAACAACTGAAGGCTGTCACCACCAGGTCTAGAAAAGACTATTCTGATCCCCCTATCAAGACACCTATGGTTATCACAGACAAGGATGGACCTGTGATTGTCCAAGACTCAACAACGCCCGAGTCTCAACCAAAAGAACCAGTGATTGCTGATAAGATAGCCGAGCAAGGATCTGAAGAAACTGAAACACCGAAGCCAAAGGTACCAGTATACAAACCTCATCCACCTTTCCCAGCTTGTTTGAAGCAAACAAAGCTCGACACTCATTTCAGTAAATTCAAGGAAGCTATGAAAAAGCTTCATGTTGATATACCTTTCCTGGATGCATTGGCTGAAATACCAGCCTGGACAAAATATCTAAAATCACTTCTGTTAAGGAAATACATAACTGAAGAGTACGAGACAGTCAAGTTGGCAACGACTACTTCAGATATCATCCAGAGTAAGATGCCCAAGAAGCAGAAAGATCCATGATCTTTTGGTATTTCTTTCCATATCGGTGATTCTTCTTGTAAGAAAGGATTGGCCGATCTTGGGGCTAGCATTTCCATCATGCCCCTTAACCTTTGCAAAAGGCTAGGGTTTGCTGAACTTCTCCCGACTGGCATGATCATACAACTTGTAGATAACACCGTAACTCTACCCTTGGGAATCATTGAGGATGTCCCTGTCAAGTTTGGTAAAGATTCCTATGTCCCTTGTGACTTTGTCATCATGGATATAAAAGAAGACTCTAGATACCCCCTCATCTTTGGACGTCCATTCCTCACCACTGCAGGATCTCTAATCAATGTTGAAGAAGGAACATTGCTGCTCAGATTAGGTAAAGAAACTCTCAAATTCAAAGTTTCTGGAAGTATGCGAAGACCAAGCATGCAAGAAGAAGTCTACTTAATTGAATGCATAGAGCAAATATCACTACTCACGCAAGAGGATTATGAACAAGACGATCATTTAGGGGTATCTTTAACTAATCCAAATGTGACTAGTTCAGTTGATGAACAAGTGAAAAGTTGTGTTCTCGACCTTGACACTGCTGAAGAAGATCCTGAGACCGAAATTGAGGAACTCAAAGTTGTGGATATTACTGAAGACTCATGTGAGAAACCACAAGCCCCAGAAATGAAGCCCTTACCCGAAGGATTGAAATACATGTTTTTAGATGAACTAAAGGTCTGTCCAGTCATTATAAATTCAGGTCTAACAGCAGAACAAGAAGATAAACTCTTAACAGAATTAAAAGAAAAAAAGAAAGCAATAGGGTATAAGATGAGTGATCTCACTGGGGTCAGTCAAGTACTGTGTATGCATAAAATCCCCATGATGGAAGATCACAAGACAACTGTTAAACACCAAAGGAAACTTAATCCAAATATGAAAGAAGTTGTCTACCTTGAAGTTATAAAGTTTCTCAAGACATGTATTATCTATTTGATCTCTGATTCACCATGGGTAAGCCTCATGCATGTGGTCTCAAAGAAAGGTGGAACTACTATGATTCGAAATGAAGACAATGAACTCATTCCCACTCGAATAGTCACAAGGTGGAGGATGTGCATTGATTATAGGAAGTTCAACAAAGCAACACGAAAGGATCATTTTCCGATGCCATTTCTTGATCAAGTCTTAGAAAGATTGGCGCATCAAGAATATTTCTGTTACCTCGATGGTTACTCTGGATTCTGTCAAATACCCATACATCCAGATGACCATGAGAAAACAACTTTTACTTGCCCATTTGGAACATATGCCTTTAGAAGGATGACGTTCGGACTTTGCAATGCGCCTACAACTTTCCACTGTTGTATGGCAGCTATATTCGATGGTCTCACCGAAACTGTCATGGAAGTTTTTATGGATGATTTTTCTGTCTATGGAGATTCATACGACTCATGCCTAAAGCACCTCTCCCTAGTCCTTAACCGATGTGAGGAAGCACATCTTGTGTTAAATTGGGAGAAGTGTCACTTTATGGTAAAGGAAGGTATTGTCCTTGGCCATAGAGTCAGCAATCGAGGAACTGAAGTGGACAAGGCCAAGATGAAAGTGATTTCCAAGCTTGCCATCCCAACAAGTGTAAAAGAGGTTCGTGCATTCCTAGGTCATGCAGGCTTTTACAGACGGTTTTAAAGGACTTCTTAAAGATAACCAAGCCGATGATGAATTTGTTGCTAAAAGATGTTGAGTTCAATTTTGACGTAGAATGTATCAAAAGTTTCAACAACCTAAAGCTTTCTCTTACAACAACACCCATCATCAGAGCTCCCAATTGGGATCACCCATTTTAAATCATGTGCGATTCCAGTGATTATGTTGTCGGTGGCGTTCTAGGCCAGTGTATAGAGAAGAGACATTATGTGATCTACTATGCATCCAAAACCCTCGATGAAGCTCAGAGAAATTATGCAACTACCAAGAAAGAATTTCTTGTAGTCGCATATGCCTTTGACAAGTTCAGATCCTACCTCATTGGTTCAAAAGTTATTGTCTCACAGATCATGCTGCAATATGTTACCTTCTGGCAAAGAAAGATGCAAAACCTAGGCTAATTAGATGGATTCTCCTCTTACAAGAATTTGATCTAGAGATAAGAGATAAAAAGGGTACAAAGAATGTTTTAGCAGACCACCTCAATCACATCCACACTCTAGATACTGAGAAGATCCCAATTAATGATTCCCTTCCAGATTACCAACTTATGAAGGTCTCAGATGATACACCTTGGTACTCGGATTATGTGAACGACCTTGTTTCTAGGGTTATCCATCCTGAATGCACCGGAAATGCACTGAAGAAATTAATGCATGATGTGAAATAGTATTACTGGGATGATCTATACCTCTTCAAACTCTGGGTTGATGGTCTATATAGACGATGTATCACTGAGGAAGGAGCTCAACTTATTTTAGAGCAATGTCACTCAGGACCAGTTGGAGGGCATATAAGTTCCAAGAAAACTGCCTTGAAGGTTTTGCAATGTGGTTTCTTTTGGCCAACCATATCAAAAGACTCTTACAACTTTGTTCTATCATGTGACAAGTGTCAAAGAATAAGTAACATTACGAAGAGAGATAAGATGCCACTTAAGTTGGCGCAAGAAGTTGAGATACTTGATGTTTGGGGTGTGGACTACATGGGTCCTTTCCCATCTTCTCATGGATTTTCATACATCCTAGTGGCAGTGGATTACGTCTCAAAATGGGTTGAAGCCATACCGACCATCACTAGTGATTCTAAACCTATCATCAAGATGTTCAAAGATATTATTTTCCTCCATTTCGGAGTCCCATGAACTGTGATATCCGACGGAGGTTCTCATTTCCTAGAAAGAAGCTTTGAAGCATTGCTGAGGAAATATGGTGTAACTCACAAGTTAGCCTCACTCTACCACCCATAAACAAGTGGATAGGTAGAGGTTTCTAATCATCAACTCAAGGCTATTTTGGAAAAGACGGTAGGCCGCAACTAAAAAGATTGGTCAGTAAAAATCAATGATGCATTGTGGGCCTACGGAACTGCTTTTAAAACTCCTCTTGGAACTACACCATTTCGGTTGATCTATGGAAAGTCATGCCACATACCTATAGAAATGGAACACAAAGCATGGTGGTCAATAAAACAACTGCATTTTGACATGAAGAAAGTAGGCCAAGTCAGGATTCTGCAACTCTAGGAGCTGGAAGAACTCCGGATGACAACTTATGAGAATAAACGAATCTATAAAGAACGCAGAAAGCTTTGGCACGATGGTCATCTGAAAAGAAAGAACATTCAAGTCGGAGACCAAGTTCTTTTGTTCAATTCAAGACTGAAGTTATTCCCAGGAAAACTCCGTTCTCGCTGGTCTAGACCTTACATTGTCAAGAGTATCTACCCACATGGTGTTTTCTATTTATGCAGTGAAAAGTCGGGCGAATTTGTGGCAAATGGTCAATGATTGAAGAGATATTTCACCTCTACTGACACAGGCTCTGAAGTAATGTTGGATCTCACCAATCCAACATATGCACCGTAAAGTTGAAGGAATCAAGTCGAGCCATTGGCGTAAAACAAAGGAGCTTGTCGGGAGTCAACGCGATTAATAATTTTGTATTTAGTTTTAATTTGGAACTAGGAATTTTTATTAATTTTGCTTCTACTTTTTAGAAAATTTTACACCAAATAAATATTGCATCGCAAGATGCTATCTTGAGCTCTGATTGTTTTTTATTTTTGAGATTTTCAGATGGAGGACGCATGCTGATTGGAACGCAACCACATTTGATGGTCCAAACGACATGAACTTTTCCCTCCATCTCAAATTTAGAGTTTGCTCAGGATGAACAAATTTCTAAGTTCGGGGTGGAGGGTGGGGTTACGTATCTTACTTTCTACCTTCATCCATTATTTTGTCGTTGCATTTTTAACCAAATTTTCAAATTTTTCAAAATTTTTGAAGTTTTCCAAAGAAATTTTAACAGATATCGGATGAAGTTTTGACACTTTTTGTTTCAATCTCTATGCATTTTGAATCATTATACCCTCCTTATTTGAAACAAATCCTCAAAAAGACCTTCTTCTAAAAACTAGCCTTTTGATTGAAATCATCATGCGAAGCTTATGAATCCCAACATCATGATCTTAACGCAAAAATGGCAAGTGTCTGTCGAACTGATAGGGATCAAACACATTGTGCTTCCTAACTGACTAGTGGAACAATAACATGGAATCTCCATCGGATCCTCATTAAGTCAATATTTAAGCAGAGTACGATAAAGAGAATGACCCAGTGCACTGAATTGTAAATCAAGTTGCGTTCTGATCTGAACTCTCTTCTACACTTCTTCTATCATCTTCGTACCCCTCCATCCACAAAAAAGAAACAAAAATAGCCAAAATAGTGCCAAACCCTATGTTCGGTGTGGCACACCACTTCCCTCTAAATCCGCTTCTTCCATACCACTCGCAAATTAATAGGGGTGTACCACCATGAAAAGATGCTAAAGCGCACACAAAAAATGCAATCTCGAGTCGAATAGAGGAGAGATTCACACAAACAAATGCAATAAATAAAATTGCAAATAATATAATAAAAATCCCGAGTCAAATAGAGGAGAGATTTATTTCTTCCTTCCATACAACCCTTCACTCCCTCCTCTACCGAAAGGCACAATAAATGCCTCCATTACCCAAAAATACACCAATTTCATATCAGATGCATACTTGTTGTTTTGTGGGTGCCTCTAGACTCTTATGAAACTCTTGGACATGCTTGTTGTCAGAAAAAGTGAGGAGGAAGTAACATTGGAAAGGAAACTCAGGAATGAAGATATGGTAAGATGTGATCAGTGGTCTCAGGAAGTTGAGGTGCTTATCCATACTAAGCATAAATGAAACAATCGTAATGTGAAGAGGAGGCAATCACATGACCATAAAGTATTCATTTGGCGACTGTTTCAGATTTTGTGTTACTCGAGGACGACCAACGTTTAAGTTTGGGGTATTTTGATGAATGCATTTTAATCATGATTTTCAGTCGCCTTTTTGGAATCATTTTGATTCAATACACCCAATTTCATTTACTAAATATCAAAATGTGGAAAATTGCTTCAATGGTTCAATTACCAAGGTTATTAACTAAGTTTATATCAATTTTATGCAGGTCATGATTGTAACATCCCTGACCTGGGTTATGCTCTAACCCTAGATGTTTTGCTTAATAATGTTGATTAGATGCTTGTTCATATTCCTTGGAAAGTAATTTAGGCTTAAGAGGAACTTATATTTCAATTTTAGTCCTTTTTGAACAATGTTGAAACATTGTTTTGTTAGTTTTGGACTAAAGGGAAAATTACCCAAGTTGAGGGGTTAACTTGCAAATTATACATGATATAATGTTCCTCAGATGTTAAGGCATCATAAGAATGAGAATGATGCAGTGGTATGGTTTCCACAAGCTTGAGCACCAAGATAGAGCTTGTTGAGCAATCGTTGTGCATTAAATCCTAGTTTTGGTGTAATGTGCAATTTACCCAAAACCTAGGGTTCAATATGCAAAATATTACTTCTAGAGGGTCCCCCATGTTTCTTGGTATCATGTAGAGAAAATAAAATGAGAGGGGCACCTCATTTGAATTATTTTGGAGGAGAGAGAATATTGATATTAAAATAATCAAGATTTAAGCATATAATTGAAACCCTAATTCAATTTAATGCAAAAAAATATATAAAAATAATTGAAGGGCCTTCAACCAAAAACTAGATGATTGAATTTGCTCAAGTGTGAACGTCCTTGTGCCTTGTAAAGGCAACGAAAATATCCAAGGGAATGGATAACTCACTCCCAATATTAAAAGAAAAAGTAATATCCACTAAAAAGGGGATATTAGTATAATATGTTTAAGGTGCTTAATTCCTTTCCTTTTTATTCTTGGATAATGAAGAAGTTTTGCAAGAAAGAGAAGTTGGATTCATGGCCAAGGAATTGAGGGGAAAGAGGAGGCACTAATTTTGGAATTAAAATAATTTTATAAGGCATTTTCTCTCTCATTCATTTTCTTATAAAAACATCTTTTACAACTCAAATCAAAGGCTTTTTCGAACCCACTTCCTCTCTTTGCTTGCAAACCGACCAAGGGAGCTAGGAACAGCTGGAGGACGACCCCCAACCTGTTGGTAAGCTTCTTGATCTTCTTTCACCTCGATTTCATGGTGGAAATCACAAAACAATGCATGATTTCTTCTCTATTTCACTCCATCTTCAATCCTAGCCAATCTTTTCACTCCAAAGCTTGAGGACGAGCCTTGGGAGAGTTTCAAAAGCTTCCACCACCATTGTTGATGTGAAGATCCAAGTTTTGAAGCTCAATTTGAGGCAGTTTATATAACTCAAACCCTTAAATATTGTTATTGCATTAAAATGTCCATTATTTGTTGAACATTTTGTTCTATTTTGTAATTCTCTTGATCCATTTATATAATTACCATGAAAATGGCAGTTGATTTTGAATGAATGAAGGTATATGATGATGATATCATCTTGGGCACGCAATCCAACGAGTTTCCCTTGCAGACGGTTTTGAAGATCTTGGTCCAAACGGTTTCACCAAACCATTTGGAGACTAAACGGTTTGCAAACCATTTAGAGTCTTAAACCCCAAATCATTTAGGATGGTTGACCATTTGGATGGGTTGACCATTTGAGGTCAGAACCCTAGTACTTTTTGGATGAGGATCTAATGGTTCCAATTGATTGAATCAATGCATGGACAATCATCTAATTAGAAACCCTAATCGGGTTGAGTGTTGATTTTGCAACTAATTGATCTATTCTTTGGGTTGATTAACCCAAACGGTCTCAAGACCATTTGGAGATCACCCAAACGGTCTCAAGACCATTTGGAGGTCAACCAATAACGTTTGGAGGTCTAGGGTTGAGTATGGTGAAGTAGTTAAAGATTCAAAGATACCAAATTGAAATGCAATCAATAGCTAGCTTGTTGATCAATCTAATGATCCAAACCCTAATTGAACTTCACCAATTTTAATGATGGACGAGGCAAACAACGACCTCAAGACCGTTTTAGGTCAGGTCATGCCTAATTTGATTGATGTTCCAATGATTTCAAAGTAATTAGTTTAACAATGACTAATATTGAAGGTTCATCGATTTCAACCCTAATTCAATTGGGTTCAAAACCCTAATTGATGATCAATCGAAGGTTGAATCAATTGAAAGATGATTCATTAATCTCAATTGAAGTATGGTGCTTAAGTTCAATTGGTGAGTAATTACATGGATTCAATTGATGAAGGAATTAATCTTGGAAACCCTAAATCAATTTGAGTGGTTGAGACCATTTTTGGTCCAATCAGTTTTGAGGAGGTTTGGATGAAACGGTCTCAAGACCATTTGAGTCCAAACAGTCTCAATACCGTTTGGGACCAAACAGTCTCAAGACCGTTTGGGACCAAATGATCCCAAACCGATTGAGACTCAAACGGTTTCAAACACCTACTTTGTCAAATAGTTTCAAGCATCTACTTTGCTAAGCGGTTTCAAGTATTTGATCAAGACCGTTTGGAGGTCTAAACGGTCTTAGACCGTTTGGAGGTATTTCAAGCAAGACTGTTTAAGGTCTGATTGGTCAAGACCGTTTGGGGTCAAAGTGACCAAGATCATTTGAGAAGTAATTAACCAAAATCATATGGATACTTAAGGTGATTAAAGGTCAAATATTTAATTGAACATTACATGATGTAATCCAAGGGTGATTATAGTAATTGTACCCTTAATAGGATAAGGTGATTAGTACCTCTAGAATGATTAATACTTAATGATTAAGGAAGTAATGACACAATACATGGTGTCAACCCTTCAATCAAGTTGAGTTGACCTAATCCAATCAAGTCCGATGTAAATATCATCTTATAAAGGATGGGAGAGAGAGTACTTTCTAAATGGATGATTATCATGTAGTGATTAAGTCTCAACACTTCCAACATGAATGAATGTGTAATTAGGGTATGATCCTTGATAAAGAGGTCATGAACCCTAATTAAGAAGGTTAAAGTACCCTAACCCTAATTGAGGGCAATGATAGGTGAAATCCTAATATATGGTAATGGAATGACCCTAATTTAGGGTAATGACTTGAGAAACCCTAATTCTGGGTATTTTAATAATAAACCCTGATTGAATGTGAATAGTAAACCCTATTTTAGGATGATGACATGAGAGACCCTAAACCAAGGGTGAAGCCATATGAAACCCTATGTGAGGGTGATATCATGTGGAACCCTAGATGAGGTCAAGGTCAAAATGAAATCTTAATGCAATGATGAGTTGTAAAACCTGATTCAAGGAGATACTATGTACTGGTATGTGACACTTTGATGTGAAATCCTACACTGATATAGGATAAAGATATGTGGAGCCCTAATATTGGGTTCTAATGTATGAAACCCTAATTTTGGGCAATATGATGATAATCATGACCCAAATATGGGTAATGACATAAAGTATTCCTAATTGACATAAATTGGGAAATCTTAGCTCAAATAAGGAAATAATGATGATACTCTTACAATGCATAGTGCTGATTTGTAATTGATATAATTGATAATCAAGTGTACTAATTATGCAGGTTTCATGAGATGGTGGACATAGCCAGGTATGAGCTATGATGCGTTACTATTGAATTTGCTTTATGGGCATTGTGAGCCATAATATACTGTGTTGTCTAGTGAGAGGTAACAAGAGATATTATTGGGCTTTAAGAGCCATGTGAAATACCTGCATTGGAAATAGTATGGTTACATTGGTCAGTTAACCTGAAGGCATTAAGTTACCTGACAAATTGGTAACAAGTGTTTTGATGAATTGAGGGTTTGAACACCCATGTTTCATAATCATGATGATGATATGATAAGGGATGAGAATACCCTGATGTGATAAGGGATTGAGATCCCAATTTTTAACAAGCTTTGAAAAGAACTTGATAGAAACAATATTCATTCTTTGTAGCAAATGTTATAATGTTTTATGTATGAAAACATGCTTGATGCTAAAAGAATATTGCAATGTACTAATTAACCAAGGGAAATGATATCATGTAGAGCCCTGACCATAGATCCATCATCGTCAGTAGTTTGGTGATGGTGAATAGGTTTTCCTAAGGGAACTCCTGGAGGGCATACTTTTGAGTATGTGGGGGTTATGGGCGGGAATATCTTTACGCCCTAATGAAGGAATTGATGTGAGATAAACATTAAATCTCTCAATCCTTCATTATATGTGACGGAATGGATGTATCACTAATCTCCTGAATGTCGGGATGGATGTACCATTAATCTCCCGATGATCTTAATGCCGGATCGATGTGAGATAAATATAATATCTCTCGATTGTGAAGAGAGTACAACATGCCACTGTAAATCTAATAGCGAAGTTGCTAGTATATCCTGGAAAGCTATTTGGTAGAGACACAAGATGTCCTGCAGTTGGTCCTCACACTGACTAAGGAAGATGAGGTCATGGAAATCCGGCTCTTCTATTGACCTATGTGTGGTACCGATTTCGATTTCGCAATGGTCGGTTGGAGTATGAGCAGTATACCTCATCTCCTCAGGGCATTAAGTATGATTGTAAAATGTAACAGCCGTGTAGAATAATTGCTTAAGGTTGAAATACAAGAATTATTGGTTGATGTTACTTTGCATAGTATGTTCTAAATGGACAAATGTAATTTATGCTCTTCAATTACTTATTGGATAAGTAACATGCTGCTTTATCAAGTTATAAGTGAAATGCTTTGAATAGAGAAAATTGCTCTAATCTATTATATACTGAATTATCTGTTGTTTATCAATTATGAATCTTCTACTCAGTTATATACCATCAGTTGCAATAATAATGTTTCTGGCGGAGAGTTATATCTCTCGCTGGGACAATTTTCAATTGTCTCACCCCGTGGGATTCAACTTTTTAGGTAGACGCAGAAGAGGTGGGAACCTTATAGCATGGGAAGAACAACATCAACAGCAACAACAAGGACAACAGTGAATTCTTCGGTGGAGACACTGGTTGTCATGTCCTGTATATAGAGAGTCCTATGTCTCGTCTTTGTACTCTCAGGTCCTAGGAGTCAGTAGTTAGTTTAATATCGATTTGAGATTTTGGCTTGATGCCTCGAGATTTTTATACTGCCTTTGTATAGTCTAACAGGGCAGCTGATGTTTGTAACTCTTGAGAAGAAATGGTACAAGAGATGTACTAGTAAACCAAAATGTATTTGAAATACTTTGGTTCCTTATGAAAGAGTTTTTTAGTTATGGATCTCTTTGTAAAAAAAATTAAATTTTTAGTAATTTTCAGTAATTCCGCTACAAATGAATGCTTCCTCTTAAGTAAATCCTGTTTTCATAAGTTGGACGCCACAATTTAGTGGTATCAGAGCTCTAGGTTCACTTAGTCTACAGATACATAGGATTAAGATTGTTGAGTTTGTTCTAGTGTCTTCTAGTTATCTGATATTGTCTTCTGCTCATATAGGAGGAGAAGAAAAACTAAAGATGTCTAGATCACACGATGAACATGTTGCTGAGAGCAGCGTTGCTGCACCAGGAGGAGGTGCAAGAGACCAAGATAGGGAGGAGCATGTACCTGAACAACCCCAGTTCAATCAAGCAGATATGGGGAACCCAACTTTCCAAGCCATGTTTGGACAGTTTATGGCGGCCATGACTCATATGACAGATAGGATGCCATTACCTGCACCTGGGCACCTACCCACCATGAAGGACAGGGAGCCGACAAGACATTTGAATGACTTCGCTGGGTTGGAGCCATAGAGTATGCTGGTACAGCTGACCTAGCAAACGCAGACATGTCGCTGACCGAACTAGAGAAAGATTTTAGAATTCTTAACATCACAGAAGCTGAGAAGGTTAGACACACAGTGTACCTTCTTAAAGGGAGTGATGGCCATTGGTGGACCATAGGAGAAGGCAAGAGGCCGGTGTGGAGATCGGATGGGAAGTATTTCAACCAGAATTCGTCAATAGATACTTTCCTAAGACGTTCCTAGATGAGAAGATCTCTCAGTTTGAGAGATTAAGGCAAGGAACAATGAAAATTAGTGAGTGAGTATGAGGCTAAGTTTATGGAGCTTCTGCGGTTCTGTCCGCATATGACAGCTACCGATGAAGAAAGGATTCGGCGTTTTGAGAAGGGGTTGAACGCCAATTTGACCACTCCTGTGTCTACTTTAGAGAATAGGGAGAGGTTTGCTACTTTTGTAGAGTTTGTCAGATGGATAGAGAGGTATGTGACTGAGAAGCAACAGACTAAGAGTAAGAAGGTGTTTACCTAGTTTCATGAACAAGGGTCTAAAAGTTTTAAGAAACCGAAGTTTTCTGTACCAATAGAACCACCAAGGTTTAACACACAGACGCAATGGACGTCTAATAGGGGTAGAGGCCGTAGTTTACCGCCAGAAGGAGCCCATAGCTCAGCATCGATGTTGGTAATAGGACCATCCAGACCACAGGCAGGGAACAGAGGTTGTTTTATATGTGAAAAAATGGGGCATCTGATGAAGGATTGTTGAGCCAGAGAAGCAAGTGTGACTCAACCTCAGAGGTAGAGTCAGCAAGGCTCTCAGAGGTGACTATTTCCAAGTGGAGCTAGAGGATGTGGACAAGCATCCCAAGCTGGATCGTCGACACCCAGTAATCGAGCACCAAGTCAACCACAGGCAACGACGATATTTTATGCGATGAATCAACCTGATGCAGTAGTCAACCCTCAGGTTTTGGCAGGTCAGATGAAACTATTTTATTCTGATTTGTGTATATCTTGTGTTGTATCTATTTTAATTGATCTGGGAGCTACACATTCTTTCATCACTAAAAGAGTGATTCTTGACTACAATATGACAGTTGGTCATAGGGCAGAGAGTTTGAAGTTAGAAACTCATTTGATGGAATCTGTAGTGTTGCAAGAGGTGTGTTCTTCCCGCACTCTTTTCTTTTCTGAACATTGCATTCAAGTGGATCTTATACCGCTTGAAATGGCATGGGTTTGATATAATTCTTGGAATGGACACCCTAGAAAAGTACAAGGTTGTCTTAGATTGTTAGTTCAAACAGGATGTGTTCACCGATGATAATGAAAAATGAATCTTTCAAGGAGACAGAAAGATTCTTCCAACCTGTCTTGTGTCAGCTATGGTAGATGAGAATCTGTTGAGACAAGGATGTTTTGCATTCTTGGAACATGTGGTAGATACCACCATGGAGAGTTCTTATCCTTATGAAGTTCCAATAGTCAGGGAATTTGAAGATGTGTTTCTTGAGGAACTTTCGGGTGTACCTCCGCCCCGACAGATTGATTTTGAGATTAATCTAATTCCAGACACACAACCTATAGCACAAACACTGTATAGGATGGCACCTGCTGAGATGGTAGAGCTTAAGAAATAGTTGTAGGAGTTGCTTGAGAAAGATTTTATCAGACCAAGTACTTCACCATGGGGTGCTCTGGTCCTCTTTGTTAAGAAGAAGGACGGATCAATGCGATTATGCATTGACTATAGACAGTTGAATAAAGTAACTACAAAGAACAAGTATCCTCTTCCAAGGATTGATGACTTGTTTGATCAGTTGTGTGGTGCAACTATCTTCTCTAATATGGATATAAGGTCGGGATATCATCAGTTGCGTATCACGGAGAGTGACATACCTAAATCTGTCTTTAGGACAAGGTATGTTCACTATGAGTTCATAGTTATGTCATTTGGACTAACTAATGCGCCAGCTGCATTCATGGAACTCATGAATAGGATCTTTCAACCTTTTCCTGATCAGTGTGTAGTCATCTTTATAGATGACATCTTGATATATAGTAGAGATGTTGAAAAGCATGAGAAACACCTCCGTCAGGCTTTGACTTTTCTAAGAGAGCATAAGTTGTATGCTAAGTTTAGCAAATGTGAGTTGTGGCTACCATAAGTTTCTTTTCTTGGACACGTAATATCTGCCTTAGGTATTCGTGTGGATCCTAAGAAGGTAGAATCTGTCCTGCTATGGGAACAACCAAAAATACCAATGGAGATACGCAGTTTCTTAGGGTTGGCAGGCTATTACAGGAGGTTCATTAAGAACTTCAGTTCAATAGCTTTACCCCTAACCAAGTTAACCAGGGAGGAAGTTCCTTTTGTCTGGAATCACAAGTGTCAACAATCATTCCAGTTGTTGAAAGACACATTGACATGTGCACATGTGTTGGTGTTACCTGAGCAGGGAAAAGGTACATAGTTTTCTGTGATGCATCTAAGAATGGCTTAGGATGTGTCTTGATGTAGGATAAGCAAGTGATTTCTTTCTCTTCTTGACAACTTAAGAAACACGAGGAGAATTATCCAACACATGATTTAGAACTAGCTGCTGTGGTCCATGCTTTGAAGATATGGAGACATTTTCTCTACGGAGAGACATTCTAGATTTTCACAGACCATAAGAACCTAAAGTATATCTTTCCTCAGCATGAGCTAAACATGAGGAAACGCCGCTGGATGGAATTAATCAAGGACTATGATTGTAAAATTGATTATCATCCAGGGAAGGCTAATGTGGTGGCTGATGCACTATGTAGAAAATCAGCAACACCAACCTTAGATAAAGCACAGTTGAATTCTTTAGTATGATCTAGGAGGAATATGTTTATATCCTTGAGGAAAAACAATGTACAGTTTAAAGTATCATTTTTAGTTGGGTTGTTAGCTGAGATGCACATAAAACCAACTCAAGACAGCAGATTAAAGAAGCATAGCAAGTTGATATTGTAGTTCAGTAGATTAGATCAGAGTATGGTAGTGAGAAACGATATGGCTTTCATGAGTCAGAGGATCAGGTAGTCTGTTACCATGGTAGGATGGTAGTACCTGACGCCAATGACTTGAGAAAGTTAGTGCTGGAAGAAGCTCATTCTTCGATGTATGCTATGCATCCAGGGAGCACCAAGATGTGTCATAACTTAAAAGATATTTATTGGTTTCCTGGATTGAAGAAATATGTATTTGAGTTTGTTATGCGGTGTCTGGTGTGTCAGCAGGTTAAAGATGAACATCAGAAGCCCGCAGGAACAATGCAACCTTTGCCTATACCATAGTGGAAATGAGATCATGTCAACATGGACATTGTGGTTGGTTTGCCTAGAACAACCAAAGGTCATGATTCCATATGGGTGATAGTTGATAGGTTGACAAAGACAGCACATTTCTTACCTGTCAAAACAACCTACACTACTGAGAAGCTGGCACAATTATATGTAGATGAGATAGTGTGGTTGCACGGTGTACTAGCCACTATCGTTTCTGATAGAGGTCCCCAGTTCACGAGTCATTTTTGGGAACGACTTCATAAAGCTTTGGGTATGCAATTAAGGTTTATTACATCCTTTCACCCTCAGACATATGGACAATTTGAAAGGACCATACAAACTTTGGAGGATTTGCATAGAGCATGTGTCCTTCAGTTTGTAAGAAGTTGGGATCTACACCTGAGCTTGGTTGAATTTGCTTATAATAATAGCTATCAACACAGTATTGACATGGCACCATATGAAGCATTATATGGTAGACGATGTAGATCTCCTTTATGTTGGTATGAAACTGGAGAAAATCAACTTTTGGGTCCTGAGCTAGTGCAGCAGACAACAGAGAAGATTAAAGTAATACAACAACAGTTAAAGACTGCACATGATAGACAGAAATCATATGCTGACAAACGGAGAAGACCTTTAGAATTCCAAGTTGGAGACAAAGTTTATCTCAAGGTCTCACCTTGGAAAGGAGTTCTTAGATTTGGAAGAAAGGGGAAGTTAGATCCTAGATTTATGGGGCCTTATCCAATCATTGAACGGATTGGAAAGGTAGCTTATAAGCTGGAGTTACCACATGAGTTGCATAAGTTGCACCCATTGTTCCACATCTCCATGTTGAGAAAGTGTCATCCTGACACATAATTAGTTCTACAATCTGTGGAGGTAGAATTAAATGATGACATATCATATGTTGAAGGACCTGTGACGATCCTTGACAAAAGAATTAAAAAGCTGAAAAAGAAAGACATATGTCTTGTAAACGTCCTCTATAATCACCATGGCATTGAAGAATATACATGGGAACTGGAGGAACATATGAGGAGGAAATATCATACACTTTTCTCTTAATGTTTTTGGTTGATGATTTTGGGGATGAAATCCTTGTAAGGGGTGGATAATTTGTAACATCCCTGACCTGGGTTATGCTCTAACCTTATATGTTTTGCTTAATAATGTTGATTAGATGCTTGTTCATATTCCTTGGAAACTAATTTAGGCTCAAGAGGAACTTATTTTTCAATTTTAGTCCTTTTTGAATAATGTTGAAACATTGTTTTGTTAGTTTTGGACTAAAGTGCAAATTACCCAAGTTGAGGGGTTAACTTGCAAATTATACATGATATAATGTTCCTCAGATGTTAAGGCATCATAAGAATGAGAATGATGCAGTGGTATGGTTTCCAAAAGCTTGAGCACCAAGATAGAGCTTGTTGAGCAATCTTTGTGCATTTAAACCTAGTTTTGACGTAATGTGCAATTTAGCCAAAACCTAGGGTTCAATATGCAAAATATCACTCTACAGGGTCCCCCATGTTTCTTGGAATCATGTAGAGAAAAGAAAATGAGAGGGTCACCTCATTTGAATTATTTTGGAGGAGAGAGAATATTGATATTAATAATCGAGATTTAAGCATAATTGAAACCCTAATTCAATCTAATGCAAAAAAATAAATAAAAATAATTAAAGGGCCTTCAACCAAAAACGAGATGGTTGAATTTTCTCAAGTGTGAACGTCCTTGTGCCTCGTAATGGCAATGAAAATATCCAAGGGAATGGATAACTCGCTCCCATTATTAAAAGAAAAAGTAATATCCACTAAAAAGGGGATATTAGTATAATATGTTTGAGGTGCTTAATTCCTTTCCTTTTTATTCTTGGATAATGAAGAAGTTTTGCAAGAAGGAGAAGGTGGCTTCGTGTCCAAGGAATTGAGGGTAAAGAGGTGGCACTAATTTTGGAATTAAAAGAATTTTATAAGGCATTTTCTCTCTCATTGATTTTCTTATAAAAACACCTTTTACAACTCAAATCAAAGGATTCGAACCCACTTCCTCACTTTGCTTGCAAACCACACAAGGGAGCTAGGAGCAGCTGGAGGATGACCCCCAACCTGTTGGTAAGCTTCTTGATCTTCTTTCACCTCGATTTCATGGTGGAAATCACAAAACAATGCATGATTTCTTCTCTATTTCACTCCATCATCAATCCTAGCCAATCTTTTCACTCCAAAGCTTGGGGACGAGCCTTGGGAGAGTTAAAAAAGCATCCTCCACCATTGTTTATGTGAAGCTCCAAGTTTTGAAGCTCAATTGGAGGTGGGTTATATAACTCAAACCCTTAAATATTGTTATTACATTCAAATCTCCATTATTTGTTGAACGTTTTGTTCTATTTTGTAATTCTCTTGATCCATTGTTGTAATTACCATGATAATGGAAGTAGATTTTGAATGAATGAAGGTATATGATGATGATATCATCTTGGGCAAGCAATCCAATGAGTTTCCCTTGCAAACGTTTTTGATGATCTTGGTCCAAAAAGTTTCACCAAACTGTTTGGAGACTA
Organism: Alisma plantago-aquatica; assembly: GCA_963693085.1. NCBI lineage: Eukaryota > Viridiplantae > Streptophyta > Magnoliopsida > Alismatales > Alismataceae > Alisma > Alisma plantago-aquatica. Next base: position 1,484,575,082 of record OY856411.1, on the reverse strand, counting down.
AACAATTTGCAAACCATTTAGAGTCTTGAACCCCAAACCATTTAGGATGGTTGACCATTTGGATGGGTTGACCATTTGAGGTAAGAACCCTAGTACTTGTTGTATGAGGATCTAATGGTTCCAACTAATTGAATCAATGTATGGACAATCATCTAATTAGAAACCCTAATAGGGTTGAGTGCTGATTTTGCAACTAATTGATCTATTCTTTGGGTTGATTAACCCAAACAGTCTCAAGACTATTTGGAGATCACCCAAACGATCTCAAGACCATTTGGAGGTCAATTAAGACCATTTGTAGGTCTAGGGTTGAGTATGGTGAAGTATTTAAAGATTCAAAGATACCAAATTGAAATGCAATCAATATCTATTTTGTTGATCAATCTAATGATCCAAACCCTAATTGAACTTCACCAATTTTAATGATGGATGAGGCCAACGGTCTCAAGACTGTTTGGAGGTCATCCAAATGACCTCAAGACCATTTGGAGGTTGTCCAAATGACCTCAAGACCGTTTGATGTCAGGTCATGCCTAATTTGATTGATGATCCAATGATTTCAAAGTAATTAGTTTAACAATGACTAATATTGAAGGTTTATTGATTTCAACCCTAGTTCGATTGGGTTCAAAACCCTAATTGATGATCAATTGAAGGTTGAATCAATTGAAAGATGATTCATTAATCTCAATTGAAGTATGGTCCTTAAGTTCAATTGGTGAGTAATTACATGGATTCAATTAATGAAGGAATTAATCTTGGAAACCCTATATCAATTTGAGTGGTTGAGACCATTTTTGGTCCAATCGGTTTTGAGGAGGTTTGGACCAAACGGTCTCAAGACCATTTGGGACCAAACAATCCCAACCCGATAGAGACTCAAACGGTTTCAAACACCTACTTTGTCAAACAGTTTCAAGCAACTACTTTGCTAAACGGTTTCAAGTATTTGATCAAGACCGTTTGGAGGTCTAAACGGTCTTAGACCGTTTGGAGGTATTTCAAGCAAGACCGTTTAATATCTAATTGGTCAAGACCGTTTGAGAAGTAATTAACCAAAATCATATGGATACTTAAGGTGATTAAAGGTCAAATATTTTGTTCAACATTACATGATGTAATACAAGGGTGATTATAGTAATTGTACCCTTAATAATATAGGGTGATGAGTACCTTTTGAATGATTAATACTTAATGATTAAGGAAGTAATGACACAATACATGGTGTCAACCCTTCAATCAAGTTGAGTTGACCTAATCCAATCAAGTCCGATGTAAATATCATCTTATAAAGGATGAGAGAGAGTACTTTCTAAATGGATGATTATCATGTAGTGATTAAGTCTCAACACTTCCAACATGAATGAATGTGTAATTAGGGTATGATCCTTGATAAAGAGGTCATGAACCCTAATTAAGAAGGTTAAAGTACCCTAACCCTAATTGAGGGCAATGATAGGTGAAATCCTAATATATGGTAATGGAATGACCCTAATTTAGGGTAATGACTTGAGAAACCCTAATTCTGGGTATTTTAATAATAAACCCTGATTGAATGTGAATAGTAAACCCTATTTTAGGATGATGACATGAGAGACCCTAAACCAAGGGTGAAGCCATATGAAACCCTATGTGAGGGTGATATCATGTGGAACCCTAGATGAGGTCAAGGTCAAAATGAAATCTTAATGCAATGATGAGTTGTAAAACCTGGTTCAAGGAGATACTATGTACTGGTATGTGACACTTTGATGTGAAATCCTACACTGATATAGGATAAAGATATGTGGAGCCCTAATCTTGGGTTGTAATGTACGAAACCCTAATTTTGAGCAATATGATGATAATCATGACCCAAATCTCGGTAATGAGATAAAGTATTCCTAATTGACATAAATTGGGAAATATTATCTCTAATAAGGAAATAATGATGATACTCTTACAATGCATAGTGCTAATTTGTAATTGATATAATTGATTATCAAGTGCACTATTATGCAGGTTTCATGAGATGGTGGACATAACCAGGTATGAGCTATGATGCATTACTATTGAATTTGCTTTATGGGCCTTGTGAGCCATAATATACTGTGTTGTCTAGTGAGAGGTAACAAGAGATATTATTGGGCTTTAAGAGCCATGTGAAATACCTGCATTGCAAATAGTATGGTTACATTGGTCAGTTAACCTAAAGGCATCAAGTTACCTGACAAATTGGGAACAAGTGTTTTGATGAATTGAGGGTTTGAACACCCATATTTCATAATCATGATGATGAGATGATAAGGGATGAGAATACCCTGATGTGATAAGGGATTGAGATCCCAATGTTTAACAAATCTTTGAAAAGAACATGATAGAAACAATATTCATTTTTTGTTGCAAATGTTATAATGTTTTATGTCTGAAAACATGCTTGATGCTAAAATAATATTGCAATGTACTAATTAACCAAGTGAAATGATATCATGTAGAGCCCTGACCATAGCTTCATTATCGTCAGTAGTTTGGTGATGGTGAAACAGGTTTTCCTAAGGGAACTCCTGGAGGGCATACTTTTGAGTATGTCGGGGTTATGGGCGGGAATATACTTATGCCCTAACGAAGGAATTGATGTGAGGTCAACATTAAATCTCTCAATCCTTCATTATATGTGACGGGATGGATGTATCACTAATCTCCCGAATGCCGGGATGGATGTACCATTAATCTCCCTATGATCTTAATGCCAGATCGATGTGAGATAAATATAATATCTCTCGATTGCGAAGAGAGTACAACATGCCACTATAACTCTAATAGCAAAGTTGCTAGTATATCCTGGAAAGCTATTTGGTAGAGACACAAGATGTCCTGCAGTTGTTCCTCACACTGACTGAGGAAGATGAGGTCATGGAAATTCGGCTCTTCTATTGACCTATGTATGGTACCAATTTCGATTTCGCAATGGTCGGTTGGAGTATGAGCGGTATACCTCATCTCCTCAGGGCATTAAGTATGATTGTAAAATGTAACAGTCGTGTAGAATAATTGCTTAAGGTTGAAATACAAGAATCATTGGTTGATGTTACGTTGCATAGTATGTTCTAAATGGACAAATGTAATTTATGCTCTTCAATTCCTTATTGGATAAGTAACATGTTGCTTTATCAAGTTATAAGTGAAATTCTTTGAATAGAGAAAATTGCTCTAATCTATTATATACTGAATTATCTGTTGTTTATCAATTATGAATCTTCTACTCAGTTATATACCATCAGTTGCAATAATAATGTTTCTGGCGGAGAGTTATATCTCTCGCTGGGACAATTTTCAATTTTCTCACCCCCGTGGGATTCAACTTTTTAGGTAGATGTAGAAGAGGTAGGAACCCTATAGCAAGGGAAGAACAACATCAACAGCAACAACAAGGACAACAGTGAATTCTTAGGTGGAGACACTGGTTGTCATGTCCTGTATATAGAGAGTCCTATGTGTCGTCTCTGTACTCTCAGGTCCTATGAGTCAGTAGTTAGTTTAATATCGATCTGAGATTTTGGGTTGATGCCTCGAGATTTTTATACTGCCTTTGTATAGTCTAACAGGGCAGCTGATGTTTGAAACTCTCGAGAAGAAATGGTACAAGAGATGTACTAGTAAACCAGAATGTATTTGAAATACTTTGGTTCATTATGAAAGAGTTTTTCAGTTATGGATCTCTTTGTAAAAAAAAAAAATTTTTAGTAATTTTCAATAATTCTGCTGCAAATGAATGCTTCCGCTTAAGTAAATCCTGTTTTCATAAGTTGGACGCCATAGTTTGTATGGTCCTCTTAGATTGCCCATATGTCTGTGGATGGAAGGCAGTAGTAAACCTTAATTACGTACCCAAAGCTATGTGTAAATGCTCCCAAAAGTGACTTTAAACTGAGGACCTCTATATGAGATGATAGTATCTAGAACACCATACAAATGCGTGACCTCATCAACATATATCTAAGCGAGCTTTTATGTTGTATACATTGCTTCACAGGGAGAAAATGCACTGACTTGGTCAACCTACCATTGATCACCCATATGGAATCATGACCTTTGGCTATACTAGAAAGACTAACCAAAAAGTCCATCGTAACATGATCACATTTCCATTGAGGTATAGGTAATGGTTGCAACATCCATGTAGGCTTATGATGTTCTTCTTTAACTTGCTGACACACTACACACTTGCCCATGAATTCAACCACATTATGCTTCAGGCCAGGTAGCCAATACAGATCTTAAAGGTTATGGTACATCTTGGTGCTACCTGGGTGCATAGAATACATCAAAGAGTGAGCCTCTTCCAAAACCATCTTCCTCAAATTACCAACATTAGGAACCATAACTCTACCATGACAACACACTATTCTATCCTCTGCCTCATGAAAACCATCATGCTTCTCGCTGCCAAACTCTACTCGTATCTACTTTATCACAATCACTCTGAGTACTTCCCTAATCTATTGCCGCATCGTCGGCTTCACCTACAACTATGCCAACAAACCTATTAGCAAACAAGCCTCTAGCTTCATGTTTAGTTGACACAAAGAGACCAACATGTCTGTCTTATGGAACACCAAGAAACACAATTGTACCTTCTCCACTGATGATGATGAAGAGGACTTCCTTCTCAGGGCATCTGCCATGACGTTTGCTTGTCTTGGATGGTAATCTATAGTATAATCATAATCCTTGATAAGCTCCATCTAGCGCCTTCATGTTCAACTCCTGTTGTGAAAAGATATTCTTCAAGTTCTTGTCATCTATGAAGATCTGACACTTCTCTCCATATTGGTAGTACCTCCAGATCTTCAAAGCATGGACCACAATAGTCATCTCCAGGTCATGGGTTGGGTAGTTCTCCTCATGCTTTTTCAACTGTCGTGACACAAAAGATATCACATTCTTATATTGCATCAGCACACAACCCAATTCATTCCTTTACGTGTCACATAAGACTATGTATACTTTCCCTTGCTCTGACAAAACTAGAAAATGTGCACTCGTCAACTTCTCCTTCAACAACTGAAAGGCACGTTGACACTTGTCATCCTAGATAAAAGCGACATCTTTCCTCATCATCTTTGTTAGGGGTAACACCACTGAACTGAAGTTCTTAATGAACCTTCTATAATGTCCTACCAAACCCAAAAAATTGCACATTTCCGTCAGCATCTTCTGTTGTTCCCACTCCAACACGGATTCAACCTTCTTGGAGTCTACACGAAAACCCTCAGAAGATATCACGTGTCCTAGAAAAGACACCTCCTTCAACTAAAACTCCCACTTGCTGAACTTGGCGTACAACTAATGTTGCCTCAACAAAGTCAATGCATGGCAAAGATGTTGTTCATGATTCTCATTGTCTCTAGAGTATATCAAGATATCATCTATGAACACCACCATGAACTGATCAAGAAACGATAAGAACACCATGTTCGTCAAGTCCATGAACATTGCCAGTGTATTGGTTAGCCCAAACGTCATAACCAAGAACCTGTAATGACCATACTGAGTCCTAAAAGATGACTTAGGCATGTCATCCACCTTAATATGTAACTAGTGATACCCCTATCTTAGGTATACCTTCCAAAACACTATAGCACCACACAACTGGTCAAACAAGTTTTCAATTTGTGATAAGGTCAACTATCTTAGTCTATACACAGCCTCATGGATCCATAATTCTTCTTCACAAACAACACAAGAGCACCCCGTGGAGATGTACTCAGTCAGATGAAACCTTTATCAAGTATCTCTTACAACTTTTTATTTAACTTTGCCATCTCATCTAGAGCCATCCTGTACGGTGTCCACACTATTAGTTGCATACTCGAGACTAGATTGATATCAAAATCAATCTCTCAGGGTGGTGGAACACCTGGGAACTCATCAGAGAACACGTCCTTGAATTTATCGACTACTAGAACCTCTTGGATACTAGGACTCCTAACCTTACTATTCACCACATGTGCCAAAAATGCATTGCACCCTTGTCTCATCATCTTCTTTTCCACCATCATCGACACCAAACATGTTAGGAGAATCTTCCTATGTATTTGGAAGATCCACAACACATCACCATCTACAAACATTGCAACCTCGGAAAATCAGTCCAAAACCACCTGATACTTCTCCAAGGTGTCCATTCCAAGGATCACATTGAATCAATGCATATCAAGTGGTATGAGATCCACATGAATGCCATGTCTTGAAAAAGAAAGGATACATGACTAACACACCACCCGCAACTTTGCATAGCCAACTAACTGGGTCTCGAAATGAAGACTATCCCATCTACAACTAACATGTAAAGAACAACTATCGATCACTTATCAAGAAAAAAGAGTGTGTTGCACTTGGGTCAATCAAAACAGATATAAAGTAAGAAGAAGACAAATCAAAATGAAATAACTCCATCTAACATGTCACTACTCGTGGGTTGACAATTCCTTCCAGATGACTCATGGCATAGAATCAAGCCATTGCCTATTGTCGTCCCCGTCCTTTACTAGCCTATCTAGAAGAATCAACATGCGATGCTTATCCATGTCCTCGACATCCACCACTGCTAAACTACTATCTCCGTGAGCCATGCAGAAACTGTCTTGGTTTTGGGGTCACCTCATCATCCTTCACAAGGCAATACAGTCTTGTATGCCTGGTCTGTCCATACTTGTAGAATGTCTTGTTCTCATACCATGGCCTAGATGTCTTTGTCACTGATATTGACACTGTACTGTGGGCTCCTACAGGTGGAAGACTACGACCTCTGCCTCTACTTGGTGACCACTGTGTCTGTGTATTGGACCTCTACGGTGCTGATGGTACCGAGAACCTAGACTTCTTAAATCCTCCAGAAGATTGTCCATGGTACTGTGCCAGTCTCTTCTTGGAACTCTTCTCACACTTCTCAACCACTGATCTCTCTATACTTCTAAACAACTCCACAAATGTGGTAAACTTCTCTCTATACTCTAGGGATGACACTGACATTGTCATCTTCATACACAGACCCTTCTCAAAATGTCTTATCCTCTCCTGATCTATAACAGCCATGTGAGGACAGAACCTCAGCAACTCCATAAACTTTGCTTCATACTCATTGATCGACATGGATCCCTGTCTGATCCTCTCATATTGGGATATCTTCTCATCCAGATAGGTCTAAGGAAAGTACCACTTGACAAACTCATGTCAAAACTCCTCCCAACTGATCGCAACACCGTGCCTCTTCTCCTATCTAATGGCACATCAATGTCCATCACTCCCCTCTAAAAGATACACAACATGCCTCACTTTGTATGCCTTAGGGATGTTGGGGATCTTGAAGGCCTTCTCCCACTCTGTTAGCCAAATATCTGCATCAACTGGATCTTCCATACTAGCATACTCCACAGCCCCAACACGCCTCTACCTTTCAAAGGTCTTACTAGAGCCCAGAGATTCTACACTGGGAATATTTGCCCTTGGCTATGGTGCAAACATTCTATCTGCCATGTGTGTCCTTGTTGCCATGCACTGCCCAAACAAAGACAAAAAGGTAGGGTTTTCCATCATGTCTAGGTCAAACTATGGTGGTTCAGGTGCCCAATCTTCTCTCGCCTGATCCTTTGCACCACATCCAGGTGCAACAACACTTCTCTCTACAACGTGTTCTTCATGTTCTCCAGAGATAATTTCTATGCTTCTTCTTCTTCTACGTAAGAAGAATTCAACATAAGACATATTGGAGGACACTAGAACACACACAACCCTAGTCCTAGGTACCTGTAGACTCGGTGAACCTAAATCTCTGATATCAAGTAAATCGTGATGCCTCAATGTGCCATAAATGAGAATACTCAAAACCAAATGCGGAATTATAACGAAGCAAATAGATTACCAGAAAACATAGGAAATTAAAACCAATTTCTCAAAAGCACCATAAGCCAAAAACTTATCACATATAAGCCCACAAGCCTGAAACATGCATTACATATCATATCGCAAGGTTCTTACATCACTATGCATCATCATTCCTATCATAAACATGTTACATGAGGTATCTATTCCACATATATACAATTTTACACATTCCATATCTTACATACATGGTTCACAAGCCCAAAAACCTCATATCGATAACATAACCACAAAACACATCGAGAACAACCCCAAAGACCTGAGTGTACAGGGATGACATCTTGGAATCTATCACCAAAAGACTAGTAGCACATCCAACCTTATCAACAACTGCTCTTGTTGCTGCTCTTACTCAACTGCACAATCTCTACCTCTTCATATATGACCACCTAAAAGATGTGGAAACCCACAGGGTGATACCAAATGTCCCAACAAGAGATATAAATCTCTGCCAACGTCAATTAAACTCATAGATAACTAAGTAGGTGTACAAAAGTACTTAGAAGGTTGAGAAGATTCAACTAAACGATGTATATACAATAGATAAAGTAGATTAGGTAACTAGCAGTTATCACTGAGTAGTAGAAAAATTAATATTCTAAAAGGAATATGAATAACATGTATAACAATTGACTTCTCTTACCACCTCATAATTCAAGAAATTCATACAAAGATAAAGCAAAGGGTTCAACTAATATTATTCACGATTGGCCCTAAGAAAAATACACTACACGACTGTGCTATATATGTCTTTTATTATTGCCCTGAGGATTTGAGTCATACCACCCAAATCCTACCAACCACTACTATGTCGAAATCGGTGCCATACAAGGTCAATGGTAGAGTCAGAATCCATGACCTCCTCAACACCTCTTGGTCAACACAAGAGAAAACACCACATATTTGTATCAGTCAACTACAACAATGACATTGTCAAGATAAAAGAGTGGCTCACACATGGCCATCCATATATAATAATACCTAACCCACCTTGGTTTAGGTTGTAGTTCTAGGAGAACAGTCTCACGCATGGCCATTCTAAAAGGAAGGATTGTCTCACACATGGCCATCCATGTCTTAAGGGGAATAGCTCATGCATGGCCATCTCACACCACCTATAATTGTGGATACCAGGAGACACTTGACTTGCACCCCAACATATTCAAAAATATGCGCTATGAGTTCCCCATAGGAATGACTCATTTCACCATACAACCTTAATACTAACACTAGAAAGGATCTATGGCACATGTCACCTACATGATTAGAGTTTCACTTGACTAATTAAGCTAATTGGGTATCTTTTAGAATCATTCAACTTACAATGTACAAACCCAAAAATATCTACTAAGATAAGGGAAAGGTACAACTCGAGAAGATATAAAACATATAACGTGTGAACTAGTCACATCATTACCACATGATACTTGCAGCACTTCCATTCACAAGTCCATCACCAATTACACATCACTGGGGAAAATCAACCCCTCAATCATATCACTAGATGATATCACCACACAATAGGCATCAAGCTTTCACCAGGTCATAGGACCCATCACATTAGTGTGATCTCATAATATCTCATCAAGGCTTATAGCCATCACCCTATATCACATAATTATCACCACAACATACACAAGCTATGGCTTGAATTCTTACCTTCAAGGTTATGGATTCATAAACAAGAGAGAGAAAAGATCACATTATGATAACCACTCCAAGTGAGACAAGCATGCACATCATATTACCTATCTTTAGGGTTAGGGTTATATGTATATCCGATTACAATTTTGTAGTTAAATACAATCACCAAACCCTAGGTACACCATCTCCCACTTTTTTGGAGCATATTAGGGTTAAGGAACATGATTAGGGTTAACCAAAAATCATACAAACAACTCTATACATGAATTATTACTTGCTTACTCATGCACATGTGTTGATCATATGTTTAAGTATGTGTCTCAACCATTATACACATACGTGTCTCGACCACCCATGAAGCAAGGTGTCTTGGCCGTAACAACATCATGTGTCTCGACGACAACCAACTAGGTGTCTTGACCACCACACAAAACCATGTCTCGACCACCACATAGATTAGGGTTTTGACCAACCTCAAAGCACGTGTCTCAACCTCAAAGAAAAGCATGTCTTGACTTGAAAAATAAAGGCATTTCTCTACTAAAACAAAAGCAAGACTCACAACCACACCAAAAGCATATGCCTTGACTGAAACTATAACATTTTCTCAACCCAAATAGGAGCAACATCTTATCCAAACACCATACACCAAGTGTCTAGACCCAAGAGGAAAACATGGTGATCGACCACTAAGGTCATGATACCACCAAGGAAAAGAATCCTCATCAAAAATAAGTTTAGCCAAGTTTAAAATAGAAGTTTTCCAAGGTTAAAATAAAATATAACAACAAGGAAAATCACCATCCTCAAGAAGAGAAACTTTACACAAAATAAGTCACCAAAAACACTAAAACATGGGTCATGAAATTTCTATGAATGAACCCCATGAAAGAGTGATAAAACCACGTTCAACATATCCAAATAAAACTATACTCCATAATACATCAAGGTACACGAACCACATGCATGCAGTTAAAATCAAGTTCAAAAGATATGAATAAAACCACCATTACACAACCATCTCCAAATCGGGTCCCTTACATGAGGGTTTTGGATTCCAAGGAAATCAAGCATGATAATCACCATCACTCAAGTTATAGACCATGGTATCATCTACTTGCATATCAGGATCATGATTTAGAGAGAGAAACAACAAAATACAAGCAAGGAAAAATACAATTATAGAGAGGGTAGAGAGTTATATAACTCGCCTTAAGGAAGATCAACTCCAAGGATTACAAGCTCCAAGAACACAATCACCAAGGGTAATCAAGCTCCACTAAAAGCTCCACTCTCAACTACAAGATAACCTCAAGAAGATGAAGAAACCAAGTCCAAAGGTATCTCAAGAAAAGGGGGGGATGAAACCTTAGGCCGAACCAAAGAATAAGGGAGAAATGGAGAAGAAACTTCATTCTCACTTGGGTACCACTTTGACAAAACATGGTCTATGACCCTTGTGATGAGGGGTTGCTCTCCAAAATTACAACCAAGGTTTATCCATGGTCTAAGGCCGTGAAAAGAGAAGAAGATCAGGTAAAAGATCCAAGGAAAATGTCACCAAAGAAAGGGAAACACTTACAAAGGTTGAAGATGACCAAAAGTCACCACATGCAAGGGATCTCAATCACTAAAGCTCCAAGGATCAGTACTTCTTGATCCACAAAGATCAAAGGATGAGAAAAAGAGATGGATAAAGAAGGAAGGCTGAAAGGTTCACTTGCATGGAGTTAAAAGGGTTTATATACATGAAAGAGGAGGGAAGGAAGGTGGAGATGAGTTGTCAACTCCTACAGGCACCAAAGGAACACTTGTCAACCCAAGAAACACAAATGCAACCACTTAAACCATGCATGCATGAGATGTTGATACAACTAATGTGGGTCTCAACCACTTAGGTCCCCCGACACTTGGTTTCAGTCGAGACACACCAAGGGGTCGAGACAAAGAGCATCACACACAACATGGTCAAGACAAAAGACCACCAAGGTCGAGACACTTCACAAAAGGAAAACTGTCTCAACCAAACCACTCCAAAACGAACATGGTTGAGAAAAAACCATATAGAGAGGGCGTCTCAGTCGAAACACTCAAAAGGAACATCCTCAAGGTCGAGACACGGGTCGCTACACTCAACCACACACACATGGTCAAGACACATCAAACCTCTATGGGTGTCAGCACTCATCCAAGGCTCAACTAAAGAGACCCAAAGCATAAAACTCTCTCTCATGAAGTTAAGAAATATAAGGTTCACTCTAGGTGTGGAAAATTGCAATATTACCCTCTCAAATTGGTAAATTGCAATTTGACCCAAAATACGCACATAAAACACAAACATCATCCAAACAGGCTCAAACTAGAAACTTCATCTCTCTACAAGATCTAAAAACATCTCAAAGGATTAGAGAAAGGTTCCTATCATTTAATCAATAAAAAAATTGAGTTAACCCAAAACATTGGTCAGGGGTCTTATAAGTGGCATGGAAGAATTTAGTGTTCTTGTCTCCCTCCTTCAGCCATTTGATTTTGGCCCGTTGTTTCCATAGGGTTTCCTCATGGGTTTTCAGGATCTTGAGGCCTTCTATGGTGGGTATGTGTGAGTCTGTAGGTAAATTGTGTTGAAGAGTGGTTAGGAGTTGATTTTCCTTGGCCTTGATAGTGTTTGGAATGGAGCTAAAATGGGTCTGTTCCATCGCTTGAGGGCAGGACGAAGCAGTTTGAGCCTAAGTTGGATATCATATCCTAGGTTTCAAGAGGAAGGGTAAGAGTTCCAAAAGTCTGTGATCATGGGGACGAATCCATGGTGTCATGTCCAAAATCTCTCAAAACTGAACGAGATTTCCCCCCAGCTAGGAGGTTTGGTTTGGAGTAGGATGGGGAAATGATCAGATAGGCTAGACATAATGAGAGATGTTTGAGCCAAGGGGTGTATATCATCCATAGGTTGTCTCATAGAAAATAGTCTAAGCTAGCTCTGTGTAGACCTATATTCCATGTACAACCTCCATTACTGGTGTGGAGGTCTTTAATGTGATGTGTGGTAATGAAGTTTTAGAAGATGGTGGCATGTCGAGGGATCAGTGTATGTTCAAGAGGATTGGTATGGTATCTCTCTTGTGGGCATGTGACCATGTTGAAATCTCTACTAATGATCCATGTGTTGGACATTAGTTGATCAGCTAGTTACCCTAGTTCTTTATTGAATGGGTCCTTATATAATCCAGGGGCATAGACACCTATGAAGCACCATATCATGTTGGTTCTAACATCCATGAACTGTATAGTGATGCAATGGTTTAGCATGAAAGAGTGTGTCATGTGGTAAGTGTTGTCATTCCATGCGATCAGGATGCCTCCACTGAAACCAATGGGGAGAGTTGAATCCATTTATCTATGTGGTATCGTATGAGGTTTTGAAGCTAAAAGTTAGATAAGGTGGTTTTTGTTTCCTGTATAGTGATGAGGTCAACATGATACTGATAGATGGTGTTACAAATGGTATAAATCATTCTAGGTGCAACCTCCCTACATATGTTCCAAGTGGTGATGACCATGTCATACATGGGATGTGATGGAAAAATATTTGTAGTGGTGAATCTTAGTATCTTTATCCCCGGGAATATTTGTATCAAAACTAGGTCTAAATGTCAGTCCAATGGTTTTGTGCAAGAAGTTTCCTGAGGAAGGTATCAACAGTAGTGGGATGTGGAAAAACTATGCCAATGTTATGGCAAAAATAGGTGAACTCCTTGGTGGTGGCCCATGGTTCATGGGTAGTAATTCTATCGGTCAGAACTATAGTGGGGAATGGGGAGGAAAAATTATGGGATGCAATATCATCATCATAATTATAATCATGTATAAAAGTTAGAGGAGTAAGAATATAAGCTGCAGCCATACCTACATCATCTAAAGTGAAATTATTCTTGTGCTTTTGAGATTTTAGTGTGCATAGAAAAGGAGCATATGATTGCATGACTTCATGATCTATCATCACGGGGCTAGATCTGATCTTATTCAGGCTCAGTGAAGAGTGAAGGTCTTCGATGATAACAATACAACTCCATTAAGGTTTCTTGACCCATGTAATTGAGAGTGGAGTTTGTCTTACTCATGGAGTTAATAAAAGGATGGAGACCCATGGAGGATGGTTGCAGCATGTGTGGGATGTTGTTGTGTTGTGTGAATCCCTTCTTGTAGTGTGGTGGTGGTCTCTAAGAATCAATAAAAAGGTTGTAGTTCGTGTCACTTTGGGATAAAATGGTATGGATCTGTGAAGGGGTATGTGGTTGTTTATGAGGTGGTTTGGTTCAAACCAGGTAGTAGGGTGGTTTAAATGATCCTTGAAAGAGGAAGTGTATGATGATGGGTGATCCACACAAAGCTTGACATTGTATATCACCCCACCACATCTAATATTGATGTCGTCGGGGACGGTGGGGTCCTCCATCACAACAAAAACACAAAAAGCTTTGGTGTAATCAGAAGGGTATAACAATTCTGGGTTAATGTATTGTAGGGTTGCACCCACATAGTGGGCAATGGATCAGAATAAATCTTCATTCCATAGGTGAGGTGGGAGGTCTACTATAGATATCCATCCTGAGATGCCTGAGGTGTCCAAGGTGGCTCTTTTTTGATAGTCCAACGGGGTGATGCGAGCTTGGCAAAAACCATTTACACATGCAAAGTAAAACTTGTCCCAGGATGTGCTCAAAAATGGAGTTCTCTGGGAGGGTGAAGATGAGTCTGGTGGGGGAAAGGATCTTGGGTTTGAGGATGGTGCATTTGGGTATCAAAAGGGCTAAAGATTTAGTAATCTTGATGCATTCAATGTCTAAAGGTGACGAATATTGTAAAATGTCAATCTAAATGGTACGATTAGTGAGCAATTTGAGGATGTGCATGCTCTGTGCAGGTAGGTCAATGGAGCATTCAAGGATGGTAGGCTACATGGAGGTTGGCACAATTGAGCATAGAGTTAGTCGTTGGGTTGCGTGGTGTAGGGGTGGGTGTGTATTGAAGTTTGTCCATATAAGGAGATGGGGGTGGCCCAGAGGCATGGGAAGTGGTTTGATAGTGCATTTAGGGGTAATGGCAAGGGTAGTATCAGAGACCGTAGTATCAACAAGAAGGGGGCAAAAGGAATTTTTGCAAAAGATCTTGGTGTAAGTCATTTGTGGCAGCTGTTATGTCATTTTTGTGAAAGGGCAGATGATGTCCGCGCAAGTGGATATAGAGGATATCTAAAATGTTTAATAGGTGTGAGATGGCGATGAGGAATATATCTTAGACGTGCATTAGGGAAAGATCTTGAGATAGGACCGTCTCGGGAGCATGCAAAACATCAAACTTGGTTTTGGAAATGCCGCCTAATATGTCCAAATCCAAGGCATTTGTAGCATTGTATCCTCTGTTGTAGGTAGGGCTTTCTCCTAGAAACTAGTATCCATGGGTGGTTTGAGTCATGAAGGTCTATGTCTAGGTGATAAGATCTAGTATCTCCCAATGGATCAGTGACATGATCTGTGATATCTGAGGTCTTCTCGTCAATAGGGGAAGAGTGTGTAGATCAGGAAGAGGTGATTGCATACCTAAATCTTGGGTGAAAAGTATCTTCAAACCCTGCACAGACATGGTAATCCAATGTCGAAGATGATGAAGTATCCTCTAGATCGTCCGTCTTAGAACATTCCTATTCATCATCAGTAGGCAGTCCATTATGTGCCTCAAGCATGTGTTCCCCAATGTCAGTGTCATTTGTAATCTCCTTTGACAAGGAGTAGTTGTTTTGCTTGATTGGAGCAATCGACGGATGTTACGAGGGATGCTATTGTTGATTTTAGTGAGCCATATGTTGATTTTCATATCTCCTTGTGGAAGGAGTATGAGATGCCACTTGATGCATAAGTTGAGGGAAATCAACATGTCTCTCCATCCTATGGTTGATTGGAGCAAGCCCTTTCTCTTCAGGTGGAAGTTGACTGTGAAGATAGTGGTACCAACGTAGAAGATGATGATGATGTATGTGATCTCCATGTTGAGATATCTCCTTGCTCTCGGTAGGAATACGAACCTGATTGTTTTGTTGTCAAGGTATATATCCAGGTGTATCATAGTGCAAGCAATTGGGAAACAAAAAACTAGAATATTGTTGTATGTGTGGAGTAGGATTGTACCGTGGGGATCTCAGAGAAGTAGTATATATGGTTGTTGAAGAAGGGATTGTGGCTATGCTGAATGAATAATGCATCTACAATTGTTGAGAAGTTATAGAGTCATGTAGTGGTAGGTGGTTTTGTAGTAAATGTTGTGGGGATTAACTATTGTTGCAGGTGCAGTTAGTGTATATCAATATACCATTGACACCACAATCTGAGCACAGTGAAACTATCTCAGAGGAAGGTGCCTACATCTTGAATTCGGCCACTATAGTTTGTGTAGTGTGTGCGCAATCTTATTTGTTGCAAAACTGATTGTGGAGGATGAATGGGTTACACTGAAGATGTGTTTTGTGGAACATAGTGGAAGACATAGATCTGTTGAAGTTGTATCTCATGTTACTAACATGGTTTGTTTCACTAGAGGTGTATTAGAGATTTGAAATGTTTGTAGTTGTTACGTGCGTGAGAACAATGTCTAGAGATCAATGGTACCTTGTTCTGAATATATGTAGAGAGACGTTGACGCCCTCTTTCTTACCTTATGCCCTTCTCCAGCTATTGCATTCTAGCAATCCATACAAATTTGGTTTTATTATACATGGTTGTAGGAGTGATGTATTCTGATTCATAAACATCACAGTTGCCTTATTTTATTTTCTAGAATATATAATTGTAATAGTGCTAAAAAAATTAAAATCATTGCTTCAAATTTAATGTATATCTTAGAGGTTCTATCAAAGATTCATGTGGTGCTTCATATCATATCCATGATTTGGCTATTTTTAGACAATCCCTATCTATAAGTATCCTCAAGTTCCAAATAAACAATTCCAGCACTGAGTTTAGATTTCCACCTAATATTAGAAACAAGTGCTATTTTATGAATATAAGGAAATTGTTTTGAATCCTACATTCCATCTTCAAGCAAAGTTCACATTTAGGTGTGCATAATGCATAAAACATTAATTCATAGTCCCTTAAGTATCTTGGAACTAATACTAGTCATTTCAAACCGTCATTTACACATTTGTTTAGTATTTCGATTACATTTTTTCTATTGGTAACTAATTACTTTTGGACAATATAAATGCAAGGTTACCTCAAAAGAATATTTCTTTATAAGCAAAGAAATATCCAAGGAATTACACACACCCTAAAAGGACTTAAAGTTTTGAAAACTAAGCCTTTGATTGAATAATACAAAGTTGAGTGGTGGAGTGACCTTACTAAGGGTCACCCATATGTTGAATGACTCACTAAAACGTGTGAGCCAATTATAATTTCATCCATCACCTATAAATGGGTCTTGAATTTGAGTTAGAGACCAACTAACATGTAATTAGAAGAACTAATCTTCAATGCACCCGATTAAAACTTTGAACAACTCCATTTGAGTTATGAACCCTCTATGGATCCTAATTGGTGCAAGCAATTGGATTCATGTTATTTCATAGTTAAAATTTTATTCACTATAGTGAAAGTCATGAAAAATTAATTGGATCCAAACCTGGTCAACTTTATCACCAACTTTGCAAGATTCTATTTCATTTGAATGCAAATTTTGGCCCATTAAGTGGGTTTACAGGGTCTCAGGTGTCTACCAACTATTTAGGGTAAATTTTTTATAAGAGAACAATTACGATTACTCAAAGTCTCCTTACTTGAATTTTGTTTAACTTGGTTATGTTCCCCTCGATGTTTGACTTGCAAAGAAATATGAATTTATCCTGTATAACTATACATGTTAATGAAATATCTTGAATCACATTGATGGGTTGATTTAGACATGTAAGTAGATCGAATCCAAAGTGGGTATCCAAATTTTGACTTTAAGGTCCCAATTCAGTATCTGATGCAAAACCCGATGGATATTATAATGCAACATTTGGAGATGATTCAATCTGATACTATGTAATTTGATATAAATTTCTGCCCAAATAGGAGATCATAGATTTAATGATGGAAAATAAATATAAATATTTTGTATTTAAAAATATTATTTATATGTTACATATATTATATATACACACATATATATATGTATATATAATAGTGATCAACTAAGAGACAAATCTTTTAAAAAGCATGAGATTGATTTTATTAACTCTCATTGGCCATCAATTTTGCATAACCTGGTCATATAGATTACATATATATAATAGTATTTACCTACTCACAAGATTTCATCATCGTTGGGCTTTTATAGCATGCGTAATAATAGAACAATTTTCAGTGCTCAATATTGAGGTTTCGATTGACCATTCATATGAATAGTCTATATCGTATATATTGACAAGTAAACAATATCTTGATATGCACATGTGTGTGTCTATTAATTATTTTTATATTGTTTTATCATTTTTTGAATTATACAAAGCAAATAATGGGACACAATCAATGTTTTATGCAACTATTACTATTCCCCTTCTCATTTTTCAAAATAAATCTCATTCAAGAGTACATGCAATACACATACACCTCTAATTCATTTTGAGGATGAAACTTGTCAAAGACATTATAACTATATAGTTAATAAATTAGCATGTTTGATAAAAATTTCATGTAGTGTTTGCATTCTAAACTATTCATTCTTGTGACTTCAGATCCTTGGATATTGTAATCTAGAAGTACCACTTTATGAAGAAGTGTTTTATTTTATTAACTTTTTGTCCTTTGGTGTAGTGCTTGTATTAAAAAACTAAGTTACTTCTAGTATTATAATTTATTTCCAACTTTCCGCTAAAGAAAACAAACAACTCTAACTGCTAAATAGTGATATAGTGAAAATCAAAACATAATGAACATTGTTCATCCTAATACCAATACAAATATACATATAATTATCATTTATGCATTGATGACACACAAATTTAGGCATGTATGCTAAGTATTTATCCACAATTATGTGCCATTATAGCCTTAATATACCCAAAATAGCTCTGGATTCTTATCTTTTATCAATTTATATCTTTTCTTAGATATAGTTTCTCAAATAGCCAATTTTGGGACTTGTAGACATCAAAATCAAGAAGACATTAATTCTCCATATTTTGCCCCATCTAGCATCACATTATGTGCACCAGCTTAGGAGATGGTGGTCCCTCTAGTCCTTCATCAACAATCATCCTCATCGGTCATAACAATTGCTAATGTAGGCCCATCGACCCATAGTAATAGCCCCCCTCCCCCCAGGTTGGTTTGTTCCTATGGAGCATCCTCAGCGATTGCTAAGCATGTAGTGGGTAACAACCGTTGGGACTATAGCGACTGCAGAGATCCAGGCTCTGCGACTGATGAAATCATAGCAACCACAACATAGTGACCTCTAGATAAGCCACCCATACCAGCAATCGATGGGACTTCAGCGACCACTGAGATACAACAACATCAGTGACAGAAGAACTCATCCTCTATGACCAATGACATCATTGGAGACCATAACTTCATTGACAACAAACATCATCGTCTGCCACTTCAACGACTGCTAAGCCAACTACCTCCTTAAGCGACCAAAGAGCATCATCCTCAGTGACTGATGACTCTACAACATACACCTATAAATACCCACTCACTATTATAGATCCGGGGTTCCAAGAGATGGGGTTCCAAGCTGGGTTCCGTTGTTCTAAGTTTAAGGTTCTGCTTTGGCAACCAATAGTTCCCAGAGCTCTATGGGAGAGTTCTAAGGCCCGAGAGGACTGAAGAACATACCCTACATCCATCCCTATGGTTTTCCTCCATCCATTGTCATTTTCCACCATTATCCATCCATTTCCAACCATTCTCATCCACCTTCCTTCTCCATACAACCACCAAGGCTACTGTTTGGGGTGGGACCAGGAGTAAGGAGGCCTAGGAGTCCATACAATCAAGTATTATATCCATCCCTTCCGGAGGATAAGGAGCGAGACCCACCTCTCCTCTATAGGCTAAATCTCTTCCTCAATCTCTTTATTCTACTTTTCTCCTTTGTTTCTATACAAATGATGTTCTTGCATCTTTGTTCGATGCCAACTATGCTTTTCCATGGTTAGTTGAGATCCTTCTTGGCTATGTAGCCCATTTTTATGTACTTATACCTTAAGCAAGTAGTTTTATTTTAGATCTAGCATGTTTTCTATTCTATCATCTCTTTTGATTATGATTCCTAGTTTGGTTTATCTCTTTCTTGCTTGAACTTCTATTTTTATTGACATTGAGATATTAGCTATAGAAATGGATAAGAGAAGGTAGTATGCATTGAATCAGAAAAGAGGAGGTCCAAGGGTGTGGTTCCTAAAATCTCTGGATATTCAAGACCTGAAAGGGTATCTGGGATATTCAGGGATGTTGATCCATAATCCTTGAGGAAGGTTTTGGATCCTCGATGGGGTTCTAGTCATGCTACACAAGAGCAAGTGGGATGACCCCCATAGGAGCAACTATCATGGTACATGCTATGTTTGGACAAAGGTTGCTTGATGAGGTGTTTGATGGTTGTCTACTCTCAAGAACGGGTGCATAGGCTTCCCAACTTGTGGTTACATAGACATGAACTCCTTCTCTTTGGTTTGTAGAATCTGACAGACTCTATTTTGTTTTCTTTACTTTGTTTTCCTTTATTTCATGCCATTTTTCTAGACTATTTCTAGTTCCATATTTGTATCAACTATCAGATTCGCTTAACTGAGTTAAGAGTGTGATCTTAAGCGTCCCAACATCCCCACGTCCCTGTGTTTGACCCCGTATATCTACTTCGACCCATATTAAAGTTGTGGGGGTCCTTGAAAGTTTTAGGTTATAAATTTAAAGTTTGATAATTCTAAATCCTCCTCTTTTATGACACGTGATTCAAGCCATATCATGAATCTCACTTATATAAAAGTTACTTAAATATTACATGTATACAACCCCAACAAATAAGGTTAAAAGCAATATTTGGTCTTTGTTATTAGTTTTGTTAATCAATAGGAAGACATTGGTCATTCATTAATATTTTATGCATTCTCATTTCATTATAAATATATTCAATTATACACCTAGTTAATTGAATGATTCTTAGATATAGGTTATTGAAAATATCATTATGGTGTACCTACTATTTGAAAACTTATAACACATAATATCGAAAAGATATATATACAAACAATTGAACTTTTTAATCAAAGGTTGTTGTATATCTTATAATTTGTAGCTCTCAATTATGCTTATCACTCAATCTGGAAATAATTTTATTCCATAAAGATTTTAGTTAATATTTTATGTATGTATAAGATAAAATTATCTTTACCTAAACATGTTGTTCAAACCTCAAAATCCCATTAACTAAATGTTTGGTTTAGATTTTTTAAAGATTTCGAACATGTGACATATTTTCATTCTTTTATATTTGGAAGAGCTACTAATATGTATAACATGTTACTATTAAACTTATATAATATTAATATTTTATGAATAATTTAATTAGATACAATATTCAATTTCAATGGGTGTGTGAGTGTTACCATAATATATGAAGTCATTTTCAACTACAATTTTCTCCCATGTTAGTTATCCAATATCAAATTCATTACATAATCACTCCCCAAATTACCCTAGAGTTTGGTGTTTCAAAGGAATGTTATTGTAACCTGTAAAGAAAATTCTAGAAAGGTGGCAACCAAGACTTGACGAACAAGTCCAAAGGATCATAGGATCTCGCCACTTGATGGATCATTTGGTTCCCTAAGGTGTTTTTGAGAAGAAAACATGATTATCTAATTTTCTGGAATTTTCAAGAGTTATGGGATAAAAAGGGTTTAAATTAAGAGTTATATTTCATTCATATTATTAATTTCTAGGCTTTTTGAAAGGGAAGATAAAGGAGAGAAAAAGAGGAGAGAAGTAAACTTGTTGGCCGAGTTATTTCAATGTCCCTTTTTTCATACCCTAATTAGAAATTAATTAAAAGAGGATAGAGAAAATATTGTCCTCTCCTTTCTTAAATCCTTTTATCTCATGGAAATGGAAATGTTTTAAATGAGGATGGTGAAATTAAATAAGAAAAACAAAAAGAGGAGGAAATTGTATCCCTTATTTAATCCTTTTTTCTTATGGAAACTATTTAAATGTGAATCGAGAAAATAAGGAGAAGAGAAGAAAAGAGAAGGGAACCATCCTCTCCCTTCTTTAATCCTATTTTCACATGGGATTGAATTAAAAGCCACATTTATTGGAAAGCTCATTGATCCTTTATCAAATTTGATTGGGGTTTATTTATTTCATGTTTTCTCTTTTTTGGATAATGACATCGGTTTTAAAGAGAAACAAAAAGCAATTGATTTTCCAACTAGATTTGAGATTGAATATGTTATTCATGAAAGAATTTAAGTGAGAAATTATTATTTAATATTATTAAAATCACGATGAACAATTAAATTGCACTTCAGTCTAGATAAAAGGTTTTCTACGTACCAAAATTTCACTTATTTGTTAATGGATGAAATGGGTGGTTTAAATGGGTGAAAAATATGGATAAATGTGGAAAAGGTATAAAGAGATAAAAATGTAGAAAATGTGAGGAAATAAATAAACTCCATCATTAGCCAGAGAATTAACATTAATCATGAAATTTCATTGAGTGAGAAAAAGTAGGGTGTGAACAATAATACTTTCACATTTTTTTATAATAAAAATTATTTGTACAATGATGCATGTAGATTTTGTGAGATAAGTGCAGAGTGGGGAAACGAAAAATGTTAACAATGAATAAATAGGCAGCGAGAAAGAGTTTGGCATAGTGTAGGGGTAATTGAGATATCATTTATCAACTTGTTGAATTGTAAATATCAATGTAAGATAGTTTGAGATAGTGATGAATGAAGGGGGAAAGAGTTTAGGTGACTAGATTACATTGGGAATAACAATATCAAAGTTGGGGGGAATACTCCAGCGTCAATAGGAAAAAATACATTTATACATTGAGGGTATAGATTTTCAATTATTTATGTTAGAGAAATTTTGAGAGATTGTTTTCTACAAATATTCTTCATTCATTTTGAAAGTCTGAGATCACAAATGTGAAACCAGATAGAAGGTACAAGGTTGATGACAGTTAGGATGAAGAAGTAACACACTATCATCAAATGACAAAAAGATAATGGCTTATGGGGGACCATAAAGTCTAAGAGGTGTGGAACCCTAATAACTTGACCCCATCTGAAGAAAAAATAAAGATATAACAACAATCTAGAAGATATGTCAACCATCCTTAACCATCAACAACTGATCCTTTGAGTAGTGAATTGAAGACAATAGGTCATTTATTTACCCATTGTTATATTAATGTGTTGCAAGAAACTAAGATAAAGTTTCTAAAGAGATTTTCCTAGATCAATTGAAAGTTAAGTGAAATCAAAATATGCAAGGCATGAATAGAGGTAGAAATTTCAGCCGTATATGTAGATTCTTTAACACATAATCATTTGAACTTTCATTCCAAAAGAATTAGAAATAAAGTAAGTAAGAATAATTTTATAGAGAGCTAACTCTTAGGTATAATTACCCCCTACATACAATGTACTCTAGGCCTCTTTTTCCCTCTTGAATCCATAGGATCAACTATCTCCCCTTTTTCTTTTATAATATTTGTTATCAGATGATTTTTTTCTCTGACACATATGCTTTGTTAATGCCATTAGATAGATTAATAACTGCTACTTTTGACTTGATGTTATTTTCATAAAACTATTGCTTTCTCAAGAATATTCATCTATGCAAGCCACTTTCAATGATCTTATATTACTCTACTAAGTCTCTTTTTTCTCTCAAATCTTCCTACGCATTGGTCTCAACCACAAGTAATGGGTCTTCGCCGTGTGGGATATTTTAAGCGATTAAGACCACAACACGTGTATTACCTAGGATCTTCAAGGCTATTATGGGAAAGGCACTTCCATCTTTAGTCCCGAAGGTCCACCAACATAAAAATCACTTTTTTGTCAGTTTTATATATTTTCTCTAAGAACAACCTCGGTCACCACATTTTTTGTCTGAGGTAACTAATGAGGATGCAATATAACTCGTATGATGATATGGGGGTGCTAACACCTTCACCACTTGTTACAAGATCATTGATTTTGATTTCAATTATGCATACCTTTTGAATCCATCATTGGATGAAGTCAAAATTGGTCGTTTGTGTTTCTCACTGATTTAGAACTTGTACACATTTTTGTTTTATGAAAAAAACTAGGGGGTGACAATGATGTTTATGAATTTATCATCTTCTGTTTTCTTCTCTATTATTTTCACAACTGTAGGATCCGTGTGATTTTTCAGTAGGCGACTTCATTTTGGATTGTCGACGATCCAAGTTGTATTTTCTATTTTCAACTTATTTTCTACTGAGTGATTCGAGATTCTATTTTTTTTTCTATTTATCTCTCAGTATTTACATCTTTTACTAAAATTCATTATTTTTTACTTTTCTTTACATGGTGAATTAAAAAAATCTGTTAGAACATAGGATTTTTTTGTCATAGAATAGTCTGTTCCGCCAGAAAAAAAACAAGCTTTATGCTTTCTTTTTTCTGCCACTTTGACTTATCTTTTTGTTTTATAGACAATAGGACAACTATTGTATTTCTAAAAATCACAATTTTTAGGGTTAGCCTCCGCTTACCCCTTTTATCTTCTACTTAATTTTTGTTTTTTATAAAACAAGTAAGGGAAAGAGAGAAAAGGGTGAAAGAAGTTTGTAGGATAAAAAAGATCTTTTCTTTCTTGATAATCGTATGATTGATCTCTTATATTCTCACTATTTATCTTTCATGCTTTATTATTTTGGGGCTTACTAATATTAAAAGCCTATACTTGAGTTATGCACACCTACAAACCCATATGTGATGGAAAGGGTGCCAACTAACACGTTAGATCCCTTAACGTTGTGTGGGGGTGTTAGTAAAGATACTAGTGCAGCTTTAAGATGGATATTTGAAGGACTCTAGGACACTATCTCTCCTAGCCCTCATGACTCACTTGGGCCACCATAGTCACGAGGTGCATCAAGATCAATATCGATATTAGTTGAACCTGGGTTACCCCTATGTTGAGTGTCATCACATCATAGAGAAGATATGGATCAATCCCTCCTATAAACTTCATGCTTAGGTGAATATGTAAAAATCACATATGCATCAGGTTGTTGCTTGGTATACAATTTTCAACATTTTTTAATGTTTTTCCAATTCTAAGATTGTTAAAGAATTTATGTTGTATGGATGTAATCATCACACATAGATTGTTTCACATTTTCTAGCATCATAATGTTTAAAACATTTTTATTAAGACAACAATCTCAAATAAGTAATATTATTAAAGCAAAAATCGCAAATTAACAATTATCATACCAATGATCTTACATGATTGCAAACATATCAAACAAACAATCTCCAATGATCCCAAATGATCTCAATAGATCCATAATCATTTCAAATGATCTCAATCATCAACAATCTTTCATCCATAATCTTTTCAAACTTGAAAAATCTTTGAATGATCACAACAATCTCACATGACTTATGTCACCCAAAAATTTTCATTCAAAAATCATGAATGAATAACCCTTCCAAAAAATATTCTTCTTTCAATGAAAATATCTTTTCTTTAGAAAAGCAACAATCTTTCTAAAACAAAAAATCAACATTATTTTAGAAATAGAAGAGATTTTTTTTTAAAAAAAGTCCTTTAAAAAAAAGACACAAAAAAGCTTCTCAAATAAAAAATATGAAATCTTTTAGAAAAAGAACAAATCTTTTGAAAAAGAAAATATTTTTAAGAAAAATGTGTTTCAAAACCTTAATAAAGTTGAAAAAAAAGAATATTTCAAAAAACTCAGAAAGGTTAAAAAATGTTATCAAAACTCAAAAAAACTTAATAGTATCCATAAAAGAGAATAAAAGTGGAATTGTCTTTCAAAAACCAACAAAGTTGGGCCATAATTAAAAAAAAGTTGAAAACTATTTTTAAAACTTAGTAACTATAAGAAAAATAATTTTAAGGTCAAACAACTTTTACAAAGATCTCTCGACTAAATCCACAGGGAAAGGTTGTCTGATTGTGGTCTCTTGCCATGACTCATACATGAAATCTCTGACAGCCGCCGTAAGGCTTCTCAATCCTCATCTTTGATATAACTTCCAAATCATGACTGCAAATATCGACTTGTGCCTGAGCATACCAACTCCATTAGGCCCAAAGCTTTTTCTAATTTGAATGAAATGTTTCCTAGTAGTATGTGGTCCATTTATCTTTGCCTACTCTTCTATACAGTCCCAAACAATGACCTAAAATTGGGCCATTAACATGATTTCACTTTCATATGTATATAGTCTGACCAAGACATAAATTGAACCAATATCTATATTGTCTAACCAAGACCTAAATTGAACCATTACCCCACTTCTACCCATTGTCATATGATCATGTACTATGACCTAAAATTGGGTCATAACGATGCTTTCACTTTCATATTAAGATGTAAAATTGGAACATTACTCTGCTTGTACCCATTATCAAACGGTCTCGGGCTATGACTTAAAAATGGACCAACATAAACTTTTTTCTTATGAGTATTTCTCATATAAAACTCCTTCAAGGAGAGAGGAATCTGAAACACCAATGTCCAACCATAATCTCTGGCCCTGAGCGGGTCACCTTGTCCCTAGATACCTTTTTTCTTGTGAGTATTTCTCTCATAAGATCTCCCACAAGGAGAGAGGAATCTCACACAACTGTATCCAGCCAATCTCTGGCCCTGAGAAGGTCAAATTGTTCTTATATATCCGTTCTCATTGTGAGTATTTCTCTCATAAGATCTCACCTAAGAAGAGAGGAATGTCAGACACCCATATCCAGCCACAATCTCTAGCCGTGAGAGGGTGACCTTGTTCCTGGATACCCATTTCACTATGAGTATTTCTCTAAGAAGATCTCCCTTGAGGAGAGAGGAATCTCACTAGCCATATCTAGCCACGGTCTCTAATCCTAAGAAGGTCACAGTCCCTGGAAACTATCCTAAACTTCCACTCTGCAACCAAGAACCACGATTTGCATGCTTTATCATTGTGCTACTAGAAATATCTCATGACAAGACTAGAAAAATCCTTCGATTTCACTCAATCTAGGGGCACACTCCTCATCACATAATTGGATCTAATCTGCATTGATACAAAAACTATCCCTTTCCGCACAAAGGGTTAACTTCCCAATTTTGACAATATATTTGTCCCCTTATCCATCCAAGGGGAAGGGTACCTTTTTTCTTCTTAGTAAAGATTTTCGACATCCTCTATCATGCAAGGGGCAATTTATATTGAACCCTTCTGAGAATCTTGGGGACATAGTAAAACATGAATGCCCAATTTGAAGCCTCTTTCTTAACGCAAGGGCTAGTTACTCTACAACCATGTTTCTTTCCTTTTCATCACTTGGATACACAAGGGACATAATCCCATCTGGTTTCTTGATCCTAACAACCAATCTTCTACCTTTAGAACATAGGAGGACTTTACAAAGAGACTCAGCAAAAAGAATGCTTGCTAACAACTTTGAAAAGCGTTTCTTGAGATGACAAGACCTAACAAAAAGTTCACACTAATGAGTTTGTAAAGACACTATTTGAAGAATTTCATGATGAACTAAGGACTCAGGTTGACATAAGATACCTCTATTAGTCATGATGGGCTCATGAACCACATGTCACAGTGGCACTTGAGACATTAATCATATAATCAAATATAGAAAGGGTCAACCAAATTTGCTGACAAAAGTGTTCATCTTTACATGTAATGATCAACTATCATCACCATACAATCTACATGTTGAACAAGTACACAATCTTGTATGACTCCCTCAAAGTATGTACCTATGCAAGTGTAAAGAAGTGAAACCACTCCTCTACTAGAAAGAAAAGACTTCATCCCTTGAACCAAACACCACATAAAAATTTTCACCAAAGGGATGGAGATCAATTCATTCAACATGTAAGTATCATTACACAATGAGTAGCAGCGGAAAAGAAATATTATCTAACAATTTACAAGGCATAATACAACACTTCACCACATAGGGGGGTCCAAAAAGGAAAACTAACACATAAGCCTAAGATCAAGTTGGGGGTCATCTAACCACATCTTCAAGTCTCCCAAGATCCGCTACAAGGTTGATGTTGAAGTTCACTCTCCTCGATCTAACCTGGGGTTGGAAGCATACCCCACAAAAGAAAAGAAGAAAAGAATTACATCAGCAAAAAGTTGGTATGTGTATACTAAAGAAAATTTGAGCAATATATGGAAATAAGGACATTAATTATAAATGCTTCCCATGTAAAAGAGAAGGACTACCCACACGGGCATAAAAGATAAGAAAACATCATAACTTGATAAAAGAGGATACTTTCCATAAATAATAAAATTTGTGCAACAAAAGCACATAGATAGGTAGTAGGGCACACACCCCACAAACAATCATCAAACCTGCATGCATGTGAGATAAACATAGCCCTAGAACAATATAAACACAAAGGTGGCCAAGGCTTCACAACCTTGAAAACCTGATAGAGAATGACTCACCGTCAAACTCCCAATATATATAAAAGTTGAGCCAAGGCTTCACGTCCTTGAAACTCGGGTATGGGGCACCACTACCACCATCCCATAAACAAAAAGAGAACACACCAAAAACCAAAGTAATTTACATTATTCTAGTTCTACTGATTCACATTGCATGTAAATATAGAGGCAAGTAAATAGTTTAGTTAGAAGATGAAACAAAGGTTGCCATCACACAATGGACAACACAAACATATAACATCCACTTCGAAGTGGCACATATCAATATAAGGGACCAACATGCACCATGGAACAAGATATGATATCAAGAAATTATCCAAGTTCATAACAATCAAGATAGTTCACACGAACAATGATATCAAGAGATAAGACATATAGTGTAGGCCAAAATTCAAGAGAATGAAAAGATAGGTGAATTGCTCAATATGGATGAATAGGGGATACAACATACCTCAAACCTTCGAACCTTAGAGCTCACTTTCAGATCCCTAACAAGATCAGAGTCCACTTTCCCCTAATATGATCATCATATTTATGTATTAGATATGTGTATATTCATTAAAGGCTTAAAACCTCAAAACCATCTACTTTTCCACAAACGATCAAATTATACTCTAAAAACCTCACTACTGTCTTATTTACATTCTTCTGATCAAAACAACATATAGGTTTGTATATTTTTGAGATATTGACTTTTTAGGGTATTTTCCATATTTATTAGTTAACTAAATCAACTCGAAAAATACATATTCGAAAACCTCATAATAAAACCACGAAAGTATTTTTATTAGATAGATATCGTTCTCCTGATTCCAAAACATATCTTAGATTTAAATTTGGACAATCGAGTAAAAAGATATGATTTTTATAAATTCGGCCCATCACAAAAGTCCACATCAGCACTTAAAGTTGTGAGAGAGAAAGAGAGAGTGGGGCCTAGATGACACGGCCCAATCAGATTCAGCCATGTCCCTGGGTCAAAGGTCTGGTTGACTCATCTCAAAACAAATCAGAAAGACTGATATAACCTCGCACAAAAACAAAGCAGAAAGGAACTCAAAAGAGGGCAAAACGGTAAAACAAAATTAGGGAGTCATCTTCTCCGAAGCACCTCGACGCCATGGCTAGCTGCTCCATGGCCGAGTTGAGAAGATTCGCAATTCTAAACCAAACTTAAAGTATAGATATTCAAAAGAAAGCTTGAAGAAATCCAAACCTGATGGTCTCTTCAATTCAACCGAAGAATAAGTGAGGAGGAAGCACGAGGCGCCGCAAGCTTCAAACGAAAATAGGGTAACCCATGACCAAACGAACCTCGCACAAGAAAATTGGAAGTAGGGAATGTTAGGGTATGGTGTCGCGAACCTGGGGGTGAAGTCCCCCATATATAGGGTAGAGTTTTAGGGTGAAACCTCTATGGCCGTGGGAGAGCTCAGCGGCGAACATTGGGCATTTTTAAAATACTTGCCAAAACGGAACAAGCAATATATCAAAAGATGCGGAATCTTAAATGCAACGTATGAGCAAAGAAATCGTTTGATTTTGTTGAGAAATGAGTGAGAAATAGCGAATAAAAAATGTATCTTTCGCGGTGCTACAGTACGCGTTGACTCAAGGAGGAAGATGACATGTATTTGGTTGCCAAACCAAATTTGGAGTATAGTCCTAATTCAATTATTTTTCTTTTTTCTCTTTTCTTATTTGAGGGTGCAAATGACCTCTAAAATTAACCAAAATTGGTATCCTGGCTGATTTTGATGTGCAGAATCTAAATATGGAATTAGTTTTTCCTTTTGGAGACCTTTAATAAGTTAAATAATTAAAATCATATTTTCTCTTTCCTCATGCATTAATGACTAGGATTATCCAAAAATTATAAAACTTGAACCACAAGTCTTATTAACTATTTTGAATACGAATTTGGTATTATTTACATTTGTTTATATTGTTTATTATTTTAATTCATGAGTTTAAAGTTTTACACACTTTCTCTCTCCTAAATAAAATAAAATATTAAACATCGATGACATTAAATGCAAATTCACACATAGACTCATTTTGATATATAGATTACGAATTCAGTGTTAGTTTTGCAATTTGAGGATGTTAGATATTTTATTTCACCTTATTGACTTATCTCCTATTTTCTTTTAATAAAGACTTTAATATATGCATTTATCTTCCAAATTAGGTGATACTTGGCCCTTAAGTTTATTTTATATCAAGAAAACGAATTTGCATATCCAATTATCTCATGGGTTCCTATTTGTGATTTTTGAAACAACATATTCCTCATTATCCTTTTTTAATCCATTATATCCCATATTATCTCCAATTATTGTCCTTATTATCTCTTCTATGTGTATTTTGATATTTCTCTCCTTTTTCATAAACTAAAAAGCACTAGACATTTCTAGGACGAAATATTTTATTATTTTTATTACTTAGTGTACAATTTGTACTTCAAGCCCATTATTAAAAACCCAACTGAAACATTTGTGCAGATGACCCTATATTAAGAATATATGTGAAATATTTATCCGATTAAGTTCTTTAATTTCTTATTATCATCCAAACAAGTCATTATTAAGCACAAAGTATTTTAGATTCTCTTAATTAAATGTATGAGCTTATCCTTGTTTGGCTAAGTCAAAGGGGTAAAACTATTAGGGTATGATTCTATTTCTGGTATGTTACAGAACACCACTCCTTAAAAAGATTTCGTCCTCGAAATCAAAACATCTATAAGAAAACTTATCCACCACCCCTTAAAATAGTACATCAACAACTCAAGATAATCATCATCAAGGTATTAAGACCACCCACATATCTTTTAGTTATGAAAGTTTTTGAGTTTTATGTTTCTCATTTGTCCAGCTAAAAGTTATACCATTTAGGGATGAGTTTTAGGTACTTATGTCTCTAACCTATCAACCCTACATGATCATCCAAAATTCATAAGGTTTCCTATATGGCAAGGATACTAAGTATAAGAAACCTAAGACAAAGGTAAACATCCTAAGGGAGACGAGTTTGATATCGTTAGATAACTGACTGCTAGTGGCTCTGATACCATGTTGTATAGAAGTGAAACCACTCCTCTACTAGAAAGAAAAAAATGCATCCCTTGCACCAAACACCACATAAAAATATTCACAAAAGGGATGGAGATCAATTCATTCAACATGTAAGTATCATTACACAATGAGTAGTAGCAGAAAAGAAATATTATCTAACAATTTACAAGGCATAATACAACACTTCACCACATATGGGTGTCCAAAAAGGAAAACTAACACATAAGCCTAAGATCAAGCCGAGGGTCATATAACCACATCTTTAATTTTCCCAATATCAGCTACAAGGTTGATGTTGAAGTTCACTCTCCTCGATCTAACAAGGGGTTTAAAGCATACCCCACAAAAGAAAAGAAGAAAAGAAATACATCAGCAAAAAGTTGGTATGTGTATACTAAAGAAAATTTGAGCAATATATGGCAATAAGGACATCAATTATAAATGCTTCCCATGCAAAAGAGAAGGATACCCACATGGGCATAAAAGATAAGAAAACATCATAACTTGATTAAAGAGGATACTTGCCATAAATAATAAAATTTGGGCAACAAAAGCACATAGATAGGTAGTAGGGCACACACCCCACAACCAATCATCAAACTTGCATGCATGTGAGATAAACATAGCCCTAGAACAATATAAACACAAAGGTGACCAAGGCTTCACATCCTTGAAAACGTGATAGAGAATGACTCACCGTCAAACTCCCAATATATATAAAAGTTGAGACAAGGTTTCACATCCTTGAAACACAGGTATGGGGCACCACCACCACCATCCCATAAACAAAAAGGGAACACACCCAAAACCAAAGTAATTTACATTATTCAAGTGCTACTGATTTGCATTGCATGTAAATATAGAGGCAAGTAAATAGTTTAGTCAGAAGATGAAACAAAGGTTGCCATCACACAATGGACAACACAAACATATAACATCCACTTCGAAGTGGCACATATCAATATAAGGGACCAACATGCACCAAGGAACAATATATGATATCAAGAAATTATCCAAGTTCATAACAATCAAGATAGTTCACACGAACCATGATATCAAGAGATACGACATATTGTGTAGGCCAAAATTTAAGAGAATGAAAAGATGGGTGAATTGCTCAATATGGATGAATAGGGGATACAACATACCTCAAACCTTCAAACCCTAGAACTCACTTTCAGATCCCTAATAAGATCAGAGTCCACTTTCCCCTAATATGATCATCATATTTATGTATTAGATATGTGTATATTCATTAAAGGCTTAAAACCTCAAAACCATCGAATTTTCCACAAATGATCAAATTAGACTCTAAAAACCTCACTAATGTCTTATTTACATTCTTCTGATCAAAATAACATATAGGTTTGTATATTTTCGAGATACTGACTTTTTAGGGTATATTCCATATTTAGTAGTTATTAAATCAACTCGAAAAATACATATTTGAAAACCTCATAAGCA
Source organism: Alisma plantago-aquatica (assembly GCA_963693085.1). Lineage (NCBI taxonomy): Eukaryota > Viridiplantae > Streptophyta > Magnoliopsida > Alismatales > Alismataceae > Alisma > Alisma plantago-aquatica. The sequence goes on along the minus strand of OY856411.1, from coordinate 1,484,542,217 downwards.
AACCCCGGAAGTATTTTTATTATATAGATCTCGTTCTCCTCATTCCAAAACATATTTTAGATTTAAATTTGGACAACCGAGTAAAAAGATATGATTTTTATAAATCCGGACAATCATAAAATTCCAAATCAGCATTTAAAGTAACGAGCGAGAAAGAGAGAGAGGGGCCTAGATAACACGGCCCAATCAGATTCAGCCATGTCCCTAGGTCAAAGGTCTGGTTGACTCATCTCAAAACAAATTGGAAAGAGTGATATAACCTCGCATAAAAATAAAGCAGAAAGGAACTCGAAAGAGGGCAAAACGGTAAAACAAAATTAGGGAGTCATCTTCTCCGAAGCACCTCGACGCCATGGCTAGCTGATCCATGGCCGAGTTGAGCAAATTCGCAATTCTAAACCAAACTTAAACTACAGATATCAAAAGAAAGCTTGAAGAAATCCGAACATGATGGTCTCTTCAATTCAACCGGAGACGAAGTGAGGAGGGAGCACGAGGCGCCGCAAGCTTCAAATGAAAATAGGGTAACCCACGACCAAACGAACCTCGCGCAAGGAAATTGGAAGTAGGGAAGGTTAGGGTATGGTGCCACGAACCTAGGGGTGAAGTGCCCAATATATAGGGTAGAGTTTTAGGGTGAAACCTTAATGGCCGTGGGAGAGCTTAGAGGCGAACATTAGACATTTTTAAAATACTTGCCAAAACGGAACAAGCAATATATCAAAAGATGTGGAATCTTAAATGCAACGTGTAAGCGAAGAAACCGTTTGATTTCATTGAGAAATGAGTGAGAAAATGTGAATCAATAATGTATCTTTCGCGGTGCTACAGTACGCACCGACTCAAGGAGGAAGATGACATTTATTTGGTTGTCAAACCAAATTTAGAGTATAGTCCTAATTCAATTATTTTTCTTTTTCTCTTTTCTTATTTGAGGGTGCAAACGACCTCCAAAATTAACCAAAATTGGTATCCTGACTGATTTTGACATGTAGAATCTAAATATGGAATTAGTTTTTCCTTTTGGAGACTTTTAATAGGTTAAATAATTAACTCATGCATTAATGACTCTAGGATTATCCAAAAATTATAAAACTTGACCCACAAGTCATATTAAGTATGTTGAATACGAATGTAGTATTATTTCCATTTTTTTATATTGTTTATTATTTTAATTATTGAGTTTAAAGTTTTACACACTTTCTCTCTCCTAAATAAAATAAAATATTAAACATTGATGAAATTAAATACAAATTCACACATAGACTCTTTGATATATAGATTACGAATTTGGTATTAGTTTTCCAATTTGAGGATGTTAGATATATTATTTCACCTTATTGTCTTATCTGCTATTCTCTTTTAATAAAAACTTTAATATATGCATTTATCTTCCAAATTAGGTGATACTTGGCCTTAAGTTTCTTTTAGATCAAGAAAAGGAATTTGCATATCAAATTATCTCATGGTTTCCTATTTGTGATTTTTGAAACAACATATTCCTCATTATCCTCTTTTAATCCATTATATCCCATATTATCTTCAATTGTTGTCCTTATTATCTCGTTTATGTGTATTTTGAGATTTCTCTCCTTTTTCATAAACTAAAAAGCACTAGAAAGTTCTAGGACGAAATATTTTATTATTTTTATTACTTAGTGTACAATTTGCACTTCAAGCCCATCATTAAAAACCCAACTGAAGCATTTGTGCATATAACCCTATATTAAGAATATATGTGAAATATTTATCCGGTTAAGTTCTTTAATTTCTTATTATCATCCAAAAAAGTCATTATTAAGTAAAAGTATTTTATATTCTCTTAATTACATGTATTAGCTTATCCTTGTTTGGCTAAGTCAAAAGGGTAAAACTATTAGGGTATGATTCTATTTCTGGTATGTTACAACAAGAGTGCTACATCCCAACATCTACATTAGATGAAATTCATGACACACATTCTTCCTCCACATAACAACCAAGATGATTATAAGATTGAAGAATCTAATTAGTTATTAGAGAGTGTTGTCTATCAAGGCAGTAGGCCAAAAGCTAAAAGAGTCATAAGTCAAAAATTCCAATGCAGAAGAAGTGGTCTCATGTAGGAAATCACACAATGTACCCTCCACCTCCACCCTAGAATTATCCTTTAGTTTTGGGACCTTATGGGTACCCACCTCATCTAGTGCTAGTCACTGCATTGATAGTCGTAATTCACACAGATATCCAATACACTATTAACCCACAATATGGAAGCAATCATACACAAATTGGGAGATCTAAAGGTCAAGATAGCAGAAATTGACACCTTCTAAGGTCACCACTAGAAGATGACAGTGCTTGATTGCCTAAACATGAAAAATGGAGATGCATTTTCAAAATTGATTCTTTCTCTCACCAACATCAAACAGGAGATACCAACAAAAAAAATCATGGAGAAGGTTCACACCCTTAGAGTCATCTCTTATTATTATTATTATTATATTGGTCCAACACCTTGTGGAATTTCGAACCTTAAAGGAGCGTCCTAGTTCGTTGCCAAATAGTTATAATTATAATGTTCGCTATGATTATCACCGCATCTCAGGAAACAAAATAGACTCATGTATATCCCTTGAGAACATCATTCAAGACCTAATACATGTAGATGTGGTCCAATGATTGCCACTACAAAAATCACTTCAGAGCCTACCACCAAAGAGCTAGAGGCAACCAAAAAATTGATTGAATCCCTACATGATCCTGAGAATAGTGGGAGACACACTAATTGATGCATTTGCGAAGTTGACCAAGCACCCACTCAAGCTAGATCTCTACCAAGGAGAATCCAGACACATAACTATTACGAGCCCCAAAGCATCTAGAGATTTTGGAGGATATATCAAATTGTTTTTATTTAAAAATTAGTAAAAAAATAAAATGAAAAAAAATGAAAGTTCAAAATGAAAAACTCAAAAATCATAATAAAAAATCAAAATTTTAAAAAGAATCAAACTCAAATGAAGGAGTCATCAAAATCAATAAAACATTCACTTAATCAACTTAAGTGCCTGAACACCTCCCTATGTGCCCTGAAGTGAAAGGGTCAAAATAGAATCATAGGGCCTAGGATGGAATGGGCACAACTTTTATCTTGAGACCCCAATGGTTCACAAACCTAATGTCACTCATAAAAATCACTCAATCAATGAAATTATCTAAAGCTAAAATTGTAGGATGAACTTCCATCTTAAAACTGACAACCTGGGCACCCAAAAGGTGAGTTGGAACAAACCCATCAAGTTAGCACATCCTAAAAACAAATTGAGAGGTCATTCCCTACATGAACATTAATGTTTAAACATAACAACATCCCTTCGCACGGTGCACAAAGATAGGTGGACTAGAGGATAGAGAGTTTGGATCCCTTACGTCGTTTATCACATCTCACTGTATTCCATGATGATGTATCTTGGGGACCAAAAATGGGGAACCTTCTCTAGAAAACTCCCATTAATCTCCAATTCAAGTTACCATCCCAAGTCTTTGAGCATCAATGCCCACAATGTCAAAGAATTAACTTAATATACATTAATTGTGAAACCCAAAGAGCACCTGAACCATGTTATTTGCTTGCAATGAATTGCTTTTTAAGCATGACATCTCAGACTAGTGGAGCACAAATCTCTCTTTCGGGAGTCAAAAGCTCCTATTCTAAGGTTCAAAGCATCAACATCTATGAATATAAATGTAGAATTACCAAAAAAATGAATGACCTAAAGGACACCTGAGAATGTGGATATGTTCTTGTGACACATTGCATACATCAAGAAGTGTCCAGAATAGAGCCCATAGGGTTGTCTCTAACACCTGGTTCCTTAAACAAACTAAGTGGGGATTTGCCACTTGAATACCTACTACATAACACAATTTGAGTTGTAGCCATATGATTTTGAGAGCCAGTGGAGCATCAAATTCACCCTAAATGGATTTTTTCCTAGGGGTACACCTGCCTATGATCATCCTGAGGGATAAACAGACCTACCATAGAAAGATTTTGGCAAACTTGAACATTCTTGTGAACTCAAATCACCTTAAACTCTAGGACTAGAAGGTGGCAAGTAGGATCAGCATGTTAGTTTTCTTTTTCCATCATATAATGTAAAAGTATTACATGGACACCCCTCACATCTCATGACGGCATCCCGACCAACATGGGGTGCCACCAAATTTCCAAAAGGGTCTTGATCTAGTAAACCTAAATGCTAACAAGAGGCCAAACCTTAAACAAAAAATCCCTCCAAGGGTCAAATCTTAACATCTACCATAGTGAATGAACCACAAGCAATGGTATGTTAAACCAAAAATACAAGTAAAAATCAACCTCAAAAACAACTTCACACCAAATAACATGGCCAGATTAATGTCAGAAAAAGAATTCAACATATTTGAAACAAAACAATGGGGCAAACTACTAACACCATAATTCAAATCATGATAGTCCCTTGCCTCATCAAACTCCAAAGAAAGAAGGGAAATCATGGATGATAGTGGCTCACTCTGGGTCGATATCACAAATCACATCACAAGAAAGAAGGTTTCCTTTGACAATCATGGCATATCTTCACTAACAGAGTCCATCAGTGAGCTGTTGGTAGAAGGTTGTAGACAACAAAGACAAGACAAACTATTTAGTACAAAGGAAGGGTCTAACCAAAACCTATCTCCAACTATGCTTTCTACATACTTATAGAAAGAGTTAGACAAGTCACATCATCTGCCAAGATATTGATAACCTTACCTACATTCCAAGACAAACCTGCAACCATGAATGAGGGTCACCTCTAATCAATTAATATGGCCTCATGTGGCATGATCTCCACACAATAGCTACCATATTAGTAAGGGACATCTGGTCTAAAGACCTTGTAGAAGTATAACCAAGATTTGATGAAATCATGTCATCTTGAAACACTTCTCTCATAGTAGATCCAACATCATACAACCTCTATTGATGATAGTCATGGAACATCTTTATGCATTAATTGGTCTTCACAAGGCTGCCAGAGACCTCTTAGAAACACGACATTAGTTCCACATCAATAGAAGAGACTTAATGATACCCTCAACCTTGATTGTTGTCCACCACCATCATCAAATCTTTCACAATGACATCCCTTCCCTTCAGAATATGTGAAGCTAAGGATTTCAAAGGTCTATACAACCTACATCACAATTCATAGATAAAGCATGACCTAGAGTCATCAACCATGTAATCAGTGGAAACAAACCTTATTGAGATTTTACCTCAATTTAAAAGTCCTAAACTCTTCTATGCATCCTCAACCATGACTAATTCTACATATGGTTGCTTCCAATCTTTCATGGTCCTAGATCATGACCTAAAACTAAAACAAACCCACAATGATATGTTAAATTTCTACATGGAACAATAACTTCAATAAGGACCTACATTCATGTAGCAATCTACAAAATCTATGCCCTACACCATGTAGACGCTCTTGATTAAGCTCTTGATTGTGCTTGGGGCCTAACTACCATCTAGATCATGAATCACATAATATGATATGATCCATACTCCAGTCAAATTCAAAATATCATGATCATATTAAATCCTAATTCATCCATAATAAACCCTTATCCAATCTATGCATCTCCTCTCCTGGATGCCCTATCTAGATTAGGAAATTATCTTTCTTAAATCCCTACATTAAGGTAAGCATAAAACAAAAGCCATCTACTCAAATAGTATATAGGTTAATTTCTATTCTAAATAGGCATACATTAACTGAATCTGACAATATCACAAGCCCTATCTCAAATCAGATTTCTTCACGAACAAAGTGATACTAATATAGGCATCTAAATTCAAGGCATATCTTGAATAAAAACTCCCTCTACTTTAAGGCTTACACTCAAATAGGTCACTGCTTCTCATCCCTATACATAATAGATATCCCTTTTAAAGCCTACATCCAATAGGCACCTTGTTCAGAGCCCTATCTCAAATATGGTCTCCCTTCAATTTAATCCCTACATTGAAGTAGGCCCCTGCGTCTATGTCCTATCCTAAATTGGCTTCCTTTTGAAATACCCTCATCCAACAAAAGCCTTATTGTAATCCCTATCCCAAATGAGCATTCCCTTCCAGTTTAATCCCTATGATCAAGTAGGTCCCTATTTTTATTCCCTATTATGAATAGGCATACCTCCAGATCACAATGCTGACATATGTGTTGAACATTGTCCATATTTTGATAATGACTTAACCTTCCATTCACATGTATCTAATATGCTTGTTAGAGAATGATTTCAGGCATTAGGTACATGAAAAGGATCCAATCGCTCAAGCCCAAGCTTGCATTAGTTCAAGTCAAAAGAAATACAAATGCTATTTTGTGGAAAACACTTCAAACCACCTTAGAACATTTTTGCAATCATTTTTATTGATGATATGACTTGTAACTAGGATGAGAAAAATAAGGGACACTTAATGCCAACGTTTGATCACTTAAATTCATTATGTAAAATTCATCACAGGAACTTCATCGGTCGAGTTTCTAACTCGACTGATCCTTAATGGATTTTGGGAATGAATGTTGATCGGTTGAGCTTCACTTTCATAGATCTCGACCAATCCCTCTGTAGACCAAACTTAATTTAAGTTGATCGGTCGAGTTACCTCAGGACAAACTTAACCAATGGTTTAAATTGGCTTTATCTCATAGTTTGATCGATCGAGTTATCTTTATTGAAACTCGACCAGATCCACTGTATGAAGAATGCAAAAAAAAATGATTCTAACCGTTGGAGGGGTGAAAAAATCGAAGTTATATCTGTTGTAACCCTCCAAGCATCTAGTAAATGTTTACACCTGTTGCCACACTCTAGTGGACACCCCCAACTATAAATAGGACCTCTTGAAGTTCATTCTATGGTTGCTTTTTTGTGCTATTCAAGGTACTTGCAATAGTTGAGTGACTTTAGTTCACATAAGCCACTTTCTCTCTCTTGATTGCAACTCAATTTGTCATTATGAAAGATATAGGTCTTGTGTGAAGAGAGCTACCCATTTGTATGCTTGTAAAGATCTCAAGCTTCTTCTTTCCCATCCCTTTCTCAAAATCTCTTGCTTGTTGAAAGCTTCTCCATGAGAAGGAGAAGGAGCATGCTTCTTTAGTTGGAGAAGAAGGTGCTCAAGACTACTCTGAGTGAAGGAGATGGTCAAGGTAAAAGATCCAAGGAGATGAGTAGGTAAAGCCTCAAGTCCGAAGACTTGTTGCATGATGGGGAGGACCTTGGTGAAGGCATCCAGCTTATTACAAGAGTGGGTAAGACCATTGTGAGGTAGAAGACTAGCTCTTGGATAGGTAAGATCTTGATTGTAAGGTTGTTGGATCCCTTAACCTTAAAGGGAAGCTGGGTATCCTTGTCCCAAAAAAGGAAGGTCATTTGTTGTAACTCTTATAAGTGAATATAAGGAGTAGTAAAGCTTAAGAAATCCTAGAGCTTGACCACTCTAGGTAGTGGACTGACTCTCTCCTAGTTTGGAGAGTGGAACCACTCTAAACAACTTCTCCAATTGGTTTCTTTCAATTTCTCTCATCCTTGCTACCCATCCTTAGATTTCCATCAAATTGACTATTTACAATTATGCCTAGTTGAAGTAAATTGAAGGTCTAACTAGTTTTTTGCAAGTTTTGAATCTCTATTCACCTCCCCTCTAGAGCCCTCTGATCCAATTAGTGGTTTCAAAACTACATTCTTCTCTAACACATCTCCCACGATACGAGAAGATGGATGACATACTTGAGTCTCTCAACCTAGAGGGAAGCTTCTCCATGCTACCACCAGTCTTTGAGGGGACCAATTACCTCTATTGGAAGTGATGGATGCAATTCTTCCTCCAAGGAACCAACTACGACATGTGGAAGGTGGTGATTCTTCCATACAAGGAGCCAACTAGTGACGTAGCTACTTGGGATGAAGCTACAGTCACGAAGGCATAGCTCTATGCCAAGGCAGTTAACATCATCTATGTTTCCCTCACTCCTTTTGAGTTCAACCTGATCTCATCTTGGGACACAACCCATGAGATATGGAACAGGTCGTACATCACATATGAAGGCACACAACAAGTCAAGGAGTCCAAGATTTACATTCTCAATGGACTACTTAAGAACTTCAAGATGGGAAAGAAGGAAAGAGTGGAAGACATGTACTCCCAACTCAACACCATTGTCATTGTACTTGCATCCTTGGGACAAATCTTGGATGGAGGGGCAATCAACTCCAAGATACTTAGGTCTGTTCCTAAGAGATGGGATTCCATGGTGACTTCAATTGAAGAAGTAAGAAGCCTTGGAGACCTAGATATATAGGAGCTCATTGGAAACCTTCAAGCCCATGAGACAAGGCTAAAAAAGCAAGAGGAAGATGAAAATAAAAAAGAGAAGTCAAAGAATATTAAAGGCAATGCCGTCAAAGCCCAATTGGAGGCAATGATCCTTCAAAAATAACTTGCTTGCTGGTCTTCTCCTACCTCCTCAAGTGAAGATGACAATCTTAGTGATAATGAAGACAACTACTCCAAGGGAAAGCACTTCAAAGAAAAGCCTTCCTCATCCTTAACTCCTAGGTGCTATGAGTGTGGACAAAAGGGGCATTAAAAGAATAAATGTCCAAAGGCCAAGAAGAGCCACCACAAGAGAAGCCATAAAAAGAAGGATGATTATAAGAAAGAAGGCAAGTAAAAAAGGAAGGATAAGAAGGAGAATAGAAGTAAGGATGCAACTCATGCGGATTGGGAAGAATCCTTTTCAAGTGGCTCAAATTCTGATGAAGGTGAATGTCATTTTGCACTCATGGCCCCCACAAGTGAAGATATAGGTGAGGTAAGTGAGGTAAGCTTGCATGAGTTGTCTAAAGAAACTCTTATAGAAATTCTTAATGCTACCCAATCTTCTTATTCCAAATGTGAATCTAATGAAAAGAGGTTGGGTAAGATTATTGAGGATCTTTATGCTAAAATTGGCATCCTTGGTCAAAATGAGAAAGTGCATCTTGAGAGCATTGATTCCTTGCAAGGGAAATTTCTTGATCTTGAGCTCCAATACGTTGGATTTGAAGTTGTGAATGGTGTCTACCTTAAGAACATTACTAGTCTTAAGGATGAAAACCAAGCCCTAATAGATAAAGTTGCTTTGCTTGAAATTGAAAATGTTGAAATTAAGCTTGTCTGTCATGCTCGTAGGGATGAGAAAAATACTTATCTTGATGAACTTAAACTACTTAGAACTAAAAATGCTAGGCTTCTTGCTCAAGTAAATGATTTATCATCTAGACCTATTTTTCCTAGAAAGGATTTTGCTTCTATTACTCTTGAAAAAGATCCATATTTGACTAAAGCTCTCTATCTTGAGGCTGACCTGCTGCATGCTAATGATGATATTGCTCAGTTATCTTCTACTTTTGTCACTCTTACCAATGATAGTCACAAATTGATAGCTACTTTACAAACCTTCCTCCAAGGGAAGAAGTCATTCAATGAAGCCTTGGATCACTCCACCAATTATAATGGTACGAGTGGTTTAGGATATGAGGGTCCTCTAAAAGGCAAAGGTAAAGGCAAAGGTAAGAAGAAGAGCAAGAAGTCTCCAATCTTCCATGGAGAGTATTCTAGATCTATGAATCATATGGTTTGTGTTCATTGTAAGAGTGATGATCATTATTATACTTATTGTCCCTACAAGTATCAGGAGACCAACCCAAAGATGAAGTGGGTCCCCAAGGGTAACCATGGATCCCAAAGTTTGAATTGGGCACTGATTATCTTCCTTTCTTGTAGGTGAATGGCAAATGGATTGTTGATAGTGGCTGTTACAAACACATGACGAATGAAATCAGCCATTTCAATAAGTTTGCAAACAAGAAAGGATGTTCAGTGACATTTGGGGACAACAACAAGGGTAAGGTAATAGGTGAGGGTGATGTAGGTGATTCACTTTGTAACCAGAATGTACTTCTTATGGATGAAATTCTAGTAGATGAGCTACATCACAATTTAAGAAGTGTTAGTCAACTTTGTGATAATGGTTATCTTGTGCTATTTACTTCTGTAAAATGCTTGCTTCTAGATTCTCTCTCGTATAATGTCATATATAAGGGGAACCAAAAATGGTAATTTTTATATTATTGTGCTTGACTCTTTTAAGCTTATTGTTGGTAGATGTCTTGTTGCTAATTTAAATGATATTTCTTTATGACACCGTAGGATGGGCCATGTAAATATGCATTAAATGAAGAAGTCGAGCAAAAAGGATTTGGTCAAAGGAATTCCCAAATTGGATTTTGAAAAGGATGAGGAATGTCAACCTTGTACCCAATGAAAGCAAACCAAGTCCTCCAAATCCAAAGGAGTCCTTAGTATCAAAAGATTTCTTGAGCTTCTTCACATTGATATATTTAGGCCAATGTGTACACAATCACTTCGTGGTAGAAACTATTGTCTTGTGATAGTGGATGATTTTTATAGATATGCTTGGACGTTCTTTCTTGTTTCAAAAAGTGATACTCTTAATATTTTCTCTACTTTTTGTAAACGATTTGAAAATAAACTTCTTTCCAGATTGTTTCTATCCACAAAGATCATGGGTAAGAGTTTGAAAATGATTTGTTTGAATGGTTTTGTGAGGAATCCAAGTTTGAACATAACATTTCTTCACCTCTAACACCTCAACAAAATGTGTTTGTAGAGAGAAAGAATTGGTCACTACAAGATATGGCTAGGACTATGCTTCTAGTGTATGATACTCCAAAGAAGTTTTTGGCCGAAGCTGTTAGTACTTCATGTTTTGTGCAAAATTGGGTTTTTACTCATCCCTCTTTGAAGAAAACCCCCTATGAGCTATGGAGTGGTAGAATGACTTCCATTGACTTCTTTGATGTTTTCAGTTGTCCTTCTTTTGTATTGAATGCCAAGGATTCCCAAGATAAGTTTGATCTAAAATCTTATAAGGCTTTCTTTCTTAGCTATAGCACTACCATCAAGACTTATAGAGTATATAACATTGAATTGTATAAAGTAGAAGAATCTATCATTGTTAGATTTGTTGAGACTAACCCCTCTATTTCAAAGAGTGTTAATCATGGCATTGCAAATCGGTTTATCCCTCATTTGAGAGAGCTAAACATTGGTGAAAAAGAAAAAGATGTGTCAGTTGATGAAGAAGAAAAGAATGAAGAAAAGAAGGATCCAACCCCCCGCTTTGCAACGCATCATCCTAAAGAGATCATCATAGGCAATCCTTTTAAAAGGGTGAAGACACATGCTACCTACAGCAAAGAACAAGCAGACAACTCATTCATCTCCCAGTTGGAGCCAAAAGATGTCAAAGAAGCTCTTAAAGAAGATTAGTGGATTCTCATCATGCAAGAAGAGTTGCAGCAGTTAGAAAGAAACAAAGTGTGGACTCTTGTGCCAATACCAAGTGATAGAAAGATCATTGGCACCAAATGGGTCTACCGCAACAAGTTGGACGAAAGAGGGAAAGTGGTAAGGAATAAAGCAGGGTTCACTGCTCAAGTCTACAATCAACAATAAGGTATATATGTTGATGAAACATATGCACCTATAGCTACACTTGAGTTAATTATAATGTTCCTTGGTTTTAACACTCATGAGAATTTTCTACTTTATCAAATGGATGTTAAAAGTGCATTTTTGAGTGGTACAATTGAGGGGGAAGTACATGTTGCACAAGCTCAGGGCTTTGAACATGATGACTTTCCTAACCATGTTTATTTGTTGCAAAAAGCTCTCTATGGTCTCAAACAAGCACCTCGATCTTGGTATGAGAAATTAAAGAACCTCTTTTTAGATAATGACTATATCATGGGCAAGTAGATTCTACCTTGCTTCTAAAGCACACTTCTAACAATTTTCTGATCATTCAAATTTGAATTGATGATAGTATCTTTGGCGGAACAAATCTTAATCTTTTCAAGGACTTTAGTGATTTTATGCAGAGTGAGTTTGAGATTAGCATGATGGGAAAGCTTACATAGTTCCTTGGCTTTCAAATCAATCAAATAAAAAATGGGAACTTCATCAACCAAGACAAGTATACAAGTGAGCTACTGAAGCACTTTAGGATGGAGAACACCAAGCCAATGGACACCCCCATGTCAAACACTTCCAAGCTTGATAAAGATGAAGAAGGAGAAAAGGTATATGAGAAGCTCTATAGAGGTATGATTGGAATTTACTTTATTTAACTGCCTCTAGACCTGATATAATATTTAGTGTTGTCTTTTGTACTCACTTTCAATCAAGTCCTAGGAAATCACATCTTATAACAGTTAAGAAAATTTTATGGTATCTAGCCAAAATCCCAAATTTTGTACTATGGTATCCTAAGTCAAGGGACTTTACTCTTATTTCTTATAGTGATACAGTGCACAAGTGGAACTTGCTTCTTTCTAGGACCTTGCCTAGTTTCATGGTTTTCTAAGAAACAAAGCACTCTGCTCTTTCAACGATTGAGGTTGAATAAATTGTAGCTGCTAGTTGTTGTGCCCAAGTCCTATGGATGAAGCAAATTCTCTAATACTTGAACATTTATTTTGATGCTTCCCCAATCTATTGTGATAATACTAGTGCAATTAATCAGTCTTACAATCCTATATTGCATAGTAGGGCTAAATATATAGAGGTCCGTCATCACTTTCTTCATGACCACATTGACAAAAAGGATATATATCACGCATGTGGATACGAAGAATTAGTTTGCGGACATTTTCACTAAAACTCGCTAGAGAGCAATTTACTTTATTCAATCAAATCTACTTATAACTTCTCTTGATGATATTGATGTGCCTTCTAGCTAGTTGTTATCTTACCTATATGTTTCTTTCTTATATTGATCATCTCTTACTTAATATGTGCTATAGTTATCATGTTTCTTCCTTGATTGTTTCTCATTTTGGGTATTTTTAAATGTATATTTGATCACAAAATAGTACCCTATGATGAGTGAAATGTGACTTAATATGTCAACAAATTCATAATAGGATAAAGAAATAAATTTAATTTGCACCCTATAGGATAGAAATTAAATTTTCTATGTTTTTTGACTGGCTACCTGTCAGTCAAGTTTCCAACTCGACCGATCCCAGGCCAAGGTCAAGGGTGTTTCTCTTCATTGGTCGAGTTTTCCCAGGACAAACTTAACTGATAGTCAGGATAGTAAAATAGTTTTCCACTAACATTTCTCCCTCTCAACTAGAGAAAAGTCAACTAATTCCAAGATATAGCCCCTCTAACCTCAACCCTAGGTGCGACCATCCCTTCCCTTGCCTAGCCTAACCTTCCTTACCTCTCCCACACCCTTTCTAGGTGGTTATATGACATGTTGGTGAGTTCATTCTCCATTTTTTGGTTTTTCTTTCCTTTCAATCTGACCACCATGGTATCCAACCAAAGAAAAAGAGCTACTCCAGGTGGTGTACCCTCATCCTCATCCAACCCTTGCCTAATCTCTTTTTATAAAACCTCCTTTGTCTCTTTGGAAGCTCTTGATCGCTACAAGGAGCTCCTTCCTAGGAACCCCTTTCCTTTTAGAGCCTTGTTTGAGCCTCCTCTCAAAATAAAGGATGTTATCAAAGAGATTTATGATATTTTCTATACCCATCACCTAGGAGCATTGTGCATAGAACGTTGGTGCTTTCATAATTCCAATACAAGCACCAAGGCGGTCCATGAATTCTATGCCAACCTTTTATGGAACTAGGACACTTTAGTGCCATGACCCGATAGCCAGGTTATCCTCACTTTCATGATTACCAGAATCAAATTCAAAATCTCTTAAGATTCCTTGAACATCGTTTTCAATGGAACAGAGGTCACCGACTCATGGAGAAAGGATTATCCTAACTATTTTGACCTTTTCGACCTGAAGGCTTTCTACAAGCTCTTCAACCTCACTCTTACCAACATCCACAATTTCTTGAAGAAGTCTTAGGTAACCTATAAGAGGAAGTTGACCTTGCCATCCTCTCCCCTCAATCTCAAAAATAGGATGCTCGCGTTAGTTATTAATTGTAACGTCCACTCAAAGAAAAATCAAATGGAGATTGCAGAAAACACTACTATAATCATGTATTGTTTGTTGAAGAACGTTGGAGTCAAATGGTCCCAATATATCCTACATCAAATGATTTGCTTTGACTTTGGGAAGAAAACTCGTGGTACCCACCCACCCTATGCTTCCTTGATATGTGGCGTGTTTGCTTTTGCTACCTAGAAATATCTTTTCCATTATCTATATTACAAATCTAGTGGGAAAGAAGTTTGCATTAGTGAAACCACAATTAAGAAGACCTACCAGCCTACATCTTCTACCACACTGGGAGACTCTACCTCCACCCAGGCGCCTCCACCTCCACCACCATCCCAACCTACTCGTACCTCCTTCAATGTATCAAATGAAACTCTTACGGGATGTATGATGCATTAGCAGGTGTACAAGCTTCAAGTTTAGGATCACATGCACTAGGACCTCTGACAGATCATATCTAACATGAAATTTTCATGCAGCCAACCTTACCCCTCCTACCAGACCTACATAGGATGTGACTATGCTTCATATGCATACAATCACTTCTACTTGGCCCCTCCACCTGATGCTTCTGATGGTCCTGCCCCTTCCCCTGGAGTGCTTCCTTCTATGGCATTGCTTGTTGGCCTTTTTCCTACCCTACTTTCCAGCATTGGCACTTCTGCTCCCTCTTTCCCTTAGGGACAGGAGTTACACTCTCTTGGCATGACTTGGGATGAGTAGAATGCCCTATGGCCCAGTCGTGGTTTTGGTCCTTCTGCCAATGAGGAGATGCCAGACTAGGATGATCACGAAGCCATTAATGATGACGAGTCCACTAAGGATGATGGCTCTGATGCTAGTTGTGATGGCTTTACCGGTGCCTCTGGTGATGAAGGTGATGTTTCTATCTCTGCTACACCTTCAGATGGAGATGAGGACTATGAGCCTGAGGATGAAGATGATGATGTGGATGATGATTCTATTGAAATAGATAGCTTAGATATAGTTTATATTTCTTAGTTTCTTAGTCTCTAGATGTTGATCATACACAACTTTGTAGACTCTTATGTATTAAGACATTTCGGCATGGTATCTGAGATGTACTATTTTATAATCCTACTATTTTATTATTAATTTATGGCTCTTGTAGTAAGGATATGTACTAGTTTTGTAATCTTAATCATATGTACGTACCCTAACTCTTTGGTTGACCTATATATTATGAGTTTGTGGTATGTTATTCCATATTTTTATTATGACATTGGATTGCTCATTTCTCTTTTCCTCATCTTTGTTTGATGTGTTCTATATGTGGTTGTTTGTTTTAGCTTGTGTTTTTGGATAAGACATGTTTTTAGCTCGTCTACCTCCCTGCCTTTTTGAGATGACAAAGGGGGAAAAGTGCTCTCAACCATTTTTCTTGAACTCTTATATGATCCTTTTCTTGTCTATTAATTGTTTAGGTAAGCATGAATATATGTTAAATGAATATATCTTATATGTGAGTTGCTAGGGGGCCATATAGTATGTATATGTGCTATGCTTATTTGTGGATAGACTAACCCTATAGGTTTAGGTAAGCATGAATTGAGGGGGAGAAATCACATTGTTTAAATCAAGTATTCCCTTGCAATTCACAAGGTAAAAGGTTCAACTTTCACATCCTATCTAAAAGGTAAATGTTTAAATTTTATATCCTTTTCAATATGTTGAGGAATGGTTTGTCATTTTCAAAAAGGGGGAGAATGTTGACCCAAGTGTTGAACATTGTCCATAATTTGATAATGACTTAACCATTCCATTAATATGTATCTAATATGTTTGTTAGAGAATGATTTCAGGCATTTGGTACATGAAAAGGGTTAAACCTCTCAAGCCCTAGCGTGGCTTCATTCAAGTCAAAAGCAATACAAATGCACTTTTCTGGAAAACACTCCAAACCAACTAAGAACATTTTTGTAATCATTTATAGTGATGATATGACTTGTAAGTAAAATGAGAAAAAATCAGGGATACTTAATTCCAACATTTGATCACTTAAATTTCATTTTGTTAAATTCATCACAGGCACTTCATCGACTGACTTGCCAATACCACCTATCCTTGATGGGTTTTGGGAATGAATGTTGATCGATCAAGTCTTATTTTCACATAACTATACCAATCCCTCTGTAGACTAAATCCATTTAAGTGTATTGGTAAAGTTACCTCATGACAAACTTGACTGATGGTTTAAATTGGCCTTGTCGCATAGTGTGACCAGTCGAGTTATCTTTATTGAAACTCAACCAAATGCATTGTACAAAGAATGCATAAAAGGTGATTCTAACCGTTGGAGGGGTGCAAAACCCATAATTATATCCATTCCAACTCTCTAAATGGTTAGTAAACATTTACAAGTGTTATAAATAGGACCTCTTAGAGTTCATTCCAAGGTTGCTCTTTTGTGCTATTCAAGGTCCTTCTATAGTTGAGTTCTTTTAGCCAACTTGAGCCCCTTTATCTCTCTTGATTACAACTCAATTCATCATTATGAGTGAGATAAGTCTCGTTGGAAGAGAGCTACCCATTTGTATGCTTGTAAAGATCTCAAGCTTCTTCTTTCACATCCCTTTCTCTAAAGCTCTTGCTTGGTGAAAGCTTATCCAAGAGAAATAGAAGGAACAAGCTTCTTCAACTGGAGAAGAAGGTGCTCAAGGCTACTCTGAGTGAAAGAGATGATCAAGGCGGAAGATCCTAGGAGCTGAGTGGGTGAAGCCTCAAGGACGAAGACTTGTTGCATGAAGGGGAGGACCTTGGTGAAGGAATCCAGATAATTGCAAAAGTGGGTAAGACCTTTGTGAGGTAGAAGACTAGCTCTTGTATAGGTAAGACCTTGATTGTAAGGTTGTTGTCTCCCTTGACCTTAGAGGGAAGCTGGGTATCCTTTTCCTAGAAAAGGAAGGTCATTTGTTGTAACTCTTACAAGTTAATATAAGGAGTAGACAACCTTAAGAAATCCTAGAGCTTGACCTCTCGAGGTAGTAGACTGACTCTTTCCTAGTTTTGAGAATGGAACCACTCTAAACAACTTGTCCAATTGGTTTGTTTCAATTTCTCTCATCCTTTCTACGCATGCTTTGATTGCCATCAATTTGACTATTTGCAATTATGCCTAGTTGAAGTAAATTGAAGGTCTAACTAGTTTTCTGCAAGTTTTGAAGTTGTATTCACCCCCCTCCAAAGCCATATGATCAAACACAAAAGTCCTATATTTAGTTAGGAATTCTAACAAAGGTCCTATAATCTGATAGACATCCACAACTATAGACCTATTTTGAATAGGCATACATTGATCTACTCGAATAAATATAGTAATTCGTATCTTAAATAGGCATTATTCATGAACCAAGTACAATCCTGAATAGTCATCCACATCAAGCCATATTTTGGAAAAGGTGTCTTCTTGAATCAAACTCTAAATTCAAGTAGGAACTCCAAAGAAAGCTCTACATTCGTGTGTTCACTTTTAGTGAAATCCCTATCAATAGATTGGAACCTCAACCAAAGGCCTATGTACAGTAGTTCTTACCAGGCTCAACCATCTTATATTGATGACATGCTCTAGGAAGCAGACAATATTTCAGTACAGTCACTGGTCATAAAGGCCACCTTAAATCTGTAATTTTTTCTAGAGAATGATCTTATCAATCTTATTAAATCAAAAAATTCTTTAGGGAGCAGATAGATTCTGATACATCCACTATTTCTCATGTTAAATCTGAAAACTTTTTTTGTTTCCTAACCTTATATATCTTGAGCATTTCTAGAGAACTAAAAATTGTATATGGAGTAGACAATTAAACAATACAGTCACTTGTCATAAAGCCCACCTTATATCTAGAAATTTGTCTAACACCCAAACATATCCAACACAAGCTCTATTGAAGAGCTAGACTATGTTCTTGAAGGTCCTAACTAGGAACTTGGAACTCTTCAAATGGCTAGTTGATGCTTTGTTCATCCCTACATCTGGTAGGATCTTTTTGATAAATGCACATACTTTCATTTCCATATCTATTGATAATTTAATACCTTAACCAGAGCCTTGTATCTTCATACCTAATGAGACACAATATCACTTCAAGAATGAACCACTCCTAGTGGGGATGTAGTTCAAAGGAATGTTGGTCAAATGAAGTAAGAACTAGAGAATAGGAGATAATTGATTGTTGACACTCTAGGGGACATATGACATACCAGTGGAGGAACATGTCTTGGAGGGCCCCTTAATGTTGGATAATAACCTGATGCCCAATATTAACATTTTGTAGAACTCTTCCCATGAACTTTATCCTTTAGAACTCTGAAGGCTTTAATAAATAGATGATTACCCAGCTACATTCACTGAACGTGAAGGCCACCATAACGTAGCATATTTTTCTAGTTCCCAATCTTGATCATCTTAAGTATTTTCAAAGAAAAAGAACAACTGATATGATGCTTTCAGAGATCCTAACAAGAAATCTAGAATTATTTAAATAGATGGTTGATGCTCTAAGGATTATACAACTGATCGATACATTTACTAGTCTTAAAGTCCACTTTAAAGTTGGAAACATGTTTGATTCCCAACGTAATCTATCTTGAGCACTTTTGAAAAACTAGAAACACCCAAAATCTGGTAACTTGTCTATTACCCCAGATATGGTCCAAGCTAATGACCTATAATTGAACTGATTGTGCCTTTAGTTCCAAATTTTTATTGTGTTGGATCATGACTTAAAACTAAACCAATCATGCACTCATTTTTTAAAATCTCTTTAATGTTAATATCATGATATGAGACTACGTTAATCATGTCCTAAACATGTATCAACATTTTTGATCCTTACATCTAGTAGGAACTTTTGATATGATCATATATGCTTTCATTTCCATATTTTACAATAATTTATCAATAGGAATATAGTTCTTATGTAGCTCAATCAAATCATGTGAGAACTAGAGAGTCGGGGATAATCATTCCTAGACAATCTAGGGGACAAATGATTGAATGGGTTAGGAACATGTCATGTATTGTAACATCCCTGACCTGGGTTATGAACCAACCCTATGTGTTTTGCTTAAGACATGTGATTAGATGCGTGTGGTTATCCTTTGATATGTAATTAAAGCTCCTGAGGAACTTATATTTCCATTTCTGTCCTTTTTGAACAATGTTGTAATATTGTTTTGTTAAAAGTGGATCTATGTGCAAATTACCCAATCTGAGGGGTTAACTTGCAAATTGCACATGTTAAGATGTTCCTCTGGTGTAGTGACATCATGAGAATGAATATAATGTAATGATATGGATTCTCCAAGCTTGGGCACCAAGATATAGCTTGTAGAGCAATCCTTGTGCTTTAAAACCTAGTTTTGGTGTAAAGTGCAATTTACCCAAAACATAGGGTGAAACATGTAAAATATACCTCTAGAGTATCTCTCATGCATCTTGGCATCAAGTAGAGTAAAAAAATGAGGGGGTGCCTCATTTGTATAATCATATAAGAGGGATAACCTTTATAAGTAAATAATCAAGATGTATGCAAAATGACCCTTTTATATGTGCAACTTACTAAAGTGTTTGGCTTCTTTTCCTCTAAACCATGGTTGAGAGAAGGGTTTTGCATGTGTTAAGAAGGGAGAAAACGTGTCAAAGAAGTGGAGAAGGGCGTGGAGGATATAGATGTAAAATAGAAGAAGTAATTATCATTGCCTTGAAAATGTACCCAAAATATATAAGCACATCTCTTTTACAAGGCAAGGGATCGTTCCCTTCATTTCCTTTTCTTATCTTCTTGCTTGGACCAACTAAGGAGGAGCTCAGGAGCATAGGAGGACGACCAAAACTTAATTGGGTAAGTTTAATGGCCATCTAGCTCGAATTCATGGAGGAAATCCCATTACAAGGTTGGTTTGCTAGTTTTCCTTACACAACTCTTCTTTCTAGCCATCTTCTCCATCCAATTCTTGAGGAAATGACCTTGGACGACCTGTGGAGCTCAAGCCACCATTAAATCTACGGAGCTTGGAGCTCTAGATCAGATTCTAAGCCGGGTTTTATAACTCTAAACCTTATAGCTTTGTTTATGAATCTTCTTCCTATGAAAGTGTTGCTTGTTCTCCTTCCTTTCTTACTTCTAAGTGTTCTTGCAACCAAAACCGTGAAGAACAGACCATGTTCTTGAGGTAGAAGAAGGTGGCGTCCAAAGTTTCATCCTGATCCTACTTTATCAAACGGTCTCCACCTCTTGCCCAAACGGTTTGCAAAAGCGTTTGGAAGCAAACGGTTTCAAAACCGTTTGGAGGGCAAACGGTTTCATGAGATCGTTTGGAGAAAACGGTGTCCAAGACCGTTTGGATGTGTTGACCAGGCGTTGAACATTAGGAGATCTGCTGTACACATTATGGACTAATCACCCACCAAGAATCATTAACTAATTCCAAGATAATCATCAATTGAAGGCACTTTAATCACCTAAATCCTAATCGGTTCTATTGCTGATCTCAATGATGCAATCATGTTGAAGTTTGGGTTGAGTGGCCCAAACGGTTTCAAAACCATTTGAGAATCACTCCAACGGTCTCAAGACCATTTGGTGATAACCCAAGACCATTTGGAGGTCTAGGGTTAAGTGGGGTTGACCAATTGAGGGTCCAATCATATCAAATTGTTGAGAAACTAAGTGTTGATTTGGTGACCAAACCTAGGGTTCAACCCTTAAGTAATTGACTTGGGTTTTGATGACATCATGGGAAAACAGTTTCAAGACCGTTTGGAGGATGTCCAAATGGTTTCAAAACCGTTTGGTGGTCATCCAAGACCATTTGGAGGTCTAGGGTTGACTATGGTTAAGTGATTGAAGATTGAAAGGCAATAAGTTGAAATATAATCGATTAGTGACCTAACGATCAAATCTATGGTTCAAACCTTAATAGGTTGAGTTAGGTTTTGATGTGGACTTGAGCAAACGGTCTCAAGACTGTTTGGAGGATGTCAAAACGATCCCAAAACCGTTTGGGGTCAGGTCATGACCCAATTGAGTGATGGTTCAATGGGTTCAACATCAATTAGGGTCATGTTGATGCATGTTGAAGAGTGATCGATTCCAAGCCCTAATTCACTTGATCCAAGCCCTAATTGATAATCAATTGAGGGTCAATTGAGTGTCAAATCAGGAGAGGGTGACCTAATTAACTCAATTGATAATTGGTTAACCATGGCATGAACGATTAAGGGGTTCAACATTGGAAACCCTAACTTAATTGGAAGAGTAGACACACTTTTTGGTCCATGCAGTTTTGAGGTGTTTGGACCAAACAGTCTCAAGACCGTTTGGTGTCATGCGGTTTCAAAACCGATTGGAGACCATGCGGTTTCAAGATCGATTTGTCCATGCAGTTTCAAAAGTCAAACTTGGCCAAACGGTCAACGTCACCAAACGGTCTTCACCTCACCTAGGGCAACTGGTCTTGAGTGTGTACTTGGCCATGTGGTCTTGAAAGTCAAAGGGTCCAAACGGTCAACGACTCCATGCGGTTTCAAAACCGTTTGGAGGTTGAAAGTGCAAACCGTTTAGTGTCTTTTAAGGTCAAGTATGTTTGATGCCTTAAAGGCTAAGATTGTTTAGTAGTTGTTTAACCTAAACCCTAAAGGTACCTAAAGTGATTAAGGGATCAAGTAATTAGTTGGTTGATGCATGTTATGATCAATGGTGGACATTACCAAAGTACCCTTGATGGGTTTAAGTAGTTAACACCCCTTGATCAAGCAAAACCTAATGATCATAGTAGTGAGACTTGACTTATGTTATCCAAGTTGGTTTGACTTAATCTAATCAAGAGTGAGGTAAGCATCATCTATTAGTAAGAGGAAAGAGAAGACCCCTAATATGAATGAGAATCAAGTAATATACTTCCAAAATATATATGAATGTACATAATTAGGGTATGATCCTTCATTGTGAGATCATGGAAACCCTAATCATGATGATTAATGAATATTAACCTTATTAAGGGCATGAATGAGAGTAATCTTCATACATAATGATGGTATGATATCAATTCACTATAAATGTGAATAATAAACCCTAATCTAGGGTAAAGGTGATGTAATTGATGTGGTTTTTGAATGCACTAACAAATTCACTCGGAGCTGAAATCCCCGAGCTTTTACCAAAACCAAGTGCAACAATACCACCCGCAAGCGGACGGGTCTTATCGCAGTATAGTTGAGGATCGAACCCAAAGGACAACATTTTTAAGAATCCTTGTCAGTTAGATCTAGCTCAAGTAAAACTAATATTCAGTACAATAGTTTGATTTGGGTTGTTTAAACTAAATGCAAGAAAGTAAAAGCTGAATTAAAAGATGGGTTTGGATCAATAATATGGAATCGCTGGGATGGTACCGGGTTTGACCACCGCTACACACACAAACATACTCCTTTGTAAACAATCCAGGCACGATATAACACTCCAAGTAGAGATCCTGCAGAACCCCCCATACGGGCGTCAGGTCCGCGTAAGCATCACCACAGGCATCAGATGTCTCATCAGCATCCGGATCACATGTCTTACGGCTCTGAAGATACAACATCCAACTAAGGTTGTGAACCCCCCATACGGGCGTCAGGCGCACAGAAGCGTCACCGAAGGCTAGATGGCTCGTCCCCTTGCGGATCATACACTTACGACCTCAAGGAATCACATCGGAAGTTCTCGTCAAGGAGTCAACCGCGTCAACCGATAAGCACGTAAGCGATTATAGTACGTGTAAACATCGACGATTAACAAGAAGATACAAAATCCAACTAAGGCTGTGAACCCCCCATACGGGCGTCAGGTGCACAGAAGCTTCACCGAAGGCTATATGGCTCGTCCCCTCGCGGATCACACACTTACGACCTCAAGGAATCCTATCGGAAGTTCTCGTCAAGGAGTCTAACTTGCTAAACGACGTTCATACCCATGCATTGAAGTTCTCGCAACATAGGGAGCACAAAGATGAAAACAAGCACATAACCAACCTACGAGCTTAACGACAAATGACAAAATGAAGAGTTATATACATTGTCATGGAAAGTTTAACAAAAGAACATGGTTTGCATGGGCAGCGGGGCTAGTCCCCGCATCCTAGGGAAAGTGGACTACTCGCTCATGATGCGATATACAAGAAGGATGAGAGAGAAAGAGAGATCCGCCATGAGCTCGGTGCAGAGAGTGGTCGCAGCCCGGTGAAGAAGATGCGCTCCTTGCTCCGTCTTCCTTCTCTTCTCGGCCTCCTTGGATGCAACAATAGCAGTAGATGGAGCGGAACTTGATCGGGGTGGTGCTCTGGCAGCCTGTCGGCGTCCGGATCCGATGCCTTCAAATGGGGACCCTGGGGGTCTATTTATAGGTTCAGATCTGATCCCAAACGGTTTGGAGACCGTTTGGGTGCAAAACGGTCTTGAGACCGTTTGGGCACCAAACGGTTTGGAGACCATTTGGGCACCAAACGGTTTGCTTCGATCGGTCATGGCCTTGGCGTGGTCGTGCGGCTTTAGTTCTTCAATCGATCCTTGTGCTTGCGTCGAACGGTCTTGGGACCGCACGGGACCAAAGGGTCTTGAGACCGCATGGGACTGTATGGGACCAAATGGTCTTGAGACCGCATGGGACAAAACGGTCTTGGGACTGTATGGGACCAAACGGTCTTGAGACCGCATGGGACCAAACGGTCTTGGGACCGCATGGGACCAAACGGTCGTGAGACCGCATGGGAGCAAACGGTCTTGGGACCGCATGGGACCAAACGGTCTTGAGACCGCATGGCTTTCTTTGGCAACCAGTTTCGTCATTTGTTCTTCGTGTATTCCGTCAAACGGTCTTGGGACCGCGTGGACCCAAACGGTCTTGAGACCGCAAGGATCCAAACGGTCTTGAGACCGTATGCATGGAGTTGCTTGATTTCCGTGCATTAAATGAAAGATATTTAGTTAAAATCTTGATTATTGAATCAACTAAGTAGTTTTGTGCATTATGATTCATATTAGGGTGAAAAGATGTGGAATAGAGATGGAATTGTTCCAAAAAGGCAATTGAATTTCATGATTAGTATGCACTCATCAAAATACCCCAAACTTAAATCGTTGCTCGTCCTCAAGTAACATAAAGTTTGAAAGTGTTGCCTAATGAAATACTTTCAATCCGTGTGATTTCTTCATCTTCACATCACAAATGTTTTCTTTCTGCTCAGTATGAATGAGTACCTTAACTTCCTGGGACCACTAAACACGTCTTTCCATAGCTTCGTTCCGGAATTCGTTTCCCAACAACGCTTCCTCCCCACTTTTTCCAACACCAAGCATGTCGAAGAGTTTTGTAGGAGTTCTGAGATACCCGCATAATCAACAAGTATGCATCTGATTTGACACTAGTGTAGTTCAGGATGGTGGGGCATGTATTGTGCCCTTAGGTAGAAAAAGGAGTGAAAGGTGGTATGGAAAGAAGAAGTAAATCTCTCCTCTATTCGACTCGAGATTTTTTATTTGTTTTGCAATTTCATTTATTGCATATTTTTTTGTGTGCACTATGGCATCTTTTATTGCATATCTCTCCTCTATTCGACTCGAGATTGCATTTCTTTTTGTGTGCACTTTGGCATCTTTTATTATAGATCTCTCCTCTATTTGACTCGAGATTGCATTTTTGGTGGTACACCCCTATTTATTGGAAGGGGTATGGAAGAAGTGGATATGGGGGAAGTGGCGTGCCACCCCGAACTTAGGGTTTGGCACAAGTTTGGCTATTTTGGTGGTATTGATGGATGGAGGGATACGAAGATGATAGAAGAAGTGTAGAAGATAGTTCAGATCAAAATGCAACTTGATTTACAATTCAATACTGGGTTATTCTCTTTGTCCTACTCTGCTCAACTAATGACTTGATGCAGATCCGGTGGGGATTCTGAGCCATTGTTCCACTAGTCAGTTAGGAAGCACGACGTGTTTGATCCCTATTAGTTTGACAGATACTTACCATTTTGTAAAAAGTATTATGATGTTAGGAATCATAAGCTTCACAGGATGGTTTCAGGCAAAAGGCAAGTTTCAAAAGTCAGTCCTCTTGAGGATTCACTTCGAATAAGGAGGATGTTATGATTGAAGATGCATAGCAAAAAAGTTAGTTACATTTTTATCGACAAGAGACAAAATTTCATCAGGTATCTGTTCAAAAAATTGAAAAAATTTATGATAAAGACAACTTATATGAAAGAGGGTGTTTATGGAAGTGAAGTACGTACCACCCACCCTCCACCCTGAACTTAGAGATTTGCTCATCCTCCAGCAAACCCTAAATTCAAGATGGAGGGAAAAGGAAACACCAGGTATGACTGCAAAGAATGATTTCATTCTGGTCAGCGCCACTCCGATCTCGTGTTCTGTAAGGAAAACTATCTAATAAGGCAAATTTTACTTAAAGAAAATTTAACTATAAGGTAAAAAATAAAATTTTGAAAAGAGAAGTAAAAAAGATTTATTGATCGGGTTGCCTCCCAACAAGCACCTTTGTTTTATGTCGTTGGCTCGACAGAGTCCTTTACCTTCATGGTGGGTCTTTTGGATTTGCCAGTTCTATCATTGTGTCAGTGCCAATGTCAATCGAGGTAAAATATCTCTTCAAGCGGTGGCCATTTGTTATGAATTCCCTTGTCGCTTCACTCCATAGAGAGAAAACACTGTGTGGCGAGATATTTTTGACGATGAAGGGTCCGGACCAGTGGGAACGGAGTTTTCCTGGGAATAGCCGTAATCTTGAGTTGAAAACCAGAACTTGATCTCCCACTTGTATGTCTTTTCTTTTCAGATGTCCATCGTGCCAGAGTTTCGTACGTTCTTTGTAGATTCAGGCATTCTCATAAGCTGTCATTCTAAGTTCATCCAACTCATTGAGTTGCAGAATCCTGGCTTGCTCTGCTTCTTTCATATCGAAATTCAATTGTTTAATTGCCCACCATGCCTTATGTTCTAATTCGACTGGCAGGTGACAAGCTTTTCCATATATCAATTGAAAAGGAGTAGTCCCAAGGGGAGTTTTATAAGCTATACGATAAGCCCATAAGGCGTCGTTGATTTTTATCGACCAATCTTTTCGATTACGTCCAATGGTTTTCTCAAGGATAGCCTTTAGTTGTCGGTTAGAGACCTCTACCTGTCCACTGGTTTGTGGATGGTAAGGTGAAGCCACCTTGTGCGAGACACCATATTTTCTTAGAAGAGCTTCAAAGCTTCGTTCAATGAAGTGGGAGCCTCCGTCAGATATCACGGTTCGCGGTACTCCAAACTGTGGGAAGATGATATCTTTGAATAATTTGATGACTGGTTTTGAATCACTAGTGACGGTTAGTATAGATTCAACCCATTTGGAGACGTAGTCTACCGCCACTAAGACGTATGAGAATCCATTAGAAGATGGGAATGGCCCCATATAGTCCACTCCCCAGACGTCGAATACCTCGACTTCTTGCCATAGATTCAGTGGCATCTCGTCTCTTTTGGTTATATTGCCAGATGTTTGATAGCTATCACAGGATAGGACAAAATCGTAAGAGTCCTTGGATAAAGTTGGCCAGAAAAATCCACATTGCAAAACCTTTAAGGCAGTCTTTTTGGAGCTCATATGTCCACCCACAGGTCCCGAGTGGCATTGTTCCAGAATAGATTGAGCTTCTTCTTTGGCGATACAATGTCTATACAGACCATCAGCGCAAAGTTTAAAAAGATATGGTTCATCCCAATGGTAATGCTTCACATCATGCATAAACTTCTTCAGAGTGTTCCCGGTGTACTGGGGATGGATGACTCCCGCAGCAAGGTAGTTTACGAAGATAGAATACCATGGCACTACTTCTGAGATGCTCATAAGCTGATCATCCGGTAGGGAGTCATTTATCGGGATCCCTTCAGCATCCAGAGTGTGGATGCGACTGAGGTGATCTGCAACAACATTTTCTATCCCCTTTTTATCTCTTATTTCCAGGTCAAATTCTTGTAGAAGGAGTATCCATCTGTTCAGCCTTGGCTTAGCATCCTTCTTTGCCATAAGGTAACAGATAGCAGCATGGTCTGTGTAAACGATTACCTTCGAACCAGTAAGGTAGGATCTGAATTTATTGAAGGCATAGATGACTGCCAAAAGTTCCTTTTCAGTAGTAGCATAATTCCTTTGAGCTTTGTCGAGGGTTTTCGACGCATAATAGATCACATAATGTTTCTTCTCTATGCATTGTCCTAAGACGGCACCCACCGCGTAATCACTGGCATCACACATAATTTCAAAGGAGTGGTCCCAATCAGGAGCTCTAATGATGGGGGTAGTTGTAAGGGCTTTCTTCAGCGTATCAAAACTTTTGACACATTCTTCATTGAAATTAAAATCAACATCTTTTAAAAGTAGATTGGTCATCGGCTTTGTTATCTTGGAAAAATCACGTATAAACCTTCTATAGAATCCAGCGTGACCAAGGAAAGCGCAAACTTCTTTTACATTTGTGGGAATTGCCAATTTAGATATGACTTCTATCTTGGCTTTATCAACTTCAATTCCTCTGTTGCTAACCCTGTGGCCCAAGACAATGCCTTCCTTTACCATAAAGTGGCATTTCTCCCAATTTAGCACCAGATGTGCTTCTTCACAATGTTTGAGGACAATGGAGATATGCTTAAGACAGGAATCAAAGGAGTCCCCATATACAGAAAAAACATCCATGAAGACCTCCATAACAGTTTCAGTAAGCCCTGCAAAAATGGCAGTCATGCAACGTTGAAAAGTTGCGGGGGCATTACACAGACCAAATGGCATCCTTTTAAAAGTATATGTCCCGAAGGGACAGGTGAAAGTCATTTTTTCTTGATCATCTGGATGTATGGGAATCTGATAGAATCCAGAGTAACTGTCCAGGTAACAGAAATATTCTGGATGGGCCAATCTTTCTAAAACTTGATCAAGGAAGGGCATAGGAAAATGATCCTTTCGAGTGGCCTTGTTTAATTTTCTATAATCAATACACATCCACCACCCAGTGACTGTTCGAGTGGGGATGAGCTCATTGTTTTCATTTCTTATAATGGTAGTCCCTCCTTTCTTGGGTACCACATGAACTGGGCTCACCCATGGTGAGTCTGTTATCGGGTATATTATTCCAGCTGTAAGAAGTTTGATGATCTCGCGACGGACCACTTCCTTCATATTCGGGTTCAACTTTCATTGATGCTCGATGGTTGGCTTATGGTCTTCCATCATGGGGATTTTGTGCATGCACAAGGCTTGACTGACCCCTGTGAGGTCACTCATCTTATAGCCTATGGCTTTCTTGCTCTCCCTTAATACCTCCAGAAGTTTCTCTTCTTGTTTGGTCGTTAGATCAGAGTTTATGATAACTGGACAAACTTTGAGATCGTCTAAAAACATATACTTCAGCCCTTCAGGTAGGGGCTTCATTTCAGGAGGTTGTGGTTTTTCACTGATTCCTTCTGGAGTTCCGGTAGTCTTTAATTCTTCGTAAGTAGCTTCAGCATTTTCTTTAGCAGAGTTGGGAGATTCGATGCAATCCTTAGTTTGTTGGTCAATAGGTTCGTCATTAAAAAGGTCGTGTAGAGTAATTTCCAAGGGATCGCATGACTCGTGATATTCTTGAGTTAGTTGTGACATTTTCTCAACACAATCTATCAGATAGACTTCCTCATGTATACTTGGTCTTCTCATACTTTCAAAAACTTTAAATTCGAGAGTCTCTTTGCCTAACCTTAGCAGTAAGGTTCCTGCTTCGACATCAATAAGGGCGCTTGCAGTTGCGAAGAACGGACGACCAAAGATAAGAGGGTATATGGTGTCTTCTTTTATGTCCATGATGACAAAATCACATGGAACATATGCGTCCTTGCCTACCTTGACCGGGATGTCTTTGAGAATTCCTAACGGTCTTTTGATCGAATTGTCCGCAAGTTGAATGGTCATAGCTGTTGGAAGCAATTCTGCGAACCCTAATCTCTTGCATAAACTGAATGGCATAATAGAAATACTTTCACCAAGATCTTCCAGTCCCTTTTTGCACGATGAGTCACCGATGTGATATGAGATTCCAAAGGATCCTGGATCTTTCTGTTTCTTTGGCATCTTGCTAAGTATGATATCTGATGTGGTCGTAGCCAGTTTTACAGTTTCATACTCTTCAGTGATGTACTTCTTAGTGAGAAGCGACTTTAGATACTTGGTCCAGGCTGGTATCTCAGCAAGAGCATCTAAGAATGGTATATCAACATGGAGTTTTTTCATAGCCTCTTTAAATTTGATGAATCTAGTATCAAGCTTGGTTTGCCTCAGACAGGATGGGAAAGGAACACGAGGCTTATATACAGGCATATTCGGCTCTGGTGTCTCATCTGCTTCATCAACAATCTTTTCAGAACTTCCCTTATCAGTCTCGTTTTCCTTTGGTTGCGATTCTGGTGTGGTTAGGTTTTGGACTGTCACAGGTTCACTCTCGTCAGGGATAACCACAGTCGTCTTTGTTGGGGGATCCGAATAATCTCTCCCTGATCTAGTGGTGACAACCTTCAACTGCTCGGTATGTTTCGGGTTATTCTCAGGTTGACCGGCAAAGACTCCAGCCGGTGGCTTTATGCTAGCAGCAAGTTGAGCAAGTTGAGTTTCAATAGCTTTCTATTGGGCTTGTTGATTGGCTATCATCGTTTGTTGCGTTTGCAACAACTTTTTAATGGTTGATAGCTTATCGTCAGAAGGGATGGGTCCTGTTTGACTTTGTTGTTGATTCAGGTTCTGATACTGAGGATTGTTCTGATAATTATTGTAATTCCTGTTCTGAAAGTTTCCTTTGAAGTTTCCTTGATTTCCAAAGTTTTGTTGTTGGTTAAACTGGTACCCAGTTGGCCCCCTTTGTTGATTGTTCAGACTGAATTGGTGTGAGTTCATAGCTCCTGAAGGGTTTCCGTATTGGAAGCCTGGGTGATTCCTATTTTGATTTGGATTGTAATAGTTCTGCCCAGGGATGGTGTTAATAGCATTAAGATTTTTCATCTGGCAATTATCTCCTTGTCCACATGCATTACTTAGAACAACATCGTAGAGAACATTGCATGACAATGTGGAATGATCAGTGCCTTTGCATGCTTCACAAAACAAAGAAGTGGTCTTGACTTGTTCTGGTTGCCTAGTAGGAGAATGTCCTCTTCCAATCGCAGAAAGGGATGATTCTATGTGATCTTGCTTTGCAACTAAGACCTTCAAAGTTTCAGCTATAGATTTGTATTCCGGGATAGCTTCAGCCATGGCTACCTTTAAGACTCCTTTACCAACAGATCTGCCCCAATTGGCTTGATTTTCTTCTCCCAGGGTGACGACTCTCCATGCACTGTCTTAACTTTGCCGCATGAAGTTCCCTCCAGATGAGGATTCAAGGAACATCTTTACGTCATCCTCCACACCCCTGTAGAATATCTCTATCAGCTGGTTCTTAGGAATTCCATGGTGTGGGCATTTGCGTAGGAGCTCCTTGTACCTATCCCAAGCTTCGGCAAGGGTTTCTCCTGGGACTTGAGTGAAATTTGTAATTCGTCCCCTGATTTCATATGTAAGAGATGGGGGGTAGAATTTTTCCAAAAAAGCATTTTGGAGCTGCTCCCATGTGGTGATAGGTACGTCACTTTGCAGTGAATTGTACCAACTAATGGCCCTATCGGCAAGAGAGTACTTGAAAAGACGGAGTCAAATGGCATCATCAGAGACTCCATTTTGCTTCGTCATAGCACAAAGGTCGATGAATCTGAGAAGATGACCTTGGCTGTCTTCAGCTTGTTTGCCGTAGAAGGGGTTGTTTTGAAGCAATGTTATCCAATGTGCTCTAATCTCAAAGTTGGCAGCCTCAATGGGAGGAGGTTGCACTGGGTGATAGACATTCGCAGCTTTCGGGATGGAGAATTCTCTAAGATCGTTCTGTAGTTCCGCTGCTTGCGTTGCTGCCTGTGCTGCTATGATCTCATGTTGAACCGCAGCTCTAGCTTCTTGCATGAGCCTCTCTCTTTGTGCATTGATGGCTTGAGCCACTCTTCGAGCTACTTCTTCTTCTTGCGCCATCCTAGCTTGATTCTCTCGGATCTGACGATGGAAGATTCTATCAATCTCGGGATCAAATCTTGCGGTGAGTCCGGGACTATCTGAACGGTGCATGCACTATACGTTGAAATGAACCTGAAAATTGGAAACATTTGAAAGTGAGATCCACAAGGTAAAATCAAATTCAAGTAGATAAGAAATAGTTTCAAAAGAAAAGTAAAATCCTAGATTAGTCTTAAAAGAACAAGATTAGACTGACTGATTCCGTTGTCCCCGGCAACGGCGCCAGAATTTGATGTGGTTTTTGAATGCACTAACAAATTCACTCGGAGCTGAAATCCCCGAGCTTTTACCAAAACTAAGTGCAAAAATACCACCCGCAAGCGGACGGGTCTTATCGCAGTATAGTGGAGGATCGAACCCAAAGGACAACGTTTTTAAGAATCCTTGTCAGTTAGATCTAGCTCAAGTAAAACTAATATTTAGTACAATAGTTTGATTTGGGTTGTTTAAACTAAATGCAGGAAAGTAAAATCTGAATTAAAAGATGGGTTTGGATCAATAATATGGAATCGCTGGGATGGTACCGGATTTGACCACTTTTACACACACAAACATACTCCTTTGTAAACAATCCAGGCACGATATAACACTCCAAGTAGAGCTGCTACAGAACCCCCCATACGGGTGTCAAGTCTGCGTAAGCATCACCATAGGCATCAGATGTCTCGTCACCATCCGGATCACATGTCTTACGGCTATGAAGATACAACATCCAACTAAGGTTTTGAACCCCCCATACGGGCGTCAGGCGCACAGAAGCGTCACCGAAGGCTAGATGGCTCGTCCCCTCACGGATCACACACTTACGACCTCAAGGAATCCTATCGGAAGTTCTCATCGAGGAGTCTAACTTGCTAAACGACGTTCATACCCATGCAATGAAGTTCTCGCAACATAGGGAGCACAAAGACGAAAACAAGCACATAACCAACCTATGAGCTTAACGAAAAATGACAAAATGAAGAGTTATATACATTGCCATGGAAAGTTTAACAAAAGAACATGGTTTGCATGGGCAGCGGGGCTAGTCCCCGCATCATATCAAAAGTGGACTACTCGCTCATGATGCGAGATACAAGAAGGATGAGAGAGAAAGAGAGATCTGCCATGAGCTCGGTGTAGAGAGTGGTCACAGCTCGGTGAAGAAGATGCGCTCCTTGCTCCGTCTTCCTTCTCTTCTCGGCCTCCTTGGATGAAACAATAGCAGTAGATGGAGTGGAACTTTATCAGGGTGGTGCTCTGGCATCCTGTCGGCGTCCGGATCCGATGCCTTCAAATGGGGACCCTGCGGTCTATTTATAGGTTCAGATCTGATCCCAAACGGTTTGGAGACCGTTTGGGCACCAAACGGTTTGCTTCGATCGGTCCTGGCCTTGGCGTGGTCGTGCGGCTTTAGTTCTTCAATCGATCCTTGCGCTTGCGTCGAACGGTCTTGGGACCGCACGGGACCAAACGGTCTTGAGACCGCATGGGACCAAACGGTCTTGGGACCGTATGGGACCAAACGGTCTTGAGACCGCATGGGACCAAACGGTCTTGAGACCGCATGGGACCAAACGGTCTTGGGACCGCATGGGACCAAACGGTCTTGGGACCGCATGGGACCAAACGGTCTTGGGAGTGCATGGGACCAAACGGTCTTGGGACCGCATGGGACCAAACGGTCTTGAGACCACATGGGACCAAACGGTCTTGGGACCGCATGGGACCAAACGGTCTTGAGACCGCATGGCTTTCTTTGGCAACCGGTTTCGTCATTTGTTCTTCGTGTATTCCGCCAAACGGTCTTGGGACCGCGTAGACCCAAACGGTCTTGAGACCGCAAGGATCCAAACGGTCTTGAGACCGTATGCATGGAGTTTCTTGATTTGCCTGCATTAAATGAAAGATATTTAGTTAAAATCTTGATTATTGAATCAACTAAGTAGTTTTGTGCATTATGATTCATATTAGGGTGAAAAGATGTGGAATAGAGATGGAATTGTTCCAAAAAGGCAATTAAATTTCATGATGAGTATGCACTCATCAGTAATGTCAATAGTAAACCCTAATCTAGGGTAATGTGATGAAATGTGAATAGTAAACCCTAATCTAGGGTAATGTGATGTAATGTGAATAGTATACCCTAATCTAGGGTAATGAGATCTAATGTGAATAGTGAACCCTAATTTAGGGTAATGTTATCTAATGTGAATAGTAAACCCTAATCTAGGTTAATGTGATGTAATGTGAATAGTAAACCCTAATCTAGGGTAATGAGATCTAATGTGATTAGTGAACACTAATCTAGGGTAATGTGATCTAATGTGAATAATAAACCCTAATCTAGGGTAATGTGATGTAATGAGAATAGTAAACCCTAATCTAGGGTGATGTGATGATATGAACAAGTAAACCCTAATTCTGAGTTATGCTTTTAAAGCATGAAACTCTATGATTGAAGTAAGAGATAAGGAATCACTATTCCTAATCAAGCTAGGAGTTGAATAACTCTAATTGGATTGAATGAGAATCCAAACCCTAGAAACCAGCCGTGGTAATATGACACGGTCGTGGTGAATCCTTTATTGCACGACCGTGTAATGAAGCATGGTCGTGGTGACTTACTCTTGCACGACCGTGCAAGATAGCACGGCCGTGGTATCCTATATGTAAATTGAAAAGAACTTGTATTGTGCTGATATAGTTACAATGTGCATGTTATTAGTAAATGTTAACCATGCAGGTTTTCATAAAGAGGTGATCATATCCAGGTAAGGGTTATGATTTTATATGTATTGAAAACACTTTACATGCTTCAAGTATAATGATATGCTATGTTACCTGGTGAGTGGTATCATATGAGCTTGATAGGCTGAATGAGCCATGAGAAATATATGCATTGATATAATCAAAGGTCATATTGTTAAAATGACTGGATGATAAGATGTTACTTGGTAACAAGTGATATGATGATTCAAGGGTTTGAATACCCACATTCATGAATCACAATGATGAGATGGTTAGGGATTGATATCCCAATGTTAAAAGTATGTGATGTGAACTTGATACAAATAGTACTCTTTCTTTATGGCATTTGTTTTATTGATTTATGTTTGAAATCATGCTTGATACAAAAGAATGCCATAATGTACTTAACTAATCAAGTATAATGATATCATATAGAGCCCTGACCATAGATCCATCATTGTCAGAAATAAAATGATGGTGAAACATGTTTTCCTAAGGGAACTCCTGGAGCACATACTTTTGAGTATGTGGGGCTTATGGACACGAATATCCTTACGTCCTAATGTTGGATTTGACAGGAGATGTACCACTAATATCTCAATCCTTCATTATATGTTTATGTCGGGATGATGTATCACTAATCTCCCAATGATGCTGTTAATGCCGCATCAATGAGAGATAAACAAGAAATCCCTCGATGGCGAAGAGAGTACAGAACGCCACTGTAACTCTAAATAGTGAAGTTTCCAGAATACCCTAGAAAGCTATTATAGCAGAGACACGAGATGTCCTGCTTGTTGATCCTCACACTGACTGAGGAGTGATGAGGTCATAGGAATCCGGCTCTCGTGATGACCTAAGTATGGTACCGATTGCGATCTAGTGATTGTCGGTTGGAGTATGAGAGGTGTAACTCATCTCCTCAGGGCATAAATATGTTTGTAAAATGTAATCAGCCGCATAGTATATTTGCTTAGGTTGAACTATGAGAAACAATGATTGATGATACATTGTTTATAGTGCTCTAGTTAAGTAACTAGTATACATGTTCTTCATATTCCTTATTGTTAAATGTCTTTTCATTCAATTAAGTTATAATTGAAATGATTACTTATAAGGATGCTGCTTCACATAGTTTATACAATGTTACCTACTGTTGAATGTTTATAATTCTACTGCTTTATGTTATTCCATTATTGCAATAACAAAGCTTCTGGCGGAGAGTTATAACTCTCGCTGGTACAATTATTCAATTATCTCACCCCCGTGGGATTTGACTTTTTAGGTAGACGCCGAGGACGAAGGAACCCATCTGTGGGTGAGCAGCAGCAGCAGCAGCAATCTCAGTGACAGCAGTGATCCTCAGGTGGAGACATTGTTCTGCCAAGTTGTGTAGATAGTGTGTCCTATGTGTAGTCTCTGTACTCTTAGGTCCTAGGAGTTAGTATATCTGAAATTTTGGCATGATGCCTCGAGATTTTGTATCTACCTTGTACAGTTAACAAGGTGGTTGATGTTGTAATTCTCGAGATATCTTTGTTACAGAGATGTAACTATGGATCAGTTTGTAAATGACTTATCATGTTTCTTTATGAAAGAGTTTTTATGGTTTTAAGATCTCTTACAAAAAATTTTAATTTTTAGTGAATGATAATTCCGCTGCTAATCGCTTCCGCATTCGTTGATCTTGTTTTTGTGATTCGATCATCTCATGTGTACTACCTTATTGCTGTCTCAACTTGCTTTAGCACACTTCCTATGAAATTTATCCTACCAAGAATACAAATGCTCTAGGGAGAAAATGATTAACCAACATATTCATTGGCCATAAAGGTCACCTTATAATTGGGCATCTATCTGATGCACCAATCTTCAAATCTTGATAAATTAAACACCTATTGCAAATAGAAAAATTCACCCTATTTTACCTTTTTAGGGTCACGATTCTAACCCTAATTTGGTTCACTCCTCAATTCAATCAAAAAAATATGAATCAAAATTTTTTTGAAAGAGAAGAGTGATGATGACTAGATTCCAAGATCTTTTCACATTCAAGTAGTTGCCACAATTCTAAATGATTACAAATCTTGATCTTAATATCTTTAAAACAACCATCCTATCCACTTTTTCACATCCACCTTTTTCTTAGTAAGGAATGAGTAAGTGAAAGAACCAGAAATGCACTGGTTTAAGAAGTGAAGCAATGATGAGAGTCACATTTGCGGCCAATAAACCTCTTAAGGCTCATCAGAACTCAGGGGGAATGAATGATTGTTCAGATATAGGAAACTACTTAAGTTGAAGGCTATCCATGCTTTGGATAAATCATTTAAGCCCAATCTTATCCCCATTATTTCATACTTAAGGTTTGTTTGAACATCTTTGATGAGTCCAACCTTTTGGCCTTTTGTTACCAAAAATGGGGGTCAGCTTGGCTCAATCATGTCATTCTCACTCTCATATCGAACCTTTCCTTGAGAGTGGCAAACTATTGACACCCCATTTTCTCACTCAACAAAATTTCATGATTAATATTAATTTTTTGGATAATTATGGACTTTATTCCATTTTCTACAATTCTCACATTTTTATTTTCTTACACATTTTCCACAATTATCCATATTTTTTCACCAATTCAAGCCATCCATTTCACCCATTTACCAATAAGTCAGGGTGTGGTGAAAAGAAACCTTTTTATCTAGCCTAAAGTGCAATTTTAACCTTCATTGATCTTTTATAAGCCTTTTACTAATAGATTTTGTATTGAATTCTCCATGAATAAAATATGTCAATCTCAACTTCAGTGGAAAATTCAATTTTTTTTTGTTTCTTTTTAGATCTGACGTCATTTTTCAATATAGAAAAAAATGTATTAAATAAATCCCAATCACATTCCATAAAAAACTAATGAGCATTCCAAAAATATGGCTTTTAATTGAATTCCATGTGAAAATAGGAAAATAAAAGGAGAGGATGATGTCCTCCTTTTTTCTTCTCTTCTCCATATTTTCTATTTCCACACTTAAACAATTTCTCAAAGAATTAAAGAAGAGATACCTCCTATTTTTTCTTCTCCTTATTTTATATATACTCATTAAAATATTTCCATTCCCATGAGAAAAAAGTATTAAATAAAGGAGAGGATTTCCTCCTCTTTTCTTATCTTCTCCTCATTTTCTCGATCATCTTTAATTAGTTTCCAATTAGAGGAAGGCAAAAAAGGGGAGGGAAATAGCTTGTCCAACTATTTTACGTATCTTCTTTTTTCACTCTCCCATTCAAAAAGCCACAAAATTAATTCCATGAAAATAATAAACCAATTGTATCACATAATTCTTTTAAAAATTCTATGAAATTGGATAAAACATTTTATCTTTTCTTTCCTACCGAAGAACACATGATGAAACCACATGATCTGCCAAGTGGCCGAATCATATGATCCGCCAGACATGTTCCACAAGTCTTGACATCACCTTTCTAGAACTTTTGTTGTGGGTTACAAGGAAACCCAATCCAAAACATTCTCTTGGAACACCAACCCTGGCCCTCAGGTATAAATACCCAACACATCCAACATACTCTAGTCCCCTTTTTATCTTCATAAAGACAAAGTATAAACTCTCTCGCCATTTTCTTTCTACAATATTTGTGATCAGAGGGTCCTTCTTCTTACACGAAAAACTCTATCAATGCGGATAGGTTGGTCAATGACTGCTGCTTTCTCACAAACTATTACTTTCTTAGGAACGTTTCTTTCTCATAACTATTCATCTCCACATCCATTTTTGAAGATCTTATCTTACTGTATTGAATCTCTTTTGTCTCTCTAATCTTCCTACACATCAACACCAACTAGCATTGATGGATCTTTATTGTGGGGGTCCTAAGCAGATTGGGACTGCGACATATTTCAAAAAGTAGTACCTTCATTGTTGTGATGGGATAGCCACAACCATCTCCATCCTAAAAGGTTTGCCAATGTGAAATTACTTTTTATCATTTTTGCATTTTATCTTAGAAAAACCTCGATCACCACTTTTTATCCAAGATGACTAAGAAGGATGATATACCATTCATCGGGTGAGATGAGGGTGCTAGCACCTTATCCACTCATAACATGAATGTCAAGTTTGATCTTTGATCATGCATACATTACTTATCCACCCTTGGGTGGAGTCAAAATTGGGTTGTTTTTGTTTTCCCTCTGATTTACACTAATATATGTTTTTCCTTATTTTACAAATAATACCCGATGGCAATTCTGAGCTTTACTTATTTACCATTTTATTTTTTCTTCTTTTTTATTTCTGGGACTGTAGGCCCAATTGATTTACTGAATAGGGTATAAAAATAATTTAATTTGACATGTAGTATATATATATATATAATCATAAAAAAACTCATTATAAAATGTGCCAAATTTTGTTATGACTTGCATGGGCATGTATGTGTTTTTTATACATGGGACTAATGCCCTTTCTGTCCATATGTCATGATTTGAAAGTCTCTTACATTTGTAATTGTTTTAAATGCCTCTCAAGATCTAGTTGTAGCATGTACCTAATTGGATGGCTACATTCTATACATATACATATACTTTTGGTATATGTATTTGTGTGTGTATATGTATATATATGTGTGTGTGCATATTTATACATACATTCATACATACATACATATATACATATATGTGTACATGCATACATACATATATAGATGTATGCATACATATACATGTATATATACATGCCGACAAGGAGTGGCTCAAGTGGTAAAGACTGCTATCTCCTAACAAAAGGACCCGGATTTGAATCCCAATTGTCGCCTTGATTTACCACCCTCCCGGGCATTCAGCCTCCGCCACAGTCGTGGGGGGGGATCTTTCTCTATTAATCCCATGTATACACACACACACACATATATATATGTATGTATATGTATATGTATATTTATGTATATGTATATATATTTATGTATGTATGTATGTATATATATATATATATATAGAGAGAGAGAGAGAGGTTCGGGAGTATGTACCAGTTGATACGTATGAAAAATGTCTACCAAACATTAAAATGACACATGTGAAGTATTTTATTAAAATACAATCATATGGATTGATTCCAGACTATATGGATTAGACATCTTTAGAAACCATAATCATATCTCATACAGATTGTGAGATATAACAATATACTATCCAAAGGTTCATGCAATTTTTTCAATAAATCATTGATTAAAAATACATATATTCTTGTATTAGATGTTCTATGAATATCAAATTCTGATGATTTTTAAACATATCTTGTCTAAGTGGTATACATAACATCCATAATGTTGGATTGTTCATTAGAATTTTACCATCATCATATATGGGGATGGATACATGTAAGGTACATGTACTCTAAAACACATTTCTTTTAGCTATATATATATATATATATATATATATATAATAAATAGACACATAATATATATACATATATATACATATATATGTATATATATACATATATATATACATACATACATACATACATATATATGTATATATTTACATATATATATACATACAAATACATATACATATATATGTATATATATGTATACATATATGCATACATATATATGTCTATATATATGTGTGTGTGAATATCACAGGAAGAGAGAAAGAAAAGTGATTTGGTAGAGAAGTTTTATATTTTATTATGAGTTCATCCAACATTGCGATTGACAATGTCTGCCTCAGTGAATTCCCAATCACTAGAAAAGAGAAGTACACCTAGCACAACAACATGAAGAAGAAAAAACATCTAGACTCTAAGCTTGACAGAGCTTTGGTTATGATGAGTGGCTTGATTTATTCCTAAGATCAAAGAGAAAACTACTATCATATTTTTTTATCATGCTTTCTTATAGGTAAATCTTAAATAAGTCATAAAGGAGAGAAAGCCTTCCATATTTCTAAATCTTTGGCACAATTGGCCAGGTTGCAAGGAAGTCATTGATAAAGATTTTTTGGAGGAGGTCCATTGAAACACCTTATTTTATTTCAATCAAAGACTCAATATTGTGAAATTAATTATTGAATAAAACTATTTGAGGAAGTGTGTGAACCTACATAATATTATTGCAAAGGAAAAGATGAAACTCAATGATATAAACAAAGCTCTTATACGGAACCCGCTATATGATGAAATTATTGAGATCGAGAAAATTATCTTCGACTCTCTTCAAAATGCTAAAGAAAAACTATATTGGTAGATAAATAGATCCAAATGAAGTGATAATGGTGATCATAACAAAAAGCTATACCACTCCATAGTTAAAAGGAGGAAAGTAGTGAAAACAATAATTGAGTTGTGCAATGAGGAAGGGAACTGCATTATTGATAATTGAAGAATTGTTAAACAAGCCACTACCTTATTCACAAGCATGTAAAAAATAAGCAATTTGATTCAGGTAACCTTGAATTTAGCTAGAGGAACCATGTCTTGGAGGGGGAGAGCACAATGCTACGCAGACTGCCTGATGATGAAGAAGAGAAAAATGTTGTGTTTAGCATAGGCATTGACAAGAGCATAGCTCCAGACAGATTTAATGGATTCTTCTATAGATAGAATTAGATTACACTAAAAGATCAACTAACATAAGCACTAATTTGGTTCATTAAAGGAGGGAATATCATTATACAATTGAACCATGTTTTCCAAGCATTTATACCCAAGAATGACATCATCTCCTCACCTGCTGACTTCAGGTTGATAGTCTGTTGCTTAGTACCTTACAAGTTTATCACTAACATCTTCACTATATGCCTTGCTGCTATACTGTTGAAACTCATAGGCTTAAACCATTACACTTTTGTGAAGGGGGTGATATACGTCGCTTAAAACACCAATCACTAAGATTGTTAATCCTAGAGTTTAAAACATTTTTAACTTTCCGATTAAGGATAATATAGAAAGGTTCGAATCCCACAGGACAACGTTTTAAGATTGTTTAACCTAAACCCAATTCTTGAAGAACTTTATTGTTTATTTCTGGTATTTTCATATTTGGAACAAGAATTTAAAAGTTGTTTGGGGGTGATTGTTGATTAAACTAAGAAATAAAATTGAGGAATTTAAAAAATGCACTAAACAAGAATTTTATTTGCCCTGCAAAAGGTAAACAAAGATTGTTGTTAGCAAAAGAAGCTATTGTGAATTGAAAGACTAAGAATTAAAGAACAAAAAGTCAATGATTGAAATCGAGGCTTTATGGGTTTTCACCACCTTAGCCTAGGAAAATGACTAATCCTTAAATGACGGATTTGATGAAGGCAAGTGAATTAAAAATCCACTAAAAATGATCTCCACATGAGCCCATTGGTCATGGTGTTCATGTTTCTTAGTTCATCATCCTAAAAATTGAAAACCCACGGTTGTTTCAAAAATCTTATGCAATTGAGATTGTTGTTCTAAACCCAAATTTCCAAGGTTA
Organism: Alisma plantago-aquatica; assembly: GCA_963693085.1. Taxonomy (NCBI): domain Eukaryota; kingdom Viridiplantae; phylum Streptophyta; class Magnoliopsida; order Alismatales; family Alismataceae; genus Alisma; species Alisma plantago-aquatica. Next base: position 1,484,500,702 of record OY856411.1, on the reverse strand, counting down.
TATCCATTCTGATTAACTTTTGATATTATCAATTAATTACTTTGATATATCAATTAGTTATCAATCTCAAAGGCCATCTAGAATCATTAAGGAAAAACCGAAAACCATGGATAAAGGGTTATTCCCCTTGCCTCAATAAAGGATGACTCACTCATTGAGAAGGATCAAAGAGAGATGGAGGAAGGAAGTGAGCTAGCCATATTATAGTCTTACGAGTACTAATCATTGGCTAGAGACAATGAAAATGGTGTCTCTTCCTACCTTGCTCAATTGCTCAAGAGAGGGGAGGAGAAGATGATAAAGAACTAGATCTAAACAAAATGGAAATAACGGAATTGAAATAACACTTAAACGAGATGAAAATACTACTTTATTTCTTTAAGAACAAGGTTACATAAATAAACTGTGACGTGGAATATTATCGCACTAAAAAACTCACTCAGGGTTGAAATTCCTAATCTTTTACCAAAACCTCATGCAATAATACCACCCGCAAGCGGACGAGTCTTATCGCAGTATAGTTAAGGATCAAATCCCAAAGGGCAAAGTTTTTAAGAATCTTTGTTGGTCAAATCTAGATCAAGTAAGACAAATATTTAGAACGATTGGTTGATTTGAGGTTAGTTAAACTAGTTGCAAGAAAGAAAAGAGTAGAAATTAAAGTTGGGTCTAGATTAATGATATGGAATCACTGGGATGGTCTCGAGTTTCACCACCACTACTCATGCAAACACATCCAAACACATAACATCCAGGCAATCACCGTATGCTACATGGCTCGTCCCCTCATGGATCATACACTTATGACTTCAAGGAATCCAATTCTATTTCTAGTTTGGGAGTCAACCATGTAAATGTTAAGCAAGTAGTCGATTAATTTACAAGCAAACATCGACGATTAACAAAGAAGATATGAAATCAAACTAAGGTTGTGGGCCCCCTATACAGGCGTTAGGCACATAGAAGCATCACCGTAGGCTAGATGGCTCGTCCCCATGCGGATCATACACTTACGACCTCAAGGAATCCCATTCAATTTATAGTTTGGGAGTCAACCTTTTTAATCAACATTCTACCCTACATATAGAAGTTCTCACAACATAGGGAAAAACAAGATGAAAGTGAGCATGTAACCAAACTACAAACATCAACTACTAACAAAGAAATGAAAAGTTATATACATTGCCATGGAATGTTTAACAAGAGTACATGCTTTTATGGGAAGAAGGGCTGGTCCTCACACCCCATTGAAAAGGAACTACTCGCTCATGATGCGAGAAATGAGAAGAAAGAGAGAGAGGGAAGATTCTGCCATGAGCATGATGTAGAAGGTGGTCGCAGCATAGTGAAGATGATGCGGTCTTCTATGTCATGTCAGAGCAGTTTTGGATGAGGAACGTGGGATGCCAAGACAAACCAAGCAGTCTTTCTCACTCCTCCTTCCTTCTATCCTCAGTCCCCTTGATCTTAGCAGGAGCAGTAGGTGCATATGCGTGATGATCTGGATCGAGTCTTTGTTCAGGCAGCCTGTCGGCGTCCTGGATCCTATGCCCCAAATGAGGACCCTACTGGTCCTATTTATAGGCTCGGATGGGGTCTTCACATTTTGGACCCTATTGTAATTTTCTCAATTTGCCAAAATGGTCCCGAGGACTTGTACTCCAAACAGTTTGCAACCCAACTTATTTTGTGTTTAGTTGTCTTCCAATCAGTCTTGTATATATGCCCATATGGTCTAGTGCTGATGAGTCCAATCGGTCTTGGAGTTATGCCTCCATACGGTTTGCAACCCAACCTATCCTCCAAATGGTTTTGCAGATTATTATCTCATGCAAACGGTCGTGGGACCTTGCTCAATCAGTCTTGTAGGTTTAGTGATCATACGGTCTTGTGTTGATGAGTCCAAACGGTCTTGGACTCACAATGATCCAAATGGTTTGGTCGCCCTCATCCAAATGGTTTGGGATCCCCAAGTGCCCAAACAGTCTTGAGAAAGCACTGATCATACGGTCTTGATCAACGTTCTGAACGGTCTCGCATATGCCCTTCTCCAAACGGTCTCTGTTCTACCGGTTTTGTAGAGCATCCACACAATATCTCTTCCGCGGTTTGCAGCCCTAACCAGTCCTGGGATCGTCATCGCCTCACGGTCTGCACACGCCCTGCTTTTCACGGACTCCTTGCCCTATTGGTCTATGTCCAAGCGGTTTTGAACCTTCTCAGCCGAACGATCTTGGACCTAATAAGCCAAACGATCTTGAGGGGTGCGCGATGGTGGATGAAGAGGAGTTGATGTGTTTTTGTGATGCTACTAAAGGCGGAGGAGGTGCTAAGGGTTGTTCCGCCGATGAGGTTTGTAGGTTGGTGGCACCGAGATTTGTAGGTTGGCAGCGGAATTGCTATGTCACAGAGCGGGCGTCTATGACGGCAGTAGGAAGGTCAGGTGGTGTGGGCAACGGCGCCCAAGGGTTTGTAAATGGAGGTAAGGTTTTTGAGGTTGAAGATGACGGAAGAAGATGGAAAGAAGGAGGTGTGGTCTGAAAAAATAGTTTTGAACATATTTCCCAACCGGTCTTGAAGATGGCATAAAACAGACTTGGAGAAGAGGTCACCCATACGGTCTTGAGACCGTATGGAGGAATGGCTAAGACTAAAGGTCAAAACCATTTGGATGAATCTGTATGGATGAGACCGTTTGATCAAGATTGTTTGGTCAAAACCCATTGGTCAAAACCAAGGATGAGTGAAGGTAGATCTAGGGCAGATAAGGGTGGCCCTCACTTATTAGGGTTTGGTTAGGATGATGATTGGTTGAGATGAAGATTGAATGGTGGTGATTATTGTGGATTAGGTTTGAATAGAGGTGGGTGACATCAAATGGTAGAACTTCATCATTGTGGCGTCCAACTTATGAAAATAAGATTTACTTAAACGGAAGCATTCATTTGCAGTGGAATTACTAAAAATTTCTAAAATTAATTTTTTTTACGAATAGATCCATAACTGAAAAACTCTTTCATAAGGAACCAAAGTATTTCAAATACATTCTGGTTTACAAGTAAATATCTTGTACCATTTCTTCTCGAGAGTTACAAACATCAGCTGCCCTGTTAGACTATACAAAGGCAGTATAAAAATCTCGAGGCATCAAGCCGAAATCTCATATCGATATTAAACTAACTACTGACTCCTAGGACCTGAGAGTACAGAGACGACACATAGGACTCTCTATATACAACACATGACAACCAGTGTCTCCACCTGAGAATTCATTGTTGTCCTTGTTGCTGTTGTTGTTGTTCTTCCCTTGTTGTAGGGTTCCTACCTGTTCTGTGTCTACCTAAAAAGTTGGATCCCTCGGGGGTGAGACAATTGAAAATTGTCCCAGTGGGAGATATAACTGTCCGCCAGAAACATTATTATTGCAAATGATGGTATATAACTGAGCAGAAGATTCATACTTGATTAACAGCCGATAATTCAATGTAAAAGAGATTAGAGAAGTATTCTCTATTCAATGCATTTCACTTATAACTTGATAAAGCAGCATGTTACTTATCCTATAAGGAATTGAAGAGCATAAATTACATTTTTCCATTCGGAACATACTATGTAAAGTAACATCAACCAATGATTCTCGTATTTCAACCTTAAGAAATTATGCTACATGGTTGATTACATTTTACAATCATACTTAATGCCTTAAGGAAATGAGGTATACCGCTCATACTCCAACCGACCATTGTGAAATCGAAATCGGTACCATACATAGGTCAATAGAAGAGCCAGATTTCCATGACCTCATCTTCCTCAATCAGTGTGAGGACCAACTGCAGGACATCTTTTGTCTCTGCCAAATAGATTTCCAGGGTATACTGGCAACTTCGCTATTAGAGTTACAGTGGCATGTTGTACTCTCTTCGCAATCGAGAGATATTATATTTATCTCACATCGATCTGGCATTAAGATCATCGTGAGATTAATGGTACATCCATCCTGGCATTCAGGAGATTAGTGATACATCCATCTCGTCACATATAATGAAGGATTGAGAGATTTAATGTTTACCTCACATCAATTCCTTCATTAGGGCTTAAGGATATTCGCACCCATAACCCCCACATACTCAAAAGTATGCCCTCCAGGAGTTCCCTTAGGAAAACCTATTTCACCATCACCAAACTACTGACGATGATGGATCTATGGTCAGGGCTCTACATGATATCATTTCACTTGTTTAATTAGTACATTGCAATATTCTTTTAGCATCAAGCATGTTTTCAGACATAAAACATTATAACATTTGCTACAAAGAATGAATATTGTTTCTATCAAGTTCTTTTCAAAGCTTTGTTAAACATTGGGATCTCAATCCCTTACAACATCAGGGTATTCTCATCCCTTATCATATCATCATCATGATTATGAAACATGGGTGTTCAAACCCTCAATTCATTAAAACACTTGTTACCAATTTGTCAGGTAACTTAATGCCTTCAGGTTAACTGACCAATGTAACCATATTATTTGCAATGCAGGTATTTCACATGGCTCTTAAAGCCCAATAAAATCTCTTGTTACCTCTCACTAGACAACACAGTATATTATGGCTCACAAGGCCCATAAAGCAAATTCAATAGTAATGCATAATAGCTCATACCTGGCTATGTCCACCACCTCATGAAACCTGCATAATTAGTGCACTTGATAATCAATTATATCAATTACAAATCAGCACTATGCATTGTACGAGTATCATCATTATTTCCTTATTAGAGCTAAGATTTCCCAATTTATGTCAATTAGGAAAACTTTATCTCATTACCCAAATTTGGGTCATGATTATCATCATATTACCCAAAATTAGGGTTTCATACATTACAACCCAAGATTAGAGCTTCACATATCTTTATCCTATATCAGTGTAGGATTTCACATCAAAGTGTCACATACCAATACATAGTATCTCCTTGAATCAGGTTTTACAACTCATCATTGCATTAAGATTTCATTTTGACCTTAACCTTATCTAGGGTTCCACATGATATCACCCTGACTTGGGGTTTCATATGGCTTCACCCTTGATTTAGGGTTTCTCATGTCATCATCCTCAAATAGGGTTTACTATTCACATTCAATCAGGGTTTATTATTAAAATACCCTGAATTAGGGTTTCTCAAGTCATTACCCTAAATTAGGGTCATACCATTACCATAGATTAGGGTTTCACCTATCATTGCCCTCAATTAGGGTTAGGGTACTTTAACCTTCTTAATTAGGGTTCATGACCTCTTTATCAAGGATCATACCCTAATTACACATTCATTCATGTGGGAAGTGTTGAGACTTAATCACTACATGATAATCATCCATGTAGAAATTCCTCTCTCTCTCATCCTTTATAAGATGATATTTCCATCGGACTTGATTGGATTAGGTCAACTCAACTTGATTGAAGGGTTGACACCATGTATTGTGTCATTACTTCCTTAATTATTAAGTATTAATCAATCAAGAGGTACTAATCACCCTATCTTATTAAGGGTACAATTACTATAATCACCCTTGGATTACATCAGGTAATGTTCAATTAAATATTTGACCTTTAATGACCTTAAGTATCCATATGATTTTGGTTAATTACATCTCAAACGGTCTTGGTCACTTAGACCCAAAATGGTCTTGACCAATCAGACCTTAAACGGTCTTGCTTGAAATACCTCCAAACGGTCTAAGACCATTTAGACCTCCAAACGGGCTTGATCAAATACTTGAAACCGTTTTGCAAAGTAGATGCTTGAAACTATTTGACAAAGTAGGTGTTTGAAACCGTTTGCGTCTCAATCGATTTAGGATCGTTTGGTCCCAAACGGTCTTGAGACAGTTTGGTCCAGAATGGTCTTGAGACCATTTGGACTCAAATAGTCTTGAGACCGTTTGATCAAAACCTCCTCAAAACTGATTGGACCAAAAATGGTCTCGACCACTCAAATTGATTTAGGGTTTCCAAGATTAATTCCTTCATCAATTGAATCCATGTAATTACTCACCAATTGAACTTAAGCACCATACTTCAATTGAGATTAATGAATCATCTTTCAATTGATTCAACATTCAATTGATCATCAATTAGGGTTTTGAACCCAAAATCGATGAACCTTCAATATTAGTCATTGTTAAACTAATTACTTTGAAATCATTGGACCATCAATCAAATTAGGCATGACCTGACCTAAAACAGTCTTGAGGTCGTTTGGACAACCTCCAAATGGTATTGAGGTCGTTTGGATGACCCTCAAATGGTCTTGAGACCATCTGCCTCATCCATCATTAAAATTGGTGAAGTTCAATTAGGGTTTGGATCATTAGATTGATCAACAAACTAGCTATTGATTGCATTTCAATTTGGTATCTTTGAATCTTTAACTACTTCACCATACTCAACCCTAGACCTCCAAATGGTCTTGGTTGACCTCCAAAAGGTCTTGAGACCATTTGGATGATCTCCAAATGGTCTTGAGACCGTTTGGGTTAATCAACCCAAAGAATAGATCAATTAGTTGCAAAATCAGCACTCGACCCGATTAGGGTTTCTAATTAGATGATTGTCCATACATTGATTCAATCAATTGGAACCATTAGATCCTCATCCAACAAGTACTAGGGTTCTTATCAAAAATGGTCAACCCATCCAAATGGTCAACCATCCTAAACGGTTTGGGGTTCAAGACTCTAAACGGTTTGCAAACCATTTAGTCTCCAAACGGTTTGGTGAAACCGTTTGGACCAATATCTTCAAAATTGTTTGCAAGGGAAACTAGTTGGATTGCAATCCCAACATGATATCATCATCATCTACCTTCATTCATTCAAAATGTACTGCCATTTTCTTGGTAATTACAACAATGGATCAAGAGAATTACAAAATAGAACAAAACGTTCAACAAATAATGGAGATTTGAATGCAATAACAATATTTAAAGGTTTGAGTTATATAACCCACCTCCAATTGAGCTTTAAAACTTGTAGCTTCACATCAACAATGGTCGAGGAAGATTTTGCAACTCTCCCAAGGCTCGTCCTTAAGCTTTGGAGTGAAAAGATTGGCTAGGATTGAAGATGGAGTGAAATAGAGAAGAAATCATGCATTGTTTTGTGATTTCCACCATGAAATCGAGGTGAAAGAAGATCAAGAAGCTTACCAACAGGTTGGGGGTCGTCCTCTGGCTGCTCCTAACTCCCTTGGTCAGTTTGCAAGAAAAGATAGGAAGTGGGTTCAAAAAAGCCTTTGTTTTGAGTTGTAAAAGGTGTTTTTATAAGAAAATCAATGAGAGGTAAAATGCCTTGTAAAATTCATTGAATTCCAAAATTAGTCCCGCCTATTTCCCCTCAATTCCTTGGCCACGAAGCCACCTTCTCCTTGCAAAACTTCTTCATTATCCAAGAATAAAAAGGAAAGGAATTAAGCACCTTAAACATATTATACTAATATCCCCTTTTTAGTGGATATTACTTTTTCTTTTAATAATGGGAGTGATTTATCCATTCCCTTGGATATTTTCGTTACCTTTACAAGGAACAAGGACGTTCACACTCGAGAAAATTCAACCATCTCGTTTTTGGTTGAAGGCCCTTCAACATTTTTATTTATTTTTTGCATTAAATTGAATTAGGGTTTCAATTATGCTTAAATCTTGATTATTTTAATATCAATACTCCCTCCTCCAAAATAATTCAAATGAGGAGCCCCTCTCATTTTCTTTTCTCTACATGATGCCAAGAAACATGGGGGACCCTCTATAAGTGATATTTTGCATATTGAACCCTAGGTTTTGGGTAAATAGCACATTACACCAAAACTAGGTTTTAATGCACAAAGATTGCTCCACAAGCTCTATCTTGGTGCTCAAGCTTGTGGAAACCATACCGCTGCATCATTCTTATTCTTATGATGCCTTAACATCTTAGGAACATTATATCATGCATAATTTGCAAGTTAACTCCTCAACTTGGGTAATTTTCACTTTAGTCCAAAACTAACAAAACAATGTTTCAACATTATTCAAAAATGACTAAAATTGAAATATAAGTTCCTCTTGAGCCTAAATTACTTTCCAAGGAATATGAACGTGCATCTAATCAACATTATTAAGCAAAACATCTAGGATTAGAGCATAACCCAGGTCAGGGATGTTACAAATTATCCACCCCTTATAAGGATTTCGTCCCCGAAATCATCAACAAAAACATTTAAGAGAAAAGAGTAGGGTGTTTCCTCCTCATCTCTTCCTCCAGTTCCCAGGTAGCTTCTTCAATGCCACAGTGATTCTAGAGGACTTTTATTGTTGGTATGTATGCCCTGAGAGCCAATCATGGGATGATTGGTGGGATACATTAAGATTGATTTGATAAATATCAAAGGCAAGCTTCCAATTCTTTCTGGTTCAGTCATATGAGATAGTGATAGAACAGATTGAATGTCTAGAGAATGACAGTACTCAATGACGTATGCCTTCAGGTTCATGACCTGGACGATGAGATCATACGGATGCTAAGAGTTTGTACATTCTTGTTATGTCCCTAGTCGGATGTCATTGTGGAAGGTAGATAGACAGCAATGACACACAAGACTAGATTGTGGTGTTGGTTGATGACAAAATCTCATTAGTCATGATATAGAGATATCAAACCAAACACATAGGTACTTGTTAGAGAACAAGTGTACCGGACAGACCCGCCGTGAGTTTGACACATGGAACCATGAGATGGTAGTCACAGTCAGTACTCACAGTGATGGTGGTGAGTGTGATTCTTTGACCTGAAATCACTACACTCAACACATGTCGTTGGGCACACTTTGACATCATCAAACGCAGTCATGAAACATGGGTTGTTATAAAGGTGATGATTGGGTGGCTTTGACACATGGGGCTTTTGAGGGGTGAGTGATAGATATGGGATTTGTCCCTCCTGAGGGAGTTTGATATCCAAGGCCACTTGATGAGTAGGATTGAGATAGGCGTACGCACGCATGTGTGAATCAGTATGTGATATTGATATCATACATATCTCCTTCAATCTGCTCTGAGATCAAGAAAGTGAATGAATGTTGACAGGATGACTATTCCATGCCTCGAGTTCATTCGGGATATCAGTGACAAAGGAATTATACATTCACAGTAACACCATTCACGGATTGTAGGATGAAAGTTGTTCTCCAACTTTCTACTTCCACTTGGGTAGCACTGATGTGTGACTAGGCACCGCTCTTTGCTTGTGAAGTCATAAGTGTTATGGACTTTCACTGCCAATGTGAAATGGACCTGTAGGGTCACACACATAGGATTTAATCTGGAAGAGGAGTTTTGTCCACAAAGCAATGTTTAGATTGATTACTAAAGGAGTTTAGTAGTTCAATTAAACACTCAATCAGTTGATAGCTCAATATCATATGGTTCAAGGTGTTGGACGCATTGATTGGAGTATCGGATTGATTGAAATCACATTTGACTGATTCTGCACAACCTGCACTCCCAACCGATCGGTTCATGTGATGAACCGGTCAGATGAGGTTGCTGAACCGGTCGGCTCAAGTGTTGAGTCGATCGGCTCATGGTCAGAGTGAAATGATCGGTTCAAGTGTTGAAATGATCGGTTCAACTGGTGCAATCGAGCAAGTTGGGAAAGTCATGTCGGTGAGAATTTTCCTTGCGTTTCACTTGCCCAATTTGATTGGAACAAGGATTGGTATTCGATACCAATTAGAAACGAAAGAAGGAAAGTCAATCGGTAACCGACCAGGACCACGAACTGACCGGTTCAGAAGTGAACCGATCGGCTCATGGGTCCCAACCGATCGGTTGGTGCTCCAACCGACCGGTTCACTTGTGAACCGATCAGTTCAGGTTGCGAGATGGTTGCTTTTTGTGAAAATTTCCGAACCCTTCTACTCCTGCTTTAGTCCCATATTGCCGGGCACAGAGAACCCTGTCCCATGACCCGCCTATATATATAGGGGTATTGGGGGCTTCTCAGAGCACAACTCAATGCAAGCCGGTTGCTTTGTGAAGTTGTCGTTCTCTCTGGTTTTGGTAACCGTGAGAGATCCCAAGCAAGTGCTTCCCGCAAAAGGGAGGTGCAGCAAGGGAAGGACAACTGCAGTTGCAACTGGTAGCAGGAGAGTGTGTTGGTGACTAGTACGTCAATAGGAGGGTGCGACTCCTTCCACTTCCTTGTGGGACAAGGAGTGTGGAGTTCCAGGTGGTCCGTGTGGACTACTACAGAGGTGGGAGGACACTGCCGCTCAGGAGGACAACTGTCATCCGACAGTCCGGTAGGAGGAGGAGTCGTAAGTCCCGGTGCGACCAGGAGCTGCACAGACACCGTCCAAGACCGGAGGTGAAGACCGTGCAAGGCGCGAGGTATTGTCGCCGAGCAAGCCTCGGGACAAGGTATGATTCCACAAACCATCCTTTACTATTATATAGACGTTGACGTGTTTCCTCGGTATGGGTTTGGGGAGAAATTTTTTGTTTCCGCTGCCTTCTCTGTCTCCCCTAAAACCCAACAGTGGTATCAGAGCCACGTCAACTTCTCTATATTTTAGGAATATCGATATGTTCGATTTTGGTTTGTCGCCTTTATTTATTGCATACGATGCGAATAATATCGGCTTTATACATGTCCAATCCTAAATCCAAAAATTCCAAATTACATATATGATATGTATTATTAATGCACTCGATACGCGTCTCCCTTAAACGAGTTTTGTGGTGGATGTGTGTAGCGTGATTATGGCCTATAAACACCTATCTGTGATTGGTTGTGTGTGGTTGCTTGCATCTCGGTCTGCACACCGATCTTCCCTCTCTTATTCCTGATATAACTCGAAATAATTTGAGATTCTTTCCTACCTTTGCTCCCCCCGAATGTAACTTGGGGTTTCCCCTTTTAAAGCAATGTAATAAATAGGATAGAACTTTATTTCCCATTATGTCGAAGACCGGCGGACATCAAGACAACAGCTGAAATGATTGGTTCAAGACGTGAACCGATCGGTTGACGTTCCAGATGGTCGGTTCAAGGAGTGCACCGATCGGTTGATGACCGGTTCGAGGAGCGAGATGTGCGGGTGGCGGACATGATGAGATGCACGATGACCAGGAAAACCGATTGGTTGGAGGAGCCAACCGATCGACTGGTGGCACCCAGATGACCGGTTGGAGAGTACAGATCATTCATGTGATGAGTTGATCAACTCGGATGGCAAGGCACAAATGTTCATCTTGTACAGGTTGCATGTGATGTAGACCTAGATGACCGTGATTCCTCTTGGCTCGAGGAATCACATTAGGATGGCCATAATCATCGCTTTTTATCGTTTGTGCATGTTTTCTGTGGGATATAGCATGTATATGATACGTACTATGTATTGTGGTGATTGGATATGTATATGTATATAAAACCAAATCCCTCATTAAAATATTAAGTCTTATATGCCTTCCAAATGTGACACACGTGAATAGCTTGATCGACCAAGTGTGGGCACGCCCTAGCGTGGTGGACCGTCTATCTCGTGGAAGCGTGAAGGATGAATGTGTGGGTCTGCCCTAGCAGGGTGCATATTCATCGTGTTTGCTTTGGGTTAGACTTAACTGGTGATTCTTAGAGCGTCTAGGCCCAGAGGCAATGAATGTTCATGGCAAGGTGTTGTGCATGTTCATTCAACAAGAGTTGCATATGATGCAATTGGCAAAAGTTGCCTACCTGAGAGATCTAAGTTGTGGGCGATCAGCCCTAGCTGACTCATGACTTAGAGGATTTCAGGATCTTGCCCACTAGAAGGTTGTACGCTGCAATCTTCTGAATTGATGGTGAGGGATATCAATCTGAAGTAAAATAGTGGGAGCGATAATTAATTAAAGGCCTAATTTTATCGTCAACTTTTCAAATCAATCAAACAAGTCAAAAATGAGTTTTTGGACTAAAATTGCATATATTTCCTTTTTGTTAAAATAAATGGTTAATCAACAAATCACTTTATTTGCGATCGGTCTTTGAGACCAACAAATTAAATGGGAATAATTCCACGACTGGTTAGGATGGTGAGAAGTGTTCTCAAAGAGTGAAAGCACCAAGTCCTAGTTATACCAGAACCAGATGAACTCGATCCCACCACATCAATGGCTGAAAGTATGCTTATGGAAGCATACTGAGAAAGACATTGATGAGGAGTGTTTGATGTTGTGTTCTCTGAACTGTGAGTTGCAGAGACAACATGAGACATATGATGTCTCTAAGACACTGTCCTAGTATGTCATGACAGAAGGAGATCCAGTAAGGGTTTCACACACTCAATGTGATTGGGTATGTGGAAAACCTGACTGAGAAGGATTCCCTCTGAGCCAAGGGTTGGCTATTGGTATGATACTGCAAATGTTGCGAGAATCATACAATTCATGATAAGCTACAACATGAACAACTTTGACAAGTGTTGACAGAGTTGTTAGACATGTAGAGGCAAAGATGAAGAAAGACAAACCATAATCTTTGATGTGATCAAAGAAAAAGGTAAGTCTTAAGGGCAAGGACAAGGGCAAAGCAAAGAAGTGTTCTGATGCTAGCTAGCAATCCAAGCCGTCTTCAGCCTCAAGGCACATGGGGAAAGGGTGTATGAGGGATTGCCCTCTATATCTGGAAGAACAAAAGACGATGAAGTAGGGGATGGAGATCTCCACCTAAGGTATCATGAAATGAACTGCTTCTTTATCTGAGGTATATGATACCAAGATATGGATATGTCATATATGATATGCAATATCCGCAAAGAAGTGATGGCCTTTGTGAAAGGACCAAGAAAGAAGTACCCATCATTGGAGCAAGTGTTGCTGCCATAGATAGGAGTATCTTTCAGTTTATTTCAGCCTAAAAGGGCACGAAATAGAGTTGAGAACTGCTATTTCATATTTTCCAATAGATAGAAACACTTTATTTTTGCATATTGTATGACAATGATGGCAATTAATAAAGAGATGTTTCAATTTATAAAGATGTGATCTTTGTGGAAATGCCTTGTTTATCTTGTGGCATTTGATATGCATAAGATAAAATGATACCTAAAAGTTATAGATAACTCAAACAATCAAATTAGCATTGATCATGAGAAATTCATTTCTAGTTTCCATATGATGGATAAACCTAGACTCTTTTGGTTAGAGAACCATTAAGAGACATGAATATCTTGGACACGATTAATTAATCTTCACTAAAGGTAGTGGGAGAGTGATTATCCTATTAGGTATAATACATGTGATGTATTTACATACCTATTGGAACAAATGCTAATACTTCAAATGGTGTTTAGAGAAATACCAATATGAACATCTTGAAGTGTTCAAGATTGTCATAGATGAAGTACAAATTTGGTAAAGTATTAATTCTTGATGAGATCAATGAATGAAATACTTGGACCAAATGTTTGAGATCCTTATGAGTGATTATGATAGTGTATCATAGTGAACTCATGATTAAGGCATGGTGATGTCTAAATCAAGAAGGAATCATTCTCTAAGGAGTTAGAGAATGATTATCAAATAACTGAATTCTTCTTAATAAAAGAATACCCCACACTAATAAAGGACATTAAGAATCACAAGGGTGGTGAATTCTTATATTCTTGACATATACACCTCAATTATCTATGTGATGAGTTGTTCATATGATGAGTCAACTATCTAGATGAATATGAGGAATCATATTTTGAGTTATGGTATAAGACCATTACATCCTAAATGACATCCATGTGAACCATAAAGTATGACCTTGATGGTAGCACTCATTGGATCATATCCATAAGTGCAAATGAGTCTTAAGTGTTAAGACACATGGATAACATTTTGCGAAGGATGATGCTTGTTGATTGCAACTTAATGACTGAGACATTTGGCATATGGATACTAAAACTGCATTCCTATGAGGAATAAAACCAGGATGTGTACGTGACACAACCTATAAGGTTTATGAATCCACTAGTGCAAATGAAGTCTATAAGTTACAATGGACTAATCAATGTGATTGATTGAGTACAAGCAACTCAAAATTGGATCTTTACTTTGATGATATAGTCAAATGGTTTGACTGATATGTCAAAGATAAAGAAGGATCTGTGATTTAGTGGGAGCGTGTTCACATTCCACATGTTGATGTGAAATGGAAATGTTCTTGAATGGAAATCCAAAAGTGGAAATTATCTTTAAGGAAGATAGAGATGTTTCCTATGTAATAGGAATAGAGATCTATTGAGATAGTTCTCGAAAACCTCTTGACTTGAAAAGAGAAAGCATACATTGGCAATCTGTACTGAAGGGTTCAGTGTACACAGATTCAGTGGGAGAAAACTTCTCCATGTTACATGGAGTTAGTATCCCAAGGCCAAGTGTCCAGTTCTTATGAAGAATGGGAACACTAAGAATAGATATGGATCTATCATGTATGTAATCATCCCATTATCTTGCATGTATTGACATGGCAAGAACAAAATGCATTCATCATGTTGTATGTAGGACATGACAATATGATGTGCTCATCCTGATAACTCGTATGTGGGACATGACGAGTGGATGTCTGTCTATTTCCAGTAAGGATTACTGGAATACCATGAGAGCTTGATAAGTACTTGTGAAGTACTAGTTCTATGGAGATAAGGAAGAGTTCAATGTAAAGAGTTACATTGATGCGAACTTCCGAAAGGACATAAAATTAATCGCAAAATATATATAGGATATATAAAAGTTAAAGTTTGTTGATAATTGGAAGTGTTCCAATAAAACCATTTAAAAGGAAATGCCGAGTATCCGTGTGTTAGAGAACATCAATGGATACTATATGGATCTAGAAGTTCATGAGATGAACTTATAGATATTCCGGTCATTGATGACAAGTCTGGAATCCTTGATCATGCAATGTGGCTAAAGGTTAGCAAAGGAATACTAGATCGCATATTACGACAACTCCCTCTCATACGTGTGACGTACAATGAAGAGATGTGAGACATGCAATTTATACTGACTTTGGCAAGGTGTTGCCATTACTCACTATGTTCGCACTAGAGCACAGTAACATGTGGGACATGTTTGAAGATCACTATGAATATGATTCAAGGGTGATTGGCTCGCAGTGCAAGTGGGAGTCTATTGGTATGTATGCCCTGAGAGCCAATCATGGGATGATTGGTGGGATACATTAAGATTGATTTGATAAATATAAAAGGCAAGCTTCCAATTCATTCTGGTTCAGTCATATGAGATAGTGATAGAACATATTGAATGTCTAGAGAATGACAGTACTCAATGATGTATGCCTTTAGGTTCATGACCTGGACGATGAGATCATACGGATGCTAAGAGTTTGTACATTCTTGTTATGTCCCTAGTCAGATGTCATTGCAGAAGGTAGATAGACAACAATGACACACAAGACTAGATTGTGGTGTTGGTTGATGACAGAATCTCATTAGTCATGATATAGAGATATCAAACCAAACACATAGGTACTTGTTAGAGAACAAGTGTACCGGACAGACCCACCGTGAGTTTGACACATGGAACCATGAGATGGTAGTCACAGTCAGTACTCACAGTTATGGTGGTGAGTGTGATTCTTTGACCTGAAATCACTACACTCAACACATGTCGTTGGGCACACTTTGACATCATCAAACGCAATCCTGAAACATGGGTTGTTATAAAGGTGATGATTGGGTGGCTTTGACACATGGGGCTTTTGAGGGGTGAGTGATAGATATGGGATTTGTCCCTCCTGAGGGAGTTTGATATCCAAGGCCACTTGATGAGTAGGATTGAGATAGGCGTGCACATGCATGTGTGAATCAGTATGTGATATTGATGTCATACATATCTCCTTCAATCTGCTCTGAGATCAAGAAAGTGAATGAATGTTGACAGGATGACTGTTCCATGCCTCGAGTTCATTCGGGATATCAGTGACAAAGGAATTATACATTCACTATAACACCATTCACGGATTGTAGGATGAAAGTTGTTCTCCAACTTTCTACTTTCACTTGGGTAGCACTGATGTGTGACTAGGCACCGCTCTTTGCTTGTGAAGTCATAAGTGTTATGGACTTTCACTGCCAATGTGAAATGGACCTGCAGGGTCACACACATAGGATTTAACCTGGAAGAGGAGTTTTGTCCACAAAGCAATGTTTAGATTGATTACTAAAGGAGTTTAGTAGTTCAATTAAACACTCAATCAGTTGATAGCTCAATATCATATGGTTCAAGGTGTTGGACGCATTGATTGGAGTATCGGATTGATTGAAATCACATTTGACTGATTCTGCACAACCTGCACTCCCAACCGATCGGTTCATGTGATGAACCGGTCGGCTGAGGTTGCTGAACCGGTCGGCTCAAGTGTTGAGTCGATCGGCTCATGGTCAGAGTGAAACGATCGGTTCAAGTGTTGAAACGATCGGTTCAACTGGTGCAACCGAGCAAGTTGGGAAAGTCAGGTCGGTGAGAATTTTCCTTGCGTTTCACTTGCCCAATTTGATTGGAACAAGGATTGGTATTCGATACCAATTAGAAACGAAAGAAGGAAAGTCAATCGATAACCGATCAGGACCACGAACCGACCGGTTCAGAAGTGAACCGATCGGCTCATGGGTCCCAACCGATCGGTTGGTGCTCCAACCGACCGGCTCAGGTCCCCAACTGACCGGTTCACTTGTGAACCGATCGGTTCAGGTTGCGAGATGGTTGCTTTTTGTGAAAAATTCCGAACCCTTCTACTCCTGCTTTAGTCCCATATTGTCGGGCACAGAGAACTCTGTCACATGACCCGCCTATATATATAGGAGTATTGGGGGCTTCTCAGAGCACAACTCAATGCAAGCCGGCTGCTTTGCGAAGTTGTTGTTCTCTCTGGTTTTGGTAACCGTGAGAGATCCCAAGCAAGTGCTTCCTGCAAAAGGGAGGTGCAGCAAGGGAAGGACAACTGCAGTTGCAACTGGTAGCAGGAGAGTGTGTTGGCGACTAGTACGTCAACAGGAGGGTGTGACTCCTTCCACTTCCTTGTGGGACAAGGAGTGTGGAGTTCCAGGTGGTCCGTGTGGACTGCTACAGAGGCGGGAGGACACTGCCGCTCAGGAGGACAACTATCATCCGACAGTCCGGTAGGAGGAGGAGTCGTCAGTCCCGGTGCGACCAGGAGCTGCAGAGACACCGTCCAAGACCGGAGGTGAAGACCACGCAAGGCGCGAGGTATTGTCGCCGAGCAAGCCTCGGGACAAGGTATGATTCCACAAACCATCCTTTCCTATTATATAGACGTTGACACGTTTCCTCGGTATGGGTTTGGGGAGAAAATGTTTGTTTCCGCTGCCTTCTCTGTCTCCCCTAAAACCCAACATTTACAAGATAGATGTCTTTCTTTTTCATCTTTTTCATTCTTTTGTCAAGGATCGTCACAGGTCCTTCAACATATGATATATCATCATTTAATTCTACCTCCATAGGTTGTAGAACTAATTCTATGTCAGGATGACACTTTCTCAACATGGAGATGTGGAACATTGGGTGCAACTTATGCAACTCAGGTGGTATCTCCAACTTATAAGCTACCTTTCCAATCCGTTCAATGATTGGATAAGGCCCCATAAATCTAGGAGCTAACTTCCCCTTTCTTCCAAATCTAAGAACTCCTTTCCAAGGTGAGACCTTGAGATAAACTCTGTCTCCAACTTGGAATTCTAAAGTTCTTCGCCATTTTTCGGTGTATGATTTCTGTCTATCCTGTGTAGTCTAAAACTATTGTTGTATTACTTTAATCTTCTCTATTGTCTGTTGCACTAGCTCAGGACCCAAAAGTTGATTTTCTCTAGTTTCATACCAACATAAAGGAGATCTACATCGTCTACCATATAATGCTTCATATGGTGCCATGTCAATACTGTGCTAATAGCTATTATTATAAGCAAATTCTATCAAGCTCACGTGTAGATCCCAACTTCCTACAAACTGAAGGACACATGCTCTAAGAAAATCCTCTAAAGTTTGTATGGTCCTTTCATATTGTCCATCTGTCTGAGGGTGAAAGGTTGTACTAAACCTTAATTGTGTACCCAAAGCTTTATGAAGTCGTTCCCAAAAATGACTCGTGAACTGGGGACCTCTATCAGAAATGATAGTGGCTGGTACCCCGTGCAACCGCACTATCTCATCTACATATAACTGTGCCAGTTTCTCAGTAGTGTATGTTGTTTTGATAGGTAAGAAATGTGTTGTCTTCATCAACCTATCAACTATCACCCATATGGAATCGTGACCTTTGGTTGTTCTAGGCAAACCAACCACAAAGTCCATGGTGACATGATCCCATTTCCACTGTGTTTTAGGCAAAGGTTGCATCGTTCCTGCGGGCTTTTGATGTTCAGCTTTAACCTGCTGACACACCGGACACCGCATAACAAACTCAGGTACATCTTTCTTCAATCCAGGTCACCAATACATATCTTTTATGTTATGATACATCTTGGTGCTCCCTGGATGCATAACATACATCGAAAAATGAGCTTCTTCCAGCACTAACTTTCTCAAGTCAGTGGCGTCAGGTACTACCATCCTACCATGGTAACAGACTACCTGATCCTCTGACTCATGAAAGCCATCTCGTTTCTCACTACCATACTCTGATCTAATCTGCTGAACTATAGTATCAGCTTGATGTGCTTCTTTAATCTGCTGTCTCAGAGTTGGTTTTATGTGCATCTCAGCTAACAACCCAGCTAACAATGATACTTTAAATTGTACATTGTTTTGCCTCAAGGATATAAACATATCCCTCCTAGAGCATACTAAAGAATTCAACTGTTCTTTATCTAAGGTTGGTGTTGATGATTTTCTACTTAGTGCATCAGCCACCACATTAGCCTTCCCTAGATTCTAATCAATTGTACAATCGTAGTCCTTGATTAATTCCATCCAGTGGTGTTGCTTCATGTTCAGCTCATGCTGCGAGAATATATACTTTAGGTTCTTATGGTCTGTGAAAATCTGGAATGTTTCTCCATAAAGATAATGTCTCCAGATCTTCAAAGCATGGACCACAACAGCTAGCTCTAGATCGTGTATCGGATAATTCTCCTCGTGTTTCTTAAGATGTTGAGAAGCGAAAGAAATCACTTGCTTATCCTGCATCAACACACATCCTAGTATGTTCTTAGATGCATCACAAAAAACTATGTACCATTTTCCCTGTTTAGGTAACACCAGCACAGGTGCACTTGTCAACTTTTCTTTCAACAACTGGAATGATTTTTGACACTTGTCATTCCAGACAAAAGGAACTTCCTTCCTGGTCAACTTGGTTAGGGGTAAAGCTATTGAACTTAAGTTCTTAATGAACCTTCTGTAATAGCCTGCCAACCCTAAGAAACTGCGTATCTCCATTGGTTTTTTTGGGTGTTCCCATAGAAGGACAGATTCTACCTTCTTAGGATCAACACGAATACCTGAGGCAGATATTACGTGTCCAAGAAAAGAAACTTCTGGTAGCCAGAACTCACATTTGCTATACTTGGCATACAACTTATGCTCTCTTAGCAAAGTCAAATCCTGACGGAGGTGCTTCTCATGTTGTTGAGCATCTCTACTGTATATCAAGATGTCATCTATAAAGACGACTACACACTGATCAAGAAAAGGTCGAAATATTATATTCATGAGTTCCATGAATGCAGCTGGAACATTAGTTAGTCCAAACGACATAACTATGAACTCATAGTGACCATACCTTGTCCTAAAGGCAAATTTAGGTATGTCACTCTCCTTGATACACAACTTATGATATTCTAACCTTAGATCTATCTTAGAGAAGATAGTTTCACCACGCAACTGATCAAACAAGTCATCAATCCTTGGCAGAGGATACTTGTTCGTTATAGTTTTTTTATTGAACTGTCTATAGTCAATGCATAATCACATCGATCCGTCCTTCTTCTTAACAAAGAGGACCAGAGCACCCCATGGTGAAGTACTTGGTCAGATATAACCTTTATCAAGCAACTCCTGCAACTATTTCTTAAGCTATGCCATCTCAGTAGGCGCCATCCTATACGGTGTTTGTGTTATAGGTTGTGTGTCCGGAATTAGATTAATCTCAAAATCAATCTCTCGGGGTGGAGGTACACATGGAAGTTCCTCAGGAAACACATCTTCAAATTCCCTGACTATTGGAACTTCAGAAGGATAAGAACTCTCCATGGTGGTATCTACCACATGTGTCAAGAATGCAAAACATCCTTGCCTCAATAGCTTCTAAGCTACCATAGCTGACACAAGACATGTTGGTAGAATCTTTCTGTCTCCTGGAAAGATCCATGTGTCACTATCATCTGTGAATACATCCTGCTTGGACTCACAATCCAAGACAACCTTTTACTTTTCTAGGGTGTCCATTCCAAGAATTATATCAAACCCATGCATTTCAAGTGGTATAAGATCCACTTGAATGCGATGTTCAGAAAAGAAAACAGTGCAGGAAGAACACACCTCCTGCAACACTATAGATTCCATCAAAGGAGTTTCTAACTTCAAAATCTCTGCCCTATGACCAACTTTCATATTGCAGTCAAGAATCACTCTTTTAGTGATGAAAGAATGTGTAGCACCCGGATCAATTAAAACAGATACGACGCAGGATATAGACATATCAGAATAAAATAGTTTCATCTGACCTACCACAACCCGAGGGTTGACTACTGCATCAGGATGATTCATCACATAGAATCTCGCCGTCACCTGTGGTTGACTTGGTGCTCGATTATTGGGTGCCGACGATCCAGCTTGGGATGCTTGTCCACGTCCTCTAGCTCCACTTGGAAACTATCGCCTCTGAGAGCTTTGTTGACTCTGCCTCTGAGGTTGAGTCACACTTGCTTCTCTGGCTCGACAATCCTTCATCAGATGCCCCATCTTTCCACATATAAAACAACCTCTATTACCTGGCTGTGGTCTGGATGGTCCTATTACCGACACAGATGCTGAGTTGTGGGCTCCTTTCGGTGGTAAACTGTGGCCTCTACCCCTATTAGATGTCCATTGCGTCTGGGTATTAAACCTTGGTGGTGCTATTGGTGCAGAAAACCTTGGTTTCTTAAAACTTTTGGACCCTTGTCCATGGAACTGAGGATACACTTTCTTAATCATAGTCTGTCGCTTCTCAGTCACAGACCTCTCTATCCATCTGAAAGACTCCACAAAAGTAGCAAACCTCTCCCTGTTCTCTAAAGTAGACATAGGAGTGGTCAAATCGGCGTTCAACCCCTTCTCAAAATGTTGAATCCTTTCTTCATCGGTAGTTGCCATATGTGGACAGAACCACAGAAGCTCCATAAACTTAGCCTCATACTCTCTTACGTTCATTGTTCCTTGCCTTAATCTCTCAAACTGAGAGATCTTCTCATCTAGGAACGTCTTAGCAAAGTATCTATTGATGAATTCTCATCGAAATACTTCCCATCCGATCTCCACACCTAGCCTCTTGCCTTCTTCTATGGTCCACCAATGGCCAGCACTCCCTTTAAGAAGGTACACTACGTGTCTAACCTTCTCAGCTTATGGGATGTTCATAATTCTAAAGGCTTTCTCAAATTCGGTCAGCCACATGTCTGCATCTGCTAGGTCAGTTGTAACAACATACTCTGTGGCTCCAACCCGGCGAAGTCGTTCAAATGTCTTGCCGGCTCCCTGTCCTTCATGGTGGATAGGTGCCCTAGATGAAGGTAATGGCATCCTATCTTTCATATGAGTCATGGCCGCCATAAACTGTCCAAACATGGCTTGGAAAGCTGGGTTCCCCATATCTGCTTGATTGAACTAGGGTTGTTCAGGTACGGGCTCCTCCCTATCTTGGTCTCTTGCACCTCCTCCTGGTGCAGCAACGCTGCTCTCAGCAGCATGTTCATCATGTGATCCAGACATCTTTGGTTTTTCTTCTCCTTCTATATGAGCAGAAGACACTATCAGATAACTGGAAGACACTAGAACATACTCAACAACCTTAATCCTATGTCTCTGTAGACTCAGCGAACCTAGAGCTCTGATACCACTAAATTGTGGCGTCCAACTTATGAAAACAAGATTTACTTAAGTGGAAGCATTCATTTGCAGCGTAATTACTGAAAATTACTAAAATTTAAGGTTTTTTTTACAAAGAGATCCATAACTAAAAAACTCTTTCATAAGGAACCAAAGAATTTCAAATACATTCTGGTTTACTAGTACATCTCTTGTACCTATTCTTCTCGAGAGTTACAAACATCAGTTGTCCTGTTAGACTATATAATGGCAATATAAAAATCTCGAGGCATCAAGCCAAAATCTCATATCGATATTAAACTAACTACTGACTCTTAGGACCTGAGAGTATAGAGACGACACATAGGACTCTCTATATACAGGACATGACAACCAATGTCTCCACCTGAGAATTCACTGTTGTCCTTGTTGTTGTTGTTGTTGTTGTTCTTCCCTTATTGTTGGGTTCATACTACTTTAGCATCTACCTAAAATGTTGAATCCCACAGGGGGTGAGATAATTGAAAATTGTCCCAGCGAGAGATATAACTCTCCGCCAGAAACATTATTATTGCAACTGATGGTATATAACTGAGCAAAAGATTCATAATTGATTAACAACAGATAATTCAATATAAAACTGATCAAAGCAGTATTCTCTATTCAAAGCATTTCACTTATAACTTGATAAAGCACCATGTTACTTATCCAATAAGGAATTGAAGAGAATAAATTACATTTGTCCATTTAGAACATACTATGCAAAGTAACATCAACCAATGATTCTCGTATTTCAACCTTAAGCAATTATGCTACACGGCTGATTACATTTTACAATCATACTTAATGCCATGAGGAGATGAGGTATACCGCTCATACTCCAACCGACCATTTCAAAATCGAAATCGGTACCATACATAGGTCAATTGAAGAGTCAAATTTCCATGACCTCATTTTCCTCAGTCAGTGTGAGGACCAACTGCAGGACATCTTGTGTCTCTGCCAATTAGCTTTCCAGGTTATACTGGCAACTTTGCTATTAGAGTTACAGTGGCATGATGTACTCTCTTCACAATTGAGAGATATTATATTTATCTCACATCGATCTGGCATTAAGATCATCGGGAGATTAATGGTACATCCATCCCAGCATTCAAGAGATTAGTGATACATCCATCCCATCACATATAATGAAGGATTGAGATATTTAATGTTTACCTCACATCAATTCCTTCATTAGGGCTTAAGGATATTCGCGTCCATAACCCCCACATACTCAAAAGTATGCCCTCCAGGAGTTCCCTTAGGAAAACCTATTTCACCATCACCAAACTACTGACGATGATGGATCTATGGTCAGTGCTATACATGATATCATTTCACTTGGTTAATTAGTACATTGCAATATTCTTTTAGCATCAAGCATGTTTTCAGACATAAAACATTATAACATTTGCTACAAAGAATGAATATTGTTTCTATCAAGTTCTTTTCAAAGCTTTGTTAAACATTGGGATCTCAATCCCTTATCACATCAGGGTATTCTAATCCCTTATTATCTCATCATCATGATTATGAAACATGGGTGTTCAAACCCTCAATTCATCAAAACACTTGTTACCAATTTTTCAGGTAACTTAATTCCTTCAGGTTAACTGATCAATGTAACCATACTATTTGCAATGTAGGTATTTCACATGGCTCTTAAAGCCCAATAATATCTATTGTTTCCTCTCACTAGACAACACGGTATATTATGGCTCACAAGGCCCATAAAGAAAATTCAATAGTAATGCATCATAGCTCATATCTGGCTATGTCCACCATCTCATGAAACCTGCATAATTAGTGCACTTGATAATCAATTATATCAATTACAAATCAGCACTATGCATTGTAAGAGTATCATCATTATTTCCTTATTAGAGCTAAGATTTCACAATTTATGTCAATTAGGAATATTTTATCGTATTACCCAGATTTGGGTCATGATTATCATCATATTGCCCAAAATTAGGGTTTCATACATTACAACCCAAGATTAGGGCTCCGCATATCTTTATCCTATATCAGTGTAGGATTTCACATCAAAGTGTCACATACCAGTACATCGTATCTCCTTGAATCAAGTTTTACAACTCATCATTGCATTTAGATTCCATTTTGACTTAACCTTATCTAGGATTCCACATGATATCAGCCTCACTTAAGGTTTCATATGGCTTCACCCTTGATTTAGGGTTTCTCATGTCATCATCCTCAAATAGGGTTTACTATTCACATTCAATCAGGGTTTATTATTAAAATACCCTGAATTAGGGTTTCTCAAGTCATTACCCTAAATTAGGGTCATACCATTACCATAGATTAGGGTTTCACCGATCATTGCCCTCAATTAGGGTTAGGGTACTTTAACCTTCTTAATTAGGGTTCATGACCTCTTTATCAAGGATCATACCCTAATTACACATTGATTCATGTTGGAAGTGTTGAGACTTAATCACTACATGATAATCATCCATGTAGAAAGTCCTCTCTCTCTCATCCTTTATAAGATGATATTTACATTGGACTTGATTGGATTAGGTCAACTCAACTTGATTGAAGGGTTGACACCATGTATTGTGTCATTACTTCCTTAATCATTCAGTATTAATCATTCAAGAGGTACTAATCACCCTATCTTATTAAGGGTACAATTACTATAATCACCCTTGGATTACATCATGCAATGTTCAATTAAAATTTTGACCTTTAATCAACTTAAGTATCCATACGATTTTGGTTAATTACTTCTCAAACGGTCTTGGTCACTTAGACCCCAAACGGTCTTGACCAATCAGACCTTAAATGGTCTTGCTTGAAATACCTCCAAATGGTCTAAGACAGTTTATACCTCCAAACGGTCTTGATCAAATACTTGAAACTGTTTAGCAAAGTAGATGCTTGAAACCGTTTGACAAAGTAGGTGTTTGAAATAGTTTGAGTCTCAATTAGTTTGGGATCGTTTGGTCCCAAACGGTCTTGAGACCGTTTGGTCCCAAACGGTCGTGAGACCATTTGGACTCAAACGGTCTTGAGACCATTTGGATCAAACCTCCTCAAAACCGATTGGACCAAAAATGGTCTCAACCACTCAAATTCAATTAGGGTTTCCAAGATTAATTCCTTCATCAATTGAATCCATGTAATTACTCACCAATTCAACTTAAGCACCATACTTCAATTGAGATTAATGAATCATATTCAATTGATTCAACCTTCAATTGATCATCAATTAGGGTTTTGAACCCAATTGAATTAGGGTTTAAATCGATGAACCTTCAATATTAGTCATTGTTAAACTAATTACTTTGAAATCATTGGACCATTAATCAAATTAGGCATGACCTGACCTCAAACGGTCTTGAGGTCGTTTGGACAACATTGGTCCTACATCAAGGTATGGAAGAGTAATGTATAAATAAGAACCAGAGATCATCTAGAAATGGTCTTGAGGTCGTTTGGATGACCTCCAAATGGTCTTCATACTATTTGCCTCATCCATCATTAAAATTGGTGAAGTTCAATTAAGGTTTGGATCATTAGATTGATCAACAAACTAGCTATTGATTGCATTTCAATTTGATATCATTGAATCTTTACTACTTCACCATACTCAACCCTAGACCTCCAAACGGTCTTGGTTGACCTCCAAATGGTCTTGAGACCGTTTGGGTTAATCAACCCAATGAATAGATCAATTAGTTACAAAATCAGCACTCAACCCGATTAGGGTTTCTAATTAGATGATTGTCCATACATTGATTCAATCAATTGGAACCATTAAATCCTCATCCAACAAGTACTAGGGTTCTGACCTCAAACGGTCAACCCATCCAAATGGTCAACCATCCTAAATGGTTTGGGGTTTACGACTCTAAATGGTTTGCAAACCGTTTAGTCTCCAAACGGTTTGGTGAAACCGTTAGGACCAAGATCTTCAAAACCGTTTGCAAGGGAAACTCATTGGATTCCATGCCCAAGATGATATCATCATCATCTACCTTCATTCATTCAAAAGCTACTGCTGTTTTCATGGTAATCACAACAATGGATCAAGATAATTACAAAATAGAACAAAACGTTCAACAAATAATGGAGATTTGAATGCAATAACAATATTTAAGGGTTTCAGTTATATAACCCCCTCCAATTGAGATTCAAAACTTGAAGATTCACGTCAACAATGGTGGAGGAAGCTTTTTCAACTCTCCCAAGGCTCTTCCTCAAGCTTTGGAGTGAAAAGATTGGCTAGGATTGAAGATGGAGTGAAATAGAGAAGAAATATTGCATTGTTTTGTGATTTCCACCATGAAATTGAGGTGAAAGAAGATCAAGAAGCTTACCAACAGGTTAGGGGTCGTCCTCCAGCTGCTCCTAGCTCCCTTTGTCGGTTTGCAAGCAAAGAGAGGAAGTGGGTTCGAAAAAGCCTTTGGTTTGAGTTGTAAAAGGTGTTTTTATAAGAAAATCTATGAGAGAGAAAATGCCTTATAAAATTCTTTTAATTCCAAAATTAGTGCTGCCTCTTTCCCCTCAATTCCTTGGCCACGAAGCCACCTCCTTCTTGCAAAACTTCTTCATTATCCAAGAATAAAAAGGAAAGGAATTAAGCACCTTAAACATATTATACTAATATCCCCTTTTTAGTGGATATTACTTTTTCTTTTAATAATGGGAGTGAGTTATCCATTCCCTTGGATATTTTCGTTGCCTTTACAAGGCACAAGGACGTTCACACTTGAGAAAATTCAACCATATCTTGTTTGGTTGAAGGCCCTTCAATTATTTTTATTTATTTTTTGCATTAAATTGAATTAGGGTTTCAATTATGCTTAAATCTTGATTATTTTAATATCAATATTCTCTCTCCTCCAAAATAATTCAAATGAGTCACCCCTCTCATTTTCTTTTCTCTAGATGATGCCAAGAAACATGGGGACCATCTAGAAGTGATATTTTGCATATTGAACCCTAGGTTTTGGGTAAATTGCACATTACACCAAAACTAGGTTTTAATGCACAAAGATTGCTCAACAAGCTCTATCTTGGTGCTCAAGCTTGTGGAAACCATACCACTACATCATTCTCATTCTTATGATGCCTTAACATCTGAGGAACATTATATCATGTAGAATTTGCAAGTTAACCCCCAACTTGGGTAATTTGAACTTTAGTCCAAATCTAACAAAACAATGTTTCAACATTATTCAAAAAGGACTAAAATTGAAAGATAAGTTCCTCTTGAGCCTAAATTACTTTCCAAAGAATATGTACAAGCATCTAATAAAAATTATTAAGAAAAATATCTAGGGTTAGAGCATAACCCAGGTCAGGGATGTTACACAAACTTTATAAGTTTTGTTGAGATCTTATGTGTTGTAGCTTTTGGGAGTTGGGACATCCACTTCAGCTTGATAGAGTTTGCTTATAATAATAGTTATCAGAGGAGAATTGGCATGGCACCGTATGAGTCATTGTATGGGAGACATTGCAAATCTTCATTGTGTTGGTATGAGACAGGTGAATATCAGCTTCTTGGTCCTGAGCTTGTGCAACACACGATAAAGAAGATTAAAGTGATTAAATAGAAATTGAAGGTAGCACATGACAGGTAGAAGTCATATTCTGGTAACCATCACAGACCATTGGAGTTCCAAGTGGGGGGAAAATTGTATCTCAAAGTCTCTCCTTTGAAGGGTGTCTTAAGGTTTGGGAAGAAGAATAAGTTAGCTCCCATGTATATGGGACCATACTCTCTGGTGGCACGTGTTGGGAAGATGGCCTATAAGTTGGAGTTGCCCCCTAAGTTGCACATGTTGCATTTGGTGTTCCATGTGTCCATGTTGAGGAAGTGCCACCCTGATAGTGAGTTACTACTTCAGCCAACGGAGGTTGAGTTGGAAGAAGATATGTCATATGTGGAAGGACATGTGTTGATCCTTGATAGAAGAGTGAAGAAGTTGAAGAAGAAGGATATCATGTTGGTGAAGGTTGTGTGGCATCACCATGGAATTGAGGAATCCACATGGGATCTTGAGGAAGAGATGTGTAGGAAGTACCCATCTCTTTTCGCTTAGGATTTTGCGGGTGACATCCTTGTTAGGGGTTTACGGCTTATAAAACATCTAACCTATGTTT
Source organism: Alisma plantago-aquatica (assembly GCA_963693085.1). NCBI lineage: Eukaryota > Viridiplantae > Streptophyta > Magnoliopsida > Alismatales > Alismataceae > Alisma > Alisma plantago-aquatica. Next base: position 1,484,472,418 of record OY856411.1, on the reverse strand, counting down.
TGGATTAACCCTATTTGTTTTGCTTGATTAATTTCTTAGAACCTTGCCCTATTCCTTTAAGGTGATTTTAGTGCTTGTGGAGAGCTTAAGTTTCCAATTTGAGCTTGTTTGGATGATATTTGTGCTTTATGTGCTTGGTTTGGGTAAAGTTGCAATTTATCCTTTTGTGATGTTTATATTGCAATTTTCCAAACATACAGTGTACCTTCTCTTTATTGGTTTCATGAGAGCGAATGTGATGCTTTGTGGTGCTTTATTTGAGCTTTGGATAAATGTCGACACCCCTAGAGGTGATTAGGGTTTCTAGGGTTTTGATGTCTCGCCCATGTGTGCATGGTTGAGTGTAGTGACCCTTGTCTCAACCTTGAGGATGTGCCTTGTGAGTGTCTCAACTGAGACACCCTCTCTAGATGGTTTTATATTGACCATGATGGTTTTGGAGTGGTTTGGTCGAGAAAGTTGTCCTTTTGTGAAGTGCCTCGACCTTGGTGGTCTTTTGTCTCGACCATGTTGTGTGTGATGCTCTTTGTCTCGATCCCTTGGTGTGTCTTGATTGAAACCAAGTGTTGGGGGACCTAAGTGGTCAAGATCCAAAATTGGTTGTTGACGTGAGGCTTTTGAGTCGTTTTCATAGGCTTGTTTATATTTTTTATGTGTGTTCTTGTCATATTTTTGACTAATTTCACATGATTCACTTCTATTATCCTATAATATCATAACGCATCAAATATACCTTATTTCACCTGATTTTGTATTAATGATCATATTTATCAAATTTGATTGGTATTCTTCTCTTTGTTTTAGGCAGTTCGCATATCTGGATCCTTCGATACCATCGACGGGAGGTCGGTACCATCGACCTAACCACAGTGACTTTGTCGGAGAAGAAGAAGAGTCTGTCGATGGTTTCGAGCTTGCCTCAGCAGGATGAGCTCTAGCGACGGATTCCATAGCAAAAGTGACGTTTAAAGAGTCGATACCATTGACTAATTGTCGATGCTATCGAGATGACAACAGCATGCCAGGTATCAACAAGTTGATACCATCGACACCACGTTGATGGTATCGAGCCATCTTCAGAGAGGACGCCAGAAATAGAAGGAGTTTTGCTACCCCAGGGGGTCGATACCATCGAGCCACATCGATGGTATCGATGCCGTCATATCAGGTTTTGCTAAAGATCATGTCTAATCGTACGTTGGTGATTTTTGGGCGACCTAAAGTGGTGCATATACCTAATTAAGGCGGCCCTAAGCAATCTATCCTGTCATTAGCCGCTCCACAAATCTCAAGGAGGAGAGGAGAAGAGAAAGCAGTTGAGAACCATGCCTTGACCATTCCAAAGGCAGTCGAAGGAGTTTTCCACTGCCGGAAGGCTGTAGAACGCTCACCCTACACCGAGGAACACCTGGATCTCCTCCGTTCAGGGGTTACACAATATTGATCCATGTTTTCTCCATGTCTTCTTTTTCCCTCATGTTGTTTTTCATTGAGATGAACATGCAGGGATAATCCCCTTTGTCTTTAGGACCGGGAGTAGCCCGGGTAATCGCTGTATGACATTTTTATATAGTTCATCATAATTTGTCTCTCAAATCCATGGTATGATTTCATTTTCTCCCTTATATCATTATGATTGATGTCTTTAATTACTTTGAAAAAAGAATTAACGGTTGAAAAGAGACGAAAATCACATCAACTAGTAAATCCTTTGAATAAGGCAATGTACAGTTAATGGTGGAAACCCAGAGTAGGATCTTAATGCACCTAGTTTAGGGTATAAGTTGCTACTACCGTGGAACCGACCTAGAGTATCATGAAAGCGAACAATTCTGACTACAGGCCACTACCCGAAATAGGAGACGAATTAGGGTAATTATGTAGAAATTATTTCGACGAGAGCCTGCGGTGAAACCGCAATCCTAAAGACTCCAGTTTAAATTGATTAAACCAAACATTTAATCGATTGCATTGTTTTCTTTTATTTTTATTTTCTTTTTCAATCAACTCTCAAACCTTTTTAATTGGTCTAGCTGATTGTGAGTAGTTAGTAAGTAGTCTACCGACAATTCAGTGTCCATGTGTTCGACTCGGGCCTCACAAAGGCCTATATTACTCTGACGCGTGCACTTGCATTATACGCACTGTCAAGTTTTTGGTCTCCTCCTCGCCAATCAAGAAAATATTCACGACTAGTTTCATAGGATGGAGATGCAACAACAACCATTCTATGATCACTATTGGAGCCAAAATTACTTCGCGGGATATCCGCAACCTCTGCCCATGCCCCCATATGATCCTACTTTTCAGGGGTAGTACCCTGAATGGAACCCCAACACCCAGCAACAACCACCATTTCCACTGCCAAAACAATAATGGGTATCACTGTTCCACCTTTTGAGATTGTTTTTGACTATGATGCCATAGTCGAATTCAAGCTTAGGGGGGGAGATGGAACAGTTTCTTTCACAGTTTAATTTTTCTTTCTTTTGTTTTATTATTTTTCTCACACTTTGGAAACAAAATTTGTAGTTTTCAGTAATTTTGTTATTTATAGATTTTTAGGATCCACATGCTATCTAGTGTAATCTGTGGATGTCTAATTTAATGTGTCATCTCAATGTTTTATGTGTGCAATCATCTGAAATTGGGCAAAATTAAAAATTTGTTCAGAATTGGCAATTTGAGTTGTTTGAACTTGGGCACCTACTTATGAAAATAATTGGGTTTATCAACTTTAAAACATAAAATCATAACTGTACATCCTTATGATTCATGAAATGTGGACGGGCATGGATGTTGAGCCTAATTTGACCAAATGGTAACGGGACTTTAATCAAAAGTGAGAGAGAGAAGCCCTTTGATTAATTGTTACACAGGTTAGTAAGGAGCGGCATATAATATTTTCCAATGGTTCTGTCAATTAATCTTGTGATCTATCCACCCCATTATATTCATACTCCACCATAAGAACTGGGAGCACATTACGGTTTTCATCTTTTGATTGCATATCATTTAGATAGGATTGCATTATCGCTAGATTTTGCATAGATGAAAATATGGAAAATGAAAAGAAATTTTGTAGATGAATCATGCATGCACACATTCTTGAGTGCACATCATTACAGTTTCATAATTACTCTCATGTAGTTGCACTTTAAATATTTTTGAGCATATAGGACAGTATGAGCCTTATTTCTTCTGAAAAAATAAGAAAAGCGGGTAACTCGTTCTATACTCTCTGCAAATTAAGTTGTAATGCTTCAATGATAGAAGTTATGTGAAAATAAGCCCGAAAAAAATCTGAAAAAAAATATTATACATTTCTTAGTAGCCAGATTGAGAGAAAGAAGGGCTTGAAAAAAAAAGTGATACTAGAGGGAGAAAAGAGCTGGTCTCACCTGTATAATAGGAAGAATGAGCACATAATGTAGTTTGTAGACATTCTATCTCACATGGAGATGGAATAGCAGGAACATGCATCATTCCACCCAAATTGTAGGGATTAGGTCATTTTCATATGCATATGCATCATTTAGGTCATTCTTGTTAATTGTGCATGTTAAAACTATCTTGTGCTTCTTTCTCTTCCACTGTCGCCCATTTCATCCACTCATTGCTCGAAAAACGGTAGGCCACCATGATTATCTCCTCATGATTGTATATCAGGAGATCTACTTCCATGTAGATGGTAGTTAGGAATTGAGCTACGTAGACAGAAGATCACAAGATGCACCAAACCTGAACTGGAGGAATTTATTATATTACCTACCTTATTTGATAGTGTTCGTGATCTTGGAATGATCATATCTTATGGATGATCATTGTCGCCTTCAGGGTAGTTACTATTTTGTGGTTAATGAGGGCCGGTGTGTGGATGACAGGTGGGAATCATAGTGAGATGTCTTTTATGCTAACAGGTTCTTTAGTTGACTCTTGCAATTTTATTCTAGAGTTTTATTGCTCAAGGACGAGCAAGTTCAAGCTAAGGGTAGTTTGTTGTGAGGATTTTGAGTCATTTTCATAGGCTTGTTTATATTGGTTTTATGCGTGTTGTTGTCATATTTTTCACTAATTTCTCATGATTCACTTCTTTTAGCCTATAATCTCGTAACAGATCAAATTTACCTTGTTTCACCTGATTTTGTATTAATGATCATATTTCTCAAATTTGATTGGCATTCTTCTCTTTGTTTTAGGCAGTTTGCATATCTGGATCCGTCGATACCATCGACGGGAGGTCGATACCATCGACCTGACCACAATGACTTTGTCAGAGAAGAAGAAGAGCCCAGCTATACCATCGACACAGTGTCGATGGTATCGAGCTTGCCTCAGCAGGATGAGCTCTAATGACGGATTCCATAGAAAAATTGACGTTTAAAGAGTCGATACCATTGACTAACTGTCGATGCTATCGAGATGACAACAGCATGCCAGGCATCAACAAGTCGATACCATCAACACCACGTCAATGGTATCGAGCCATCTTCAGAGAGGATGCCAGAAATAGAAGGAGTTACGCTACCCTAGGGGGTTGATTAGATCGACCCGCGTCGATGGTATCAATGTCGTCAGATAAGATTTTGCTAAAGATCATGTCCAATCGTGCAATGGTGATTTTTGGGCGACCTAAAGTGGTGCATATACCTAATTAAGGTGGACCTAAGAAATCTATCACATCATTATCCGTTGCACAAGTCTCAAGGAGGAGAGGAGAAGAGAAAGGAGTCGAGAACCACGCCCCGACCATTCCGAAGGCTGTCGAAGGAGTTTTCCACCGCCGGAAGGCTGTAGAACACTCACCCTACGTTGAGGAATGCCTGGATCTCCCTCGTTCAGGGGTTGCCCAATATCTATCCACGTTTTCTCCAGGTCTTCTTTTTCCCTCATGTTGTTTTTCATTGAGATGAACATGCGGGGCTAATCCCCTTTGTCCTTAGGACTGAGAGTAGCCCGGGTAATCGTTGTATGACATTTTTATATAGTTCATCATAATTTGTCTCTCAAATCCGTAGTATGATTTCGTTTTCTCCCTTATATCATTATGATTGATCACCCTAATGATAATCTAATGCCTTTAATTACTTTGAAAGAAGAATTAAAGGTTGAAAAGAGACAAAAATCACATCAACTAATAAATCCTTTGAACAAGGCGATGTACAGTTAATGGTGGAAACCCAGAGTTGGATCTTAATGCACCTAGTTTAGGGTATAGGTTGCTACTACCGTGGAACCGACCTAGATTTAAGTAGTGAATTGTATCGTGAAAGCGGACAATTCTGACTACAGGCCACTACCCAGAATAGGAGATGAATTAGGGTAATTATATAGAATTATTTTTACAAGAGCCTGCGATGAAACCGCTATCCTAAAGACTCCAGTTTAAATTGATTAAACCAAACATTTAATCGATTGCGTTGTTTTTTTTTCAATCAACTCTCAAACCTTTTTAATTGGTCTAGATGATCGTGAGTAGTTAGTAAGTAGTCCACCGACAATTCAGTGTCCCTATGTTCGACTCGGGCCTCACAAAGGCCTATATTACTCTGACACGTGCACTTGCGTTATACGCACTGTCAAGTTTTTGGCCTCCTCCTCGCCAACCAAGAAAATATTCACGACAGGTTGCATAGGATGGTGATGCAACAACAACCATTCTATGATCACTACTGGAGCCAAAATTACTTCGGGGGATATCCGCAACCTCCGCCCATGCCCCCATATGATCCTACTTTTCAGGGGAAGTACCCTGAATGGAACCCCAACACCCAACAGCAACCACCATTTCCACCGCCAGAACAATAATGGGTATCACTGTTCCACCTTCTGAGATTGTTTTTGACTATGAGGCCTTAGTCAAATTCAAGCTTAGGGGGGGAGATGGAATAGTTTCTATCTCAGTTTAATTTTACTTTCTTTTGTTTTAGTACTTTTCTCACACTTTGGCAAAAAAAAATTTGTAGTTTTGAGTAATTTTGTTATTTACAGTTTTTTAGGATCCACATGCTATCTAGTGTAATCCGTGGATGTCTAATGTAATGTGTCATCTCAATGTTTTATGTGTGCAATCATCTGAAATTGGGAATAATTAAAAATTTGTTCAGAATTGGCAATTTGAGTTGTTTGAACTTGGGCACCTACTTATGAAAATAATTGGGTTTGTCAACTTTAAAACATAAAATCATAACTGTACATCCTTATTATTCAAGAAATGTGGAAGGACATGGATGTTGAGCCTAATTTGACCAAACAGTAACAGGACTTTAATCAGAAGTGAAAGAGAGAAGCCCTTTGATTAATTGTTACACAGGTCAGTAAGGAGGGACATATAATATTTTCCATTGGTTATGTCACTTAATCTTGTGATCTATCCACCCCATTGTATTCATACTCCACCATAAGAACTGGGAGCACATTATGGTTTTCATCTTTTGATTGCATATCATTTAGATAGGATTGCATTATAGCTAGATTTTGCATAGATGAAAAAAAATGGAAAATGAAAAGAAATTTTTAGATGAATCATGCTTGCACACATTCTTGAGTGCACGTCATTACAGTTGCATAATTACTCTCATGTAGTTGCACTTTACATATTTTGAGCATATAGGACAATATGTGCCTTATTTCTTCTGAAAATTAAGAAAAGCAGGTAACTCATTCTATAATCTTTGGAAATTAAGTTGTAATGCTTCAATGATAGCAGTTATGTGAAAATAAGCCCGAAAAAATTCTGGAAAAAAAATATTATACATTTCACAGTAGCCAAAATGAGAGAAAGAAGGGCTTGAAAACTAGAGGGAGAAAAGAGCTTGTCTCACCTATATAATAGGAAGAATAAGCACATAATGTAGATTGTAGACATTCTATCTTGCATGGAGATGGAATAGCAGGAGCATGCATCATTCCACCCAAAATGTAGGCAATAGGTCATTTTCATATGCATATGCATCATTTAGGTCATTCTTGTGAATTGTGCATGTTAAAACTGTCTTGTGCTTCTTTTTCTTCCACTACCGCCCATTTCATCCACATGTTGCTCAAAAAACGGTAGGCCACCATGATTATCTCCTCATAATTGTATATCCGGAGATCTGCTTCCATGTAGATGGTAGTTAGGAATTGAGCAACGTATATAGAAGATCACAAGATGCACCAAGCCTGAACCAGAAGAATTTATTATATTAACTGCCTTATTTCATAGTGTTCATGATCTTGGGGTAATCATCTCTTATGGATGACCATTGTCGCCTTCAGGGTAGTTATTGTTATGTGGTTAATGAGGGCCGTTGTGCGGATGACAGGTGGGAATCATAGTGAGATGTCTTTTATGCTAATTTTTCTTTAGTTGACTCTCGCAATTTTATTCTAGAGTTTTGTTGCTCGAGGACGAGCAAGTTCATGCTTAGGGGAGTTTGATGTGAGGATTTTGAGTCATTTTCATAGGCTTGTTTATATTGGTTTTATGCGTGTTCTTGTCATATTTTTGACTAATTTCGCATGATTCACATCTTTTAGCCTATAATCTCGTAACGCATCAAATTTACCTTGTTTCACCTGATTTTGTATTAATGATCATATTTATTAAATTTGATTGGTATTATTCTCTTTATTTTAGGTAGTTCGCATATCTAGATCCGTTGATATCATCGACCGGAGGTGGATACCATTGACCTGACCATAGTGACTTTGCCGGAGAAGAAGAAGAGCCTGTCGATACCATTGACACACTGTCGATGGTATCGAGCTTGCCTCAACAGGATGAGCTCTAGCGACTCCATAGCAAAAGTGACGTTTAAAGAGTTGATACCATCGACTAACTATCGATGCTATCGAGATGAAAACATCATGTCAGGTATCAACAAGTCGATACCATCGACACCACGTCGATGGTATTGAGCCATCTTCAGAGTGGACGCTAGAAATAGAAGGAGTTTCGCTACCCCAGGGGGTCGATACCATCGACCCGCGTCGATCGTATCGACGCTGTCAGATCAAGTTTTGCTAAAGATCGTGTCTAATCGTACGGTGGTGATTTTTGGGTGACCTAAAGTGGTGCATATACCTACTTAAGGCGGCCCTAAGCAATCTATCACGTCATTAGTCGTTGCACAAGTCTTAAGGAGGAGAGGAGAAGAGAAAGGAGTCGAGAACCACGCCCTGACCGTTCTGAAGGTTGTCGAAGGAGTTTTCCACCACCGAAAGGCTATAGAACGCTCACCCTACACCGAGGAATGCCCAAATCTCCTCCGTTTAGGGGTTACACAATATCTATCCATGTTTTCTCCATGTCTTCTTTTTCCCTCATGTTGTTTTTCATTGAGATGAATATGCGGGGCTAATCCCCTTTGTCTTTAGGATCAGGAGTAGCCCGGGTAATTGTTGTATGACATTTTTATATAGTTCATCATAATTTGTCTCTCAAATCCATGGTATGATTTCATTTTCTCCCTTATATCATTATGATTGATCACTCTAATGATAATCTAATGCCTTTAATTACTTTGAAAGAAGAATTAACGGTTGAAAAGAGACGAAAATCACATCAACTAATAAATCCTTTGAACAAGGCGATGTACAGTTAATGGTGGAAACCCAGAGTAGGATCTTAATGCACCTAGTTTAGGGTATAGGTTGCTACTACCATGGAACCGACCTAGATTTAGGTAGTGAAATGTATCGTGAAAGAGAACAATTCTGACAACAAGCCACTACCCGGAATAGGAGATGAATTAGGGTAATTATGTAGAAATTTTTTCGACGAGAGCCTGCGATGAAACCAGAATCCTAAAGACTCAAGTTTAAATTGATTAAACCAAACATTTAATCGATCGTGATGTTTTCTTTCATTTTTATTTTCTTTTTTAATCAACTCTTAAAAAATTTTAATTTGTCTAGATGATCGTGAGTAGTTAGTAAGTAGTCTACCGACAATTCAGTGTCCCTGTGTTCGACTCGGGCCTCACAAAGGCCTATATTACTCTGACGCGTGCACTTGCGTTATACGCACTATCAATTGTTCCACCATCATGAGCATGCATGGCTTAAGTGGTTGCATTTGTGTTTATTGGGTGGACAAGTGTCCCTTTGGTGCCTTTAGGTGTTGACACCTGATCTCCACCTTCCTTCCCTCCTCCTTCATGTATATAAGCCATCTTGTCTCCTTGCAAGTGAACCTTTCGGCTTTAGCCATCTATTTTTCTCATCCTGGGAGATTGGTTCAACAAGAAGGAATGATCCTTGTAACTTTGGTTACCGAGATCCCTTACATGCGGTGACTTTTGGTCATCTTCAACCTTGGTAAGTGTTTGCCTTTTTTTGGTGATGTTTTCCTTGGATCTTCTACCTCATCTTCTTCTTTTTTTCTTGTCCTTAGACCATGGATCATCCATGTGGCCATTTTAAAGAGAAACTCCTCATCACAAGGGTCATAGACAATGTTTTTACAAGGTACTACCCAAGTGAGAAGGAAGTTCTTCTCACTTTCTCCCTTCTTCTTTTGGTTCAACATAGGTTTTGACCCCCCCCTTCTTGATCTATCTTTGACCTTGGTGTCTTCTTCTTCTTGAGGTAATGTTGTGGCTGAGAGTGGAGCTCTTAGTGGAGATTCATCACCCTTGGTGATCGTGTGCTTGGAGCTTGTGATCCTTGGAGTTGATCTTCCTTAAGGAGGGTTATATAACTCTCTACCCTCTCTATTATTGCACTTTTCATTGATTTCATGTTGTTTTTCTCTCTCTAAATCATGATCCTTATATTCTAGTACATGATAACATGGCCTATAACTTTAATGTTGGTGATTATCATGCTTGGTTTGCTTGGAATCCAAAACCCTAATGTAAGGTACCCAATTTTGGAGATGGTTGTGTAATGGTGGTATGCTTCCTATCTTTTGACCTTGGTTTTAACCACATGCATGAGGTTGATATACCTTGATGTATTATGGAGTTTAGGTTCTATTTTGGAGGTGTTTAATGTGGTTTAACCTCTCTTGCATGAGGTTCATTCACAGTGATTTCATGACCCGTGTTTTAGGGTTTTTGATGACCAATTTTGTGTGAAGTTTCTCTTCTTTAGGATGGTGGTTTTCCTTGTTGTGATCTTCTATTTTAGCCATGGAATACTTCTTTTTTAACCTTGGAAAATCCATGTTTTGATGGTGGTCCTTTTCCTTGGTGGTATCATGACCTTAGTGGTCGATACACCATGTTTTCCCCTTGGGTCGAGACACTTTGATGTATGGTGTTTGGTCGAGATGTTGCTCCTATTTTGGGTCAAGACAAGTGATATAGTTTCGGTCAAGACATATGCTTTGGTGTGGTTGCTTTTATTTAGGATGAGACATGCCTTTGTTTTTGAGGTCGAGACATGTTTTGGTTTGAGGTCGAGACATGTTCTCTGAGGGTGGTAGAAATGCTAATCTATGTGGTGGTTGAGACATAATTCTTTGTGGTGGTTGAGACACCTAGTTGGTTTTGGTCGAGACACATGATGTTGTTACGGTCGAGACACTTTGGTTCATGGGTGGTCGAGACACATATGTGTATGATGATCGAGACACATATAGTCAACACATGTGTATGAGTAAGCAAATAATGATTCATTTGTAGTGTTGTTTGTATGATTGTTTGGTTAACCCTAGTATGTTCCTTAACCCTAATATATTCTAATAATGTCATAGATGGTGTACCTAGGGTTTGGTGATTGTATGCAACTACAAAACCCTAATCGGATATACATATAACCCTAACCCTAATGTTAGGTAATATGATGTGCCTGCTTGTCTCACTTGGAGTGGTTGCCATAATGTGATGTTTTGTCTCTCTTTTTTATGAATTTATAACCTTTCAGGTAAAAATGAATGCCATAGGTTTTATCTGTTGTGGTGATAATTATTCAATACAGGGTGATGTCTATGAGCCTTGATGAGATATGATGAGATTACATCGATGTGATGGGTCCTATGACCTATTGAAGGCTTGATGCCTATTGTGTGGTAATATACTCTAGTAATATGGCTGAGGGATTGATTTTTCCCAGTGATGTGACATTGGTGATGGTCTTGTGAATGTCAGTGTTGCAAGTATCATGTGGTGATGATGTGACTAGTTCATACCTTATACATTTTATATCTTATAGGGTTGTACCTACCCTTATCTTAGTAGAGTTTGTATGGTTTGTACGTTGTAACTTTATTGATGCTAAAATATACCCAATTAGCTTAATTAATCAAGTAAAACTCTAATCATGTAGGTGTCATGTGCCATAGATCCATTCCAATGTTAGTCTTAATGTTGGATGGTGACACGAGTCATTCTAATGGGAAACTCAAAGTGCATATTTTTGAATATGTGGGGGTGCAAGTTGAGTATTTCCTTACATCCACAATTACAAGTGTTGTGAGATGGTCGTGCATGAGCTACTCTTCTTCTGATATGGATGTCATGCATGAGAAATTCCTTCTTTTTAGAATATCCATGCATGATCATGTTCTTCTAGCATCGTTACATGTACCAAGGTGGGCTAGGTGTTATTATATATGGATGGACATGTGTGAGCTATTTATTTAGCTTGATAATATGTCATTGTTGTAGTTGATGGATACGTCTTTACGGTGTTTTCTCTTATGCTGACCAGGAGGTGTTGGAGAGGTCGTGGATTCTGGCTCTTCCATTGACCTTGTATGGCATCAATTTCGACTTAGTAGTGGTCATTTGGATTTGGGTGGTACGACTCAAATCCTCATGGTAATAATATAGGATGTGACACGGTCGTGTAGCGTATTTTTCTTAGGATCAAATGTGAATAACATTGGTTGAGACCTTTGCCTTATCTTTGTACTGATTTCTTGAATTATAAGGTGGTAAGAGAATTCAATTGTAATGTATGCTCTTCACATACATTCATAGAATATTAATCGTTCTACTGCTCAATGATAACTTCTAGTTACCTAATCTTTTTTATCTATTGGATATACATCATTTAGTTGAATCTGCTCAACCTATGAAGTACTTTTATCTACATGCTCAGTTATTTGTGCTCTAATAGACATTGGTGGGGAGTTATATCTCTTTCTGGAACATTTGGTCTTAGCCTCTGGGTTTTAACATCGTTTAGGTGGTCCTACACGAAGAGGTAGAGATTGTGCAGCTGAGGAAGAGTAGCAGAAAGACCAGTAACTGATAAGGTTGGATGTGCTCCTAGTCTTTTGGTGATAGAGTCCTACATGTCATCCATGTACACTCAGGTCTTGGGGGTTGTTCTTGATGCATTTTGTGGTTATATTATTTATATGAGGTTTTTGGGCTTGTGAGCCATGTATGTAAGATATGGCATGTGTATAAGTGTATAAATGTTGAACAAATACCTCATGTAATAGGTTGATGACAAGAATGGTGATGCATAGTGATCTAAGCACCTTGTGATATGATATGCAATGCATGTTTCAAGCTTGTGGGCTTATATGTGATGAGTTTTTGGCTTATCGAGCTTTTGAGAAATCAATTTTAATTTCCTGTGTTTTTTGGTAATCTGTGTGCTTAGTTATCCTTCCACATTTTGTTTTCAGTAATCTCATTTGTGGTGCATCAGGGCATCACACCACTTGCAATAACAAATGCAGTCATCTTCAGATTACAAATATTGATGGTATCGACGCCACTCACAACCCAGATGGACCCTCATAAACCACATTATCAACTTCTTCAAAGGTCTATACATTAACAATTTTAGTTTTCATACCCAGGTATACTTTGAATGGAACAAGATTTTCCCTCACAAAATCCCTCATACTAACAATCTTGTCAAGCCTTTCCTCGAACCTAAAATATAGAGCGCTACGACACATCTAGCACTAGATAAATCACTTGGACCAGATGGTTTTGATATGTCCTTTTACCATGCATCTTGGCACATCATCAAGGAAGACTTTATCGAGTTATGTCAAGAGATGCATAAACACCACTACATCTCCCATCTCCTCAAACCTATCAACCACATAGACATAGCTCTCATCCCTAAAATAGAACACCCATATTCCATCAGGGATTACAGACCTATCAGCCTTATTGACTCATCATATAAGATCATATCTAAGATGCTCAGTAGTCGCACCAAACTGCTTCTACAAGACATTATTGACATTCGTCAATGCACTTTCCTACTACACAAAAACATTCAAGACGTGTTCATAACTACACAAGATAACCTACACACTTGCCATACGCTCAGAGAACCGGTCCTCACACTTAAGCTGGATTTTGAAAAAGATTTTGACAATCTCAACTGGGAATTCCTCAGACTTTGCATGTCGGGGCTAAACTTCCCACCCAAATGGTGCTCATTGATACACTCATGTATCGGCACTAGTACTTTTGCTACAATTATTAATGGTACACCTCAAAGTTTCTTTAAAAACTCCAATGGACTTAGATAAGGAGACCCGTTATTACCCTATCTCTTCATCATTATCACATCCATTCTCAACTCTCTCATACGTAATGCCACAAAACATGGATACCTTAACATGCTTAGAGGATGCATACAGAGTATCATCCAATAGGTTGATGATACCATCATCATCATCAAACCAAATGACTCTGATGTCATCAACCTCATCGGGATTCGAGTGATTTTCTCCAAACTTCAGGCCACAAAATCAACATCAGTAAGCACCATTATTAGCAACCATGTCAACCCAACAGAGATGAACTAATGCATTACCATGCTTGGATGCTAGCACAAAGCATTCCCTTTTTCATACTTTGGCCTACCACTCATGTTATAACCTCAATTTTGGTTGTATTATTATGCAATTATTTACAAAAAGGGGCTTGCTTGACAATTTGTGTGCATTGTTTTACAACTTGGGTTTCAATGCAAAATTGTCTTGAATAATGAAATTCGTGATTTACCCTATTTTAATAAGCCAATGGAAGTGCAAAAGGATAAATGACAAGCAAAAATCCCGTAATAATTGAAAAGGAAAGAATAAAATAAATAACATGTGTTTTATTTAAAGAAAACATGGAATTCTCTAGAAGGTGGCATAAGTGGCCACAATAGGGTGGTTTTAGTTCCACTTGCTTTCTGATATCTAGAAAAGTCAAAATTTAGAGAATAGAAAAGAAAGAAAGAGAAAATTTGAGTTTTAATGCATAATATATGCCTTTTTACTGTATGACTTGCATATGAATAAAAAGAGTTATTCTTTTCGAGTTTTGGTCTCAAATTGTGTCCAAAGGAATATTAAGTCATAAAGAACTTTCCCTTAAGTTTTGTGATTAAAAAGCTTAATGTATTAGGAGATATGGATTTTACAAAATTCCATAAAGTTTAGAAATAATTTGGGAAAAGTATTAAATGCCACAATTTTCAGATTAAATCAGAACTTAATATATTGGGTGCTTGATTAATGGACTGTTGGATCCAAGATCCAATGGTGGGCGTTTATCTCCTACCTTCATTCATATAAGGAAATAGGAATAGGTAATGTGTCAGTTCTGATCCAATTTTCTCCATACCAAGTCAATGTGTGAGATTGGAAACTTGCTCAATGAATTCAAAGCAAGAAACCACAATGACTCATCCTAACTTTGTTGGGGTTTTGAAGGCCCTAGAAGATTCACCTTAAACTGCCATAGAGGAAAAACTACTCGAGGAATCCCACCTAAAAAGGGAGGACTAGAGACCCTCTATGTGTGCACCAATACCCTCACAAGTACCCCTGCGACTCTCTAGACTCACCCCTGCTCCCAATTCCTCCCTATACCCCTATTCTCAGCCTCCATCGTCTTCCTTGGACCTCATCGGAGATCGGCTAGTTGTCTCACCTGCTCTGACTTCTCCATGGGAAATTAACACCCCGAGCAAGTTTGTCTAGGTGAGGCGGTGCTCCATGCACCTTCATCTGCTTCTCAGAGGCCCCAAGGTCCATAGTCAACTTTGTTGTTGACTCGCTGATATCCCTGTTCGTGAGAAAGACCAAGAAGAGGTTGAAGGCGACTATCTGTGAAATTACCATCTTGCCCCTAACTATTCCCTTTATAGGTTAGATCCTTTTTGGTCTTTTACTCCTTCTTTTCCACACTCCCCCTTATCCCAATCATGTGGAGCAAGTTGCTGACATGGCTTAAGACTATAGGCTTGGCCTAGAGCTCGCGTCACGGTGCTGGCATATGATTGGTTGAAAAAATGATCAAACCATATTTATCTTGCAAAAATCCTAATAATCAGTAGGATGATCAGATAATGACATATGATATACGCTTTTTGCTCAACCTAAATTTGTCTCTACTTTGAAAAGTACTTGAAATTGGTATCTTTAATGTATTAATTGCTTTCAAAACCCTAATTTCTAAAGTTTGGTGAATCTATGATATAGATAATCAACGGTGGACTTTTTATAATCAAAAGACACGTTGGACCTAATGATGTTGAAAAGATGATTAATGACCTCATTATGTACATTAAATGATGGAAACTAGGGTTTGTGAACCCATTGAACTTGAAAATGCTGAAAATCTATCTTTCTATCTCTCAAAGCCCTAATATAACTTAAAAAGGACAAATATGGGGACTTTTGTATAAAAGACACATTTGTATTACAATCTTATGTAGAAACCTAAAAGTAGGGTTTGTGTACTAAGGAAGTGAAAAAGAGTAATAAATGGACTAATGTAGTGTTATGGATAATGAAATAAGAAAGTGGACATAAAAAACATAACTTGAGAACCAAGTCAGTCTTTTGATTGGTTTTAGAATCATTTTGTGACACATGGATGTATGCCTTGAATTTTAGGTTGACTTGCTTGGTTTATTGTGTGGTTAATCTTACTTGTTCTTATTTGGACTGCGAATACTCTTGAAATAGGTATGTGGCTACGCCTAAGAATAATCATTGTAGTTTCACGTGGTTTCCCAAAGATTTCCTCACATTGTTTGAAGATATATGCTTGTTTGTTTATTTCATTCCATGCAAACTTCAAAGTGACTAGGTCTATCACATCATATCTAAACTTGACTACCCCATTTCTAGTCCACCTCTAGATCTATGGGAAGGACATTTGCTTGAATAGGGGAAGGCACATTTTGGTACCAATCTGAATAGAGAGTACGTGAGAAGTCACCCTCCTAAATAGGGGGAGACATGATAATGTCATCCGCCTGAATAGGGGAAGACTGTGAATATAGTTGTATGATGCCCTGAGGGGTTATGAGAGAGCGAGGAGACACATAGATTGGGTAGTCATGATGAAAATGTTAAATTTGTTTTGTTAAAAAAAGTAGTTATGTTGTTACTATCCCTTGTGAAGCTTTGTTTCCACAACATACCAATATAATTTGTTATACTGACCGACATTTTGATTGTCAAAATTTTTAGGATAATCTTGCTACAATTGGATATTCAAGGAAAGAATACATTGAAAGCAAACAAATGAAGTACGGCATGGATGATATAGATAGATGATGTATTTGTTGGTAAGTTCTTAGAACCCATGTTTTGTAAACACTAGTGAAAATATATTTTTTTCATATCAAACTTAGTTAGTTTAGTAGAATTTATTAATTATTCTTTATTATGTGCAAAACCATTTGATCTTGTTTTTGGGATAACATCTCTAGTTTCTTGACCTTCCTTAATTGGGGGTTGTTGGGGAATGGGGTCGTTACATTTGGTATCAAAGCGTGGTTTTCCATATAATCGATAGTTTCAAATATATATATATATATATATATATATATATATATATATATATATATATATATATATATATATCATACATAGTGGATCCACCCTTTTTCCCCTCTAGGTTATGCACTAAGTTATAGTTTAAACCTTTTAAGGGGTGGAGTTTCATACAGTTTATTCATTAAGAATCAAATTAACTTAAGGAAGGACCATGATTAATAAAGGATACAATAAGTAAAACCTGGACAAGTCCTAGTATTAATGACAAACATATGTAGAGGCTACCAAATTGAGGATTCTAGATGAGCCTTACTAATCATACCATCAAAAAAAATTATTACCTCGACGATTAATATAGATTTTATCTTGGGTTATCCTTAACGGATGTATTTTGTCAGATGTAGGTAAAAGTAAAATTTCACTTCAAAGCTCAAATTAATATTCACACCCCAAACCGCTAATAATTAAGTGGTAAGGATGACTATATACTATAGGCTAGGGTGAACATACTCAGTATGGTGGAATTTCTGAGCTTTTCCCATGTGACCCTTTTAGATAATAAGATGTTAATGATGACGATAATGATGATGATGATGATGATGATACTGAGGATGAGGATGATGATGATGATTATGATGATGATGATGATGATGGTGAGTAGATGATGATGATGATGGTGAGGATGATGTTGATGTTGATGATGATGACGATAATAAGGAAAATGATGTGGAGCATGATCAAAGAATGGAAAAACTACGATAACATTGTAGGTAGCCATGATGGATACAAATTGGTTAACATAATCCTAAGTCTTGTTGTAACATTTCTAGACCCACATCTAGGATAAGAAGATTTATGGATGCATGATACATGGAGGCATATGGCTTCATCTTGTGAGTAGACCATAAGTATGACATGAATAGTATGTTATGACCCCCTACATTAAGTACGTTAGAAATTTATAACTTGGTTAAAAGTATAACTTAGCATACCATACCATACCATAAGTGGATGGATTTTGGGGACAAAATACTCTTTAAGGGGTGGAGTGTTGTAACATACTCAATTCCAAACATATAGGATAATCCTCCGTTCTTCTAAACCCCTATTTGATTATGTGGATATTCAATCACCGTTTTCCCCTTTTCGGTAAACTACCTATTTATATCTATATTCCACTATGATTAACGTAGATCAAATAATATAAGGAATTGATAACCCTAATCGACTCATTAGTATCTCATAGACATGAAATCATGGGATGAAATAACCCTACTAATGGAATTATGGAAAACCAGTAAATGATAGTAATAAACTATAGTCCTGATCCTTATTGAATGCCCTAGTGTTACCCTATGATATTAGAGTGAGAAATGTGGAAATGATGTAAGAGGTTTCACCCTATTTTTCTATTGGGTTAAGCTAATAACCCTAATTAAGTAATTAAAGTATTAGGGCTTAATGGAAACACAAATAGTCTCATAATGAAAAACTAAGTCCAAATTTGTGTTCCTCATGCCCACATTAGGTAACCCACCAATTTTGGGATTAATACAATGTCAAATACTCCCTAAAAGTATTCTAGAAGATAAAAACTAAGTAGGGATGAAATATATCATTTCAATCGTAATTTTGACCGTATTGGGATCAAAGTTTGGGCTTATTATGCAGACACATCCATTAGTCATGACTCGTGGGTCACTCAAGTTGACCGGGTCGGGTAGATGGGCTGGAAGACTTCGTCTTACAGCTCCATCCTTTCTGCAAACACACAAGACCAGCTCTGTGCAACGACTGCTCCATGACCTTCTCTTGAAATAGTCACCATTTCTCCACGATTTTCTCACCAATGTATTCTCCATCAAATACCGATTCTTATGGGCCATTACTCATGATTGAAGGTGGCCAATACCGTAAATGCCAAACTGAAACCTAGCTAGCTGCCGCCATCTAGTCTTCTTGCCAACACCACCAAATGCAACCACCCTATTGTCTTCTCCTCCCTTCGGAAATGATATGCAATCTGCCACCGAAAACCTTGACAACCTCTGCCATGGTAGACACCCAACAACAACAACCTTCATGTCTTGCCTTTCTTCTTTGCCACTACTTGCACAACTCACTGCTCCTTTACCTCTCCCTGAAGTCGTTGCTTGCCTCAACTCGGTACACCAACTATCGTGGCCACACGAAGGTGCCACCATCGCAACTACTGGTCACTGTCCAACAAGGACCTCTTCTTTCTCGCCAGTGCAGCACCACCAAAATTTCTCAGACTCCCACAACTTTTGCAGACATTGAACCAAACCAACAACCAAGGTCATGGTCGATCTACAGGACTCACCAAATCCCATCAGAACTGGTATTGATCCTTCTCTCAACCTCACCATGAATCCACACCAAGGTCTCCCTTCTTGTCTGCCTAGCTGCATAACTGAACCTTCCTTTCCCCCAACACATTTGCAACTCCATACTCTCTGTTGTTTGCTGGGCCTCATGAAGACTAGAAAATATAGTGGCACATGGTGGTTGTGCCAAGAAACTTTCTCTAGATATCACCTCCTACGACCAACTTATGTGGCCTTGAGTCAAGACTCTTCCTCCTCCTGATCTGCCTGCAAAGGTGGTTTGCAAATGCTCCTTCCTCAACCATCCACTTGGGATCAGCTTTCGCTTGAAGGCAGAAAACACCAATATGTGTCCAGAACCATGATAAGGTATGATAAATACTTACCCTATTATAGTTTCATTCCTTAAACAAACAAACTAATAAACTCCAGAGGCTAAGCGTGAACCCTGAATACGCATTTGAACACTTAACTTGGACTTTTTATACACATGTTTATAAATATCATAGCAAATAGCAAGATCTAGAAGTAAGTAGTTGTCATCGAACATGTCCAATGTTCCAACAATATTATTCTTATGCATTAAAACCCTAAGTGTATATACATATACTTAATGATGATTAACAACATGATAGGAATGTAAGAATGTATCTACCTAGAAACATCCTAGATTGAATTCAATGGTATAAAAGAGACAAATTAGATAAAAGAAAGTACTTTTATAAACATGTGCATTCACCTGGATGAGAATAGGGTACATGTTAGTTTAGAATAACAAATAATTTACCTCTATATAATCATTTGGTACAAACTTGTATTCTTGTGCATATTAGAGATCTAAGTTTAGACATGTAACTCCTATATTGACTTATGTTGGAATTATACCCTAGACGTCCCTATTAGGGTACTTTAGTATTTAAATATATATCTAGTGGATCATGTACCCACATAATAATATTAAAAGCCCTATTATGCCAATAGGTATTCATAATAGGATAAGAGCTATATATACAACTAAACTAGGAATGTAAACATATGTTCCCTTGGTTTGACTAACACACTTAATGCGTTCCTGGGATGGATTTTTGGTTGGGTGGATCAAAGTATATAAATTGAGTTAATCACTTGACAAAGATCAGGTATGTACATCCTCTATTTTATTTTGGGCATTATTTAACTGAACCTACATTTCTTTAATGAGGCATCTCTTGATCTATCAATTTTATTTAAAATTCAATTGTTGGACATTCATACTTTCTGCTTTTGATTCATATAAATTCATGTGATTGCTGGAATATTCATTTATAATGGGTCTTTGGACCCCTCCTTCTATGATTGCCATTTTATATGAAATGACTAAAATGTTAGTCTTGCCACTCTATTTATGCATGCTACATGTTTGACTAGAATATCTAGAATAGTGGTACTTATGTACAACCATACTTATATAGGGCGTTCATATTCCGCCCGGGGTGTGCGTTTCCACACTTATTTCTTTTAGGCCATGATCATATGGTGTTATGGCCCTGTTTTAGGTATATTTAGTCTACATTGTTATGCATGCAAATATTTGTTGTTTTAATATGAATCTGTGGATGATTGTTATGGTAAGACACTCTTTTATTATCATGCTTGTAACTCTTTTGCACTTTTAACCCTATATAATGCCCAAAGTGTTTTATTATATGTACATACTCAGCTCTTTGCTGACCTCTATACTTGTTTCCTATGTTTTGGGTGATGCTCCCTTCCACCCAGGTTTAGGTGCATTAAAAGATCAAGGGTGCTCGAAGATCATATAAAGGGAATTGAACCAAAGGATAGCTTGGAATGGATAGGCTACTCTCCGCTACTGGCCTTAATTGTAGTTGGTTCAAGTTTTTTTTGTAATATCACCTTTTATGGTGATGAGAAATTGTATAATGATACACATTGTAACTTTGTAATAGTTTTGTTTCTGTTGCTTACTCATTATCATGCTCTGTAGTATGTACCATTTGGGAAATGAATGAAATTACTCCTTTCCTTATTACCTTTTGGTACGTTTGGGATTGGAAGGGCTATTTATTCAATTCAGTGAAGAGTGGATCCCCTATTGGGTCTCACTCTTTACAATGTCCTCAACAAGGTCTGGTTCTCTAGCTTCAGCTTGTTGTCTCTATCCTTCAGCTGACCTCTCAAGAATAATTTCTGGCTCAAGTTCTTCAAGTCTTGCCGCCTTAGGGCTCTCTATCGTCTTTCCTGATCTAATAACTGCCATCTTGGTAGACTCAGTCTTAGATGGTATCTTCCCTGAAGGGTTCTTTACTATCTTAGGCAACTGCGTGACTTTTGGTCAATCTGGCGTTGATGCATTTGCATATCTGCCATTTGGACTTGCATCGTATTTAAGACGCCAGAGTTGGACAGTGCACTTTGTGCTAGTTGATTGTTCACCGTTTCGTGCCTCTTGAAGAAATAAAACAGTTGAGTTACTAAGTTAGGTTGCTTGTTATCCTTTGCCTGACCCTGTCCTTGAGCTTGTGCTTGTCCTTGACTTGTGTTTTCCACTTGGCAGTTTTGATACTTTCCCTGACCTTGATAGTTGGCCTTGTTTGTCTGGAAAGTACTTGTTCTGGTATACCGAGCATGTCCATCTCTCTTCTCGAAACCTGGCGGTTGCTTGAGTGGATTATTTAGCTAATGTGAATTCTCCATGACGTCTTTGTTGCCATAACTAAAACATGGGTGATCAGGTCTCTTAAAGTTAGCATAAGAGACATTTTCATCTTCCTCCTTCCCAGACTCACTTTCACTTGATTCTTCGAGTCGGGTGTATATGCAGTTATCTATTCCGTGCCCTCTTTTTCCGCAAGTGACACATTTCATCACTTTTTCAATGTGCTTCTTTCCCTTTCCCCCAGATTCCTTCTGATGTCAGACATCAATGGATATCTTTTGTATCTGAGATGTGATTGCCTTGAGGGGCTTTGATTCAATTGACAACCCTTCATTTGTGGTCTTTTTGGCACACCCTCTATCAGTCCTGTCATAATCAGTCCCATATAACTTAACCATGTTTTCGATGATTTTCTTGGATCTATTGGGCTTTTTACTGAGAAAATTGCTTCCTGCTGCTGCATTTAGCGAGACTCTCTTGTCTAGTGTTAAACCATTATAGAAAATCGTTATTAGGAAACCCTTATTATAATTATGGTGAGGGCAATCTCTCTGATACTCCTGGTATCCTTCCCAGGCTTCATGCAGTTTCTCACCTAGTCTCTGTGTGAAAGATGCAATCTTCTGCCTGTTACGAACAATCTTCTCTATGGGGTAGAACGTATTCATAAAAGCATCAGCCCATGCATTCCAACCATTCAAAGCTTGATGCGGTAATCCAAGGCACCAAGATAGTGCCTTGTGCTCTAAGGAAAAAATGAAACCTTTGCAATGAATGAATTCTTGCATAACTCCATGCATCTTGATGGTGTCACAAATATTCTTAAAAGCATCGAGGTGATGATAAGGGTTATCGTTCTTTGAACTCCCTCCGAAGATTTTGTTCTGGATCATAGAGATTACAGCTGGCTTCAGCTCAAAGTTCGTTGCATCGAATCTCAGGATGATCACAAGGAATCTTGAGTTGTTGGCTCTTGTAGCAGCCAAATCCCGAAGAGTCTTCTCCTCCTCCTCATCGTCTTCGCTATCGTTGTTTTTGCGATTGTGGTCATGATTGTTATGGTTTCTTATGTGCCTGCGATGATGATGATGCTCCTCATAGTGATGATCATCCTCTTCATGTCGCTCTTCTTGCTCTTGATATTGATGACTGTCATTGTAACGACCACCTCTATCTTCATCAGTTGCTAGGTGAGGTGGGTGTTGTTCATTCCTCATGTTCCGTTCATCGCCTAAAAGGGTAACGTACACGTGAGGTGGCATGACAAAAAGGAGTAAATTCGAACAAGTTGCTTCTTCCTGGGTACTTGAATAGATCGTACAGTCAAGTTAGGAAATTGAACTATTCCAAACGAACTACTCTACACAAACCCAGGTTAGCAAACTTAAAGTAACTGTGCTGTCAAGGTTATTGCTAAGCTCGAGGCATGAGAGTATAGTAAGTGGACTTGGGTTCTTAATAGTGATGTTTTTCCTTGTCCTCGGCAATGGAGCCAAAAAGTTGACATGCCTAAATCCCACGTCCAAAAGAAGTGGATTTAAAGTAGTCAGACTTTTAAAGAAATAACCCGACTCTCAGGCCCCCACAACGATAAATGGGTTTCGATGTCGCGATCGGGGTTGAACACAGGGACAAGGTCGGTAGCGTTAAGAACGCAGAATGTAACACTCGTATACTCCATTCGAAGAACATATATGAAGGTGTTCCCTAAGGAACAGTAGTACACAAACAATAATAGAAAGAACAAAATAAATGAAAGAAATAAGATGAAACAAGTATAAGGAGGGAAACCCGGGTTTGGGTTCACCTACTAAAACATCTTTCCAACATGTAACACTATCTCTCTCTCTCGCATACTCTTATCAAGATTACAAGCAACCATCAAAAGTGTCTATTCCACTCTCTCTCAAGATGAGGATAGATCTAAGTCTACGAGTAGCCTCTCTCCCGAGATGACCACACATAAACTTTCAATAATACATATGGTTAAAGCTTTAGCATTCCAACACCCTCGTGAATTCATACTACATGACACAGAATAAAAGCGATATTACTCTCTCGAGATATCAACAATCAAACATCACAAGATGGTAGCTAAGCATACAAGTGAAGCATTAAAACATGTGCATGGAGATAATCTTGATAAAAAATATGTATATTAAACAAAAAGAGACAATATACATGTCAGGAGAGCCTTAGTGGCTACTCCCAACCCGAGTGAAGGTGTTTAGCCACTCATGCTTGCAGACAACATAACAACGTTACAGAAGGATAGATCCATGACACACCACGAAGAGAGGGAGGAAGTACAACATGATGGAATGATAGATCTAGAGAGGAAGAGACGTGATATGACACACTACTTCTTCATATCTAGATCTATCATGTAGATGGCATAGATGGTCTTCTTCTCTCGAAGAAGGAATCTTCAATCTTCTCTCTCCTCAGCTTCCACCTTTCGAGATCCAAGACTGATGGATGGTATGGTCGGGGGTGAATCTAGAATGCAGCAACACTTTGTGGTCCTCTGGATCTGATCCCCATTTGACAAGACATATGGGTGTGCTATTTATAGGCACACTCCACCGACATAGAGCCATGGTCGCAGTTTGTGCCTTATACAACTCTTATCGTGATCCAACTTGGTCGCAGTCTTCTGGTATCTACGGTAGTGGTGTTTTGATAGCCGCGGCCACGGTCTGGTGATAACTATGGTCGCGGTGTTGTGATAACTGTAGTCGCGGTCTGGCGATAACCGCGGTCGTGGTCTTTAGTGGTCCATAAGTTATCATGGTTGCGGTCTTCCCGTATTACCTGATGATCAAGATCTCTGGGGTATGCTGGAACCACGGTCATGGTTGAGAACTAAGTGGACCATGTTTGCGGTCCCCAAAACCACGACCTAAGTTGTGGATGTTCCTGAAAACATGTAAGTCATGCTTTAGTAAAAAAGATAGAAAAATTATGTCAAAAGCTGACAAAAGTTATACTAAAAGTAGTGTAAAATATATATAGAAAGTACATAAAGTAGAGTGTTATCAAAACCTCAGTTAGTCGATAAAATGTGAGATGACAAAAAATGAAAAATAATTCATATAGAACGACTTTTCCCATCAAAGTTGCCAAATTATTGTACAGAGTCTATAAAGTCACCTTAGTGGGGATGATCCAGTTCGTCTCTTGAAAACAACAAAGAAGTAAAAAGAAAATGATAAATCAGTAAAGCACTCAGGGTCACCACTCGATTTTATTTGTAAAATAAAGAAAAATTAGCATGGGTGTTAAAATTAGCGAGAAGAACAAAAGACTTGATTTGACTTCATCCAAAGGTGGATTAGAAAGATATGTATGAAGTTAGAGATCAGACTCGACGTTCCTATTATAGGTGGTGAAGGTGTTAGTATCCCATGTATCCCTATAATGGTAATGCATCCTTTTGAAAAATCGCATACTAAAATGATAGGGATCGAGGTTTATATTAAAGAAAATGGTGGAATACATAAAAAAATATTTTTTGTTAGCCAACTTGTGAGGCTGAAGATGGTTGTGGCTTCCCATCATAGCCTTGAAAGGTTGTAATTTTTAGGTATATTGTTGTCGAGATTACATCTAGACCTCACATGATAGAGATCCATCACTAAAGGTTGGGACTAATGCATAAGAAGAGAGAGAGAGTGATGAGAAAGACTTAGTAGAGAAATATCTAGATATTTGAAACAATGTGCAGATATGAAAACTTCACATAATCAACTAACAAGAATTATGAATATGGAAGAGAAAACATTAGTTATTGTCGATCACCCTACTAAAATTTTACATGGCAATTGGCGTCAGAGGAAGAATCCTATAATCACACTTAAATACAAAAGGGGGAGACTATTTACTCTTTGTTCATAGGAGAGACAAAATGAACCCTGAATATGGTGGAGATAAGGGATATTTATAAGTAGATTTTCAAATTTGGGGTTATAGACAAAACCTTTTGGAAATGACATAGATCACCTTGATATAACACATGATGTGGCACATAGATCAAGGCAATCCACCACATGACATGCAACAGATGCCTCTGATCCATTGGGTAGCCAAGGCTAGAGAAATCTTGGTTCTCGATTTTATGAAAATTTCAAGAATTTTCTAGAGAAAATTGTAGACAAGGAAAATTTGATTAAAATTCAAAAAAATAGTGAGGAAAATAGAAAAGTCATGAATTCAAGAATCTCCTTCATGAATAACAAAAGGGTATGTATTTTTTGTGAGGAAAATGATAATTCAATATCTATGAGGAAATCAAATTATTTTATTAAGTATATCTCAATTGGAAATTTATGAAGAAGGCTTATATAGAAGAAATAATGGGCACATTGAACTTAAGTTTAGAATAATATATTTTTTACATAAATCTCTAAATTGGGTAAAAGTTGGTAAAATGAATGAATAAAATGGGAGGAAAATTGTGGAAAATATGAAAAAATGTGAAAAAATGGAAAATCTAGGAAAAATGGCAGAATATGGAAAGTAATCCTTTATTGTTTAGAGAATTAATATTTATCTTAAATTTATGTTGAGTGAACATGTAATGACCTCACTTTTTGACATCCCCCAATTAAGGAAGGACCTTAAAGTTGAAAGCCATTACCTAAAATTCCCAAGATCCAGATTTGACCAAATAACAATTAATAGCAAATAATTTCCATTATTTTACAAATATTTTTATATAACATGATACTCCTCTAAAGAGATACAAGAATTTCCAACATGGAACTGATACATATTGAGAAGAATTATCTAACTAATCCTCCTTTACTTAGATTTTGATGTTTTTGGTGAATTTCATCTTATTTGTCATGTCTCAATATCTTCATATATTGCACCTACCTAAAACACTACAAAACAAAGCATGAATCAGTATATTGTTTTACTATGTATGTGGTATGTAAATATACGTGCATGTAGGTGTAACAACATAAAAAAACCATAACAACAATTATCATTATATAACCGAACATGCATTTTATTTTCTAACTCCTCGACCCTTATCATTTCACTTTTTGTTGTGTGTCCTCTCTTTAGGGGAGCCTTTTTATGGGGAACCCTCTTTTAGGGTTTGGTCCCTACAATGGACATTCATAACCTCCCCTAATCCAAGCTTGGTTTTATACATAGGCCTTCCTTTCCGAACTTGTCTTGAGGTGATCTTCCTTTCGAGGCTTGATCACCCATCATTCCCATAATGATTTCTTTCAATACATGCTCTTTTAATCACCAGATATAACTATTAAGGGTTCAAAAAATTTATATTTATATAAGATGATACTCATAGTGGCATTATAGATTACGTGAAGTAAATAAACAATCAAGTAGTTTTTATGCAATCCATTTAGAAAAATTGGAAAAACCACATAAGTCATTTAAGGCGAGTATTCATAGGCATAACCATGTACCTTTGCTTTCATGTTGAATCATGCAAAATACTTTAAGCATATGTAATCCATTCAACTAAGAATAGTTCCAAGAAATCATTCAATCTACATGTATGTATATCTTAAAATTTCACTAGTCATATTCAAGACATACTAATCTAACCTAATTCCTAAGATAAGCTTTAAGGTTGTCTGGAGTTTGGATAAGAATAAGGGTATCAAACCCTAATTGCATCACATCACTATAATTAGAGTTATAAACTCATACAAGGTATTAGGTGAAATCCTAATTATAAAGTTGAGAAGTTTAAACTATTTTGAGAAACTATGCTAAATGATGCAACTTAAGATTCTCGTGACAAGGCTTGATCATCATGTTTATGAATCAGGTATTTTAATCATGATCATTATTATTTGAAACATATCAAGTGTTAGGATTCTCATCAAATGAAAAACATTAGGCTATTAGAAACATCTCGATCAGATCATTTACATTTTAATGTTATCACAACTTATATTATTGATTTCATAATCCCAATTAACACATGTTGATGATCATTATCCTACAAACCTAAATTATCCATTGTCATCATCATTATCAGTTTAGTGTTCTATTATATTCCATGATATCATATTATAATATAACTAAAAGAATTATTGTATTCATGAATGCAATTACCAATTCTAGGGTTTCTATCTATGAGTCAACACTTAGACATGGATTCAACTTTATTCATGTTCCTCTCATTTTTCAGATTGAAATTCATATATAACTCATCCTCATCTGATCATCTTATCATTTCTACAAATATTACAAGATAACCATTAATAAGCCAATTGGAAAGATGCCACGTCAGCAATACTTATCCATTATTAAATATCCAGACATCTTGAAATACAGTAATGACCTCTTTTCCCCTAGGCCTTCAATACGCACCCAGGGGTATTTAAGTCATTCGATTTTGATCCTGCTTCTTCCTTGAAGAGGGCGCAAATCTGCCTGGTGAGTCCGCGCTAACACTACTCCCTTGTTCTCCTATCTTTGCACAGACGGCGTAAGGTATGAGAGTCTGTGTGCACCTTCATTAGAGGTGACTGGTTGTAGGGCCAAGATGAGGAGGCTGGGTCGGGGAAGAGTCTAGTTTGTCTCCTAACTGCTGTTATATATGGTTTGAAGGTCCATATCATGCACTAGAGAAGAAGGTGAAGATGTTGGACATGTTAGGGAGCTTTGCTTCCACCATGTTTGCCCAGATACCCCTCGTATGGTTTAGGACCACCTTCCTTCTCCCAAATGTCAAAAACTTTCCAAGAGGAGCAAGAAGCCTGACAATGGTTATACAAGGTTGGTGATGGTGAAATTCAATTGTTCTGGGTTTACAGAGGGTTTCCCTTGAGACCAGGGTAGTCCATCCTTTATATAGGTGGGTATATTTAGGGTCTGGAACTCTGCAAATCTTTATAGGTCGTGAGGTTCTCTATGAGTCCCACAGTGAGGAAAAGAGAGGACCCTTCCCTTTCAAAAGAGTAACTTTCTTTCAATAAAACTCCAATTTTTTAAAGTAATTATATCTCTCTATCAACAACTCCCTTCCCCATGAAATTTTAGTGAAACCTTATATTTCACTTTATCCTTTTCTTGGAAAAATACTGAATAAAAAATAAACAATTACTAACTTTAAACTTGCCTTTTTAGCAAATTTTGATAATTACATATTTCACCTAGATCACAAGAAATCTTGGAATGTTCTAGTTTTTCTTATATAATACTGAGGAATCATCTACCATTTAAAATGATATTGACTATTTATCATGGATAAGAAAAAACCTTGTTTTCTATTTTATATTAAACCCAAGGACCTACTTGCATATCTTGATTATGGAAAAGTTAAGAAAGCCACACTTTTCTCTCATATTTACTCCAATTGGTCCCAAAATTGAAAGGAAATCTTTTAATGATTAAATCTGATTTTGTGAAAGGTTTGGTGTCACAATATGAAAGTTAAAAGTACTTTGCTTTCCTCTTAAGAAATTTCTTTATTTGATTCATTTAAGGAATCTAACTTATTTCCCCATCCAACTATGGCAAGTCTCATATTTTGATGTGTTTTTCTTTTTAAACACAACATTAGGGCGAGACAAAGTTATTAGTTTCCTTGAACATATAATTACTAGAAATTTCCACACAATTTCTTATGTAATTACAAATTTTCCATTACTTTTGTAGCTCCTTTATTATTGGATATCCCACTCTTCTTTATCCAACATCTACTAACGTTTAATTAAAAATTATAAACACACAAAATCCATTCCATAAGGAGAATTTACATTCTCAAACTAAACCTTGCAAACAAGAAATATCTTTCTAATACATCCTTATCAATCCAATATTTGCATTTCAAATATATATATATATATATATATATATTTACATGTGAAAATCAATGTTATAACATCTTTTCCCACTAATAGGAAATTTGTCCTCAAAGTTAAACTAGTCATCTAAAAAGATGTGAATGGGTCCTTTCAATATCCATCTTTATCTCCCATATGGCTTCATCCTCACCATGGTACTTCTAAAGGACCTCTACCATCTCAACTTCTAGAATTATCTTATTTTTTATTAGCTTCAAGTGTCCCAAAAGGCAAATTGAATCATCTTTAGTTGATACCTCAACACATATGTTGCCATTCATAATTAGATAATTACTCTTGTGTTGCTCATCAAATTAAGTCTTACATCTATAGAATTCCAATTTACCAAATTTGAGGACCTAACACTCATCCCTCCTTAAGAGGAATGTTGTCTCCAAAATTCAATCCTAATTAGATTAAGGTGAAAGGTAACTCTTATTATCTTAAGATTGTATGGTTGAAACTCTTCTTGGATATCTTTAGCATCTTTTATTGATATGCAAATTTCTCACATCACTAAGTTTTGTATTCAAATTCAATATCAAGGTATCTACAACCTTATTCATTGCTTGATTTTATCACCCAATGATTATATTATGATTCCGATTCCACTTGTAATTACACTTTTCATTTGTGATTTCAATTTCACCTGGAAACTACCTTATTCTCCTAGGTTACCAAACCATTTATTCATTATTCACACATAACAATGAGGTAACACCTTAAACTCTAGATAATGCCATTTTATTTCAACTTAGGTATACATTTTTATATATCCATTCTTTCTCTAAGTAATCAGCTGTGAGCAGTTGGAACAAGGTCGCTTATATATTTTACACAACATCGAAGAAGTGAATGTTTATATCAAGGAGCATACCAATTTCATCAAGAAACAATATCCTTGTGCCAATTCAATGTGGCTTGCTAGAGATCATAACAAGACATTTATTAAGTAGTTTGAAGATAAAGTCTTATATTAACTATCTCAAACACCAAATAATCTTGCTAAAACTATCAAATGCCTCACCTTTAAACCAAAATTGAATGTTATGTCTTATGAAGGGTTTGACATAAATGAGTTCTCATATTACACAAAGCGTCATGATGATAAGAGCGTCGTCCAAAACAGTGGTGTCACCCTTCAAGCGTCTTCATTGTTTTTTGCAAATGCAAATAATAAGAGTCCACATGTAGATAAAATGTCATATTACAGTGTCATTGAAGACATATGGGAGTTTGACTATGTAAAATTCAGAATTGCGCTCTTTAAATGTAACTGGGTTGATAACACCAAAGGAGTTACAATGTATGAATTGATTTTCACATTAGTGAACTTTGAAAAGATTGGCAAGAAGGGTGAAGCATTCATATTGGCATCACAGGCAAAACAAGTATTTTATATTGATGATCTTGCAAATGATAAATGGTCAGTTGTTCTTCATGGTAAAAGATTGTTAATTGAAGATCCTATAGATGAAGAAGAGTACTATGATAAGTATGATGACTCCAGTGCATTCCCAGTTGGGTTGCCAACACCAAATATTGAATCTAACAATGACTTGTATGTGCACAGAGATCACACCGAAGGAACGTTAATTGATAAAAGATCACAATATTAGAGATGTGTTTTTATTTTTTTATATGTTTTATTTTTTGAATGTCAACATTACAATGTTTATTATCTTCTAGTTATGTTAAAATGTTAAATGTTTGATTTTTAAATGACACTTTCATATGGATGAGCATGAGTATGATGATAGTGATGATAATTAACATGAGGGTGAGGATATGAATGCAGTGCCTGCCAATGTAAGTTTTTGAAATATATCCTATATTTCTATCTATATGTCCATTTATAGTTATATCATGTAGTGTGTTTTTTGTCAAATTTTAGGTTGATGATGTACCCCCCTAAAGAACTTGGGGCACTTGATAAGAAGCAAAAAATATTTGAAAAAGTGAGTGGCATCATTATAATGAACAATTTACTACAACAAAGGGGCAATGGACCCAAACTGGCTGTGGATTTTGATCATGCGGGAAATCCAGTTGGAGTGAACTGCAACTCATTTATTTCATATCTTGGGGTTCTTACTTGTAGCCATTGTAGTCCTAATGTAGAATCTTGGAGTAAAATGCCTAAGGGGAAGAAAGACTTAGTATGGAAGGAATTCTGCATGAGTTATTATTATTTGCATTTCTATTTTGCAGATTACTAATTTTTAGGATACTAGTTAAAAGCAATTCTATTTTGCAGAGTATATTTGAACTGGACGAAAGCTTGCATCATAAATGTGTGATGCAGTGTTGTGGGAGGGTCTTAAGGAACTATAGGACAAATATCACCAAAGATTACATACGAGATGTGAGAAGAGGAAGAAGTCAACCACTGAGCAATGGAACTACCTAGACCCCAATGACTGGGAGGAGTTTGTTGCCAAAAGAAAAACTGATGAATTCAAGATATTAAGTGCCACTCCCAATTTAATTAATATACACTCTTATATATTCACCTATTCAAGATTTACCTTTAGTGTTATTAACCAAATCAATGTGCTTACTAATAAGGATATCAATAATGCTTAAAGAGCAAGGCGTGCACTGAATGTGCATGACCACACAATGGGTCTAAAAGTCTATGCATGCATTCACCAAAGACTATAGGCTATTGTTGCTGCTGAGTCTACTGCTACTCAGGAGACTGGGGAGTCCTCTACTACTACTCCTACACCTCTACCTCGCCATGCTGTGTGGATAGCTGGGAGGCAAAATAAGAAAGGAGATATAACCAAACCCGCAACTGCTGAGGCGGCTGCAAAAATGGTAAAATTCAACTCTCAGAGCAATCAATATTGATGATTATGTTTACTTACCAATTTCTATTGGTGATTAGCATGAGCTTCACGAGCAGAGGAAGCAAGGAAAGTTCATCCCTGAGGGCACAAGGGATGAATTGACAGTTGCTCTTGGTAACCTATAGCATCCCAAATGTGTTAGAGGTGCAGGCACTGGTGTGGGCTTAAAAGCGTTCTTTGGGCCATCTCAACGCAAACATGTCCTAAAAGTGGGATTTTCAAAAGTTGAGGTAACCTATTCTTTTTTTTGGATTGTTATTGCAAAAGGGAATTGAATAATCAAAAGCTAGCATTTCTTTTTTTTCATGTATAGGTAGATGAGTTAATTGATAGGAGTGTTGAGGAAGCACTTAATAAGAGACTCCATGAAGCAATGAGCAAGTGGTAGACATCTTAGACCGCAACTCAAACAGTACCTGTGGCGTGCCACTCTTCTCCTACTATACAGGTGGTTGGGAGTAGTCCTTTAGACCCACCACCTAGCACATCTGTTGTAAGTATTTTTATGAAATAGTAGCTAGTCTTTTCAAGATGATATGTTTATGTATATATGTATATAACATACTTTATGTAAATTTTTAAGGGTTGAAGCCATGCTGTCTAAAAAGCAAAGAATTTGTCATTGTAGAGGCTGAGGCTTACCCATCCTTTCCAGGGGGCATGTTTGATGGAACTCCAGTTTCAGTTGGTTTGGTTCGTGTGAACCTGAGACTTGTACTCCACCCGTGGAAGCATCATCCTTTGCCATATGCCCACCTAGATTCTGAAATGCTTGGTGAAGCAGAAGGCATAGTGATATTGAGGCCCGAAGAAAATGTCATTTATACTGATATTGTATGGTAAATTTACATTACATTAATTTGTTAGCATGTATATACAAGCTAGTTAATTGATCTGAATTTATATATACATGTCAAAAGGAAGAAACCCACTACAGCTCTGCCTCCACCTCCACCTCTTCCTGAAGTACCTAATTGGATTCCAAGGGACCTATATGACTCTTTACGTCCTAATTTTAAGGGTATGGTAGTATGGATAGGCAGACATGACCCAAATTCTCCAATAAATGTTTATATTCTAGTGGATGTTGCAGGAGAATCATACGATAACCAAATATTTATACAAGATATTTTGGAGTTGTTTCGTTATGATTGGTTGAATACATCTATGATAGAGCTATCGATATGGTGAGATCTTGTATATATATCTATATACCTTGTTTATATACGATGATATGGTTTCTTATATATTAATGCATATGTAATACATGTTTTGCATCCACTTACAGTCTGTAAAGATTATTCATTTACCCATGTGGGATTTCTAGTTTCATCTTTGATTAGTCTTATAGATAAAGACACTTCATCAGTTACCTCATATTGCTCTGCTGCTTTTAAATGTTTTTGTAAAAAAAAGATAGTGATAATAGCTCCATTCAATGTTGAGTAAGTTTACTTTGCTTATAATTTGGACTGAAGAAAATGAAATTTTTATTGTGGATTTAGAGTTATTAATTTTTAACTTTCTTACCTCTAGTGGTAGGCATTGAGAGTTACTGGTTGTTATCCCCAAGATGTGGACTGTTTATTATCTAGATCCTTCATGGAAGGAATTTGACTCATTATATGGACACGTAATGAAAAGGCCATTATTCACGTGAGAAATCTTTCATATTTTTTATATTCGTTAACATCTATTATTACATTGTTATTTAATAATGCAATTTAATGTGTTACATTAACATGTAGGGCTTTAAATGAGTTTAGAAATGTTGGAGGAAACATGGCCAAGACAAAGAAACCGTTACTTTGGGAGAATGTGAAAGTAATTTCCTGACTCTAATATATATATATATATATATATATATATATATTATTTATGTGAACTGTGCTAGTTTGTATTTGTTAACATAGTGCTACACAAGACAACGACTGGGCATGTGCATACTACGTGATATGATATATGGACCTAATTATCAAACATGCTGCAATGAAAATCGATACCAGGTATTATATATAGTCTCACTAATAATATAAAATATATCAATCTTATTATATATTATAAATTTTATATATACGTCATTCTCTTTGTAGGTGTTTAAAACCAATGACTTCACTACAGGTGAAAAGTTATTAGATGTACATACTCCCTATACGATGGAAGAATTAAATGATGTAAGAGAACAATGGACAAAACCTTACAAGTAGTGGGAATTTTTTATTATCAATGGAATACTGATGGCGATGATGACAATGATAATGATAAAGAATGATACTTCTAAACTTTTTTGTCATAATTATTTCTATATTTGATGGAATTTTAAACTTTAAAATACAAAATTATATATACATGTTTGAATAAATTTTTCTGAATTGTCTTATCTGAAGATTAATACATGAATGTTTAATTCTACATGTACGTGTCTGAATGTGAAAAAATAAGAAATGAATGGAACTGTAGGTTGCTACATGTGTGTGAATATGAAATGGAGGAATGAAAACTACAAGTTTCTACATGTGTGTGATGAAATCATTATAATGAAATGTGCTTATACATGTGTGAGAATCATTCCATATATTAAAAATGATGTCCATCCTTGTTAATTTTACATGTTTGTGGCTTGTTGTTGGCTGAAATCAATGGATGTTGTAAACCTACAGTTCAGAACTGAACTACAGGTTCTGCATCCTAGTGACTAGCAAAACAACATGCCTATAATCTAATAAGAAAAAAATTCAAAACATAGACATCGGTCAACAATAGAAGCTGACAACAAAAACTTAACTCGTCGGTGAAAAATAATTAATCGACGTCTTTATCCTTTACCGATGTCAGTTTTTTGTTGCTAACAGACACCTATGGTCTAACCTGGTGTCGGTTATGGATTTTAACTAATGCATATTGTCCCCTGTTGGCGCATTTTTTGGGTTTGCAATCGGGGGATGACTTTGGGGCGTTAGTTGTAAAACTGACGTTAAAGGCACCTACATTTAGTGTCACCCACTATGGTGTCACTTGTGAACCAAATTCTAAGGTCATATTTAACTGATGCTAAAAGTGATATATGTACTAGTGGCATGACTTCCTGTATCATTTTTATCTACATCTCATGTCTCACTAGCCTCAGTCATTCCCTTAAGATCTCTAGGGCATAGGTACCTTTGGAATGATCTTCTCTTGACCCCCAAGGGCCTTGTGCACTTAGTACATGATCATCCAACCAAACCTCATAAGTATTATGTACCTTTAATCATCTGACTAGTCCTACTAGATCTTATGGTTGAATTAGGGCCCTACCCATCTGAAGGATTTCATTGAAATGTCATAATTGTATTCTATTTCATTACACATTTTACTTGAGGTTCTCTAATAATATACATGCACATCATATCCTTTAATATTCTTTCACTCAAATTTCCTTTATCTCTTAGGTATCTGATACCATATGTAATGACCTCACTTTTCAGCATCTCACAATAAAAGAAGGACATCAAAGTTGAGAGTCATTACCTAACATTCCCAAGATTCATATTTCACCAAATACAAATAATAGCAAATAATTTCTATTATGTCACCAATGTTGTTCACATGACATAACATGATACTCCTATGAAGAGTTACATGAATTTCCAACATCAAACTAATACATATTGAGAATAAGTATCAAAATAATCCTCCTTTACTTTTTTTAATGTCTTTCATGAATATCATCTGATTCATCATGTCTCAACATCTTCATGTATTGCACCTACCTAAAACTGTGTGAAACAAAGCATGGATGACTAAATGGCTATAATGTGTATGTGTGGTGAAAACAAAATATGTGCATGTAGGTGTAACAACATAAACAACCATAAGAGAAATTATCATTATATAATCGAACATGCATTTCTTTTCTAACTCATTGACTGTTATCCTTTCATTCTCTATGGTGTGTCCTCTATTTAGGGGAGCCATTTTATGGGGAACCATCTCTTTAGGGTTTGTTACTTGCAGTGGACTTTCATAACTTTCCCTCACTTGGGCTTGGTTTTATATGCAGACCTTCCTTTCTAGGCTTGATCGGAGGTGATATTTCTTTTTGGGATTCATCACCCATCATTCCCATAATAAATTCTTTCACCCCATGCTCTTTAATTCACCAGAGATAACTATTCAAGGTTTGAGCAAGTTATGTTTATATAAGATGATACTCATAGTGGAATTATCGATTGTAGGGAAGTAAATAAACAATCAAATAATTTATTTGCAACCTATTTGGGAAACCTTGGAAAACCATGGAAGTAGTTTAAGGTGAGTATTCATAGGTGTAACCACATGCCTCTTCTTTCATCAAAAATACTTTAAGTATATATAATACATTCAACTAAGCATAGTTTAAGAAATCATTCAACCTACATGTATGCATATCTTAAAGTGTCACTATTCATATTCAAGACATATTAATCTAACCAAATACTAAGCTAGGCTTTAGAGTTGTATGGGGTTTAGATAATAAATAAGGGTATCAAACCTTGATTCCAATGCATCACTATTATTAGAGTTATAAACTCATACAAGGCATTAGGTGAACTCTAATTATCAAGTTAAGCCCTTTTAAATAGTTTGAGCAACTACGTTATATGATGCAACTTAAGATTACCATTATAAGGCTTAATTATCATGTTTATGACTCATGTGTTTTCATCATGATCATTATTATTTGAAACATATCAAGGATTAGGATTATCATCAAATTAACTACATTAAGCTATTATGAACTTCTAAATTAGATAAGTTTCATTTTAGCTTATCACAATTTATATTATTGATTTTGTAATCCAATTACACATGTTTATGATCATTATACTATAAACAAAATTATTCATTATAATCATCATTATCATCTTAGAGTTCCATTATATTCCACCATATCATATTATTATATAACTAAAATAATTAATTTATTCAACACTTCAATTACAAATTCTAGGGTTTCTATGTATAAATAACCACTTAATTAGGTATCAAAATTAGGCATGGATTCCATTTGTACTCATGTTCCTCTATTTCTTTAGGATAAAAATTTATACAACTCATCCTGAGCCATTCATCTTATCACTTTGTACATTTATCATAATATAACCAATAATAAGACAATTGGAAGATGTAACATTAGCAAAAACTTACTTATCCATTATTCAATATTCATCTACCTTGAAACATGTGAATATCCATTGTGCCCCTAGGCCTTCAACACGCACCGATGGGTACTTCGACTCTGATCCTCCTTCTTTCTCGCATGGGGCATGACTCCACCTGGTGAGTCTAATCTGATTCTACTCCCTCCTCCTCCCACCTTCACATGACCAGTGCAAGGTATGGGAGCCTCTATGCAACTCCATTGGAGGTGGCAGGCTGTAGGGCAAGCCGAGGAGGCTGGTTTGGGGAGGAGTCAAGGTTGTTTCCTGAGCGTTAGTGTACGTGGACTGTAGGTCCATATCATGGCTAGAGAGGAAGAGAAGACGTCACACACGTTAGGGAAATTTTCTTCCACCATGTTCACCCAGATGCCCCTCAAAGAAATTTTCCAAGAGGACTAGGAAGCCCGACCACAGTGATACAAGGTTGGTAATGATGGAATTTGGTTGTTCTGGGTTTACAAAGGGTTCCCCTAGAGACTAGGGTAGTCCATCTTTTATATAGGCATGTATATTTAGGGTTTGTAGCTCTACAAATCTCTATAGACTGTAAGGTTCTCTATGAGTTCCACGATGAGGAAAAGAGGGGACTCTTCCCTTTAAAAAGAGTAGTTTTTTTCTCAATAAAACTCAATTTTTGTAAAGTAATTATATATCTTCGTCAATGACTCACTACCCCATGAAATTTTAGGGAATCCTTTTACTTTACTTTATCCTTTGCTTGGCAAAATATTGGATCCAAAAAATGGTTACTCATTCCAAACTTACTTTTTTAGAAAAATTTAGATAATTACATATTCAATTTTCTAGTTAACAAGACATCTTGGAATGTTCATGTTTTTCTTCCATAATCCTATATTGGAGTCATCCACCATTTAAAATTATATTTGAAATTTATCATGGGCTCAAAAACCCCCTTTTATATTTTATATCCCAGTGACCTACTTTCACATATTTATTATGGAAACATAATA
Organism: Alisma plantago-aquatica; assembly: GCA_963693085.1. Lineage (NCBI taxonomy): Eukaryota > Viridiplantae > Streptophyta > Magnoliopsida > Alismatales > Alismataceae > Alisma > Alisma plantago-aquatica. Next base: position 1,484,433,871 of record OY856411.1, on the reverse strand, counting down.
AAAGAAGGCTTATCTCTCTTCTTTACTCTAATTGGCACCAAAATTTAAAGGAAACCTTTTAGTAACTAAATCTCATTTTGGACTAGGTTTGGTGTAACAATATGAAAGTTAAAAGTAATTTTCTTGCCGCTTAAGAAATTTCTTTATTTATTTAAGGCATCAGTTAGCTTCTTTTCCCATCCAACTTTGGTGAGATCTCCTATTTTGATGGGTTTTCCTTTCAAGCACAACATTAGTATGAAAAAAATTTATTAGTTGACTTTAACTTATCTTTTATTGAAATTTTCACACAAATCCTTATTAAATTACCACTTGTCTATTACTTTTGTAACTCCTTTATTATTATATTTTATACTCTTCTTTAGCTAATATTTATTAATGAATTATTGAAAACAATAAACACACAAAATCCATTTTATAAGGTTAGATTGCATTCTGAAATCAAAACTTGCAAACAAGACACGAATCTTTATAATACATCCTCGTCAATCCAATATGTGCATTAAAATATATATATATATATATATATATATATATATTAATACATGTGAAAATCTATGTTATAACATAATCCAAATGGGGCGTCAAGACCATGTTTGACCATATTTTAGCAAATTATGTCCTCTTTGTGTTTTTCAATGTGTGGTTGTACATTTTGTTCTGGTTAGAAAAATATGTAGGGAGATTAACAAGGTCCCATATCCCACGAGAGTGAAATGCATCCATCTCTTCATATATGGATTATTTCCACCCAGATTGTAATAATACCTCCTGAAAATTCTTTAGAATACAAATTGTTGATATAGCAGATGTAAATTGAGCCATGGATGCATTTAAATGATTTGTGGACACATGTTGAGAGATACGATATTTAGCACCAAATGCCCCCCTTTTTTAAAGCAATTGTAACGTCAAAATCAAAATTTGTAAAACAGTGAGTAATGTTACCATTGTCTTGAGGTGGATCATCAGTCTCATAAGATGTCAAAGTAGGGGGATACTTCAAGTAGAGGTGCAGACACAGTGGGATCAGGAATGGGCAAAAATGAAACTGGCACCTAGTTACTAGGGTAAAAAATGAAAGATGTATCTTAAAAAAAGGTGACGTGTGCACTGACATACAAATGAGATGAAAATTATTTATACCCCTTTTGTGTATGAGATTAACCAAGAAAACAATAGAAGAAATCATGGTGTGATATTTAATCATTCCTAGGTTGATGATTATGAATAAAATATTGGCAGTCAAAAACTTTTGGTGGTAAAGCAAAGATAGTTTCATGGGGATAAAGAATTTTGTAAGGAATCTTATTCTGAAGCACAAAATAAGGCATCCGATTGATGAGATAATTGGTTAAAGTTGTTGCATCAACAAAATAAAATTTAGGTACTTTCATTTCAATTTGGAGAGTGCAAGCCGTATAAAGAAGATCCCTATTTTTCCTTTCGACAACTCCATTTTGTTGTGGTCTATAGGGACACAAAGTTTGTCAAATAATCCCCTTTGCAATACAAAATCTTTTGAAAACCATGTTGTACATATTTAAAAGCATTATTAGTGCAAACAAATTTAGTAGCAATAGATAATTAAGTCTTTATCTCATTATAAATTTATAGAAAACATCTAAAACATCAAAATGATTTTTTAACAAATAGATCCAAGTAGCACGAGACTTGTCATCAATAAAGGTAACAAAATACTATACACTAGTATGATTAGAAATAATACATGGTCCCCAAACATCAGAGTGAATTAAGATAAACTTGGCCTCATATTGTTATTACAGTGAGGAAACACTATTTGATAATGTTTTCTAAGCAGATAAGACTGACATGAAAAGTTCTCAACATACAAAGTTGGAAACAAAAAATTCAATTTGGAAGTAGAATGGTGACCAAGTCGTATCTGCCATTGATGAAGGGAGATAGACTGGGCCATAAGGTTAGTGGTAGCATTGTTTGACGAGGTCTATTGGGAGTACAAACCATCTCCACCTTCATATCCCCCATCAAACGTCTTCTTCGTCAAGAAATCCTACATAGAGACTGTGTCAGGAAATAAGGTTACACTATAGTTTAAGGTTTGGGTAATTTTACTAACAAACATCAAGTTTAATGGGAATTTAGGAATAAATAAGACATATTAAGGAGATTTTGGTTGATATCTCCTCTTCTAACAACCAGAGAAGTGTTCCTATCTACCAAATGCATAGAAGGATGACAATTAAATTTCTTCAAGTAAACAAATAGTTTCTTATTACTAGTCATATGAGTTGTAGCACCTGAATCAATAGCCCAATCATCTTTAGATGAAGAGGAAGAATCTTGAAGACATTAGGAGTCACTTGAGTGTTGAGAAATGTATGCTTGAGGAGTAATAGTAGTAGTAGAAGCAACCTTGATCGATTTGTCAAGGTCTAAAGAACTCAGTGTCACCATCTGAGGTTTAGTAACACGAGGAACATGGGTAGAATCTCCATCAGCATTGGTAGTTGACACTTTATTTTCGAATTTGGGTTTACCATGCTTTTTCTAGAATTTATCCTCATTGTGATTAGTGTGCTTGCAAAAATTATAAATTTGGGTTGAGATGAGGAAGAACAGGATCCTCTCCCACTATTATTGAGACTTTTTCCCCGACCACGGCCAGGATTCCCTTAACCAACAACAACAAGGGATGCAAGCTCATCGACAATAAAGGTAGAATATACAGAGCAAGATAGTCACAAATAGACATGATCTATTGTCGACAATAGTGTACATGCAAGAATTTATTGACAAACAACTTCATAATTAGGAGGTAGAATGCTAAGAATTGACAATGTTGTATTTCCTCTTGCTACTTTTGCATCTTGACAAGATTAGATGAAGCTTGAGCACCCCAAATCCCTTTGAAGTTGTCAAAGTGTGAAGAAAAGGTTGAGTTATCTTCTAGTTTAAGGGAATGCAAATATTTGTAGAGATAAAATACTTGGGATGTATTTCCTTTGCTAAAATGCACTTGTGTAAGGTGATCCCATGCCTCCTTGGCGATGTTGGTGAAGAGAAGATTAGATAAATATGTGATTCACAACTATTCAAGATCCATAAGAGATATAGAGAGTCATATTCATCCCACTTTTCAAAATCCACCTGCAATTTCTCAGATGCGTCTTTGATAGTTTTCTTCTTATCAGATGTGTCTTACTTTGGTGGAGGCAGATTTATCAGATGTTCTAGTTTCCTTGAGTAGTGGGCATAATCTAAAACAAGCGTACCTATAGGATATAGTTAGAGCCTTTAAATTTTACAAAAGTTACACACTTGGGATGTGTTTTGGACATCCTAGTAGTAGAAAGAAAATGACCTCATAATATACCAATCCATGATGTAATGGATCAGTAAAGGAAGAATAGAAACATGTGCAGGCGGTATCTGAAATTCGGTGCAGTAAAGTGTACACGATGTGTCAGGAAGTGGACATGATGTGTCAAAAATTGACATGTTGTGTCTCTTTTGGAACATTTCAATTAGTACAAATGTTGGGTTTTAGGGGAGGCAGAGAAGGTAGTGGAAACAAAAATTTCTCCCCCAAACTCAGAACAAGGAAATGCGTCAACGTCTATATAATAGGAAAGGATGGTTTGTGGAATTATACCTTGTCCCGAGGCTTGCTCAGTGACAATACCTCGTGCCTTGCGCGGTCTTCAAATGCGTTCTTCGACGGCGTCTGTGCAGCTCCTGGTCACACCGGGACTGACAACTCCTGATCACACTGGACTGTCGGATGACAGTTGTCCTCCTGAGCGGCACTATCCTCCCGACTTTGAAGTAGTCCACACGGACCACTTGGAACTCCACACTCCTTGTCCCACAAGGAAGTGGAAGGAGTCGCACCCTCCTATTGACGTACTAGTCAGCAACACACTCTCCTGCCTCTAGTTGCAACTGCAGTTGTCCTTCCCTTGTTGCACCTCCCTTTGCGGGAAGCACTTTCTCGGGCTCTCTCTTGGTTACCAAAACCAAAGAGAATGACAACTTTGCAGAGAACTGGTTGCACTGAGTTGTACTTTGAGAAGCGCCCAATACCCCTATATATATAGGAGGGTCATGGGACAGGGTTCTCTATCCCGGGCAATGCGGGACTAAAAGTAGGAGTAGAAGGGTTTGAGATTTTTCCACAAAAAGCAACTAACTCGCAGCCTGAGCCGATCGGCTGGGACCTGAGCCGATCGTTTGGTGCCCTGAACCGATCGGTTCACGGTCCTGATCCAACTCAAAATGACTTTCCTTCTTTTGTTTCTAATTGGTATCGAATACCAATCCTATTCCCAATCAAATTGGGCAATTGAAATGAAAGGAAAATTCTCACCGACCTGACTTTCCCAACTTGCTCGGTTGCACCAGTTGAATCGATCGTTTCAACACTTGAAGCAATCGGTTCACCCTGGGATTGAGTCGATTGGCTCAACACTTGAGCCGACCGGTTCACCAACCTCAGCCGACCGGTTCAACACTTGAACCGATCGGTTGGGAGTGTAGGTTGTGCAAAATCAGTCAATTGCGATTTCAATCAATCCGATACTCCAATCAATGTGTCCAACACCTTGAACATTATGATATTTGAGCTATCAATCAATTGAGTGTTTAATTGAACTACTAAACTCCTTTAGTAATCAATATAAACAATGCTTGTGGACAAAACTCCTCTTCTAGGTTAAATCCTATGTGTGTGACCCTGCAGGTCCATTTCACGTTTGCAGTGAAAGTCCATAACACTTATGACTTCACAAGCAAAGAGCGGTTCCTAGTCACACATCACTACTACCCAAGTGAAAGTATAAAGTTGGAGACCAACTTTCAATCCTATAAACCGTGAATGGTGTTACAATGAATGTATAATTCCTTTATCACTGATATCCCGAATGAACTTGAGGCATGGAACAGTCATCCTGTCAACGTTCATTCACTTTCTTGATCTCAGAGTAGACTGGAAGAGATATGTATGACATCAATATCACATACTAACTCACACATGGATGCACGCCTTTCTCAATCCTACTCATCAAGTGGCCATGGATATCAAACTCCCTCAGGAGGGAAAAATCCCATATCTATCACTCACCCCTCAAAAGCCCCATGTGTCAAAGACACCCAATCATCACCTTTATAACAACCCATGTTTCAGGACTGTGTTTCATGATGTCAAAGTGTGCCCAATGACATGTGTTGAGTGCAGTAATTTCAGGTCAAAGAATCACACTCACCACCATCACAGTGAGTACTGAATGTGACAACCATGTCATGGTTCCATGTGTCAAACTCACGGTGGGTTTGTCCGGTACACTTGTTCTATAACAAGTACCTATGTGTTTGGTTTGATATCTCTATATCATGACTAATGAGATTATGTCATCAACCAACACCACAATCTAGTCTTGTGTGTCATTCATGTCTATCTACCTTTCACAATGACATCCGACTAGGGACATAACAATAATGTACAAACTCTTAGCATCTGTATGATCTCATCGTTCAGGTCCTCAACTTGAAAGCATACGTCATTTAGTATTGTCATTCTCTATACATTCAATCGTTCTATCACTATCTCATATGACTGATCTAGAAAGAATTGGAAGCTTGCCTTTGATGTTAATCAAATCAATCTTAATGTATCCCACCAATCATCCCATGATTGGCTCTCAGGGCATACATACCAACAGACTCCCACTTGCACTGTGAGCCAATCACCATTGAATCATATTCATAGTTATCTTCAAACATGTCCCACGTGTTACTGTGCTCTCGTGCGATCATAGTGAGTAATGGAAACACCTTGCCAAAGTCAGTATAAATTGCATGTCTCTCATCTCTTCAGTGTACGTCATACGTATGAGATGGAGTTGTCGTAATATGTGATCTAGTATTCCTTTGCTAACCTTTAGCCACATTGCATGATCAAGGATTCCATACTTGTCATCAATGAGTGGAATATCTATAAGTTCATCTCATGAACTTTCAGATCCATATAGTATCTACTGTTGTTCTCTAACACATAGATACTCGGTATTTCCTTTTAAATGGTTTTATTGGAACACTTCCCATTATCAATAAACTTTCACTTTTATACATCTTATATATGTTTTGCGATTAATTTTTTGTCCTTTCAGAAGTTTGCATCAATGTAACTCTTTACATCGAAATCTTCCTTATCTCCATAGAACTAGTACTTCACAAGTACTTATCAAGTTCTTATGGTATTCCAGTAACCCTTACTCGAAGTAGACAGACATCCACTCGTCATGTCCCACATACAAGTTATCAGGATGTGCACATCATATTGTCATGTCGTACATACAAGATGACGAATGCATTTTATTCTTCTCATGTCCATACATGCAAGATAATGGGATGATTACATACATGATAGATCCATATCTATTCTTAGTGTTCCCATTCTTCATTAGAATTGGACACTTGGCCTTGGGATACTAACACCATGTAGTATGGACAAGTTTTCTCCCACTTAATTTGTGCATATTGAACACTTCAGTACAGATTGCCAATGTATGCTCTCTCTTTTCAGGTCAAGATATTTTCAAGATCTATCTCTATAGATCTCTATTCCTATCACATAGGAAACATCTCTATATTCCTTAAAGATAATTTCCACTTTTGGATTTCCATTCTAGAACATTTCCATTTCACATCAACATGTGAAATGTGAACACGCTCCCACTAAATCACATCCCTTCTTTATCTTTGACATATCAGTCAAACCCTTTGAATATATCATCAAAGTAAAGATCCAAATTCTTGAGTTGCTTGTACTGAATCAATCACATTGATTAGTCCATTGTAACTTATAGACTTCATTTGCATTAGTGGATTCATAAACCTTATAGGTTGTGTCACGTACACATCCTTGTTTTATTCCTCATAGGAATGCGGTTTTAGTATCCATATGCCAAATGTCTTATTTATTAAGTTGCAATCAACAAGCATCATCCTTCTTTAAATGTTATCCATGTGTCTTAACATTCAAGATTCATTTGCACTTATGGATATTATCCAATGGGTGCTACCATCAAGGCCATACCTTATGGTTCACATGGATATCATTTAGGATGTAATGGTCATAAACCATAACTCAAAATTTGATTCCTCATATTCATCTAGATAGTTGACTCATCACATGAACAACTCATCACATAGATAATTGAGGTGTATCTGTTAAGTATATAAAAACTCACAACCCTTGTTATTCTTAACTCATTTTATTAGTGTGGGGTATTCTTTTATTAAGAATAATTCAGTTGTTCGATAATCATTCTCTAACTCCTTAGAGTACGATTCCTTCTTGATTTAGACATCACCATGCCTTAATCATGATTTTACTATGATACACTATCATAATCACTCATAAGGATCTCAAACATTTGGTCCAAGTATTTCATTCATTGATCTCATCAAGAATTAATACTTTTTCAAATTTATACTTCATTCATGATAATATTGAACACTTCAAGATATTCATATTGGTATTTCTCTAAACACCATTAGAAGTATTAGCATTTATTCCAGTAGGTATGTAAATACATCACCTGTATTATACCTAATTGGATAATCATTATCCCACTACCATTGGAGAAGATTGATTAATCATGTCTAGGATATTCATGTCTCTTACTGGTTCTCTAACCAAAAGAGTCTAGATTTATCCATCATATGGAAACTAGAAATGAATTTCTCATGATTGATGCTAATTTGATTGTTTGAGTTATATATATCTTTTAGGTATCAATTTATCTTATGCATATCAAATATCACAAGATAAACAAGGCATTGCCACAAAGATCATATCTTTAAGATTGAAACATCAACTTTATTAATTGCCATCATTGTCGCACAATATGCAAAAATAAAGTGTTTCTATCTATTGGCAAAAATGAAATAGCAGTTCATAACTGTATTACATGCCTTATAGGCTGAAAATAAACTAAAGTACTCCTATCTATGGCGGCAACACTTGCCCCAATTATGAGTGATTTACACTTTACATCTTGGTATCATATACCTCAAAAAGTGTTACAAGTTTACTTTCATGACACCTTTAAGTAGAGACATATGTAGCCTCCTTCTTCTTTTGTTCTTCCAGATAGAGAGGATAATTCCTTTTCCAATGTCCTGCCTTTTGACAATGGTGGCAATTTCCTTTCTTGGTCACGCCTCCCTTGGCCTTGAGAGCTGAAGACGGCTTGGACTCCTGGCTAGCATCAGAACCTTTCTTAGCTTTGCCCTTGCCCTTGCGGTTGGACTTGCCTTTCTTGCTCATGATCACCATCACAGCCTTAGGCTTGTCCTTCTTCATCTGTATCTCGGCTATCCTCAACATGCCCAACAACTCTGACAGTGGCCTATCAAAGTTGTTCATGTTGTAGTTCATCACAAACTGACTGTATGATTCTGGCAACGATTGCAGTATCACGTCAGTAGCCAACTCTTGGCTCAGTGGAAATCCCAGTCTCTGTAGGTTCTCCACATACCCAATCATCTTGAGTGTGTGAGGACCAACTGGATCTCCTTCTATCATGATGCACTTGAACAACGCCCTAGAAACATTGTATCTCTCTTGCCGTGCTTGATCTTCATACATGTTCCAGAGATGTTGAATCATCTCAATGACACCCATGTTCTCATGCTGTCTCTACAACTCATGTTTCATGGAACACAACATCAAGCACTTTGCATCAATGGCATCATCAAAATGCTTCTTGTAAGCATCTCTTTCTGCCTTTGGTGCATTAGGAGCGGGTTCCTCTGGAATTGGAGTATCCAAGACATAGAGCTTTCACTCTTGAGTGAGAACAATTCTCAATGTCTGATATCAGTCGTGGAAGTTTGTCCCATTTAGTTTGTCCTTGTCAAGGACCGATCGCAAAGAAAAGTTGTTATTGTTTGTTTCCATTTGAACTACAAAATGAAAATATGCAATTTTAGTCCAAAAACTCATTTTTGACTTATTTGATTGATTTGAAAATTTGACGATATAATTAGGCCTTTAATTAATTATCGCTCCCACTATTTGACTTCAAATGATAGCCCTCACCATCAATTCGGAAGATTGCAGCGTACAACCTTCTAGTGGGCAAGATCCTAAAATCCTCTAAGTCATGGACCAGCTAGGGCTGTCACCCACAACATAGATCTCTCAGGTAGGCAACTCTTACCAACTGCATCATATACAACTCTTGATAAGATGTCATATGCAACTCCTTGCCATGATCATCTCCATGCCTCAAGGTATTAGATCCCATCTAGATCACCTTGTTAAGTCCGACCCAAAGCAAACACGATGAATATGCACCCTGCTAGGGCAGACCCACACATTCATCCTTCACGCTTCCACGAGATAGACGGTGCACCTGATAACCTCCTATTTTAGTCGTTTATCTTAGTCTTTTTCCTTAGTTTTCCATACTCCTTTTAAGTTCAAACTATACATAATCCTAATTTTACCCCTTTTTAGCAAATACACCATCAGACTAACTTTTTCCTTTTATATATGCAGAAAAAGCACAAAAAAATAATAAAAGAATAACTCAGCCTCAAGACCGAGTGGATTCAAACGGTCCCAAGACCGCATGAAGCCAACCGGTCCCGAGACCACATGCAGCCAACCGGCCCCGAGACCGCATGAAGTCAAACGGTCCCAAGACCGCATGAAGCCAACCGGTCCCGAGACCGCATGGAGTCAAACGGTCCCAAGACCGCATGAAGCCAACCGGTCGCGAGACCACATGGAGTCAAACGGTCCCAAGACCGCATGAAGCCAACCGGTCCCGAGACCGCATGGAGTCAAACGGTCCCAAGACTGCATGAAGCCAACCGGTCCCGAGACCGCATGGAGTCAAACGGTCCCAAGAGCGCATGAAGCCAACCGGTCCCGAGACCGCATGGAGTCAAACGGTTCCAAGACCGCATGAAGCCAACCGGTCCCGAGACCGCATGGAGTCAAACGGTCCCAAGACCGCATGAAGCCAAACGGTCCCGAGACCGCATGGAGTTCAAACAGTCTCAAGACCGCATGAAGCCATACGGTCCCGAGACCGCATGGAGTTCATACGGTCTCAAGACCGTTTGAAGTCAAACGGTCTCACGGTCCAAACGGTCTTGAGGCCCCAAACGGTCTTGAGGTCTAAATGGTCTCCAAACCGTTTGTACTTCACTCAAGGCCTATAAATAAGACCCCAAGGGTCCTCCATCAAATATCATATCTCAGACGTCCAAAGGCTACCCCAATCGTTCCAGAGCTCCTGCCACTTCCATCCTCCGCCCTGAGGCTGTCAGTTTGAGATCCATACTCCATCCTGAAGCTGCTTTCTCCTTCTTTGTCAAGAAGGTGGGAAGGGGAGACCTCCTCATCGTGCAACCTACAAAGACTGGTGGATCGTTGCTCTCTCTCTCCAAGGGGTTGACTTTCTTCCATCCTTTGTGGGGATGATGCTCTCTCTCTCTTCTCGCCTCCTTCTTGGTCCTAGTCATGAGGGAGTAGTCTTCTTCACTAGGGTGTGGGGAGTACCCCTGCTACCCATACTTTCATATCATGTAAAATGTAATCCTTAGGTTGTAATGTAGAGTTCTTATCTTCGTCAGTTCGACATCAACGATTAATGAATACTTGTTGCTTGATCTCCAACTTGTGTTATCTTTTATCTTTTTGTATGAATTGTATATGTTTGTACTATTAGATTTGAAACTCATTTGCATGTTGGTTCTTGATGCATGTATCCACCATGTATCTGTTTCGGTATCTAGAAGTGTATCTCAAGAAGTGGAGTAAACTCACTATCATCCGTTGCACTTTCATACTATGAAATGGAATCAGTTGACGTATGGAAGTGCAACCTTGGTAAGTTGAGGAACACACTTTGCGAGGGGAATGATGTAAAGTAATGTGACCATTTGATCGGGAATGGCTGGCGTTGCAACATTCCCGCACTTCTCGTAGCTAGATTATCCGAAAGGAGGCTAGGTCTACAAGGACACTAACTGACCAAACTCTTTTTGCAGGTTAAGTTTTGCTTTGCATGTGTTGATCGATGTGTAGTGGCGGTGAAAAACCGATCACACCCTAGTGATCTTTACCATAGTTTAACTCTTAGATTTACTTGCTTTCTTTACTTTTCATGTTCTTAGTTTAAAACCATCAAAATCCAACTTTCGATATAAGTGCCAACTAGTAAGTAACTAAGTGAAATTCTGTACGTTTTCCATCTTGTTGCTTGCAACAAGACTGTTGTCTTTTGGGTTCGATCCTAAATCTGTACTATGATAAGGCTTCCACAGTCTTGTGGGGTTGGAGCATTTATCTAGCACCAGTTATAGGTAAACCTGGGGGAGAAACATCAACTCTCTCTCTAGGGTTTTTTGGTGCATAACCCTGGGACTCCCATTGGAAGAGTAAAATCTTTTGGTGTAAGTCTCAGCTTCATCAAAAAAATGGTGCCGTTGCCGGGGACAACGGAACGTTGTTATTTCACTTAGTACCTTTCTAGTCGGTTAGGTTTTTACACTTTCTTTTTGAATCATAACTCTATATCTTCTTGAAACTTTCATACTTTCACTATTATCTAAAGGTGTTCTCTTTTCTCTACTCAGGTAGAACACATGCATGCAATCACCGCATAGTCGTGGATTCTCCCCTAATCCGGAATTCGACTCCGAGGTAGAGAGAAGTTTCCACCGCCGAATCCGTCTCAATCGCTAACGCGCTAGACAAACGGCTGACGAACAACATCAAGCCGCTTTGGTGATGGAGAGAGTAAATGCTGCCATCGCCGCACAACGGGTACAACTTATCGCAGACACCCGTGCCCAAATATAAGCGGAAATACGAGCAGAAGAGCAAGCCTGCATAAGAGCAGAGACCGAGGCAGCAACTCAAGCTGTTCAGCTCGAGTTACAAAACAAGCAAGTAAGGGACTATGTTGTCCCGAAGAACTATGAGGACAACCACCCGGTCCGGCCTCCGATCATCAATATCCCAAACTTTGAGATCCGGACCCAGTGGATACAGATTATGCAAGGAATCTCCTTCTCTGGAGGTTCAGGAGACGATTGCATGGACCATTTGAAAAGGTTTAAGGCATTATGCCACCTGGTCCCGCAAGCTGGTATCGCTTTCGATGCGATAATGCTCCACTTGTTCCATTTCACCTTATCTAGAAGGGCCTTGAGTTGGTACAACTCATTGGACAGAGAACCCATAATAACCACTTGGGCCCCTCTAGAGAAAAAATTCTTAGAAAAGTTCTTCCCACCCTCGCTGACCTATGAAATCAGAGGACAAATCAATCACTTCTCCCAGCTACCTGGAGAAACCCTTGCTGAGGCATGAGAGAGATTTAAAGAACTCCTACGCAAATGCCCCCATCATGGAATTTCACAGAATCAACTGATAGAAACTTTCTACCGGGGAGTAAGCGATGATATTAAACACTTCCTAGATTCCTCGTCTGGAGGAAATTTCATGGGGAAGAACTATGAGGACGCCTGGAAGATTGTTACATTAGGAGCTGAAAACCAGTCCAACTGGGGACGGTCAGCTGGAAAAGGCGTCCTTAAAGTTTTCAAAGCTAAAGAATCCGTATAAATGAAGGCAATAGCTGAGGCCTTGCAAACTATTGTTCATAAACAACAAACTCTCGAGGCTTCTCTTGGAAAAATCGACAAAAAAGCCCCTTTTGTACAACAAGTTAAGGCCGTCACAGGATCATGTGAAGATTGTCATTCATCTGACCACCCAACCTTGTCCTGCGGTATGCTATATAATGTGATGATGGATTTACATCCACCATCGCAACCTTATGAACCTACTACTGATCAATCTGGAGATCAGAGTCTGGAACAAGTTAAATCCATCCACACTATTCCCGGACAAGTTTACTACAATCCCAATCAACCTAGGAATCATCCTGGGTTCCAATACGGTGATCCTTCCGGAACTGCGAATCCTCAACATCAGACACATGGAGGATCTGATAATAGGCTACCACCTGGGTTCTCAGACAATTTTAACCAAAATCAAGGGAACTCAAGAAACAATTTCCCTAGGGTTAACTACCCTAGGAACCAATCAACCTACTATCAGTACGCTCATCCCCCGCTTCATCCGCAGTTGCATACTCAGCAGTCTCAACAACAAAACCTTCAGAAAAATGCTACTGCACAACCGGAAGATGAGATATCCTTGATAAGGCAACTGCTACAATCGCAACAAACCATGCTGGCTAACCAACAGGCCCAACAGAAGGCAGTTGAAGCCCAGCTTGCTCAGATTGCTGCACAATTAAAGCCCCCAGTAGGTATGTTGGTCGGGCAGCCTGAACCAAATTCTAAGTATGGGCAAAACAAACACGAACAGCTGAATGCCGTCACCACAAAGTCGGGACGCAATCTTCCGGAGCCTACCAAGATCACCCTGGATGATGATGAAATGCCCACTTTTATGACAAAAGAGATCTCACAACAAGGGATTGAGAAATCCCCTGAAGGCACAAAGGACAAAAACAAAGAACAGGTGCCCACAGAACCTGAGGTCCCGCAATTCAAACCAAGGATTCCATATCTGGGTAGACTGTAAGAAACAAAAATGGACGCCAGGTTTCAGAAATTCAAAGAAGCAATGAAGAAACTGTACATCGACATCCCACTCCTTGACGCTCTGTCTGAAGTACCAGCATGGGCAAAGTATCTCAAAACTTTACTATCACGAAAGTATATCACCAAGGAGCAGGAGACTGTCAAGCTTGCTCAAACCACTTCTGACATCATCTTGAACAAACTACCCAAAAAAAAGAAGGACCCAGGTTCCTTCGGAATCCAATGTTGCATTGGAAACGCGTCTGCAAAGAAAGGATTAGCTGACCTTGGGGCCAGTATATCCATTATGCCCTTCTCAATGTGCCAACGCCTTGGTTTCACCGACTTGCTGCGTACATCAATGACGATTCAACTAGCCGACTCTACAATAACTGCACCGTTGGGAATCATTGAAGATATCCCAGTAAGGATAGGAAAGGATGCCTACGTTCTGTGTGATTTTGTTATCATGGATATTAAAGAAGACTTGAGGTATCCGATCATTTTCGGCAGGCCTTTCCTAGCTACTGCTAGAGTACTAATTGACGTTGAAGCTGGAACCATCATTCTTAGGCTCGGGAAAGAAGCAATTCAATTCCGCGTCCTAGATAGTATGAAAGGTCCCAACATCCAAGAAGAGTCTTTCTTTTGGACGCGATTCAACAAATGTCACAATTAGAAATCTCTGAGCCAATTGACGAACTTGAGAATGTTCTTATCAATCCGGAAGTTGAATTTTCTGCAAATGAATTAGTCTAGCAATGCCTCCAATACCTAGAAAAGATAGAAGAAGCGCCAAAGGCTACTTTTGAAGAGCTTAAAGCCATCACTACCATAGAAGCAGCAGAACCACCAAAAACCCCTGAATTGAAGACTTTACCCACAGGGCTTAAATATGTTTTCCTAGATAAGGAAGAGTTATGCCCGGTCATTATCAGCTCCACCCTTACCGAAGACCAAGAAGTCAGACTTTTGGATAAACTAAGGAAGCATAAAAAGATCATTGGATATAAAATAACTGACCTCACAGGCATAAACCCGGCTCTGTGTATGCACAAGCTTCCTATGGTTGAAGAATTTAAACCCTCTCGTGAACATCAAAGAAAACTGAACCCAAACTTGAAAGAGGTAGTTCATCTGGAAGTCCTTAAACTACTCAAAGTTGGCATGATCTATCCTATCTCTGACTCTCAGTGGGTCAGCCCGGTTCAGGTTGTTCCAAAGAAAGGGGGCACTACTGTAGTAATCAACGATAAAAATGAGCTAGTGCCTACCAGGACTGTAACGGGGTGGCGAATGTGCATTGATTATAGGAAGTTGAATAAAGCTACAAGGAAAGACCACTACCCTCTACCTTTCCTTGATGAAGTCCTGGAACGCCTGGCCCACCAAAAGTATTTTTGTTATCTCGATGGTTACTCCGGGTTTTACCAAATACCCATACACCCGGAGGATCAAGAAAAAACCACCTTCACTTGTCCCTTTGGGACATATGCATTCAGAAGAATGCCGTTCGGGCTATGTAACGCTCCTGCCACATTCCAACGCTGCATGTCTTCTATCTTCGCCGGGTTAACGGAGTCTGTCATGGAAGTCTTTATGGATGATTTCTCTATGTACGGAGACTCCTTCGACAACTGTCTAATCAATCTTGAATGAGTTCTGCAACGCTGCGAGGAAACGAACCTTATCTTGAACTGGGAAAAATGCCATTTCATGGTAACAGAAGGTGTCGTCCTCGGACATAGGGTAAGTGATAGGGGAATCGAGGTTGACAAAGCAAAGATCGATGTTATCTCAAAGCTGTCACCTCCGAAGGACATAAGGGGAGTTCGAGCTTTCCTGGGGCATGTAGGGTTTTACAGAAGATTCATCAAAGACTTCTCGAAAATAGCTAAACCCATGACCCAACTCCTGACCAAAGATGTCGAGTTCATTTTCGACCAAAAATGTATGCAAAGCTTCTCCTCCCTCAAAGAGGCATTAATCTCCGCACCTATTCTAAGGGCTCCAGACTGGTCGCAACCCTTCGAAATCATGTGTGACGCAAGTGATTATGCCATATGGGCTGTTTTAGGACAACGGATCGATAAGAAACCCTATGTCATCTACTACGCATCCAAAACACTAGACGAAGCACAGAAAAACTACATCACCATGGAAAAGGAGTTTCTGGCTATCATCTACGCGTTCGAAAAATTCCGCTCCTACCTGATTGGCTCTAAAGTCATCGTCTACACTGACCATTCTGCTATCTGATACCTGATCCAGAAACAGGACGCCAAACCCAGGCTTATTCGTTGGGTATTAATGCTTCAAGAATTCGACCTGGAGATCAAAGATAAAAGTGGCGTAGAGAATGTTGTGGCCGATCATCTCTGTAGGATCGAGGTTGAAGAAAAAGATAAAATCCCTATCAGGGATTCTCTTCCTGATGATCAGCTTATGAAGGCCACTCATAGTTTTCCTTGGTATGCTGATATCGTTAATTATCTGGCCACAGGGATCATCCACCCGTCTGCTTCATATCAGGATAAAAGGAAGTTCCTACACGACATAAAACGTTATCATTGGGACGAACCCTACTTATTCCATCTCTGTGCCGCCAGACTTTTTCGTCGGTGCCTGCCAGAAGAAGAAATAACCCCGGTCTTAGAACATTGCCATTCCGGACCCACGGGGGGGCATATGAGTGCCAAGAAAACCGCCATAAAAGTTTTACAATCTGGTTTCATCTGTCCCACCATATCAAAAGACTCGTATGATTTCATAAAAGCCTGCGACAAATGCCAGTTTTCGGGCAACATATCAAAAAGGGATGAAATGCCCCTCACTATGTGGCAGGAAATTGAGTTGTTTGATGTGTGGGGGGTAGACTACATGGGACCTTTCCCCTCATCATATGGCTTCTCTTACATTCTGGTCACCGTAGATTATGTCTCAAAGTGGGTCGAAGTTGTACCCACTGTATCCAGCGACTCCAAACATGTTATCAAATTGTTCAAAGATACTATTTTTCCAAGGTTTGGAGTTCCAAGAACGGTCATATCGGATGGCGGGACCCATTTCCTGGAACGAAGTTTCGAAGCCTTACTGAGAAAATACGGAGTCCATTACAAAGTCGCCACGCCTTACCACCCACAAACTAGTGGCCAGGTAGAAGTATCCAATAGACAGTTAAAGGCGATTCTTGAGAAAACGGTGAATAAAAACTGCACTGATTGGTCCACCAAACTTCCTGATGCCCTCTGGGCATACCGAACTGCTTACAAAACACCCATTGGAACAACTCCATTCCGGTTTGTGTACGGGAAGTCAAGTCATCTCCCAGTCGAGCTGGAACATAAAGCCTGGTGGGCCATCAAGCAACTAAACTTCGATCTAAAAGGTGCAGGGGAGAACAGACAACTCCAGCTACAGGAGTTAGAAGAGCTCCGAATGACAGCATATCACAGTGCCAGAATCTATAAAGAGCAAACAAAAATGTGGAACGATGGACATCTTAAGAGAAAAGATATCGCCGTTGGCGACAAAGTGCTCCTATTCAACTCCAAGCTCAAATTATTCCCTGGAAAACTTAGAAAAAAATGGTCCGGACCCTTCACTATAAAACATATCTACCCAACTGGAGTTGCCATTATTATCGACAACAACGGAGGAGAACGGACGGTCAACGGGCACCGTTTAAAAAGATATTACACTCAGGAAGACAAAATGCATCGACAAACCATCGACATCAGAGATGCTACGCCAACAGCATAACAACCTTACAGCTTCGTCGAGCCAGCGACGTTAAACCACGGCGCTACTTGGGAGGCAACCCATGACTCCACGAATTAGTTTAGCCGCTGCCCTTGTCTTAATTACCTCTCACTCTATCACTTTGACACTCTGAGGACAGAGTGAGTGATAAGTTAGGGGGGGTACATTAGACAAGGTCAAGGTATCCTCTTTTCTTTCTAAAAACCCTCTTTCTCCTTTTCCTTTCTTTTGATAAAGTCACCTCAACTAACTCTAGAATTATGTTAGTCCCTACAAGTAAATAACACTTAGACGTCGAATGGAGATTTATAAATTTCCATCCACTATTGATTCCATGTTTTTGCTTCAATTCTTTATCTGACTCTCCACAGGACAAAATCAAGGCTGAAATAAGCCAAGCCCTCAAGGATGAGAGGGGAATCAGGCAACGTCCAAATCAAGAAGTTCTGCAAGTGGACCACAAACCAAATAAGTGCACGTTGAAAAACTCTAAGAACAACTTTCCTCTTTTCAAAATAAAAGAGGCTTGGCCGCCCAAAATAAATTCCCAGAAATCCCAAAACCCAAGCATGTGAGTTATCGAATAAAAGCCAGAGAGATGAATAAAATTATGAGAGTTGTGCCATGCATAAGGATCTATATAAAGGACTGAAAAAGGTTTCACCCAGCCGGCACATTCCGCTGCCCTCACAAAGGCAGATGTGTCGTGCCTGGTAGTGAAATCCTAAGGTTTCTAAGTATACGAAAGGCTCATAAAGGACTCACCCGGCCGGTACATTCAGCTGCCCTCATAAAGGTAGATGTGTCACGATCGGTAGTGAGATCCTAAAAGCATAGACGGCCCCTCCCCCACTTGAAGGGGGAGCTACACCTCAAGCCTTTAGCCAACCCTCATACCCTCTCTAGTTTCTAGTAGATCTTTCAGAAAGGTATAAAGCTGATTAGAGTCAACAACATGCACAAAATAAAGGTGGTCCCAATGCGAACTACGAGATATGGAAAGAACCTGAGACCCAAGCAACTCTCAAAATCTGAAAGAGTCAAGGCAAGCAATAAGACTTGATATGACCTTAGGGGAACTCAGGTCAAGAATTGAAGCAAGAGTATAGAAATCCTAATTAAATAAGATCGCCTCGCCATTACATGTCTCAGCTCTATCTAACTTGAGGACAAGCTGGACTCTAAGTTAGGGGGGTGATAACATCCTATTTTAGTCGTTTATCTTAGTCTTTTTCCTTAGTTTTCCATACTCCTTTTAAGTTCAAACTATACATAATCCTAATTTTACCCCTTTTTTAGCAAATACACCATCATACTAACTTTTTCCTTTTATATATGCAAAAAAAGCACAAAAAAATCATAAAAGAATAACTCAGCCTCAAGACCGAGTGGATTCAAACGGTCCCAAGACCTCATGAAGCCAACCGGTCCCGAGACCGCATGAAGCCAACTGGCCCCGAGACCGCATGAAGTCAAACGGTCCCAAGACTGCATGAAGCCAACCGGTCCCGAGACCGCATGGAGTCAAACGGTCCCAAGACCGCATGAAGCCAACCGGTCCCGAGACCGCATGGAGTCAAATGGTCCCAAGACCGCATGAAGCCAACCGGTCCTGAGACCGCATGGAGTCAAACGGTCCCAAGACCGCATGAAGCCAACCGGTCCCGAGACCACATGGAGTCAAACGGTCCCAAGACTGCATGAAGCCAACCGGTCCCGAGACCGCATGGAGTCAAACGGTCCCAAGACCGTATTAAGCCAACCGGTCCCGAGACCGCATGGAGTCAAACGGTCCCAAGACCACATGAAGACAAACGGTCCCGAGACCGCATGGAGTTCAAACGGTCTCAAGACCACATGAAGCCATACGGTCCCGAGACCGCATGGAGTTCATACGATCTCAAGACCGTTTGAAGTCAAACGGTCTCACGGTCCAAACGGTCTTGAGGCCCCAAACGGTCTTGAGGTCCAAACGGTCTCCAAACCGTTTGGACTTCACTCAAGGCCTATAAATAAGACCCCAAGGGTCCTCCATCAAATATCATATCTCAGACATCCAAAGGCTTCCCCAATCGTTCCAGAGCTCCTGCCCCTTCCATCCTCCGCCCTGGGGCTGTCAGTTTGAGATCCATACTCCATCCTGAAGCTGCTTTCTCCTTCTTCGTCAAGAAGGTGGGAAGGGGATACCTCCTCATCGTGCAACCTACGAAGACTGGTGGATCGTTGCTCTCTCTCTCCAAGGGGTTTACTTTCTTCCATCCTTTGTGGGGATGATGCTCTCTCTCTCTTCTCGCCTCCTTCTTGGTCCTAGTCATGAGGGAGTAGTCTTCTTCACTAGGGTGCGGGGAGTACCCCTGCTACCCATACTTTCATATCATGTAAAATGTAATCCTTAGGTTGTAATGTAGAGTTCTTATCTTCGTCAGTTCGACATCAACGATTAATGAATACTTGTTTCTTGATCTCCAACTTGTGTTATCTTTAATCTTTTTGTATGAATTGTCTACGTTTGTACTATTAGATTCGAAACTCGTTTTCATGTTGGTTCTTGATGCATGTATCCACCATGTATCTGTTTCGGTATCTAGAAGTGTATCTCAAGAAGTGGAGTAAACTCACTATCATCCATTGCACTTTCATACTATGAAATGGAATCAGTTGACGTATGGAAGTGCAACCTTGGTAAGTCGAGGAACACACTTTGCGAGGGGAATGATGTAAAGTAATGTGACCATTTGATCGGTAATGGCTGGCGTTGCAACATTCCCGCACTTCTCGTAGCTAGATTATCCGAAAGGAGGCTAGGTCTACAAGGACACTAACTGACCGAACTCTTTTTGCAGGTTAAGTTTTGCTTTGCATGTGTTGATCGATGTGTAGTGGCGGTGAAAAACTGACAACATCAACTCTCTCTCTAGGGTTGGAGCATTTATCTAGCACCAGTTATAGGTAAACCTGGGGGAGAAACATCAACTCTCTCTCTAGGGTTTTTTGGTGCATAACCCTGGGACTCCCATTAGAAGAGTAAAATCTTTTGGTGTAAGTCTCAACTTCATCAGCACCACGCTAGGGCGTGCCCACACTTGGTCGATCAAGCTTTTCACGTGTTTCGCATTTGGAAGGCATCTAAAACTTAATATTTAATGAGGGATTTGGTTTTATATGCATATACATATCCAATCACCACAATACATAGTATGTATCATATACATGCTATATCCCACAAAAACATGCAAAACGATAAAAGCGATGATTATGGCCATCCTAATGTGATTCCCCGAGCCAAGAGGAATCGCAGTCATCTAGGTCTACATCACATGAAACATGTACAAGATGAACTCTGTGCTTTGCCTTCGGAGAAGATCAATTCATCACATGAACGACTTGCTCGGTCTGGCCCGATCGTCTGGGTGCCACCAGCCGATCGGTTGGCTCCTGCAACCGATCGATTTGCCTGGTCATCATGCATCTCTTCATGGCCACCACTCGCTCGTCTCGCTCCTTGAACCGGTCATCAACTGATCGGTTCACTCCTTGAATCGATCATCTGGAACGTTAACCGATCGGTTCACACCTTGAACTGATCATCTCAGTTGTCGTCTAGATGTCTGTCTTCT
This sequence comes from Alisma plantago-aquatica, assembly GCA_963693085.1. NCBI lineage: Eukaryota > Viridiplantae > Streptophyta > Magnoliopsida > Alismatales > Alismataceae > Alisma > Alisma plantago-aquatica. The sequence continues at coordinate 1,484,412,869 of OY856411.1, read as the reverse complement.
TTGACATAACAGGAAATAAAATCTATCCTAATATTATATTGCTTTAAAAGGGAAACCCCGAGTTACATTCGGGGGAGCAAAGGTAGGAAAGAATCTCGAATTATTTCGAGTTACATCAGGAATAGGAGAAGGAAGATCGGTGCGCAGACCGAGATGCAAGCAACCACACACAACCAATCACAGATAGGGATTATTGGCCATAATCATGCTATACATCCACCAAAAAACTTGTTTAAGGGTGACGTGTATCGAGTGCATTAAAAATACATATCATATATGTAATTGGGATTTGTTGATTTAGGATTGGACATGCATAAAGCCAATTTTATTCGCATTGTATGCAATAAATAAAGGCGGCAAACCAAAATTGATCATATCGATATTCGTAAAATATAGAACAGTTGACATGGCTCTGATACCACTGTTGGGTTTTCGGGGAGGCAGAGAAGGCAGCGGAAACAAAAATTTCTCCCCCAAACCCAAAACAAGGAAACGCGTCAACGTCCATATAATAGGAAAGGATGGTTTGTGGAATCATACCTTGTCCCGAGGCTTGCTCGGTGACAATACCTCACGCCTTGCACGGTCTTCAATTTGGTCTTCGACGGCATCTGTGCAGCTCCTGGTCGCACCGGGACTGACGACTCATGATCACACCGGACTGTCAGATGACAGTTGTCCTCCTGAGCGGCAGTATCCTCCCGCCTCTAAAGTAGTCCACACAGACCACCTAGAACTCCACACTCCTTGTCCCACAAGGAAGTGGAAGGAGTCGCACCCTCCTGTTGACGTACTAGTCGTCAACACACTCTCCTACATCCAGTTGTAACTGCAGTTGTCCTTCCCTTGCTGCACCTCCCTTTGCGGGAAGCACTTGCTCGGGCTGTCTCTTGGTTACCAAAACCAGAGAGAACGACAACTTTGTAGAGTAAATGGTTGCAGTGAGTTGTACTTTGAGAAGCCCCCAATACCCCTATATATAGGAGGGTCATGGGACAGGGTTTTCTATCCCGGGCAATGCGGGACTAAAAGCAGGAGTAGAAGGGTTCGAGATTTTTCCACAAAAAGCAACCAACTCGCAGCCTGAGCCGATCGGCTGGGACCTGATCCGATCGTTTGGGGTCCCCAACTGATCAGTTGGTGCCCTGAACCGATAAGTTCACGGTCCTGATCCAACTTAAAATGACTTTCCTTATTTTGTTTCTAATTGGTATCGAATACCAATCCTATTCCCAATCAAATTGGGCAATTGAAATGAAAGGAAAATTCTCACCGACCTTACTTTCCCAACTTGCTCGGTTACACCAGTTGAATAGATCGTTTCAACACTTGAAGCAATCGGTTCACCCTGGGATTGAGCCGATCGGCTCAACACTTGAGCCGACCGGTTCAGCAACCTCAGTCGACCGGTTCAACACTTGAACCAATTGGTTGGGAGTGTAGGTTGTATAGAATCAGTCAATTGTGATTTCAATCAATCTGATACTCCAATCAATGTGTCCAACACCTTGAACATTATGGTATTTGAGCTATCAATCAATTGAGTGTTTAATTGAACTACTAAACTCCTTTAGTAATCAATCTAAACAATGCTTGTGGACAAAACTCCTCTTCCAGGTTAAATCCTATGTGTGTGATCATGCAGGTCCATTTCACGTTGGCAGTGAAAGTCCATAACACTTATGACTTCACAAGCAAAGAGCGGTGCCTAGTCACACATCAGTGCTACCCAAGTGAAAGTAGAAAGTTGGAGAACAACTTTCAATCCTACAATCCGTGAATGGTGTTACAGTGAATGTATAATTCCTTTTTCACTGATATCCCGAATGAACTCGAGGCATGGAACAGTCATCATGTCAACGTTCATTCACTTTCTTGATCTCAGAGTAGACTGGAAGAGATATGTATGACATCAATATCACATACTGACTCACACATGCGTGCAAGCCTTTCTCAATCCTACTCATCAAGTGGCCATGGATATCAAACTCCCTCAGGAGGGACAAATCCCATATCTATCACTCACCCCTTAAAAGCCCCATGTGTCAAAGCCACCCAATCATCACCTTTATAACAACCCATGTTTCAGAACTATGGTTGATGATGTCAAAGTGTGCCCAATGACATGTGTTGAGTGCAGTGATTTCAGATCAAAGAATCACACTCGCCACCATCACAGTGAGTACTGACTATGACTACCATGTCATGGTTTCATGTGTCAAACTCACGGTGGGTCTGTCTGGTACACTTGTTCTCTAACAAGTACCTATGTGTTTGGTTTGATATCTCTATATCATGACTAATGAGATTCTGTCATCAACCAACACCACAATCTAGTCTTATGTGTCATTGCTGTCTATCTACCTTCCACAATGACATCCGACTAGGGACATAACAAGAATGTACAAACTCTTAGCATCTGTATGATCTCATCATTCAGGTCCTCAACCTGAAAGCATACGTCATTGAGTACTGTCATTCGCTAGACATTCAATCTATTCTAACACTATCTCATATGACTGAACCAGAAAGAATTGGAAACTTGCCTTTGATGTTTATCAAATCAATCTTAATGTATCCCACCAATCATCCCATGATTGGCTCTCAGGGCATACATACCAACAACAAATTCTCCATAGCAGCTCACGGTGACACTTCGTGTATGACGGCAAAACAACATATTTACCCAGAACAAGATCCAAAATAAATTATGAGCATTATGGATCACTAAGGGAAATATAGATATGTTGTATAGATCCAAGAATATCCAATAATATGTTGATAAAGTACTACAGAAAGTGGGTATAGATGACCATAAAAGGAGGCCATACGACTTTTTGAACAACCGGTCTTTAGGGAATAAGATAAATAGAATGTGTGTAGACAATATTCTTTGATACTCTTGTTGGGAAGATGATAGGGCTAGAGAATATATTACATCTCCCTTGGTATGATCAACAATGGCAGAGTAGGAAGAAGATCATGAGAGGGGATGGTAAAATAGATAGTGGTAATGTTGTCTTGGAAAGAAGAAGTCTTGAGGCGACTATCCATCCTGCTTTGATACCATGTTGAGAACAACCATCCTTTTATATTAAAAAAGAAGTACAACTCTATCCTATAAATAGGAGGAGAAACAAAAAGGAAGCACATAGAAAACCCTAATGGGACTATTGTACTTAAGACCATATTAATAAGACTTTGGGAATAAAACAACTAAAAATAAATATAAATCTCCATAAATACCTCCCCATCCCAGAATATATTAAAAATGATAATGAACCTATCATATTGAAGATGAGATAGACATTGTGAACCTCAACTCAATCCCTAAGCAAAGATAAGTCAAAGTAGGGATGTGTCTACCATATGACATCAAAGATCAGTTGATAGAGATTCTATGTCCCTACACAATGTGTTTGTAGGGAGCTATACTAACATTCCTACGTTGGATGTTACAATCATGGCTCATCAGATACCTATCATCCCCAGAGTTCTACCTATCAAGCAGAAGGTTGGGAAGCAACAATAAGAATGGAGCCTCAAGAGAATGGATGAAGTTTAGAGGAAGTAAAATGTTAGTTTCTTAGAGACAATCAACTATCGTACATGGTTCGATAACATGAACCAATACCAAAGAAGGTTGACAAGGTACCAATTTGTGTACACTACCCCACAATCTCAATAGAGCAAATCCAAGAGATGACTTCCCACTTCTGAACATAGAGGTACTCGCCAACAACACCGTTGTCCATGCAATGCTTAGTTTCATGGATGATTTTTCCAGATACAATAAGATTAAGATGGACAAGGAAGATAAAGATAGACAACCTTCATCATATAATTCAAAGTATTCTACTGTCAAGTCATGTAATTTAGTCTCAAGAATTTTGGGGCTACAAATAAATTGGAGATGGTCAATCTCTTTCATGATATGATGTATAAAGGGGTGGAGGTTTACACGGATGATATGATTTCCAAATCTAAAAGTATAAAAGACCACATCATCAACCTTGAAAATATATTTTAGTGACTACATAGATTCTTCCTACGTCTGAATCGAGATAAGTGCACCTTTGGGGTTAAATTCGAAAACCTACTTGGGTACGCTGTCAATTAGAGTGGAAGTGAAGTTGGCCCTAGGAAGTCTCAAGCTATCCAAAAGATGCCCTCTCCTAGATTAGAGAAGGAGATAAGAAGCCTACTTAGTTGCCTTCAATACATAAGTCGCTTCATCTCCAGGGTCAAATCTATCTTTGAGCTCATTTTCAAGATACTAAAGAAGAACTAAGACTCTGGATGAAATAAGAAATGTGAAGAGGAGAGTCAGAAGTGTAAAGACTATGTCACAAATCCATCATTGTTGAGGTCGACAGTGTTGAGATACCTTCTCATCCTTCTCTTATAGTCTATGAAACATTGGTGGGAGGAGTCTTGAGTCAGGAAATAATTAATTGCTAGTGTTCTATCTATTACCTTTCCAAGAAATTTAATGACATCAAGGCCGATTGCACTACAACTGAAAAGTATAGTCTATCCTTGATACATGAAACAAGGAGTTTGTGCCACTATCTGATTGTATTCCCTCTATATCTAATCTCCATCCATGATCCCCTCTAGTATGTGTGCGATCACCCTACCCTAACTAGAAGATGTGGCAAGTGGTAATAAATGTTGATAGAGTTTGACATCACCTATCTACCTATGAAGGCAGTCAAATAATGAGCCCTAAATGATTGTGTAGAGGAATCCCCGCTCCTAGGAGAAGTAACACATGAATACAAGTTCCCAGGTAAAAAAATAGGGATGACCAATCCTCAAGACATGGTTATTCTTCCAATTATAGAGGAATGGGAAATTTTCTTTGACATGTTGTAAATCATAAAGGAATTGACATAGAACTGGTTCTTCAAAACCCCTAGGGAGAGATACTACTAGTAGAAAGAGAGTTGGAGTTCAACACCACTAACAATGTGTCCAAGTATGAATCTTCCAAGACTCTAGCTCTCCAAGCTGCAAGGGGAAGGTCACTTATAAGTCTTTGACAACTCCCTTCTAGTAATATCTCAAGTTCGTAACAATTGTAAGATGCACCATTAGAACCTAGTTCTGTCTCAAGAAAACATGTTCTATCTCGCTCAAGACTTTGAGAACATCTCCTTTCACCTCATCAAAAGGAAGAACAATGCATTTGTTGATTCTCTCGCAATCTTAGCTACGTGGATCAACATCCAAGGAGACTAGACCTTCTCTTTCAAGGCATAAGCACTCTCTCATCTTTCCTATTGCATGGTTATAGACAACCCACCCAATCATGAATAATAGTCTTGTTTCTATGACATCAAGGCATATCCATAAAATCAAGCTATTCCAAAAACCCTCTCCTAGAGATTTAAGTAGGCACTTAGATGAGAAGCCACACAATATGACCTAGAGGTAGAACAACCATATCACAAATCTTATAACTAGACTCTTATTTGATCCATCAAAAAGATAAAAGAATCAATTCTTCTGACAGAGGTACATGCAAGGTCATGTGAAACACACATGAATCGACTCACAATAGCCAAAAAATACACTTTTTGGGATAATATTGGATCACCATGGAATTCTTTTTGCCAATATGTATGTAAATGGTGAACCTACTAAATATATGGTGACTACATTTTTCCACCGAAAAATCAACTATACAAAATGGGCATGCCTTGGACATTCTAAGCTCATGAAATCAACACGCTTGAGAAAATCAATCATCATAAGGTGTAGAATGAATTTATTTTCATTCTGGTTGACATTTATTACTTCACCAAATGGGAAGAAGCAGTGTCCATTGCCAACACATTAATAAAATAGGTCATGCAGTTCCTCATGAACACCATCATAAGTTGGTAAAGATACTAAATAGGATCATCTCTGAAAATAGTACAAACTTTATCTTCCGGATTGTCAAAGAGTACATGAGCTCTTTCGGAATCAAACATCATTGAATGTCACCTTACAGATCCTAAATGAATGGAGTTGATGAATCCTCCAGATTCATCTGCACAGTCGCCAATTCTAGGGATTTTGTGCCTCATATTGACTGATTTACCCTCGCTTTGGTCCACCTTGAGTGTTTTACTAACTCCTTGCAAATAATACCTAAATAGTTCTAATTACTAGTTTATTTGATGCTATTCTCTCTTACACATTCTCCTTTCCCTCTACAGATCACCACTAGTCGGTCTTGATCCATTTGGTTTCATCCATGCGGTCTTGAGCGCTATACGGAAAACACACAAAAATTACAAAGACTCCATACAGTCTCAAGACCGCATGAAGGCCATACGGTCCCAAGATCGCATGAAGGTCATACGGTCCCAAGACCGCATGAAGGCCATACGGTCCCAAGACCGCATGAAGGCCATACGGCCCCAAGACCGCATGAAGGCCATACGGCCCCAAGACCGCATGAAGGCCATACGGTCCCAAGACCGCATGAAGGTCATACGGTCCCAAGACCGCATGAAGGTCATACGGTCCCAAGACCGCATGAAGGTCATACGGTCCCAAGACCGCATGAAGACCATACGGTCCCAAGACCGCATGAAGGCCATACGGTCCCAAGACCGCATGAAGGCCATACGGTCCCAAGACCGCATGAAGGCCATACGGTCCCAAGACCGCATGAAGGTCATACGGTCCCAAGACCGCATAAGACTAAACGATCTCAGAGGCCGCATAAAGGCAAACGGTTTGAGAACCCCAAACGGTCTGGCTCAACTTAAGCCTATAAATAAGACTCCAAGGGTCACCTTATGAGGGAGAGCTCACTACGGCCCAAGGATGCCGGACCGAGATCTCTCAGACGCCCAAAGGCTGCCTCTCCAGTTCCAGAGCAATCCCATCTCTATCATCTCACTTCTACCATTGTTCTACCTCATTCTACCCGTGCAATCCCAGAGGTAGACACGACGATCGAGGCAGAGAGACGGACGACATCGACCACGACAGAGCAGTCCCGGAGACTGCGACGATCTACACCGGGCTGTCACAGATCTACTCTTCTGCTTCGACGATGCTTTCTTTCTCTCTCTTCTCTTTCTTTGTTGCTCCCTCTATGAGGAGCGAGTAGTTCCATCCACTGGGGTGCGGGGACTAGCCCCTCTGCCCGTGTTTTGTATCTTGTACTAAAAAGATGTTATCATTCCAATTTAATGCTAAATCGTTTCATACATGCTTGAATGTTGGCCGCATTCTTGCATGCATCTATTGTCTTTCGTTGTGGTTTGTCTACGACTGCTCTTGAGACTCGAATACCGATTTAGTTTTGGTTTCTGGTGTGTGTATCCACCGTGCATCCATTTCGGTATCTAGGAACGCTTTCTAAGGAGTGGAGTAAACTCACCTCCATCGTTGTACTTTTGTACTATGAAATGGAATCAGTTGACGTACAAAAGTGCAACCTTGACAGGTCGAGGAACACACTATGAGGAGAGAGTGGTGCAAATTATTTGACCATTCGTTCGGAATGGCTGACGTTGCAACACTCTCATGTTTCTCATAGCTATATCCTCGAAAGAGGGATAGTCTATAAGGATACTAATCGATTTGGTAATTATCGCTCGCTTGTTAGTTTTCCGATGCACGTTTCACGAGGTTGAGTAAGATTTTCTCTTTGGAGACTACATATCTTCATTGACATGTAGATACGTACCGGATGAGAGTTACTCAACCCATGAAGGATGTATGCATTACTCTTGTCCTATAAGACATTGGTATTATACAACATCCATGTATCCTGCTTACAAGTCTTGCTATGTTTGGTACAAGTACAATTCATGTGTAGTGGTGGTGAATACCCGCATCACCCCAGTGATCCATCATCATCTGCTAATCTTAGTTTTTAATCCTTAAACTAGTTTTTATTCTTTCCTTTACTTTTGCATGCTTTAGGTTAAATAACTCAAATCAAACTCTTGGATATAGATGATTAACTTAGATTGATACGAAACAAGAAAAAGACACTCAGATTCTTAACGTTGTCCTTTGGGTTCGATCCTAAATTTGTACTATGATAAGGCTTCCACACTCTTGTGGGGTTGGAGCATTTATCTAGCACCAGTTGTAGGTAAACCTAGAGAGAACATCAACTCCCTAGGGTTTTTGGTGCATACTTGGGACTCCCATTGGAAGAGTAATATTTTGGTGTAAGTCCCAGCTCCATCAGGAGCCATAGAAGCATCCAAACAAATCTTGATAATGATTTTAAATAAGTCAATCAACTCTCATCTAAACTATTATAATGCCTTCCTATGGCTCTTTGGGGCTATTATACTTCTATAAGAAATTCCATTTTAGACACACCATATTCTCTAGTATATGGAATGGATGTAGTTTATCCAGTTGAGGTTTAAATCCCTTCACTTTACGCACTACCAGAAACAGATATGCCAGAGGCAAAATGACTTCAAGATTAAATATATTGCCTGAACACCCTGGAAGAATGGCGGATGAGATCTATACATCATGCACAATATTATCAAGTAAGGATGGGTTAACCAGATCCTTCAGGCCTGTAATTTCCAAAAGGGTGACATGGTACTATGCATCATCCAAAACACTTATTTTAGGGACAAGTTCAACTTTAAATGGAAGGGACTCTCTATCATCCTATAAATCTATGATTTAGGTGGAATTTACCTAAAGGTCATGGATGAAGAAATTCATCTTCATCATGTGAATGAAGTCCTTATTAAGTGTTATAACTATTAATATTAAAGCTTCAATATGCAAGACTTTATAAAAGTGAGTTGTACGGGAGCCAAAAGCTACCATCCCTTTAAAAAACATCTAAAATCTACTTATGTACCTGACTATGTCACCCCTTGCACCCTCAAGTGGAAAGGTCAAAGTATAACTTAGGTCCTAGGATAGAAGTTGTATGACCACTATACTGAGGCCCCAATGGTTTGCCAACCTACAAATAACTCCAAAAAATAGGCCAACCTTAATTAAATACACCAAAATATCATCATTGTGGAAGAAGCAAGGTGAAGCCCCATGATCAATTTCATCAGGGAATGGAAAAATTATGAATCCTGGGAGGCATGTTGGATCCAATCCTTACAACCAATGCCCTAACACCTATAACTAGATAGTTCCCATAATGTTGACATCTATCAGCGTTAACCTTGAGAGAAGGATCACAGGAGAAATTAGAAGTTGATACTCCTTACATCTATCCTCTCCCTATCTCTTAAGAAGAGGTGAGACAAAGATTGCATGAACTAACATGGGAGTAATGTGGGGAAACCTGTAACGACCTCAAAATTTATAAATTTTAGATTTCATTCAAGAAAATAATAAGATAATCAAACTATGGAAATAAAGAATATAATTAGATAATCAGACTATGGAAATCAAACTATGAAGCCCTCAATATGGACCCAATCTTTCTTAATTCAAATGAAGGATATTGGATCAATTTCATTACCATGCCAGCGTCAAGTTCAACTTTTGGAATCCAAACAGTCATTGCTTTATGGGCAATCTAGAAATTCTACAATGAACAATGCCATGAAGGAGTTAAATGATCAAATAATTCCATCATCGCCTTCATAAAAACTCAAATGCATACCGTCATGTCCCTCCGAGAACTCTTCAACAAATCAATCAATAGCCCCACAGGTCCAATTACTTTGAAAACAATTGTTAATGACATTGTCATCTTCGTCAATGCATCCTTCTAAAGCCTCTCTCTCAAGATGGGTTCTGGCATCCATGCCATCTAGATCAATGGACAATGCATCATGGTATGAGGCCTTCCTATGCATGCCTCAAGTGTGTTGGAGGCATAAGTCACAACCATTATCCATGGGGTTGAGCTATGCATATCGCAAAAGTGGGACATTGCTACCTTATATTTTGACACATCTACTGCAATCAAGCGGCTTAATGGACATCATGATACTTCGATCAAGATGGAGCCTCACAGGCATAGGTTTTGAAACTTAATGAGGGATATGAGGTCTCTAAACATCTCCTTCATTCCGTGTAGCTACAACAAGATAGTTGATGCCATTACAAAAAACACCATGTATTCCTTTCTATCCTGCTTCTTCTCCAATGAGCAACCACAGTAGTTGTCTCTACACCTTTCTCTTGATTTCAAATCAATTTGGACTGCACTAGAGAGCATCATCAATAAAACTTAATCTCTAGGGTTACTTAAAAAAGAGATGAATTTGAATTTAATAAGGAGTATTTAGGATGTTTTGTACTTTATAATTTATTTTACCATGTGGTTTTTGTGCAATTTTTAAAATTCAAGAATCTTGTGATTTTATTGTATACCAAGAAATACTTATTGTGTAATATGAAGAGAAGACCACTGGTTCAAGGAGATTCCAAGTTAATAAATTAATTCAATAATAAATTAATTGTTATATTTTGATTCATTACACATAAATTTTAGAGTAACCAACCATCCTTGATGGAATGAACTTTTAGAACAATATCAAATCATTGTTAAGGAAAGATAAATCCAAAATTTGAAAATAGAATATGATTGGTTGTGATATTAGTAATGACATTGTATGCTTTTCTAAAAGTGAAAGAAAAATATATTTATTATCTCCCTTTTTGGAATAATGTATAACTTTTATAATTGACAGAGAGACATTAATGGAAGAAAAGTAGACAACATCCCAAATCTTGAGATAATATTTAATCATTAGAACTTTTGGTCAAATATGAACTTGCTTTTCTCATATCAGTTGGTAAATTATTTAATGAGAAGTTAATATTTTATTTCTTATGGAAAGGAGGCAATCAAAATGAATACTATGTCAAAACCATACTTTCCAGTTTAAGAAATTCCTTGATTGCCAAGGAAAAGGAAAGAAGGGGGAACAAAAATGCATAAGAGGGGTATATATATGGGTTAGTGTGTATTGGTTTCATACATTTCAAACCAACCCTTATTTCCTCTCCCCATAACATATCTCTTCAAATCATATTCCTCCCCTAGGTCTTCCTTTTTGCATACCAGTGCATCAACAAAATAAGAAATTAATTATCTAGTTGTGGCTACACCTTTATGAGGATGGCACATTCACAAAGATTCTCTATAAAGCTACTCAGACTACCAACACCAAATTCTCCCCCTAACTACTTACTCCTTCATATTGTAAGAGACATTTCCTAGGCCAAACCTATTGAGAGAACCCGATCACAATTGACACATGCGTCCTTTCTAGAAGGGTGGGTTCTTGGGACATGGACCCTTCTGAATAACCTTCCCAGACAACACCGAGTCACCTTTTCATGCTCATTGGTTTAGTTGTAGTAGTAGCACTACACTACTTCATATCCATGGTGTCTTACGATTGACCAACTATATCAGAGGAACGATGTCTGGGGTGTGGACATGGAGATAGTCATTGAATCACCTTTGCATTGGTGGTAGTAGATTGGGTTGAGGAGAAATGTTGGCAAAATTGGACATTATGTTAATCCCTTTGTTTTGATAATGACAAACATTTCATTCCTGTGGTTTTAACGTGCTATTTGAGTATTTCAGGAACAAGCATATAAGGTGGTGGATAACAAAGACTTGGAAGAACAATTTGATAAAATCGCTTTATTTTCATGATTGTAATCAAATGTAAATGCTTGTACAAGTATATAATGTACAAGTAATTAGATATCATGTAAATCAAGCGTTTAGATCTTCCCTATCCACTCACAACACTTAGATAGGCCATTCCCCAAGATAGTATCACAATTTCACATTGATACACACACTTAGTAAATGAATACATTGAGTCAGTAATATTCTCGATCGACAAATCGTCGATCGAGAAAATATCGGTCGACAAAAACTTCGACCGAGAAACTCTCGGTCGACAAAATCTTCGATCGAGAATAGACCCTACTAGCCGTTAGACCCAGCAGACAAAGTGGTTGGGAGTTGGAAATGAATGTTGTAAACACTTGCTCCAGGAGGTCCCTCGGTCGACAAATCTTCGACCGAGAAGGACTCTCGGTCGACAAATCTTCGACCGAGAAAAGTTCTATCTGCACTTTTCAGGGTCAATTAACTAGCCGTTGCAAATGCAATTAGTGGACACATAACGGCTAGTTGAGCACTAAGAACCCCCTAGAAAGTGTCTAGAACGTCCTTAAGCACTTGAAGGTCATTTCTATAAATAGGACATGCCTTAGGACACCTAAACTCACCAATCTACACTTGTGATACACTTGATCTTACACTTGCAATTGTAAATCTGTTTTGAGAAATTAAGCAACACTTGCATTGGCTATTCCTCTCCTTGCTCCAATTTTGTGTCCTATAGGCTAACATCTCCTATCCACAAAAATTACACTTTTATATACATTGGTTAGGAGATAAAAACGCTTGATATAGGAAATCAAGCCTTGTGCTACAAGTGGTATTGTAATTTCTGTTTTTCCTTCTTGTTCCTTGTTATCTTTTGTATTCTCCTTGCTACTCCTAGGGTTGGAGGCTGCGGATTGGAGAAGGTTCTTCTCGGTGGAGAAGGTGGACTTCGGACTACTTCAAGAAGGTTGTTGCAACGGGAAGCTACTTCAAGAGGAAGGCTACTTCAAGGGGGAGCTTGAAGTTACTTCAAGAAAGCTGCTTCAAAGTTGGTGCAACTACTTCTAGGTGAAGGCTGTTCGAAGGGTTTGGTGAAAGAATTGTAATTTTATGTAAAGTCCTTGCGAGGTAATAAAATTTGAGTCTTTCAAAATCCTGGTTGGGTAAGCAACCGGGTAGTGGATTGACTGCCTTAGTATTTGCTAAGGTTGGAACCACTCTAAATCCTTGTCCCCTTGTCCAATATCTTTGTGGTTGGTTGTTTGAGTTAAAATAATTGTTAAATTATTATAAAACCCTATTCACCCCCCCTCTAGTGGTTTTTCAATTGGTATCAGAGCAGGCTTCAAGGAGCTCTAATCGAGTCTTGAAGAATGAAGGGTGGTGGTGCCTACAACCGCAAGCAAAGGAGAAGCTTGGAACTACCTTCAACAAGCTGTAATTGGTGCTTAGGAACAAGCCACACAACACTTGGTTGCCCATGGAGGTCAAAGAAGGAAACTACGCATAAAGAATGTCTTATTGCTACAATAAGTGAAGAAGAAAAAGAAGAGGTAAGCCTTTTTTATTTATCTAAATAAGAGCTAGTTGCTAGTCTTGAAGAGACACATAATAAGTATATTGAATGCAAGAAGAAATTAAAGAAATATAATAAGGAAAATGATGAATTACATGCTAAACTTCTTGCTCTTACATCTAAAAATGAGGATCTTAAAAAGGTTATTGAAGATCATGATATTAAACTGAAATCTGTTGAAGCAAATTGCAATCTTCTTTCCCTAGAAAAGTTAAACTTGCAAACTCAAGTAAATGATCTTCAAAAACAACCTATTTTGTGTACACATCTAGATTATGATATTATTGTGAAAGAAAGAGATTCCTTATTATCTAATCTAGATCAAGCAAAGCTAGACATCAATAAGAGAATGGATGAGATTGTCAAGTTGCAACAAAAGATTAGTAGTTTGAATAACAATGATACCCTTGATAAAATTTTAAATAATTCTTATCATCAAATTGGAAGGAGAGGACTAGGTTATAACCCTAAAGGAAAATCTTATCAAAAACCTAGTTGGAGAAAGACACAAGCACTAGAAAATCAATCTATGTATGTACCTAAAGGCAAACATACATATGTACCCAAGAACAACCTAGAACAAAATCATAGAAAGAAATATGAGGTTGATTCCATATGTTGTCATTATTGTTTGCGTCTTGGACATTACTCTTTCTCATGTCCTTATAAGAAAAAGGATGTTGAGTTAGTATGGGTTCCAAAACCCCCAAACTAAATGGATAAAATTAAGTTGAGATATGACCAAATACTCTAAGTTATATATCTCTATGTCTATCTCAACTTAACATAATAGGACACCAAGTTAATCCAAGAAATTAAAATTTCCAAATATACATCTTAAACTACTTGTTTTAGTTTGGATTCTCAAAATGTATATGATTAGTTGAGATTTAACCTAAATGTTGCTTTGATATTTAAATATCTCAATTAAATTGAGCTTTAACTTTCATATTTTTGCTTTTACTTGTAAACAATTTCTGAAAACAGGTCTGAAACAATACAGAACCTTTCTCAGTCGAGAAACTGTCGACCGAGAGAACTGTCGGTCGAGAAATGGTCGACCGAGCAGGTTTCTGTTGTCAAGTCTGCAATAAATCTGTTGAATATGTCTTCAAGTAATCTATTTGCTATCAATTATGACTGATTTTACATGCAAAACAAGAATATATGTTGAAGACCATTCTTGAAACAAAATATTTTTTTTGATAAATATTATGAATATGAAAATCCTTAAACATATTGCAAAAGTAACATATGAAGACTGATCTTGAACAAACCCTATTCATTGATTGAAAAAGTTTGTTAGGTATGATCAGTTATATAGCTTATCTTAAAATTAAAAAGCTATGAACCTAAATATAGATCATTTTGGTTTATCCTCTAAATAGTTTAAAACTGAAAATCATGATTAGTTTAATCAAAAGAAATTACTATTTTATCATTATCCACATGGTTTTCCTAAAGTAATTCTTATAAGAATCATGTGTTTTGATACAAATGATTATGATCATATGCTTCTACTGTTCTATCAAAATCATTGTACCATGATCATTGTGTTTCAGTTTTACTTGGTTTGTCTAAAATAATACAAACCATAAATGGATGATCATTGTGATTCAACACATTATAAATGAATGATGATGCTATGACAAGCCAAACGGTGTCTCTTAGAACAAAAATATTAATGTTTTTATCTATTTGTTTGTTCTAAGAAATCAAAAGCAAAAATCTTGACTTTAAGATATTAATCTTGCTTTCAAAATATATGTTTCTAAAGAATCTTATGATTAAATATGAGAATAAGGATACAAGAAGAAATGGGATTTGATATTTATGTACCCATAACAAAGCTTATGAAACATCATTCACAATGAATGTAAAACATACATTCCAGAAAAATCAAGGTCAAAGACTTCACTATGATGCCCATATTAAGTCTTCATAATAGGTATCTCTTAATGTGCTTCAGATTGATATTCATTTAATCAAGCTACCTACAGAAATTATACTTCACATATGAATGTTCAAATGTGAAATCTGCAGAATTTGCCTCTCGGTTGAAATTAAATTTGACCAAGGGGCGTTATGTTCGAAGTCAAGGTCGACCTAAAATAAGCTTGACAAAATGCTTATTTGTACATCATTTTAATGCATTTAATCTTAGTATCTTGACTCAAAATGAGTTTATCATATTAAAAACATGGAGCCTTAATAAAAGGTCAAAATCAAATCTTAAAAATCATTTGTGACCTTAGAATCCTTAAATTGTCTTAATTACAAGATTAAGGGGGAGCTCACAAAAACAAATTTGATTATAAGATTAAGAAGTTTACAAAGCTTTGAAGCTTGTTATGACCTTAGTATTCTTGAAAGTAATTTTTTTATGAAAACAAAGAAATCTACAAAATTCATGAATATGACATATATTTTGTTCTTAATGGAATTCTCTAAACAAATTTGGGCTTAACATCCCGTGTATTTGGTTAGAGATACATTATGGCTAAATTCGACAATAAATGGCTTACATTTATATTAATCCCTTGACTTTAAATTGAATATCTCTTTGGGAGCATAAGCATAAAATTAAGGGGGAGAAATACAAAGTAAACTTGGATATATTTTTGAAATGACAAAGGGGGAGAAATAATATAAAATCAAAAACATAAAATAAAATGAGTTTCATAATATCTCATCCAGCACCCACTTGCAAAACACAAGAATGGCTACAAAAGGTAAACTTCAGGTATGAAACTCATATGATTTATATTTCCTTATTTTATATTTAGGAAATGTTTGTCATCTTCAAAAAGGGGGATATTGTTGGCTAAATTGGACATTATGTTAATCCCTTTGTTTTGATAATGACAAACATTTCATTCCTGTGGTTTTAACGTGCTATTTGAGTATTTCAGGAACAAGCATATAAGGTGGTGGATAACAAAGACTTGGAAGAACAATTTGATAAAATCTCTTTATTTTCATGATTGTAATCAAATGTAAATGCTTGTACAAGTATATAATGTACAAGTAATTAGATATCATGTAAATCAAGCGTTTAGATCTTCCCTATCCACTCACAACACTTAGATAGGTCATTCCCCAAGATAGTATCACAATTGCACATTGATACACACACTTAGTAAATGAATACATTGAGTCAGTAATATTCTCGGTCGACAAATCGTCGATCGAGAAAATATCGGTCGACAAAAACTTCGACCGAGAAACTCTCGGTCGACAAAATCTTCGATCGAGAATAGACCCTACTAGTCGTTAGACCCAGAAGACAAAGTGGTTGGGAGTTGGAAATGAACGTTGTAAACACTTGCTCCAGGAGGTCCCTCGGTCGACAAATCTTCGACCGAGAAGGACTCTCGGTCGACAAATCTTCGACCGAGAAAAGTTCTATCTGCACTTTTCAGGGTCAATTAACTAGTCGTTGCAAATGCAATTAGTGGACACATAATGGCTAGTTGAGCACTAAGAACCCCCTAGAAAGTGTCTAGAACGTCCTTAAGCACTTGAAGGTCATTTCTATAAATAGGACATGACTTAGGACACCTAAACTCACCAATCTACACTTTTGATACACTTGAGCTTACACTTGCAATTGTAAATCTGTTTTGAGAAATTAAGCAACATTTGCATTGGCTATTCCTCTCCTTGCTCCAATTTCGTGTCATATATGCTAACATCTCCTATCCACAGCAATTACACTTTTATATACATTGGTTAGGAGATAAAAACGCTTGATATAGGAAATCAAGCCTTGTGCTACAAGTGGTATTGTAATTTCTGTTTTTCCTTCTTGTTCCTTGTTATCTTTTGTATTCTCCTTGCTACTCCTAGGGTTGGAGGCTGCGGATTGGAGAAGGTTCTTCTCGGTGGAGAAGGTGGACTTCGGACTACTTTTAGAAGGCTGTTGCAACGGGAAGCTACTTCAAGGGGGAGCTTGAAGTTACTTCAAGAAGGCTGCTTCAAAGTTGGTGCAACTACTTCTAGGTGAAGGTTGTTCGAAGGGTTTGGTGAAAGAATTGTAATTTTATGTAAAGTCCTTGTGAGGTAATAAAATTTGATTCTTTCAAAATCCCGGTTGGGTAAGCAACCGGGTAGTGGATTGACTGCCTTAGTATTTTCTAAGGTTGGAACCACTCTAAATCCTTGTCCCCTTGTCCAATATCTTTGTGGTTGGTTGTTTGAGTTAAAATAATTGTTAAATTATTATAAAACCCTATTCACCCCCCCTCTAGTGGTTTTTCAAGAAAGAGTCACGTGAGAGCTACTTGAATACTGCTAGCGGGATCCTAAGGCGCTACTTGCACATGTAGAGAAATGTGGTCCAAAGGATGTGTGATGCAGAATGGGATAGAATCCCCATGTTGTTGGACCTGACACTCCTTGGGAAGTAGATGCTCAGGTAGTGCTCTATGAAGGGTGTTGGAGTTATCCCAGTGATGGCCCAAAATCACCAAACATTATGTAAATTTTTAGCCAAACTAATGTTCTATATATCTTGCAAAAATCATAAAAAACTATGATTATCTTATTTAGGTAATATTGTATATCAAATTGACTAGGACCACAAGGGGAATCTAATAAACCTTTTTGCAATGCCAAATTTAAATCCTTGTTTAAAATATGATTGATAGATGAATCTATGATGATGGTTATAAGTAAACCCTAGAATTTTTGAATATGTTGAATACTTTTATCTTGTAATAAAATTTGATGATGGTAAATAATAACGCAATCTTCAAATATTTGTTAGATAAGGATGACAAAGTTATATTTTTTAGGGGTTATAATCTATAAACATGAGAAGTAGAGTTTCATGACAAATAACATTGATTAAAATTTATAACCCTACTATCAACCCTCAACCAAACACATATTCAACCGTGTTTGTATCACGTAAATGCATATCGACACTTTAGGGTTATACATGCATATAGTATGAATGATTGATTGAATGCTCAACCTTCCTTAGTTGTTTGAAAACTAAATATACTTGAAGTTTTCTGCACGATTCTATAGTGAGGTGCATGGTTATTCCTCGGTACATGCAATTATTGAATCCCAAATGTTTTCCAAGGGCATGATTATTCATGGGTACCTGCAACTATTGAATTCCAAATGTTTTTGAAGGGTTTCTCAAAGTTTGATGAAATAAACTATTGGATGATTCTTTGCATGCTATTCAACTATATTGCTAATATGAGTATCACATAAAGTCAATTAGGATATAATGAACCCTGAGTTACAAATATCAAGGGGTAATACCCATAAGTTCAAGGGTGACAATGATTATACCCAAGAGGGCATACCAAAAATGGGTTAGAACATGAATTGAAAAATAAAACTTCAGTGTGCAATATTTGATTGTTGCAAAATATATGTTTTTTATTATACTTGCACATTTTGGTTGCACCACATTCGGAGTATATAAATAAACTGATACACATTTTGATTGTCACTATTTTAGGTAATGATAATATATAAAATCATCAAGACATGGTGATTCAGATGAAATCAATTCAAGATATTAAAGCTAAGTCAAGGTGGATTAGCTACATATTTTTAGTAATCCTTATCATGTATAAGTTAGTTTTATTTTAAGAAATTCATGTAGCTCCATAAAGGAGCCTCATTATACCTTGTATATCTAATTCGAGTTCAATTATTGGAAAGTATTGATTATTATTTATTTTTTGTTAAATGTAGATCCTTGAAATTTTAGGTAATGACTCTCAACTTTAAGGTCCACCTTGATTAGATGACATTAAAAAATGGGGTCATTACAAAACTTTTCTAGGCAAACCCAATTCATTTCTCAAAAAATCCTAGACTCTCATACTTAGGCCTTGAGCATCAATGTCCAATCCAAAGCTTCAATGAGAAGATCCACTACTAGTGGACACCTCATAAGAAATTATCCAAAATCCCATTAATTAAGTAGGCACATGCTTGTGGTCAATGTGTACACTATAGCATGTCAGGAGTTAAGCCAATTAGGGTGTCTTTGACACCTGGATCCTTGGTCTAATTGGGTCAGGAGTTTCCACTGATACACCAACTACATGACATAAGTTTAACACTCTGCATGATTCCTAGGTCCAACAATTCTTTAATCCATTTCCTCCCCTAGAAATAAGGCCCCTCTCATGATAAAAAATGCCAAGAATGTTCTGAAGGAAGTAATATTACTACTCAGAGAAAGAGGTAGGGGATAGCTTGAAAATTCTCATGGTTTCGATATAATGATTTCATTAATGGAAGTGAATGAGAAGGAGGTGAATCTAGTAGAGTTTAGGAAAATCTATATCCATCCCTAGTGGCAAAAACATAGAGGAAGGAGATTGAGATTGATCATGATCACTTGATATGTTGAAAGCGAGCTCATATTGATATGCGTCTTGCAAATTCAATGAGGACTTAAGACCAAACACTCATTGTTAAAGCATCATGAAGGGATTACCCATAGTCAGTTTTGCATGTCACGAACAACAATATCAATTTCAAAATGAATTTATTACAAAATATTGGCTCCTCATGCCATCAAATAAAAGAAACATATAAAGAATTAAAAAAGACATCATTTTGGTTCTCCGGAAGAATCGAATGTTACTATCACTAGAGGCATCTATGAAATCCATTCAAGTACATGGGAGAGAAATTCTAGCCTACATGGAAAGAATCATGGGACTACTTCTTTTGGTCATCCACATATGTGCCACCTTCTAATGAACCTTTCAAGAATCTATCATCAACTTGTTGAAAAAAGGAGGAAATGCTTCAATATACATATGTAGTGGTGACTTAAGTTGCCTCGGCATTGATAGAGGGTAGTAGTAAACACAACTATTTAGACCTGGCAGGATGATCGACCATTAGAAACTAGCATGTCAACTCCACAATCTAAATTGTCAATATAGAACTCCATCCATCCCTAAAACACATTTGTGGATTTCAGGCCCACAACTCACTGAGCCATATCACCATACAACTAAAGGGGATCCCTAACCAGAATGTCCTTTGAAAAGAACTCCTTCTCCATGCTATAGTAGGTGTTGGAATACTTCATCAATCTGGTAGGTCATAAGCACATTTTGAAGAAAAAATCTATATGACCTCGCTATAGTAGGGGTTTGAAGCCCCCCTCCCAATCAACTGGGGATCTGATAAATGTATATTTATCCCTTTTATTTATATATTTTTGATCTTTGTTTAGGATTATTTTATTATTTATTCTCTTAGTTTCATAATTAATTGTGTTATTTTAGATTTTTCTATTTAATTGGAGTTTTAATTCTATTTTCTTGGGTTTTGTAGGAAAATTACACAATTTGCAGCAGTCCTGAAATTCATATATAACCTCCACCAAAAGTGACATAACTCTTGCATTCGAACTCCAAATGAGTGTAAAAGTATTCATTGGAAAGGGAATTTAATTTCCTAAAATAAAATCCTATTATTTGGATAGCTTTTGTGCTTTTCACGGTTGAGAAATATGTTCGAAATTGTTGCTGTGAGAATCTGCATTAAAGGGAGTTACACGGTCAAGATAATTAAAGACAACCAACTTTCGATTTGACCAGATCCAGAAAATTCAAAATTTGGTCTCCCTCTCTTTTTTCCCCCTCTTTTGAGGGCAACCTACCCCCTCCCGCTCTTATTAAAGGAGGGACTCTTCACGTGTAAAAGCATTCCATTCTTCATTCTATTCCATCTAATTTTTAGTTGTAGGCCACATATTGTATAATGTTGGATCTTATTTTAGTTTGCATTTCTTCTAGTCTTATTATGTCTGAGTAAATCTCTCTGGGGCTTGGGAGTAGCCCCTTAGCCCGGTTCTATTCAATATATCAATTATATTCCTCCATCGAACAAATGTCTTCTCTATGTTTACGTGTAGTTTTTGGATGATCTGATATATTCTTATAGAGTGATATGATCGTGGATCTCTTTAAGAATGAAACAATAGTCCCTTAATTGCGATTATCATGTTTTCACCTTTTTAATCTTATTCTTGTTATAATTCTTGGTGACGCGGCCACCTGAGCCTTGGGTTTGAACACCAGTTTGAATTCACATACTTTTTGATATGACTGTAGATAATGGCATGTTGGACGGTTGGGAAATTATTCGTGAACGTCGGGACCAACGGGTTCACGAGAAGTTTGACCCTTGTGAGTTTGTCCATAAGGACATGTAACTATAAGGTCCTGATTTGATCCTTGGAGTTTAGAATTTGATTAGTTGAATGGGAACGTGGTTTTGGTGGTGATCTTCCGGACCCCAGATCTTTATTTCTTGATTAGTTAAATTTTATTTCAGCACTTTTTATTTTTTTCTTAGTATTAACAACTCTCTCAAATTGGGATTTAATTCTTGTACTTGCGATCGGATTTGGATTTCAATTTTTCTTTTACGTCGTCCCTTGGATCGATACCTATCTATACTAAGTTGACTTGTTGTTCACAATAAGTTGACAACCGGGTTAGAAGGTTAAACTCTAGGACTTTTCCTAGTGATTGTTGCGTGTACAACGACGCACATCAATTTTGCACCATTGTCGGGAATAGTACAGTTGTTTTTCAGATCTAGTTTCCTATATATCTTGTATAATGCCTGTTCATATTCTCTAACTTTCATAACTTTAGTCTTTTTATAAAAAAAAAATTGATTTTTGTAATTTCTTTTTGCCTTCCGAGCACAATTCTGGAAGTGCATCTCCTCTTTCTGTTAAGTTTTCATTCTAGTAGTACTGCTTTCTAGTTTTTTTTAGTTATTTCATAATTTCTTAGATTTATAATTTTTAGTTCTGTTTGTAATTTTGACTAACCTTTTATCTCGCAATCTTTCTTCTCTCGTTCGTTGATGGACATATCTTTCAGGAACTTTTATTTTCAAATGGAGTGGGCATCCCAATATCCCCCACAATGTTATTATTATGGTTTTTACCACCATGCATCTCTTTCCTGTCCGACTCTACCCCATGCTTATAATAGAACCCCTTTTAATTGTGAGCCCTTTCATCCTGGTGGGTACAATGTGAATCCACATTTTTCTGAGAACCATTATGGGGAACCTTGCTATCCATATTCTAATGGGGGATATGATCAACAAAATTTTGTGGGGTGTAACCACCAAAACCTTGGGGGTTATGAGCATGTTTATGAAACCCAATGTAATCTTCAACAAGAACAGAGACTTAGGGCCCTAGAGAAGATAGCAGTAGAAGGAGAAACAAAACTAAAAGCCAGCCAAGCCTTATTAGCCGCCCTTATAGAATCCCAAACCCAAAATATAGATTGTTCAAATATGTTTCCTCATGATTTTGTGACACCTTATAATATTGAATCTTCCTACCAAGATGGACGCAATGGAAATTACAATCCACCATCTTCTGGAGAGTATTATGAGGAGCAATGCCACCCAAAACAATATGAGGAGTATTATGGCCAAGGACACTATGGGGAGATGACCAAAATTTTGGGGAGTATAAATCATATGGTGAAATGCAAATTAATCTTGAACTGGAAGAGAGACTTAAGGCCCTAGAAAAGATGGTAGCAGAAGGACAAGAAAAACTTGAATCCAATCAATCCATGTTAGCTACCTTATTAGAGGATCAATAACAAACTCCCCCTATAGATGTTGAGCAACCCAAGATGGTTCTTCCTGACGACGAAGATAATGATCCTTATTTTGTGTCATATATGTCAGATCCTGAAGAAATAGAACAAACCATGGAGCCATATTTTGTGTGTGTTGAGGAAGTTGGTATCCCTATCTTTCCTTTTGAGACTCTATTACTTGAATATGAAATGTCAAAGCAGGAGAGTCATTCTGAAGATCCAACAACTCCTCCCATCCTAAACATAAATCTAAATGATACCATAGACCAATACCCTTCTTTTGAGTCTATTTTGAATAATGAGCATCTAATCCCCTCTATGATTCTTCCCAAGCCGTCACAGCCAATTTCCATCCCACACATGGCTGATCTAGAAGGGGAGATAGCACCGTTGGAATAAGCCCACACATCCCCTTTTTTTGTTTGCAAGGAAGACATCATCATCCCTCCTAAATACTTGGGGAACCCTTGTACAAAAGTATTAGAGACATATGTTATATCAACAATGAAACTTACCAAACCCAATGTTGATGGCATTAATTTTAAGGAGAAATAAAACACTTTTGTAAATGATTTTAAATTTTATGTATTAGCATCAATTATCCCATATGCAGGTCATCATGATGGTGGACAATCTGAACCAGATCCTCCACCCGACTCAGTTCATCATGCTCTACTGGCATTACTGGTCAGGTACCCGCCAACCTCCCCCAATCCACATCCATCTTCAACACTTCCCTTGCTATCGAAGGAAGATCTATGGATATTATTGGAGGGAATGAGGTGAAAGAAAATATGAGCACCCCACTGAGCTTCTACAATTACCCTATCATAGGATACATTATGAAACTCCTCAGATAAAGGTCCCAGCCCTCATACACATCCCCTTTAGCTGGACATTTTTTGAGCTACCTGGGCGACCTAGAAATCCTCACTCTTCTCTTCCCTCCATCTCAGGTTTTGATTTTGCTCGGGACGAACAAAAATCTAAGTCCGGGGTGGAGGTGGGTGGTATGTTTCTATTCCACCCCCTTATCTTTTTTATTCTTGCATTATTTCTACCCTTTTTTTGCATATGGTTGTTTTGTTCATGGACATTATCTAGTTGGCCATGTTTTTATTTATTTTGTTGCAAAATGGCCTTTATCTAGTCGGTCAATATGAATAGATGTTTATCATTGTAACCCTTTGAGTTTTGTTAAATCTTTTGCAAAACATTGTTACAAATTGCCATGTCTGAAATCACCATGTCACCTAGGATCCCAAAATAGCATCACTCCTTGGAAAAGTTGACAAGCCGTATGAAATCAATCAAAACCAAACACAAATTTTATCTATTTTTAAACATTGATTAACTTGATATAAATCTTGTATAATGTGATTGACATGAATGTTCTTTCTGATGTAATGACACTTTCAAAAAAAATGAGAAAATAAATATGTGAAGTTATAGGCACAAGGACACCTTTTGTTTCCCACTTATTTTCTCTCTAAAAAAAGAGAAGCAAAGAATCACCACCAGACAAAAATCAAGTCTGGGATGGCATGCTTCCCATAAAAAAAAATTCCATACCCCACAAAGGGGTGTACTGATGCGATGATTTTGAGTCGCATTTATAGACCGATTTCATATGTGTTTTGTGCCTTAATTACTCATTTTCATTGATATTATTGCATAATTCACTTTATTTGGTCTTTGCCATCATTTTATATCAAATCCCCTTTATTTCATTATTTTAAGCATTATTGATCATCTTATCATAAATCGTGTGGATTTATTTGGTCTTGTTGTGCAATTTCAGGAAAAACAAGTATCTACATCCGTCGATACCATCGACGGATGTCGATACCATCGACCAAGCCACAGGTTGTCAGCCGAGAAGAGCAATACAGAGTCGATACCATCGACAACCAAGTCGATGGCATCGAGATGTCTCCAGGCTGCTGGCGAGGATGAAGTCGATACCATCGACGCAAGTCGATGCCATCGACACAAGGAGAGTTACAGCGTCGCTAAACGACAACAACCGACGCTAAAGGAGTCGATACCATCGACACGCAAGTCGATGGTATCGAGATCACCACAGGCGCTCAGAATAAAAGAAAGGAAAGCTGCCGCTAATCCGCTGGGTCGATACCATCGACCCGCGTCGATGGTATCGACGCCGGCAGATATGTGTTGGATTTGTTTTGACTTCGATCGGACGGCTGTTGTTATTGGACGACCTAATTAGGGACTTATACCTAATGACGGCCGCCCAGACGGGAGGATGATCTCATTTTTGGATTGCACGAGTGCCGAGGAGGAGAGAGAAGAGAACGGAGGCCGAGAAGCTCATCCCGGTTGATTCGGACGCTGCCGAAGACAATTTCCACCACCGACAGGCGGGGAAAGCTTGTGTTCTACGCCAAGGATCCATCGGTTCTTCTCCGTTCAGGGGTTTTCCCATCTATTTCACGTTTTTCTTATGAATTCCCCAATTTCTACCATGTATTCGTGTAAGATGAACATGAGAGGCTAAAACCCTCAATCTTTAGGACCGGGAGTAGCCCGGGGATACATTGTATGATGATTTTATATTGATAATTCATATTTTTTCTCTCATATCCGGGGTATAAATTCGTTTTCTCTATTTCTATTGTTATTCTTGATCACCATAATAATAACTTAATGCCCTTAATCACTTCGACAGAAGGATTAACGGTTGAAAAGAGATGAATTCTACATTAATTAATAAAACCCTTGACAAAGGAGTTGTAAAATTAATGGTGGGAACTGAGGGACCGATCTTAATGCGCTTAGTTTAGGGGAATGATTACTATGACGATGGAATCAACCTAAATCTAAGTAGTGGATTACACCACGACAGTGGGTAATTCTCATTTCAGGCCACTACCCGTATAGAGAGAGAAGTGTGAGGAATTATATGAAATCTAATACAATGTTGACCCGCGGTGAAACCGCCATCCTAAAGATATCCTTTTAATTGATTAAATTAACCTTTAATCGATTGTTTTCTTTGTTTGATTTTTATTTTCTTTCAATTTGAACAACAAAACCCTACTTTGTTAATCGGTCTAGCTGATTGCGATTAGTTAGTAGAAGTCTCCAATAATTCACGTATCCCTGAGTTCGACTCGGGCCTCACAAGGCCTATATTACTCGACGCGTATACTTGCGTTTAAGCGCGTAGTAAAATATACGTCAAGTTTTTGGTGCCGTTGCCGGGGATACGGCGAATTATTGGCACTTTGAGTGCTAAGAGCGGCCATTCTAGGCCACATTTTTTTTTATTAATTGTAAAACAATTTCAAAAATTCCTTTATTTCTCTATAATTGTGTTGACTCGTTCAAAGCATTGTACTGAACCCCTATTTCCATATTTCAGGTGCTTTGCATGGTGCACACACGTAGTCGAGACTACGTGAATCGCACACCTGAGGTTCCATCTGCGGGACCAGAGGACGAGGACTACTACGAGGAGGAACACCACAGTGATATACATTCTGAATCTGAGCCAGAACGAGAAGAAGTAATGGCTGAAGCACAGACAATATGGGAGAAGATCAAGGCGTCTTCTTCCTCGGCATCAAAGGGGCCTATAAAGAAACAGGGGCTAAACATACCTACATACAAGATCGACCCAGCACTGATTAATTTGGTCAAATCCAATGCATTTCACGGACTGAAAAATGAAGATCCAGTGGCACACATTAGTCAGTTTGTGGAGAACTGCGATATGGTGAAGATAGATCGATTTCCGCAGGATGTGCTCTATCTCAAGTTATTCCTGAGTTCCTTGGCTGGAGTGGCAAGAGAGTGGCTTCATAACCTCGACGACGAGTTTGTTGAATCATGGGATCACATGGTGGAGGTTTTCTTCGAGAGGTTCTTTCCTCCTGAGAAGACCAATGATATGATCCGGAAGATCCACAATTTCACCCAACAGGTGGGTGAGACTTATTCTGAGACTTGGGAGCGATTCCAAGTCATGTTGAGGAGATGTCCACATCATGGGTTGGACAAGGAAACCCAAGTGAAGATCTTCTACTTTGCTCTCTCCGAGCATGATAGAAGCAACTTGGACTCGGCCGGTTCTGGATTCTTTCTAAATAACACTGATACAAGATGCTGGGAAATACTGAAGAATATGGCACGAAAGCAATCTTGGGGAGAAAGAGAAAGAGGCCCAGTTGAGCAAGCAAGAGTTGCCAGTGAGTCAAGGGCAATGAGAGAGCTGAATGAGAAGATGGATCTTCTCGCAAAGAAGTTGCTGCAGAAGGAAGACAATGAGTCCGAGGATGAGGCTCAGGTCAAGTATATGAGGCAACAGCAAGGGTACAGGAACAACGATTACTCATGGCGGAAGGACAAGAAATTTTCATGGAAGGATCCAAACAACTTCCTGCAAGATCCGGACGCCAAACCTGCACCGGTCACGGAGGACAAGAGCACGGAGTTGCTCAATCAAGTCATAAAGCAAAATCAAGAGTTGATGAACACTTTTGGGCAGCAAATAAAGCAGCAGGGTGAATTCATGAACCAGTTCGGGCAGACGTTGCAGAGCCACGGGGCTCAGATGCGGACTATAGAGACTTCCATGGCACAGATGGCAGCGGAGATTGCAAGCTTGAAGAAGCCGGCACATCCGGGTTTTCCGGGGAACACCAATGTTCCCGGGGGAAACCAACAGGCCAAGGCCATATTGTTGAGGAGCGGTAAGAAGGTGCTTAATCCAAGGGCGGATGACACAAGCACACCGCAGGACACAGTCGAAGAAGCAACCGCTAAGGAGCAGCCAGCACCAGTCATAGAGCAAATTGATGACACAACCGAAGATGGTAAGGAAGGACAAGCCACTGAGGAGGAACCACAGAAATTAACTCCCTATGTGCCCCCTCATCAAAGGGCACATACCGTTCCGGTTCCCTATCCCAATAGTGCAAAAGCAAGAAAGGTTGATGCACAGTTTAAAAAATTTCTGGACAGATTTAGAAAGTTATCTGTGAATATTCCCTTGTTAGAGGCAATTGAACAAATCCCGTCTTATGGAAAGTTTCTTAAAGATGTAATCACCAAGAAGAGGAAGATACCCGACACTGAGGTTGTGGTATTGAAGGAGCAAGTGAGTGCTTTTATTATGGGCACTTTGCCGCCAAAGCGACAGGATCCCGGGTGTTTCAATATTTCATGCTTTATCGGGAAGTTCAAATTTGGCGAAGCGCTTTGTGATTCTGGGGCAAGCATCAATCTGATGCCCCTTTCTACATTCAAGAAACTTGGATTGAAGGAGTCAAGGCCAAGCAATATGACTATCCAATTGGCCGATAATTCTGTGGTGAAACCATATGGAATCTGTGAGGATGTTTTGGTAAAGGTAGACCGCTTTGTTTTTCCCGCTGATTTTGTTGTGATGGAGATGCAGGACGAACACGGCAATGAGTTACTTCTTGGTCGCCCATTTCAAGATACAGCTGACATGATCTTGGGGATGGGGAGAGGTCGCTTGACCTTAGGCATTGCGGATGATCGCTTTGAGATGGTCATGCCCAACAGCAATACATCTACTAAAGCAAAGGCACAGTGCAACATGGTGAAGCATGTGGAAAGCAATATCTCACTTTGTCTCGGGAAGCCATTTTTAGATATGGCTCATGTGATGAGCAGAATAGACAATGGGACTTTGGCGGTAGACCTTATGGAGCAAACGAAAGCTGTCTCTTTATGCAAGGTTGTCGGGTTTCCAAATGATGAGAATGAGGACATTCCACCTTCGTGGGAGGATGATGTGATAATTACTTCTATCTGTGATGCATATCCGGAATTGCCTCTAGAGGCGTGCTTGCTTAATGTCACTTATGATTGGATGCGGAGTACTTCACTCAAGGAGTGCGCCAAAATGCTTCAAATGCTTCCATGTTTCTACACGAGGCACTATGAAGATTTGGGTACACTGCCCCCACCGCTACAATCATCCCTTATCTGCCCACCTGATCTGGAGTTAAAGCCATTGCCCCCGCACCTAAAGTACGTATTTCTAGCTGAGGAGGACAAGTTGCCAGTGATTGTTTCTGCATACTTGAGTGCGGATGAGGAGGAGCAGCTATTGATAGTGCTCAAGAACCACCGTGGAGCCTTTGGGTGGTCAGTGGCGGACATCAAGGGGATCTCCCCTACACTTTGTCAACATAAGATTTCGCTTGAGGAAGGATCCAAGTCAGTCATACAGCCTCAAAGACGTCTAAATCCAAGCATGATGGAGGTTGTCAAAAAGGAAGTCATTAAGTTGCTTGCTGCAGGGATTATTTATGCCATATCTGATTCGACGTGGGTGAGCCCCACACAGGTAGTCCCTAAAAAGGGGGGGATCACAGTCACTACAAATCTTCTAAATGAACCTGTCACCACCCGATTGGTAACCGGGTGGCGTGTATGCATTGATTACCGCCGATTGAACGCCGCAACTCTGAAAGATCATTTTCCATTGCCATTCATTGATCAGATTTTGGAACGCTTAGCCGGTCGGTCACATTTTTGTTTCCTAGATGGTTACTCGGGGTACAACCAGATTTCTATTGATCCTTTGGATCAAGAGAAGTCTACGTTTACATGTCCCTATGGGACTTTCGCCTACCGCCGTATGCCGTTTGGTTTATGCAATGCGCCGGCGACTTTTCAACGCTGCATGCTCGCCATTTTCTCTGACATGGTGGAGCGGTGTCTCGAAATCTTCATGGACGACTTCTCAGTTTATGGAGCGTCTTTTGATGAATGCCTTTATAATTTAGATAAGGTTTTGCAGCGGTGCGAGGACACACACTTGGTCCTCAATTGGGAGAAATGTCACATGATGGTGACAGAAGGAATTGTGCTAGGACACAAGGTGTCTAGCAAGGGTCTAGAGGTAGACCCCGTAAAAATTGAGGTGATTTCTAAGTTACCCCCACCAAATTCTGTAAAAGGGGTGAGAAGCTTTTTAGGACACGCTGGGTTTTATCGGCGCTTTATCAAGGATTTTTCAAAAATCGCAAAGCCATTATCAGAATTGTTGGAAAAAGACGCAGTTTTTGATTTCAATGAGAAATGTCTTCATGCATTTGAGGTTTTGAAGGATAAGCTGATTTTGGCTCCGGTTGTTCAAACGCCGGATTGGACAAAGCCTTTCGAGTTGATGTGTGATGTGTCTGACTATGTTGTGGGGGCTGTTTTGGGGCAAAGGGTAGATAACAAGCCTGCTGTGATTTTCTACGCCTCAAAAACACTTAATGATGCTCAATTAAATTACACAACCACGGAAAAAGAGTTACTTGCTGTTGTATTTGCTTTTGAGAAATTTCGGCAATACTTAGTGGGTTCTAAGGTGGTTGTGTGGACGGATCACGCCGCAATAAAATATTTGATGGAGAAGAAGGATGCGAAGCCTAGACTAATTAGGTGGATTTTGCTCCTACAAGAATTCGATATTGAAATCAAGGACAAGTCGGGAATTGAAAATGTGGTGGCTGACCACTTGTCTAGGTTAGAGAGGGTGGATGAACAAGGTTTGCATATACCCATTACCGAGACTTTTCCCGACGAACAACTTTTAAAAATTGATTCTAAAGAACCATGGTTTGCGGAAATTGTGAATTATCTGGCTTGCGGGATCATCCCGGAAGATTGGTCTTATCAAGAGAAGAAGAAATTCTTCCATTCATTGAGATACTATTTTTGGGATGACCCAATATTGTTGAAGCAATGCAGGGATGGTATTCTTCGCAGGTGCGTGCCGGAGGTAGAGTACGAAAGTGTTCTACATCATTGTCATGCGTCGCCTACGGGAGGACATCATGCTAGCTCACGGACAGTAGCTAAGGTGTTGGAGAGCGGCCTTTATTGGCCCACTTTGTTCCGGGATGCCTATGATTTTTTTAGGCAGTGTGACCCGTGCCAGCGTGCAGGTAATATCTCAAGGAGACAAGAAATGCCCCTGAATGTGTTTCAGGAAGTCGAGGTATTTGATTTATGGGGCATTGACTTCATGGGACCCTTTGTGTCCTCAAATTCAAATCTTTATATTTTGCTTGCTGTGGATTATGTGTCGAAGTGGGTAGAGGCAATCCCCACAAGGACTAATGATTCGAATGTAGTGTGCAGGTTCGTCAAAGAGAATATTTTTTGCAGGTTCGGGATTCCTCGAATGATCATTAGTGACGGAGGCACACACTTCCGAAATCAGAAATTTGCTTCACTTTTGAAGAAATATGGGGTCAAGCACAACATTGGCACCCCATATCATCCACAAACGCAAGGACAGGTGGAGGTATCAAATAGGGAAATCAAGAAGATTTTAGAAAGGACCGTAGCATCTACACGGAAGAATTGGAGTGCATTGCTACCGGATGCACTTTGGGCTTATCGAACGGCATACAAAACACCTATAGGCACTACACCTTTTAGGTTGGCGTATGGCCGGGCGTGCCATCTTCCGGTAGAATTGGAGCACAAGGCCCATTGGGCGCTAAGAAGGCTGAACTTGCGCTATGACGAGGCCGGGAGGAAAAGAATGTTTGAATTGAATGAATTGGATGAGCTACGCATGACGGCATATGAGAATGCCCGTATTTATAAGGAGCGCACAAAGCTGATCCACGATCGCCACATTGAGATGCGCACGTTCAAGAAAGGAGACAGTGTCCTATTGTTCAACTCTCGTCTCAAATTGCATCCCGGGAAACTGAAATCCCGATGGAGTGGACCCTTCGAGGTGGAAGAAGTGAGACCGCATGGAGCGATTCTCGTGCGAGATGGAGAGGCCACGTTCTTGGTGAACGGGCAACGCTTGAAGTTGTACTTTGGTGAGAACTATAAGAGGAAAGTGAATGAGGTTAAACTCATTTCACTTGTACATGAATGAGAAGAAGGACCGACATCTAGCCTAAGACGCTAAAGAAGGGCGCTTGTTGGGAGGCAACCCAACCATTGGTACATTAGGATAGTTTAATGTTAGGTGTAGTTTGCTTTTATTTTGTTTACTTTTTAGTTTAAAAATGATACCTTGATCCGTTTGTTGAATGTGCAGGAACAGGCAGGGTCGATACCATCGACACATCAGTCGATGGTATCGACATGGGTTCAGGTTGACACCAGCAGAAATTGCACTGCGTCGATACCATCGACGGCCCCGTCGATGGCATCGACATGGTCACAGGCAGGTCGCAATAAAAGTTTCGATGGTATCGACACTCCAGTCGATACCATCGAGATCTCTGGAGATATTCATACGAATTTTGCTCAGTCAACTCGATACCATCGACGGCCTCGTCGATGGTATCGACATCATCACAGGTTGAATGCAATAAACGGAGGTGTCGCAATAAAAGCAAGTCGATACCATCGACACCCGTCGATGGCATCGACGGACATGTCACCGATCCGCATGAAGACATCGACGACGATCGCAACAGCCACGTCAGCGATCCGGGTGCTGCGTCGATACCATCGACTTCTGTCGATGGTATCGACACGTCAGCGATCCGGGTTTCTCGATCCAGCAAACGTCAGCCGTTGATACCAGCGACAGATGCGGCTACCCGTGAGACATGTCGATACCATCGACCCGCGTCGATGGTATCGAAGGGTCAACAGGGGCGCCGATCAAGTCTATTTAAGGGGACTTGCAACGTCATATGACATCACACCCTCAGAGCAAGTATCTCCCATTGCGCCGAGCACTCCCCCGAGCCCTCTACACCTGCGGAGAAGCGTCATCGAGCGAAGATCTTCACCGAGCGGAGAATTTCTCTCCATCTTCACCGAGCTCTTTTCTCCCAATCTCATTCTTCTCGCAATCATGGTGCATACGGGCGGAGCATCTTCATCAAGCGCGCACCCCAGGGAGATCGAGGAGTTTGTTCCTCCTCCAACCGCTTCCATCTCTCGTCCACGCCTCATTCATGCCAACATGGATGTAAGGAAGGTATACGAGGAGATAATGAAGCGGAAGTTCGAGGCCACCCGGTATGTGGACCGGGGAATGATCAAGGAGCTAGGATTCGAGGCCGACTTGGCCTATGTGTTGGCCGGGCAAGCACGGCACACCAATCGCTTCTATGAGATGGACTGTCATGCGGATGGGCAGCCGTTTTTCGGCGAATGGCCCACATACAAGGAACTGGTGGCCGAGTTCATGGCGTCTCTTGATATCTGCGTCGTACCAAATGACGTGGTACCATCGGACCAGACGTGGATCCAGGGAAGGGTGTCCTTCCGACTCTTCAACAACAATTACAACATCACGTTGAAGCAGTTCAACGCCATCTTCAACTGGAACCACAGCCGCCACGATCACCGACGCCCCGACGCCCGCACCGACTACGACAAAATCTTCGCCGATCTAGTTACAGTGCCGGCAGGGAAGACCGTGAGCTACCACAATGCCGCGGTAGCTGATTTTGAGCACCCGTTCGTCCGGGTATTGCATAGGATGCTTAGCTTGACCTTCTTCGGGCGGAGCGATCTTACTTTGAGCAAGTTTCAGGAGAGTGACCTGTTCTTTCTCTATGCACTCCTGAAACGTCAAGAGTGCAACTGGGGAGCATTCTGGTTACAGCGCGTCATGGCGGTGAAGCGGAGCACAAGGAAGGCTCCAATACACTTTGGTGGTTTGGTCACCGGGTTGGCGCTTTACTTGGGGCTGAAATTTCAGTCCATGACTCCGATTTCTACGCGGAGTAAGGTGAACGTGCAACACTTGCACCGTT
The DNA here is from genome assembly GCA_963693085.1 of Alisma plantago-aquatica. Taxonomy (NCBI): domain Eukaryota; kingdom Viridiplantae; phylum Streptophyta; class Magnoliopsida; order Alismatales; family Alismataceae; genus Alisma; species Alisma plantago-aquatica. The sequence continues at coordinate 1,484,379,311 of OY856411.1, read as the reverse complement.
CAAACCTCATTCTTATCCGGGACGGGTTGGCGTACGCTCATTGCCACGTCAACCAAGCTTACCAGGAGGAATCCCTGCCGGACGACGTCTTCCACATCGAGGGCAAGCAGCATTTCCGATGGCCCATCATAGCCATCGAGTCCTCCGAAGAAGAAGGCAGAGGTGAAGACCAAGAAGGCGAGGCCGAGGAAGACGAGGAGGCTTTCACACCTCTTCGAGCACGCGTGGCACCACGGAAGCATCCTAGGATGCACCCGGGTGCATCTTCATCATCTCAGCCCCCGCCGCCATCACCACAGCAAGAGCAGCCAGCTGCGGATCCCTACTCCATGCAAGGGATGTATACCATGCTGCAGGACATCCAGCAGACGCAGCACCAGCATATGACTTTGTATACCGGCATCCATGAGACATCGGGCCGGTTGCTTGATAATCAAAGGGCTATGTTTGAGAACGAGCGGCTCATCCTCACCAACCAAGAGCAAATGCACAACCGGTTGCAGCGGATAGAGACGCAGCAGGAGCCCTTCTTCGACCACTACTGGAGTCGAGACTACTTTGGAGGTTATCCACAGCCTCCGCCGAGGACCCACTATGATCCAAGCTTCCAGGGGGAGTACCCGTCTTGGGATCCTACGGCACCACAGTACCCACCACCGCCTCCGCAAGATTGATCAGGGTATCACTGTTCCACCCTTAAGTTGGTTTTTGACTATGAGGCCATAGTCGAATTCAAGCTTAGGGGAGTGGCTGGAACAGCTCTATCTTTTATTTTTTTTCTTTAGTTGTTTTTAGTTTCTGTTTTGTTATTTGTTCTTGCAATTTTAGTGTTTGTTTAAGATCCACATCTATCTAGTGTAATCGTGGATGTATTAAAAATTGTCATCTTGCTGTTTTCATGGGGAAATTAAGGGAATTTAAAATTTTTCTGTGTCATTTGGATAGCTTTACTTGGTTGTCCTTGGGGAACTTGTCCTATGAAAATGATTGATTATGTCAACTTTGAAGCAATATGTCATACTCACACCCCCATTGACTCATGAAAAGTGGATAGTAACGGTTGTTTGAGCCTAACCTAATCAAATGGTAATGAGACCTTAATCAGATGTAAGAGAAAGAACCCTTTAAACTACTACACATGTCAATAAGGAGGGACACATAATTTTCTTCTAAGGTTCAGTCACTTAATCTTGTGATCATTCCACCCCATTTCCTATAATCCACCCAAGAATTGGAAGTAAAGTGCAGTTTCAATTTCTTTTGCGTGCATGGCATGTAGATAGGTTTTGCATTGTTATTTTCATGTTTTTGCATAGAATAATGAAAAAAATATATAGTGATACATGCACATTACCCTTAGGTGCATGTCATGTAGTTGCACTCACAATTTCATGATTTTCATGCATAAGCACACCATGTATCTCAGTTTTCCTAAATAGGTGATCTAATTTGTTCCATACCCTCGAAATAAAGCAAAGATCTCCAATTGGAAAGAAAATGGCCTTATACATGTATCTCTAAGCAATTATGGATATATGGGCAAAGAAAAAAAAAAGAAGAAAAAAAAATTCTGGAAACATGAAAAAAATGTTAGAAAAAAAATTAGAAAAAAAAAGAAAAAAAAGGAGAGTTGGAAAGAAAAGGAATAAGAGGGAGAAAGGAATGATATCACTTGTATAACAGGGGAATTGAGTACATGATGTGGCTTGAGTAGATTTCTATCTCATTTTGAGGTAGAAGGTTAGTGCATGCATCATTCCACCCACTTTTAGGCAGTAGGGCATTCTTAATGTGCATTTGCATCATTTAGGGCATTTTGTTATATGCATATTGAAACTGTGTAATGCTTCCAAATTCTTCCATGAACCACCCATTCCATCCACCCGTTGCTCGGATTGGTAGTCCACCGTGATATTCTCCTCACTCATGATTATAAGGAGGACTGCTTCCATGTAGATGGTAGTTAGGGCGAGCAACGTAGTTTAGGCGATCACGAGATGCACCATGGCTGAATCGGCGAACTTTATTATGTTAACTGCCCTATGTGATAGTGTTCATCGGTTTGAAGGATAATTTCTTTTATTGATGGTTATTGTCGCCTATAGGGTAATTACTGTTCTGTGATTAGGGTAGGCCGGTTTGAGAACGTCCAGTGGGAGTCATTTGTGATGTGGGTTGGTATTTTGATTGTTAGTTGACATTCACAATTCTATTCTAAGGATTAGTTGCTCGAGGGCGAGCAATGTTTAAGCTTAGGGGAGTTTGATGTGATGATTTTGAGTCGCATTTATAGACCGATTTCATATGTGTTTTGTGCCTTAATTACTCATTTTCATTGATATTATTGCATAATTCACTTTATTTGGTCTTTGCCATCATTTTATATCAAATCCCCTTTATTTCATTATTTTAAGCATTATTGATCATCTTATCATAAATCGTGTGGATTTATTTGGTCTTGTTGTGCAATTTCAGGAAAAACAAGTATCTACATCCGTCGATACCATCGACGGATGTCGATACCATCGACCAAGCCACAGGTTGTCAGCCGAGAAGAGCAATACAGAGTCGATACCATCGACAACCAAGTCAATGGCATCGAGATGTCTCCAGGCTGCTGGCGAGGATGAAGTCGATACCATCGACGCAAGTCGATGCCATCGACACAAGGAGAGCTACAGCGTCGCTAAACGACAACAACCGACGCTAAAGGAGTCGATACCATCGACACGCAAGTCGATGGTATCGAGATCACCACAGGCGCTCAGAATAAAAGAAAGGAAAGCTGCCGCTAATCCGCTGGGTCGATACCATCGACCCGCGTCGATGGTATCGACGCCGGCAGATATGCGTTGGATTTGTTTTGACTTCGATCGGACGGCTGTTGTTATTGGACGACCTAATTAGGGACTTATACCTAATGACGTCCGCCCAGACGGGAGGATGATCTCATTTTTGGATTGCACGAGTGCCGAGGAGGAGAGAGAAGAGAACGGAGGCCGAGAAGCTCATCCCGGTTGATTCGGACGCTGCCGAAGACAATTTCCACCACCGACAGGCGGGGAAAGCTTGTGTTCTATGCCAAGGATCCACCGGTTCTTCTCCGTTCAGGGGTTTTCCCATCTATTTCACGTTTTTCTTATGAATTCCCCAATTTCTACCATGTATTCGTGTAAGATGAACATGAGAGGCTAAAACCCTCAATCTTTAGGACCGGGAGTAGCCCGGGGATACATTGTATGATGATTTTATATTGATAATTCATATTTTTTTCTCTCATATCCGGGGTATAAATTCATTTTCTCTATTTCTATTGTTATTCTTGATCACCATAATAATAACTTAATGCCCTTAATCACTTCGACAGAAGGATTAACGGTTGAAAAGAGACGAATTCTACATTAATTAATAAAACCCTTGACAAAGGAGTTGTAAAATTAATGGTGGGAACTGAGGGACCGATCTTAATGCACTTAGTTTAGGGGAATGATTACTATGACGATGGAATCAACCTAAATCTAAGTAGTGGATTACACCACGACAGTGGGTAATTCTCATTTCAGGCCACTACCCGGATAGAGAGAGAAGTGTGAGGAATTATATGAAATCTAATACAATGTTGACCCGCGGTGAAACCGCCATCCTAAAGATATCCTTTTAATTTATTAAATTAACCTTTAATCGATTGTTTTCTTTGTTTGATTTTTATTTTCTTTCAATTTGAACAACAAAACCCTACTTTGTTAATCGGTCTAGCTGATTGCGATTAGTTAGTAGAAGTCTCCAATAATTCACGTATCCCTGAGTTCGACTCGGGCCTCACAAGGCCTATATTACTCGACGCGTATACTTGCGTTTAAGCGTGTAGTAAAATATACGTCATGTACCATCAAAAGATGCCAAAAGTGCACATGAAAAAAATTGTGACCAATGTAGCCACAACTCCACAAATCTAAATCCCAAGTCGAATAGAGGAGGGATAAAAAAAAATTCATCATTTCCTTCTTTGTTTTCACACCCCCTAATTTCATCTCATTCTTATGCAACAACTCACAAAAAAAAACATTTATAAAAATGAGAGTGTCAAAGCAAAAGTAAGATGAAGCATGTTTTTCTACAAAATCTTGATTTAGAACCAAGATATGATATTTATTTTTAATAGGGAATATATAATTTTGTGTTTTGTGGTTTTAGGAGATTGGGTTGCTTGGCCAAATTTAGAGGTAAGGAATAAAGTGATGTTACAAGGGTGAGGATAGACATGTTGTTAGTATAAATTGGAATAATTTGTGATTTTATTTGTTTGAGGACAAACAAAGATTGAAGTCTGAGGTATTTTGATAAATGTATATTTATCCATTTTATTTATATATTTTTTATATTTGTTTAGGATTATTTTGTTATTTATTATCTTAGTTTCATAATTAATTATGTTATTTTAGATTTTTCTCTTTAATTGGAGTTTTAATTCTATTTTCTTGGGTTTTGTAGGAAAATTACACAATTTTAAATTAGCTCGTGTTGGTGTCCCCCAACTTGACCATCCATAGCGAGCCTTCTACCTCCAAACAACCTCTTCTTGATGGATAATCTCTATGTAATTCTTAAAAAGTGCACAATGTGATTGTCTATCTTAGTATTAAAGTTGTTGGCTAGAGCCTCTTGCTTACAAGAAATGAGTTTGGCTAGATTTCCTTTCCTCTTCCTCTAATTATTCCTTTCCTTCATGTCCCATTTTCTCACAGAGGTCATGAAGTTAGTAGTGGCAGAGTGAAAAACAATTCTATCACTCCAATGTTTCTCAATGATGTCACTAAATGATTTCTTCTGGTCTAGCACATGTTCCCCTTCACATGGAAATGATGGTTGGATTTTGTGAATGTGGTTCTAATAATAATGGGACTTGGTTTGATTGGATATGGGGAAAAACTCTCACCACTGTGTGGGGGTAAGAGTTGATTCACTCCTTTTTAGATATAAATCTATCTTGTCTCTCTTGGCGGACCCCTCTTTTGAAGATCTTTTTAGGATCGTAGGCCACCATCCACTCTAAAAAAACTATAGAAAGCACTTTGACAAATTCCCTACAACTGGATATATTAATGTTTTCACTGCCAGACTCTTCTTCTAGAGTTAAGAAGTCATTGAAGTCTCCCATGGTGATCCAAGGAAGTGTAGATGAGGCATTGCCATCAGAAAGGAGCTTCCACAACAACTTTCTCTTCATTTTCTACATGCTTGTATAGATAAAGGTAATGAGTTTATTATTAACAAGGCAGTGGATAAATTGTATGCTACATAAAATAATCTCATGTTACCCACCCTTGACTTCCACATCACCCAGACGAAGCCAGAGAAACTAGCAACCTCCACTTTATGAGACTTATCAAATCCCAAATGTGTAATGATCAACAAAATCAAATAAAAGTAATGGCTAAGTAGTTAGGGATTAAAACCCTGACCAAGTTATTTACATCCCCCAAGGACTAACTATGACCACAAGATGATCAATCCTTGGCCACATGTTTTCCTCCTAAAATGACCCTTCATATTCTCAAGTTTGTACCCTAACTCATTTTATCCTAATAAAATTGTTTCGTTCCGCCCCCCCCCCCCACACAACGCCCCACCGCTAGATAGCCTCCATCATTCCTCCCAACTCTTGTGATATGTGCGTAAATCAACGTGTTTCCTCCTCACAGATCGTATGTGATAGGTGCGGCTGCTAACTCCTTCATCCCCTCCAACTACATTTTCTAGTATGCCCCTTCTAGATCTGCCTACTGTATCTCTTGATTATCTTCCCTACCAATGATTCGCTCCTTACATGTGCCTTAATCTTCTATTTCTTCCAACTATTGTAGGTACGGGGCGACTCACACCTATCCGTGAATCCCCTCATAATATGAACCCTCACATCTCATTTGGCTGCTACTGAACTCATATGGTGAACTAATATAGTGGATCGTCATCGTATGTAATATGAATATATTTTCTTTTCAGACTATATTTAGTTAGTGTGGATCATTGTGTATAGAACAAGGTTTTCCTTCTCATAGGATTTCGGCTATAGATACAAAGATCTATCCTCTTTCGATGATCCATATACTGCCAGAAACGAGATATCACATATAATATGGTATTTAGCTTTTTCAATTGATTACCTTGCTGATCTTGTAGATTTCCGTCATACTTACATATATAAAATTTCTTGCTTTGAGTTCTACTTCATTTCTATAATGCATCTAGTTATTATATTCTAATTAATTACCCTACTCGGTCTACATTTCCAAAAGTATATGTTTCTTTCTACATTTGCCAATGACGCAAATGCAATAGGGTGTTGTTTATTTTTGTTTTGACTGTTACTTTTTTGTCAACTTGTTAAATGTAAAGCATAATGACTCCATTCTAATTATTTGTAATGTTGGATGTTGACAATAATCTACAATGTTGAAGACTTGATGCAAATATTTGAGAAAGCCCTACGTTGGGAGCAACCGATGTAATGTTAGGGGAAATGTATGAACCAAATTAGTTCAGGAAGCCAAATGTAAATTTTCTTGCTCGAGACAACTTTACACAATATGATGTGGAATACAATGTATGTGATGTAGTCTCAACATGTATTACTTAACTTTTAAAACAAACATGATACTCCAATCATGTGTTTTGAATGTAAAAAATACATTTGAAAACCGAATGGAATGTTCTCTCGTGTTAAACTCCATATAGAATGTTATCATGTGTTAAATTAATTTGTTTTTACTTGATGTATAATAAATAGGTTTGTGCATGTATTGATTTTATATAAGAAATGTAATACATTCATTCCTATTGGTAAACATGTGGCATTTATCAAGGTTTGTCTAGCACTACAAACTATTTGTTATGGATGCTCAAGGTTTTGTCTCTATTGGTCAGGGATAGGTCCTAGCCAATGACTATTGGTCACTAAGCTTTTGTCGAGGGTACGTTGGTCAGGGATTCAACCTGAGGACCACTACTAGTCAGGGATTTGTAGGTATTGGTCAGGGATTTGGCCTTCGACTTTAGCATGTTTTGTTGTAGTGATCTTATCGACACTCTACCTACTCATCCTGGGCTTGCTAACAACAAGAATATCAATCATGCATCTATAAACATACTCTACTATGGTTCTTTGGGTATCTTGTTTGCAGACACCCTAGACATTTTAGGTTGTGAAAATCACAAATAGGTTGGGGTTTCATGGAAAAATCCTTGACTAATCTCCCTTCCATTTTCATCACTTTAAAGGGGGTCAACTTCCCTGATTTCCTTGGTTTTGGTGACATGATCTTATTGTTCCCTAAAAGAGTCCCTACACTTCTTTCAAACATTGATTGAGCTTGGTTGATTTAACCCCCATGTTGAGGATCTACCTATGTCGAAAGTGAATAGAGTAGGATCCCCTTCCTTGTCACACGGGATGATCATAGTGTCATCATCGATTATCACTTGGGCCTTGTGATGATTCTCATTCCCAATCATTGGTGGTCGTCTAGAAGAGGTTGTACTTGTTACATTATTATTGTAAGTCACACTCAAAGGTGTCTCTCTTGGGATTGTTATTTTGGCTGTTGTGCTTCCTTCTATTGTGTCCAATCATTTCTGGCTATTCTCTCCGCCACATGTTTTGGAACGTCCCTATCCTCAAATGCCTCCTCTTCGATATTAATCTTCTATAATTTGTTTCTTTCTTCAACACCTTGCCTAGTAGTATTTGCCTATTGTTTCCATTGTTTCCTCTGGAATGGCTTGGCAGGCAGAGGAATTCTTAGTTTTGTTTTGAAATGTCCTAGTTTGTTTTTGTATTTTCATTTTTGTTAACTTATTAATTAGTTTTCTTGTATTTTTTACTTTATATTTGTATTTTTTAGTTTTTTACTGTATAATTTCTTTTAGCTTACATTTCTTTTCTCTTTCTATCTTAGATTTTTTTACATTATTGTTTCCATTGTGTGTAAAGAAAAAAATGTATCTTCATTCATTGAAGCAATTTTTCTTTTTGATCCCGAGCCAAATTTTATATTTTTCAAGCATTCATTTTAAAAGGAGTCGTCAACCTCACAAATCATAAAATGATTAAAATGTGGTTCCTTCAATCATTATGTGTGGGGTTTCCAGGATTATATGTTAAGAGCTAAAGTATTGATGTTTATGATTGTCACCGCACAAAAAGCTTAGATCAATATTGAGTGTAGGGGCTATCTTGAATTGACTTGACAAGACAAAGTTTCTGTTTAGAGGATCAACCTTGATTATAATATTATAGTACTTAAAGAGAGACACGAAGAAGGCCACAATCAATAATATTTTGGGAGATACTATGAATAGCCATTCTATGAAGATAATTTTCCTAAAGAGGTATGTTATAAGTAGCAATGTTTTAGGATTTGCGATGAAGAGCTTTACTCTACATTGTATTACCCACATGAATGAGATAAGAGGATGTATGTTCTCTAGAAGATGTTAGATGATCAACAATAAGTTCTAAATAAACAACAAGCAATGCTAGCAGATGGAATATCATGGGGTAAAATATTTGATGCACAACTAGCCCATCTAATAGAACAACTCTCTCAACTAGTCACGTCATGTGAGGGTCAATCAGATAGCTCCATATGAAAGATAGAGCCACCCACATTTATGATCAATGATGAGGATGACACTTGTGTCTCCCTACAAATGATAGTGGGTAATTTAGTGATGTGATATGAATAAATGGAGCCAGAGCTGGACATGTACACTTGTGTTCCATTCTTCTCCACATAAGGGACCTTAAAGCTTCAATATGAAAAGTGCCAGCAAGAAGGTCCTCCTGGTATGTCTTTAGTTTTAGATAGTCCACTACCTTTTCCTTTTGTAGGCCCATATCTAGACAAATACAAGGATCAACCACCCTTTGGTTGAATCTATCCTAGAAGATAAATAACCAACTTCCATTGCATTTTCTATTGTATCATATGAGGAGGTACACTGCAATAGGAGGTATGCATTCCACCACTATCTTATTTTCCTATCTCTTCTCTAGTCATATCTCCTACAAATCCTATATAGGAGTTGGGTGTGTTCCACATGAAGGATCCAGAGCTACATGTATGTTTTATAAATGAGATAGTTTCTCCTATCGCATCACAACAATTTATTCATATAGATTTAGCTGATGTAAAGAAGCTAGAGTTAGATCCTACACCTAATTTACTACAATTGGCACCATAATTTACATGATCTCTTACATATGACCTTAGACACATAAAAACATAGTCCACCTCCATCATTCACATATGAGCAAATCTTGAGTCCAGCAAACGGGCAACACTCCAAAATAGTGTCACATGTTCCTAACACACAAGATTTTACTACACTTTCGCACTAATGGATGTGTATTGGTGAATCATGATAGATGGATTGCATGCTTAAAAATAAATTACTTTAAGCATCTAAACTATACCTTTGATTTACCATGACTGCCTAATCACATTTCTCACAATGGAGCTCACATGTTCAAGGTTCCATCCCTTGTCCAGTTTCCCTTTAGGTGGACCTTCTTTAAGTTTCCAAGATTTCATGGATGGCATCAAACATTTCTTCTCCTCCATCTTGTTCTATTTTTTCTCAAGGATGAATAAATTTTTATAATTAGGATGGAGGGTGGGTGGTATGTAATCTCTTTCCCCACAATTATCTATTTTTATATTCTTGTTTTTAATTCATCATATTAGATTTTTATATGAATTACTTTCATTGCACATAGCTTAAATTATTCTCATTTCAATTATTAGATTCTTACAAAGTTTGTTGAAGCCATTATCTAGAAGGCTTAGTTCACATTGATGTTGCATTGCATACAAAATTTGTCATACAACCCCCTTGTTTGAAGTAAGTTTTTGATGTTGACTTTATTTATGAAAACATGCAAATGGTTAGAAATCACCCTTTCTATCCAGCAAATATAAGCATTGTGTTCCCTATAAATGATGAAAAGGCATATGAGGTTGAGAGGAATCAAATACAATATTTCTATTTATTGATTAGCATAGCATGCTTGTGAAAATGTGTTAATCTTGCCTGTGATATTATGTAATTGTATGAGTAGATATATGGGTATAGGGGGGGATTTTACCCCCCTCCTAAATATAAAATTTAATATGTAGTTATAATCTTATTGTAAAATGCAACACATTGCATATAAGCTTTTGCACCAAATATGAAAAAACAAGGTTTATAGCTGAAGTGGTCTATGTTTCTTACCTTGTTTCTAGTGGCGTAGGTTCAAACACCAGCTACAAAAAAAATTCAACTTATAATCAACATCCCTAGTGTGTCTTATCCTCCCTTGATGTCACTTTCTAGTTCTTCCATTGTGGGATAGAATTTTTGTTTAAGATTCCCTATGCTTTGAATTCTAAGTTCAGTTGTCTTATACATTTCTTCTATCACCATATTATCCGACCATGCAAAAACTAATAAAAAAGACATGAAGTGTGCCAAACTTTAATTTTGGGGTGGAACACCCTCCTTCATCATCTACAATCTCTTCTTCCATACCCCTCTCTATGTAATAGGGGTGTATATCCAAATATAAAGAAAGATGCTAATGTGAACACAGAAATGCAATCAATATAATTCCAACAAAAATAAAGCAATCTCAAGTATAATAGGGGAAATATTTGTAGATTTTCTTTCGTATCCCCGGTCCATTCTATTTTCCACCTAGGAGAAGCAAAATACCCCCAAAACAACCTTCCACAACCAAATATTGTTCTTGTGAAAAACTCTCATAGGAATATGCAGCACTATATGAAACATCAAGAACGTTGTATCTTGTTTACACTATAGATTTTTGACATGGAAGAAGTTTGTAAAAAAAAGTCAAAATAGACATTATAGGAGGTTGTGTTATGTGATTTTAGGAAATCCAGGTTTCTTGACCATGCTTAGTGGTAGAGATTCAACCATGATGCAAGTATGAGGAATGTATATTGGTTGCAAGTATTTATTTGGATTAAGTGTTACTCAAGGTTGAGAAATGTTCAAGCTTGAGGTTGTGATGAATGCCTATTAATCATAATTTTAAGTTGCATTTAGATTTAGTTTGGCACATTTTGTTTAATTCTACTCAATATTTGACTTAAATTAAGTTTTGAGTAGTTTATGTAACTTGTTTTGAATTTCATTTATTTTTAGTGTTTTGTCTATAGGTTGATGAAAGAAGAAGAGAGAATAAAATATACCTCCATGAAACCCCAAAAGAATGATCATAGATTTTATATCCTCACACCCAACTCTTATAATTGGAGTGAGAATCATTATGGTATAGATGGTCACTCAAATTACATAACTTTCACATACAAACTTAGAGTCGGATGATTTACAGTCATTAGATGTAGAATTCAATTAACTTCAAAAGAAGTATATATGTGATAGAGTTTGATTGTGCAAGACATCTTTGAATCAACTTCCCGATTGGTCAATCTACCTATAGGTAGAAGAATAGATAGAGAAATTGATCAATCGATCAATGTTTTCTATTGGTCAATCTTAATTAATTCTCAACTGGTAAGTAGCCACATGAATATTTACTTTGTGATCCTTAGATCATCTTTTTGGATCAATCACTCTACTTATAGAGTAAATCTTTATCAATTTGTAGGTCACTCAACCACAAAGTGGGTTGCCCGATCAGTAAGTATACTTGATACTAAAATGGCTCTATATTCCAAATCCGAGGCTAAAATTGAGAGATTAAGTTGGACTAGAAAGATAACTCAATTATCCATGCAAGGAATGTATTTGTTAAGTATTTTAGATTGTCAAATCAGTTGTAAAGTCATCGGAATCTGCTATTACATAAAATGAAGTTGACTGATGTTGGATTAATTTAAATGGATCTGATATTTTATGGATGGATACAAAAACACTTGGTGGATGTACATGAAAATGCTTCATACCAATTCTCTCTCATCTACAATACTAGTTGCCACAAGAAAGGTTGGAGATGAAAGATGAAGGCTTAGCATGGAAACGTGCTCTATCATTGGATTGGGACCGGAGACTGCAACTATCATTTGGGAGTTGTGACAAGACCATTGAGATTCTCCTCCATGAGAGTTTACTTTTCTCTCCCTTTTTGTATCATGAAAAATATTAGGTAGTAGATCTTTTACTAAGGTTTGAGGATTAGCTGCCATACCTTTAATGTGTACCCTCATATTTTATATTTCTATTCATATGGACTTTTAAACTGATAATCAATTGATTCATTGCATGCTCTATAGATTATCTACTTATCTTGTATATTTGTTAAAATCCTACGCATAGAGACCTTGAAATATAAGACTAGAATACCAATTGATATTGTTGAATCTCAAATTAGACCACAAAAAGGATTTCAACAGGGCAATGGATCAAGGACTCATAACTAAGAACACCTCAAGCATATTGGGAAATCTATCCTTGTGAATTTCATACTCCATAAGGATATGAAATTCCTTAGACCCAAACTAAATATCTATCTAAATGAGTGATGTAAAATGAGAGAGTTGATATATAGGCAGTGGTGGTGAAACACGTTATCCTGGTTACTATATTATAGTGTAAAATTTATTTATTTTCTTTTTTTTTAATTTCTTTCTTGTTAATTTAGTTAATCATCCATGAACTATGATATATCCTTATTAATCACTTTTCATAATTAGTATACAAATATAAATTGATTGTTAAAATGTTTTCCTTTTGATTTGATCCTAATTCTATTCTATGGTAAGACATATCCTCTTGTTAGTGTTGACTATTGTACCTTCGATTGGGTAAGAGCGTAGGGACTTTTCCCTAGGTGGTTTTTTTGTGATATAATCTATCACATCATTGTGCTATCAGAACCTAGTTATTTATCAACAACGAAAGTAATCTATGGCTCCAGACTTCAAGCACATCTTCTTTTGCTTCATCTAAAGATAGCGCAACACATTTCTGGATGCTTTGGAAACACTAAATTCTTGGATTGATATCTAAGAATACCATACCTTCTATTTTGGAGTCATATATGCTCTAGTAGGCCTCCTATTGCATAGTCATAAAAATGCAGCTATTGATGACGATATGCCTTGATTCCATGACATCAAGGCATATCTAGTAAATCAAGCCAATCAAAAAGCCTCTCTCAGAGAGAGCAACAGACACTCAAATGACAAACTACACTATATGTCCTAGGGGAAGAATGACTATATCACATATCCTAAAACATAATTGTCTCTCATGTGTCAAAAATATAGGAACAAAAACTCTCATGAAGGAGGTCCATGCAGGGTCGTGTGGCATACACCTGAGTTAAATCATGATAGCCAAGAAAATATAGCTCTTAGGGTACTAGTTGAACACTATGAAAACAAATTGTCGGCAATATGTTTGTATGTTTGGAGCTTGGCAAGTCATGGCAACTACATTCACTCACTCACCAATCAACTGTACAACATGGGCGTGCCTTGGACATTCTCAATTTTGGGGAATTCCATGATCAAGAGAATCAATACCAAGGAATTGAATGGGAATTTCTTCATTATTATTGTCACTGATTACTTCACTAAATAGGTAGAAGCAATGTCCATCACTGACGTATCATCGCAACAGGTCATGAAGTTCCTCAAGAACAACATCATCAGCCAGTACAGGATATCGCATGAGATCGTCTCTGAAAACTACATGGAATTTATTGTCAAGATCCTCAAATAGTACCTAAGATCTTTAGGAATCAAACAATGTTGAATCTCACCTTATAGACCCTAGATGAGCTAAATTATACAAGCTACCAACAAGAACCTAATAAATATTTTGAAGAATACAATCAACTCATGCAAACTGGCAAGAACAACTTTCTCTAGCTCTGTGGGCATATTGTACTTCAATCAAAATTTCCATGGGATCCACGCCATATTGGATAGTATATGGAATGGAGGCAATTTTTCTAGTCAAGGTTCAAATTCCTTCACTTTGCATACTACGAGAAGTAGATATGATAGAAGTGGAATGGCTTCAAGATCGAATCTACTACCTCAACACCCAGAAAGGACATCGTAAAAAATCTCTACCATCATGTGTAATATTATCAATCAAGGATGGCTTGGGCATTCAACAAGAAAGTTAATCCTCATACTTTATAAAAGGGAGCCTAGTATTACGTGTCATTTACAACACTGATTCAAATGGCAAGTTCAATTCTAAATGGGAGGTACCGTACATCGTCCATGATATTTATGACTAAGGCGGTCTGCACCTAAAGTACATGGATGAAGACATTCATCTTCATTGCATAAATGGCATCCTAATCAAGTGTCATTACTGCTGATGATCAAGCTTCAATGACAAGAAAGTGTTGGTATGTATGCCTAGAGATCCAATCATATGATGATTGGGATATGGCATTAGATACCTAATTTGGTAATAATAAAGGCAAGCTTCCAATTTATTTTGTCTATTTAGTTATGAGATAATGAATTACATAACAAATGTCTAGAGAATGATATTACTCAATGACATATGTTTTCAAGTACGTAACTTGGAAGAATGAGATCATACTGATGTTAAGAATATATACATTCTCATTATGTCCCTGATCGGTTGTTATTGAGGAAGGTAGATAGACAACAATAACACATAAGATCAAAGTGTGAGTTGGTTGATGACTAAATATTATTAGTCATGATATGGCAATATCAAACTAAGCACATAGATACATGTTAGGTAACAATGTATCAGACAGGCACATCGTGAGACCGACACATGGAATCCATCATCATGGAAGTTATAGTCAACTCTCACAGTGATGGTGGTGGTTGTGGTTCTTAGACCTCAAATCACTACACTCATCACATGTCGTTGGGTACACTTTGACATCATCAAATGTAGTCCTAAAACATGGGTTGTTATAACGGTGATGATTGGGTGACTTTGACACATGGGAATTGATTGTGATTGATAGATATGGGATTTGTCCCTCTGATAGGAGTATGATATCCAAGGTCTCTTGATTAGAGAGACTGATAAAAGTATGTCCATATGAATTTGAGTCAATATGTTGAGCTCACATGTATCTCATGTAGTCTTCTGTGGTTCAAGAAACAATATTGAATAATAGTGAGGATGACTACTCCATGCCTCTAGTTCAATCTGAATATCAGTGACAAAGGAACTATACAAATACTGTAACACAAAACATAGATTGTAGGTTGAAGTTTCTCCCCAACATTCCATTCACTTGGGTAGCAATGATGTGAGACTAGGCACCACTCTTTTCTTGTGATGTCATAAGCTAGTTATGGATATTCACTGCCAACGTGATATGGGACCTATAGGGTCACACACATAGGAACTCATCTAGAAGAAGAGTTTGATCTTGAATGATAATTGAATTGATTACTAAAGGGTTAAGGTATCTCAATTCACGCAACAGATCATCTGACTAGACTGTCAAATAATCAATTCAAGTATTGAGACTATTGTTTAGAGTGTCAGGCTTATTGTATTATACATTGGATGGATTTCTGACTGACCTGGGTTGTGACACACTCATCTCTCTTATGCAAAATGGCCATATTTCTTGGTGAATGATGCCTGTATCAGTTGCACCAAATGGCCGTTTGGTTTGGTGTGAGACGCTCGTCTCAGTTGCATCAAACACCCATTTTGGGGGTACGTCAAGTTGAGGACTAATTGGAATTGAAGTGCCAACATATGTGTAGAACTGGAAGGTGTGAAACAGCCATTTTTCTTAGCAAAATGACCATCTCGCACACGAGTGGACCATTGTGTCGCATGCAGGTTGAGAAACTTCCAGAAAAGTTGCAAAAATTCAAGATCTACTTATCCTTTCCACTCCCAATTTAGTCCAGCATTGTTCGGGGACTGGAAACCCTGACCCTAACCCCTCCTATATATAGAGGAGTACTGGAGGCTTCCCAAAACACAACTAATATATAGAAAATTAAGAATCATTTGCCTTGACAATTGTTGTCCTCTCTGGTTGTGGTAACTACGAGAGCCCAGTCTACTCGAGTAGGGAGGGATAGCCACGGGAGAGAAATAACTGAGGATCATTGTTGTGGGAGAGTATGTTGGTGACTAGTACACCAACAATAGGGACAACTCCTTCATGTTCATTCCTATAGGATGACAAGAGTTCTAGTTGGTCTGTGTGGACTACTCTAAAGGCAGGACTCTATTGGCTACTACTAGGACGGCAACGTCAACTCGCAGTCTGTGGTGAGATCTGAGGAGTCGCTGTAGCAGTTATCTAAGTTTGATGTCTGTGGAGGAGCAGTTAGATGAGTCCGAGTGTGAGTAGGAGATGCATAACCACTATCCAAGATAGAGTGTGCATCTACATTGATGATGATTGTCACTAGACTTGCTCCAGTACTAGGTATATCTTCGTGAAACCATCCTTCCCATTGCATAGTTAATTACGCGATCTGCTAGTTAATGGGAAATATGTCAGTAAATTTTTTTTCCACTACCTACATGATGTTGTATTTCCCAGCAATAGTATCAGAGCCACCTCAATTAGTTATGTTTTGTGATAATCAATATGATCGGATTTTGGTTTTACTGAGTTTATTCATTGCATGCGATGTGAATGTTTAAACTGGTTGATGTGCATGTCTATCTAAATCACCAAATAAGAACCCAAATGAATACATATATATATGATATATATGCAATTTACATGAGTCACCATAAAACCAATTTTGATGGTGGATGTAAAGCATGGTTATGGCTAAAACCCCACATATGTATGTGCATGGTTGTGGTTATTATTCATGTTGTTAATCGGTCTACGTACCAAGCCTCTCTCTCCTTCCAAATGTAAAATAATGTTTTTCTTCCTATTCCCCTTGAATGTAACTCGAGGCTTTCTCCATAAACAATGTAATAAGAAATAGGATAGTTTTAATTTATGTTTCAATATGAGATGACGATTTACACAAGGTGAAACAACTGACTTGTAAGACGACCCAATCAACTGGAGGATTGAGGAGACCAGACGACAGGAGGAGGAACCGATCGACAAGTGGCCCAACTGACTGGTTGGAGGTGTCTAGACACTACTAGGACATGTGAACCAGATGACCATTTTAAAAGAGCCCAACCAAGAAACCAAGAGGCGAGTTGAATGGTTCAAGAGTTGAACCAATTAACCAGGATTGGTACAAGCACAAATCTTCACCAACAACAGGTTGCATATGATGTGGACCATAGGTGGTAGTAATTTCTTGTGGCTCCAAGGAATTACATTAGTATGGCCATAACCATCACTTTTGTGTTTTATTTAGTGAATGTTCTTATTTGTGGTTATAGCATGTATATGATTTGTACTATATATATGGTTATTGGATAAATTATATGTATTTATATAAATAAACTCCCTCAACTTAAAAATTAAGTTTAATATTCCTTCCATTAGCAATACACATGAAAATCTTGATTGACCAAGCGTAAATTTTCACAAAGCATGGTGCTCCATCTATCTCATGGAAGTTAGATATGTAGATTTGCACAAAGCATGGTGTGTATCTATAGTATTGGCTATTGGGTCTGGCTTAATTTGTGACTTGGAGAGCCCAAGCCCAGAGGCATGCAGATGATTATGGCAAGGAGTTATGCATATCATCTATCCAAGAGTTCCATATGATGAAATTGGCATGATGGCCTACCTAAATAGTCAGGTTGTGGGCGATCGACAAAAGTTGACTCATGACTTGATGAAATATGGATCTTGTCCCACTAGAATATTGTACGCTGCAATATTCTGAATTGATACTAAGGGCTATCAATTTGAACAAAATAGTAGGAGTGATAATTCATTGAAGACCTAGTTAATATCGACAATTTTATCAAATCAAACCAAATCAAATTTTTTTAAAAGGAAACAATATTTATTTGTAGAATCAAATGTCAAACACAAAAAATGTTTGAATTATGATTGGTCCTCAAGAAGGACAAAATGGAATAAATGTACACAGTTAGTTAAGGACTTTGAGAAATGTTCTCATCAATGAGCGAAAGCTCTATGTCCTTGATAGACCAATGCTAGAGGAACCCACTCCAAAAGAGCCTAAGGCTAACTGGATGCTTATTGGAAGCATGTCAATGAAGCCAAAGACATTTGAATACCTAATGCTCTGTTGTATGAACTATGAGTTTCATTCATCAATACATAAATATTCCGAAGATGGTAAAACATCTTAAGAATCATGTAATTCAAAGATGGTATAATGTTCTCAAAAGTGCTAATTTGAGTGCAAATTGAAAAAGGGAGGTCTAGTAGAACCCCATGTTTTCAATGTGATTGGACATGTGGAATGATTGGGATTTTTCTTAGGTCAAGAGTTGACCATGGATATGATTATGAAAGTATT
Source organism: Alisma plantago-aquatica (assembly GCA_963693085.1). NCBI lineage: Eukaryota > Viridiplantae > Streptophyta > Magnoliopsida > Alismatales > Alismataceae > Alisma > Alisma plantago-aquatica. Next base: position 1,484,360,874 of record OY856411.1, on the reverse strand, counting down.
GAATGAATCATATAGTCAGTTTCTCACATGCTTGGAATGTTGATGCCAAAGCAAGGAAGAATAATGGCAAATACATGATGGTGATCAGCGAAAGTGAGTCCTAGGTAAAAAGCAAGGCCATCAAGTGTTCTGAGGCTAAACTGAAGCCCAAGTCTTCTGCACTCAATATATGGAGAAGGGTAAGTGTAAAAGGAATATATCCTTTTCACTTTAAGGATAAAGAAAACAAAGTGCCACCATTATCACTTGTTTGGACATTGAAAAGGAATTACCCTCTTCATAGAAGATCTTAGGAAGAAGATAGAGATGGAGACATCTACTTCAACACCTGAGAAAAAGGTAATCTAGAACTATATGGAGCAAGGGTTGCTGCCACTATAGTTAAATGTTGTCATTCATGGGCACATAATATAATTACTGAATTGATATTGTTTACTTGTCAAACATCATATGTTTTGTATGACAAGAACGTTATGATCTTTTATGGCGATGCCCTATGTCTCATAAACTATACTTGATAGTTGTAAAAAAAATTGTGTATGACATATATATTGAATGACTTGATAAATCAAACATCAAATACCTATAGCACTATCATCTAGAGCACATAAATGAGAAATTTATTTCTAGAATCCATATGATGGTTATCTAGACTCTTTTGGTTATTGAACCAATAAAGGCATGCATGTCTTATTTGATGTGCAATATGACAAGAGTATCTTCACTAGATGTAGTGGGAGTTCAACTATTCCATTAGGACTAGTACATACTGATGTACATAGACCCTTTGGATGAATGCTAAAGGTAGTTACAAGTTTGGATCTCTTAAAGTGTTCAAGGAGATCATAAATGAAGTACATAACTAAATTGGTAAAAGTATTAAGATACCTCAATATTCTCAATGTTGAAATACGTAAACCAAGAGTTTGAGGACCTTTTGGGAGATCATGATAGTATATCATTATGAACTCCAACTGAAACATATTGATGTGTTAGAAAGAAGGTATCACATCTTGTTAAGTCATGGTGCAATTATCAATTAAATTCTAGCTATATTCCAATATTTCTTTTAGGTACATGCTTTACACTAAAACAATGTACCGTCTAAAATGGTTTAAAAGAAACCATATGAGATATGGCATGGGAAGTGTCCTGATGTGTCTTTCAAAGTGATGAGGACTGAAAGCTTGTATAATAAAATAGTTTCTTAAAGGGATTTATCCACAAATTACATGAATGTTATCTTGTTGAATACCACTTACATTCCAGCCAGACTACAAAGTGTTAGTTTCTAGGATGGCTGAATTTGTAAAGGGAACTTAGTTCCAAAGGAAATAGTGGGAGTGAAAGTTGAACTCAAAATGTTCGAAATAAACAAGAAAATAGTGAACCTAAAGAGGTACAACAAGGAACAAGGAGAATCACAAACTATTGTGGAATCTCAAGTTCCTTATGTAAACACATAACTCATAGTAGAATACCTTGAGATTGAAAGATTATGATATCTTATAACTCAAAAGGGTGATGAGTTGATAATGTAGATGATTCAACAACCTACCTAGAAACTATTGAGGAACTAAATTCTAAGAAATGGCTTTAGGCCATAAGATCAATGATGGACTCCATGTATACCAACAAGGTATGACCTTGGTGGATCCACTTGAAGGGGTAAAACCATAGGGTGCATTAGGATTGTAAGAAGACCAAAATGGAAGCGTATATTGGTTGTAAAGAGCTTCAAACTAGTTCAAATTGTTGAATGTGATGAAGCCTTTCACCAATTCCATGCTTAAATCCATCTGGATCATGCTTGCTATTGAAACTTATTATGATTGTGAGATTTGGCATATGGATGTTAAAACCAAATTCATTAATTGGAATAATGAAGAAATTTTGTATTGACACAACCTAATGGTTTTATATATCCATTTATGCAAATAAAGTCTATAAGCTACAAATGTCAATATGAAAATTGAGAAAGCATCTCAGAGTGGGAATCTTTGATTTGACAAAATAATCAAAGGGTTTGACTTGAGTTAGAATGAAGATGGAATCTATAAATATAAAATATTTAGTGGGAGCATATTGATATTCCAAAAAATGATAGGGAATAATGTCCTTATCCTGCAAATGATAAAACCCGACAAGGAAAGTACCTTCTATATGAAGGGTTTAGGCAAAGTATCGTATGTGATAGGGATCGATGTCTATAGAGATAGATCTGGAAAGCTTCTTGACCTAAGTAAAAGCACATACATTGATAAGATGTTGAAGGGTTCAGCAAGCAAGACTCAGTGAGAGAAAACTTGCCCAAGTTCCATGGATTTAGTCTTTCAAGAGCCTAGTGTCTTAATTCTACAAAAAATAGGGAAACATGTATAGATGCCACTGGATCTATATTGAATGCAAAGAAATGTACTTATCCTATAATATCAAATGTATTGGACATGACGAGAAGATATCTAGTTATCTTGTATGTATTGGACATGATGAGAGGGTATATGTTAGATGCCCGTGAAAGTCACTGAACTACCATATAAAACATCCTTAAGTTCTTGGGAAGCACTAAAAGGATTTGTTCCTTGAGTATGTTGATAAGGAAGAGTTTGGTGTAAAGATTCCACAGATGCAAGCTTCCAAATTGACAAATAAAGGATTGCAATATAAATTAGTGTTTGACAAGAACTGTTAGCTAGAAAGGGTTCTGAGCTAATGACAGTTGTTCAAATCTACAATGGAATTTGAGTATCTCTATGTTATAAGAACAACAGAGGATATTGGATGGATCAAGAAGCTCATATGGATGAACTTATGTGAGGTTCCAAACCATTGATGACACAGTAGAAATACCGATGACAACAATGGAGCTACTAGTTAGGATGGGAATCTCATATATCATACTACAACACTTCCATCTCATACAAGTAGTCATACAATGAAGATATGTGAAAATTGCAAAATACCGACTTAAGGCAAGCGTTGCTAAATCCACTATAAAAGCACTTGCGCAGCAGAAGCATGAAGGTCATGTTAGGTCACTCGGGATGAGATACATGGGTGATTGGCTCTAAGTTCGAGTGGGAGTCTATTGGTATGTATGCCCAGAGAGACAATCATATGATGATTGGGATATGGCATTAGATACCTGATTTGATAATAATAAAGGCAAGTTTCCAATTTATTTTTTATCCTCAGTTATTTGATAATGAATTACATAATAAATGTCTAGAGAATGATATTACTCAATGATGTATGTCTTCAAGTACATGACTTGGAAGAATGAGATCGTACATATGTTAAGAGTATATACATTATCATTATATCCCTGATCATTTGTTATTTTGGAAGGTAGATATACAACAATAACACATAAGATCAGAGTGTGAGTTGGTTGATGAAAAAGATATCATTACTCATGATATGTCAATAGCAAACCAAGCACATAGACACATGTTAGGAAATAGTGTATCAGACAGACCCACTGTGAGACTGACACATGGAAGCCATCATCATGGAAGTCATAGTCCGCTCTCACGGTGATGGTAGTGGTTGTAGTTCTTAGACCTGGAATCATTGCACTCATCACATGTCTTTGGGTACACTTTGACATCATCAAACGCAGTCCTAAAACATGGGTTGTTATAACAATATTGGGTGACTTTGACACATGGGGATTGACTGTGAGTGATAGATATGGGATTTGTCCCTCCGATAGGAGTATGATATCCAAGGCCTCGTGATTAGTGAGATTGAGAGAAGTATGGTCATACACATGTGAGTTAATATGTTGAGCTCACATATATCTCATGCAGTCTGCTCTGGTTCAAGAAACAAGATTGAATAATAATGATGATGACTGCTCCATGCCTCTAGTTCAGTTTGGATATTAGTGACAAAGTAACTATACAAACACTATAACACCATACACAAATTGAAGGTTGAAGTTGCTCCCCAACTTTCCATTCACTTGGGTAACAATGATGTGTGACTAGGCACCACTCTTTGCTTGTGATGTCATAAGCTAGTTATGGACATTCACTACCAACGTGATATGGGACCTATAGGGTCACACACATAGGAACTAATCTCGAAGAGGAGTTTGATCTTGAATGATAATTGAATTGATTATTAAAGTGTTTAGGTATTTCAATTCATGCAACGAATCAGCTGACTAGACTACCAAATGATCGGTTCAAGTGTTGAGACTGTTGTTTGGAGTATCAGGTTGATTGTATTGTACATTGGTTGGAATTCTACCTAACCTGGGACGTGAGACGCCCATCTTGCTTGTACGAAATGGCCATCTAGTTTGGTGTGAGACACCCGTCTTAGTTGCGCCAAACAGCCATTTGGTTTGGTACGAAATGCCCATCTTAGTTGCACCAAACACCCGTCTAAGTTGCACCAAACACCCGTTGTGGGAGTATGTCAAGTTGAGCACTAATGGGTATTGAATTGTCAAAATATGTGCAGAACTGGAAGGTGTGAAATGGCCATTTCACTTAGAAAAATGACAGTATCACTGGGCGAGAAGACCATTTTGTCGCATGGAGATTGTGAAACTCCCATAAAAGTTGTGAAAATTCAAGATCTACTTGTCCTTTCCATTCCCTCTTTAGTCCCAAATTGTTTGGGGACTGGAAACCCTGACCCTAACCCCTCTAATATATAGAGGGGTACTGGGGGCTTCGCAAAACACAACTAATACATAAACAATTGAGAATTAGTTTCTCTAACAATTGTTGTCCTCTTTGGTTCTAGTTACCACGAGAGCCCAGGCAAGTACTACCTGACTAGGGAGGGATAGCCACATGAGAGAGACAACTGAGGAACATTATTGTGGGAGAGCATGTTGGTGACTAGTACACCAGTAGGAGGGACAACTCCTTCCTATCTGTTCATACAGGACGACAGGAGTTTTAGTTGGTCCATGTGGACTACTCTAGAGGCAGGAGTCTATTGGCTGTTGTTAGGAGGGAAATGTCAACTCACAATCTGTGGTGAGATCTGAGGAGCCTGCTACAGCAGTTATCTTAGTCGGGTGTCCATGGAGGAGCAGTCAGATGAGTCTGAGTGTGACTAGTAGCTACACAACCACCATCCAAGACAAAGTGTTCATCTACATCAATGAGGATTATCGTTGGACTTTCTCTAGGACCAAATATATCTTCGTGAAACCATCCTTCCCATTGCATAGTTATTGACGAGATCTGTTGGTTACTGGGAAATATGTCAGTAAAATTTATATTTTTGTTTCCTGCATGATGCCATATTTCCCAATAGAAAGGCCCTGACAAATATCCTTGTAGGTGATCCAAAATCTCCTATACATCTAAAAAACACCTAAACTTTGCTCAAATGCCCAACTGTGTCCCCCGGTGCACCTTGAAGTGGAAAGGTCAAAGTAGAACCTATGGCTTAGGATGGAAGGAGAATGACCATTAATGTTTGACCCTAATAATTTGCAACCTAAAAATAACTCCTTAAAATAGGCCAACCTTAATAAAGCACACCAAAAATGTTCATTATTGTGGCAAAAATAAGGTGAAACCTCATGATCAAAGTCACAAGAGGATGGTATAAATGATCAGTCCCTAGAGGCAAGTTGGATTTGATCCTTACAATAAATGCCCTGACACCTATATCCAGGCAGAGATCATCATGCTGACATCTATTGAAGATAACCCAAAAGGGAAGGACTGTAGGAAGAAAGTAGAAGTTGAATATTTATGTGGCTATCCTTTCCCCATCTCGTGAAAATAGTTGAGATCAAACTCCACATAACTAACTCAAAAGTAATGAGGGGGGGAACCTTCACTAGGAATATCCCATGCATTCCCCACAAAGCTCTAGTGTAAGGACCCTGACCTGCGTTTAGGGTTTACCCTATTTGTTTTTCTTAACCTTGATGGTTTGATGCTTGCTAATCACCTTTGATGGTGATTAGGGTTTAGTTATGCTTTGTTGGAAGTTGGAGGGGCTACTTGCAAATAACCCAAGTTCAGGGTTTTGTGTGCAAGTTTTCTATCTTGTGAGATGTTTTCCCCTCTTTGCTTCCTCTAGGGTTGAGAGGAAGGCTTAGGCTTGTTGTTTGAGTTTCTTGGGCCTTGCTTGAGCTTGTTTGGGCCTTGAGGTGCTTTGTTTGGGCTTGCTTGAGCCTTGTGTCGGCCAAGACCAGCTTGTGTCACCCAAGGAAGAGTGTGTGTCGACCTAGAGGTGGTGTGTCGACCTGGAGTAGTGTGTGTCGCCCAGAGGAGCTGCTAGTTGTGTCGCCCATGTTTCTTGGTCCAACCTTGACCATGTTTGGTGGACACTTGGTGTATATCTTGGACAAGTGTCTCTTGGCTTTCTAGTGTGTTGGCTTGAACCCTAGGACAAGTGTCCCTTGGGTGGACGACACCTAGCATGGATCTACCTTGTTTTCTCCTCCCTTCCCTTCTATATATGTGGTTCTTTCCCTCGTCCTAGTCTCCTTTGATCTTTTGGTCTCTCCTCCACCTTGAGTGCACGATATCCCTCTCCATCTTGCTTGTGTCGGCCGAGACACTCTCATGGAGTTGAAGTGGTGGCCGATACACCCTCTTGGAGAAGCTTTGGTGGACGACATCCCTTGGATCTTGAAGTGCATCTTCTTCCTTGGAGCTTGGAGCTTAAGGCGGGTTGCATAGCTTATAACCCTAACTCCTTTACCTCTAGCTATGATCTTGTTGCATGTTAGTAGTTTAGCTTAGTTCTTTGCTTATGTACCTTGCTTATGTACCTTTGGTGGCCGATCCCCGTTTAGGGTTTAGGGTTCCTTGGTGTACCTTGCTTTCTAGGGTTGAGTTTCCTTGAGTTGGAGGTTGAAGATGTCCCTTGTTGGGCGACATCCTCTCTTGCCTTGATGATGGGTGATATCCTCCCTTGGTATGGGTGTGTTGGGCGACACCCTTGTTCTTGTGATGGGCGACATGGTGAGTGCTCTTGTGTTGAGTGATAGGTCAAGCTAGTGAGGTGTTGGTCGATGTGGTTGAGTTGGTCGCTATAGTGAGCATGATGGGTGATATGGTCCTTCTTGTGTTGAGCAACACCCTCTTCTTTATGATAGATGATAGACCATGTGTAACATGGTGATCCCTTGTGGTGGTCCCTGTGGTGGACGATAGTGCCATGTATGGCATGAGTGTTAGGGTTGGACGATAGGCTAATATGAGGTGTTGGCCGATATAGCTTTGTAAAGCTTGATGGTTGTTGGTGTCGGACGACATGGCCATATGTAGCTTGCCCCCTTATGTTGACCGATACGGCTATGCTTGGTGTAATGGCCGATAGCCCTAATGGCTGATAGCCCTAATGGCTAATAGCCCTAATGGCCGATAACCATGGTGGGCGACAGCCTTGAGTGGTGTTGGCCAATAGTGTTGGGTATGTGTCGGCCGATAGGCTTGATAGGTTTTAGTGAGGGTGGTGATGAGTTATGGTGAGAGTCATGTGATCCTATGGTGACGGTCCTTTGTGATGTGGAAGTGATTAGCTATGCACCAATAAACGATGGTGGTGTCTTGTTAGTAATAACAATAATGATTATGATACCTTGTAAACAATAATAATGCTAATGATAGTAACAATGATGATAATGGTATTTGCATAAATGAGAATGATAGTAATGATATTGATCATAATAATGATAATAATGATATACATGAAGTAATCCTTGTACTTAATTGTTAAATGAGAATGGTGTTAGTTACACTAGTAGCTTGTTCACTGATATGGTAATAATGATGATAGTGGATGGTGACATAATGGTAGTGATAACGATAGTACTTGTTCTATATGTTTGGACACCTTGATTACTTGTATAATCTTGAGATAAGAGTAAGCATGTATATGGCTTGTTAATGATGTGACTTGATTACCAAATAGTGTAAGAATGATAAGTAGAGTATCTTGAATGGCATTTCATGATGGTAACATATTCCTTATGATTGAATCTACGAATGTTGTGTACTCTAACCATGCAGGTGATGTTTAGCCTTGAAAAGGGCTATGAAACACATGTGATGAGTAACATCACTTGGTAATTACTCTGGTTAATGATATGATATGTATAATGTGTTAAGTTCCATGATGATGATGTGAGCCTTGAGCGGCATTGACAGTATAAGATGAGGGATTGAGATCCCATGGTATGTGATGATCCTCGAGATGGATCTGGATGGTTGGCAAGAGGCCAAGTGACAACAGGTGATGTTGGATCCTTGAGATGGATCAGGTAGATGGAATTACAATAATAGCATAATGATCAAGTTTATCCTTGTTTACCTGCTGATATATCTTGCATAGATACTAAATAATCACAGTGGAATCATAGCATGTAGTTGCATTGATCATAGATTCATCATAGTCGGTAGTTGATAATGGTAAACGGGTTTACTTAAGGTTTAACCCAGAATGCATATCGTTGAATATGTGGGGGTGTTTCTAAAGTAAAGAGGTAAGAGTACATCTACGGTTGTAGACACTAGGGTGTGGAATTAGGTTGTAACACTACTATGTGATGAGCATGGTGAACAGGCCCATGGCTCAGGATACGTGATGAGTTGAGCATGGTGAACAGGCCCATGGCTCAGGTTATGTGAGATAAGGAGCAAGAATGTGTTCATGCCGTAATATAGTAGTTTCTAAGACAAAATACAGAATATTGGTTAAGGACTCATTTATGTGATTAATTTGTTCTATCTAAATCCTCAGGTTACATGCCAATATATCTTGTTCTGATAATCCAGTTACATAGTGATATATCTTATCTTGTTAATCATGTTCCACCAAGGGGTATTTTGGTTATACGCTTTCATACAGCTGGTAAGCTTGTCGGTAAGAATAGCTTTACTTTATATAGCCTACTCTTGTCATATCTGTTATCAATAATCTGCTATTATAGTTTATCCTGTTGAGGTTCTGTAGTTGCGGTGGGGAGTTATGTTTCCCGCTGGGATAATTGTTCAATTGTCTCACCCTGCCGGTTTAACCCCTTTTTAGGTGGTCGAGGTAGACGTGGTCGTGGTCGTGGTGTTGCGGCTGAGCAGCTTGAGGAGAAGTAGAAGGCAAGAGATGAACATGCTGCTGTTTTGGATGTTTTGTAGTAGTGTCTAGAGTCATCCCTGTACTCTCAGGTCGTTGGCAGTGTTTTGACGATGTTTCACGATAAACGATCGATGTTGTTGGTATATCCTGTTGTTGGCTGGATGTGGGCCTTTATGTATATGAACAGGTGGTGAACTCATGTGATATATGAACAGCTAATTCTGTAAGTTGTAGACACGTATCAGATCTCGTGTTTGTATATATATGACATGTTTCTGTGCAGGATGAGGACTGGAAAGTAATAGCTTCACAGTTTATCAATTTTCCGCAGTCGGTTTTAATTAACCTGTGTTTTCATAATCTGTGGTTATGGTGATTTCCGCACGTTTTCGCGTAACACCATGTTATTTGTATGATAATGGGAGGTGTTGCCACAAGTTTGGTATCAGAGCTATAGGTTCAATGAGTCTACATGGATTTAGGATTAGGTTGAGTCTGTTCTTATGAGCTTTCCAGGTCTTCTTACAAAATCTTCTGCCCTCAGCAGAAGAAAGGACAATATGTCTGGAAACCATGAAGAACATGTTCCTGAGCTTAGTGATGCTGCATCAGTTGATGGAGTGGAAGGACAGGCACATGAAGATCGGGTGCCTAAGGCTCCCCAATTTAACCCAGCCATACTTGAACATCCTGCTTACCAACAGCTTATGGGGCAGTTAATGGCTACGGTGAATCTCATGGTTGAGTGTTTATCGGTGCCTCCTCCACGAGAACAGGTTCCCCATGGAGAAGCATCAGGTATTGGGAAGACCTTCGAGCGTCTTCGTCGAGTTGGAGCTTTGGATTATACAGGTACGACTGATCCAGTAGATGCAGATCTGTGGCTGACAAGGCTTGAGAAGGCTTTTCAGATTCTTGACATCCCCGAAGCAGACAAGGTAAAACATGCGGTCTACCTCCTGAAGGGTAGTGTTGGTCACTGGTGGACCATCGAGGAGGAGAAGCAGCCTAGTGAGGTGATCTGTTGGGAAGTGTTTCGACGCGAGTTTGTCACCAAATACTTTCTGAAGACGTATCTGGATGAGAAGGTTAGTCAGTTCGATAACCTGAGACAAGGAATGATGAATATCGCCGAGTATGAAGCTAAGTTTATGGATCTGTTGAGGTTTTGTCCTCACATGGCGGTAACAGATGAGGAACGGATCAGGCGCTTTGAGAAAGGTCTGCGTGCGGAGTTGAAAACACATGTTTCTGCGTTGGAAAATCGAGAGCAGTTTGCTACGTTTGTGGAATCTGTTCAAAGGATTGAGGGGTCAGTACGGGAGAAGAGAGAATCCATGCCTCACCAAAGACCTACTCAGTCTCAAGGACAGAGGTCTGGAAGCCTCAAGAAACCGAGATTTTCTACATCGCCAGTATCATCCAGATTCCATAACCAGACGCAAGGAACGATGAGTGGGAGTAAGGATCGTAGTAACCTTCTAAGTGGAGCCCCCGACATAGCATTGACATCGGTAACTGGATCTCACAGACCCTATCTTGCACCCAGGATCTGTTACCGATGTAGACAACCGGGACATCTAGTAAAAGATTGTCCAGACGAGAACTTGATGATGACACAACCCCAGGGGCAGAGTCAGCAGGACTCTCAAAGGAGGTAGCTTCCTAGTAACGATCGAGGGCGTGGACAGACGTCCTAGACATGTCAGATAAAATATATTCATTCTGATGTTCCATTTTCTGATTCTGTGTGATAAAAATAAGAAAGTAGACATTTTTGGACTTCCTTTAGTCAAGTCCTATAAGGACACAAGTAAGAAGAAAATTCACATTTTTTTTTCTAAATGATCCTTAATATGCTATGAAATCTCTCTTATCTGTGTGATAAAAGATGAGATACAGAGGTGATGCCTGAAGAAAATCCAAGGATGAAGAGCTCTATGTGAATAGTGATATGACAAGTGTGGGGTAGGATAGAAATAAGGTGCATACTACCTAATCTCAGTACTTGTATACCCTGGCCAGGTATATGATTATTGTAGATAAGGCAAGTATGGAACTCTTAGATTGTTATCTCTCTGGTTACACTGATCAGGTAATCATTTTGGAACAATCTAGGGAGTATAATACAATTAAGCGGGAAAATCTAAGTGAGCATTCCCAATTAAATAATAAAAGCTAAGTGAACATTCTTAAGCGGGAAAAGCTAAGTGAGCATTCCCAATTAAATGAGAAAAGCTAAGTGAACATTCTTAAGCGGGAAAAGCTAAGTGAGCATTCCCAATTAAATGAGAAAAGCTAAGTGAACATTCTTAAACAGGAAAAGCTTAGTGAGCATTCCCCAGTAAAAAGAAAAGCTAAGTGAACAATCGAGAGAAAGGCTAAGTGAACATTCTCAACTAAACAGGAAAAGCTAGGTGAGCATTCCCCATTTAAGAGAAAAGCTAAGTGAACGTTCTCGATTAAGCGGGAAGGGCTAAGTGAACATTCCCAATTGCAGAAAACAGCTAAGTGAACACTCTCAATAGGAAAGAGCTAAGTGAACAATCCTACTCAGGAAGAGTTGCGTGAACATTTCCAATATAGAGGAAAAGCTAAGTGAGCATTCCAAACTAAATATAGTTTAAGCTGAGTGAACCTTCTCAGGCGAATAGAGGATGCTTAGTGGACAGATGATGCAATATAGTTAATCAGAGTTCGGCAGCGAAGAGCGTGATGGGTTTCATGAGCCCGAGGAAGGGCTAGTCTGTTATTATAATAGGATAGTTGTCCCAAGAGTTGATAGGTTGAATAAGTGAGGCTTTGTATGAAAGGAAGGGCAGATCATCTTGGTGATTGGTATGAATCCGGTAAGTGTCAGATGATAGGTCCTGAGTTAGTAAGATCAAAGTGATATAGCAACAGTTGAATGTAGCACGGTGCATACAAGAGTTTTATGCAGACAATCGCCGATGACCCTTGGAGTTCCAGGTAGGAGACAAAGTGTACCTTTAAGTCTCGCTGTGGAAGGGTGTGCTAAGGACGGACCGGAAAGGTAAGATAGATCCTAGATATATGGGGCCTTACTCAGTCAGAGCACATGTTGGCAAGGTAGCGTACGAGTTAGAGTTGCCTCCAGAGTTGCACAGGTTGCATTCAGTGCTTCATGACAGAATGAGGAAGGAAAGTCATCCGGATTCAGGAACAGTGATACAGCCATTTGAGGTTGAGATTGATGCAGATGTGACCTACAAGGAAGGTCCTGTGGTGATCCTTGACAGAAGGATCAAGAAGCTGAAGAGGAAGGATTTGGTTCTTGTGAAGGTTCTTTGGCAGCATCGTGACATTGAGGAAGCCACGTGGGAGCTTGAGGAAGAGATGAGGATGAAGTATCCCTCACTTTTCTCTTCAGATTTCGGGGACAAAATCCCTTAAAGGGGGTTAGCTTGTAAGGACCCTGACCTGCGTTTAGGGTTTACTCTGTTTGTTTTGCTTAACCTTTATGGTTTGATGCTTGCTAATCACCTTTGATGGTGATTAGGGTTTAGTTATGCTATGTTGGAAGTTGGAGGGGCTACTTTCAAATAACCCAAGTTTAGGGTTTTGTGTGCAAGTTTGCTATCTTGTGAGATGTTTTCCCCTCTTTGCTTCCTCTAGGGTTGAGAGGAAGGCTAAGGCTTGTTGTTTGAGTTTCTTGGGCCTTGCTTGAGCTTGTTTGGACCTTGAGGTGCTTTGTTTGGGCTTTCTTGAGCCTTGTGTCGGCCAAGACCAGCTTGTGTCACCCAAGGAAGAGTATGTGTCGACCTAGAGGTGGTGTGTCGACCTGGAGTAGTGTGTGTCACCCAGAGGAGCTGCTAGTTGTGTAGCCCATGTTGCTTGGTCCAACCTTGACCATGTTTGGTGGACACTTGGTGTATATCTTGGACAAGTGTCTCTTGGCTTGCTAGTGTGTTGGATTGAACCCTAGGACAAGTGTCCCTTGGGTGGATGACACCTAGCATGGATCTACCTTGTTTTCTCCTCCTTTCCCTTCTATATATGTGGTTCTTTCCCTTGCCTTAGTCTCCTTTGATCTTTTGGTCTCTCCTCCACCTTGAGTGCACGATATCCCTCTCCATCTTGCTTGTGTCGGCCGAGACACTCTCCTGGAGTTGAAGTGGTGGCCGATACACCCTCTTGGAGAAGCTTTGGTAGATGACATCCCTTGGAGCTTGAAGTGCATCTTCTTCCTTGGATCTTGGAGCTTAAGGCGGGTTGCATAGCTTCTAACCCTAACTCCTTTACCTCTATCTATGATCTTGTTGCATGTTAGTAGTTTAGCTTAGTTCTTTGCTTTTGTACCTTGCTTATGTACCTTTGGTGGCCGATCCCCCTTTAGGGTTTAGGGTTCCTTGGTGTACCTTGCTTTCTAGGGTTGAGTTTCCTTGAGTTGTAGGTTGAAGATGTCCCTTGTTGGGCGACATCCTCTCTTGCCTTGATGATGGGCGATATCCTCCCTTGGTTTGGGTGTGTTGGGTGACACCCTTGTTCTTGTGATGGGCGACATGGTGAGTGCTCTTGTGTTGAGTGATAGGTCAAGCTAGTGAGGTGTTGGCCGATGTGGTTGAGTTGGTCGCTATGGTGAGCATGATGGGCGATATGGTCCTTCTTGTGTTGAGCAACACCCTCTTCTTTATGATAGATGATAGACCATGTGTAACATGGTGATCCCTTGTGGTGATCCCTGTGGTGGACAATAGTGCCATGTATGGCATGAGTGTTAGGGTTGGACGATAGGCTAATATGAGGTGTTGGCCGATATAGCTTTGTAAAGCTTGATGGTTGTTGGTGTCGGACGACATGGCCATATGTAGCTTGCCCCTTATGTTGACTGATAGGGCTATGCTTGGTGTAATGGCCGATAGCCCTAATGGCCGATAACCATGGTGGGCGACAGCCTTGAGTGGTGCTCGCTGATAGGGTTGGGTATGTGTCGGCCGATAGGCTTGATAGGTTTTAGTGAGGGTGGTGATGAGTTATGGTGAGAGTCTTGTGATCCAATGGTGACGGTCCTTTGTGATGTGGAAGTGATTAGCTATGCACCAATAAACGATGGTGGTGTCTTGTTAGTAATAACAATAATGATTATGATACCTTGTAAACAATAATAATGCTAATGATAGTAACAATGATGATAATGGTAGTCGCATAAATGAGAATTATAGTAATGATATTGATCATAATAATGATGGCAATAATGATAGTAATGATATACATGAAGTAATCCTTGTACTTAATTGTTAAATGAGAATGGTGTTAGTTACACTAGTAGCTTGCTCAATGATATGGTAATAATGATGATAGTGGATGGTGACATAATGGTAGTGATAACGATAGTACTTGTTCTGTATGTTTGGACACCTTGATTACTTGTATAATCTTGAGATAAGAGTAAGCATGTATATGGCTTATTAATGATGTGACTTGATTACCAAATAGTGTAAGAATGATAAGTAGAGTATCTTGAATGGCATTTCATGATGGTAGCATATTCCTTATGATTGAATCTATGATTATTGTGTACTCTAACCATGTAGGTGATGATTAGCCTTGAAAAGGGCTATGAAACACATGTGATGAGTAACATCACTTGGTAATTACTCTGGTTAATGAGATGATATGTATAATGTGTTAAGTTCCATGATGATGATGTGAGCCTTGAGTGGCATTGACAGTGCAAGATGAGGGATTGAGATCCCATGGTATGTGATGATCCTCGAGATGGATCTGGATGGTTGGCAAGAGGCCAAGTGACAACAGGTGATGTTGGATCCTTGAGATGGATCAGGTAGATGGAATTACAATAATAACATAATGATCAAGTTTATCCTTGTTTACCTGCTGATATATCTTCCATAGATACTAAATAATCACAGTGGAATCATAGCATGTAGTTGCATTGATCATAGATTCATCATAGTCGGTAGTTGATAATGGTAAACGGGTTTACTTAAGGGTTAACCCGGAATGAATATCGTTGAATATGCGGGGGTGTTTCTAAAGTAAAGAGGTAAGAGTACATCTATGGTTGTAGACACTAGGGTGTGGAATTAAGTTGTAACACTGCTATGTGATGAGCATGGTGAACAGGCCCATGGCTCAGGATACGTGATGAGTTGAGCATGGTGAACAGGACCATGGCTTAGGTTATGTGAGATAAGGAGCAAGAATGCGTTCATGTCGTAATATAGTAGTTTCTAAGACAAAATACAGAATATTGGTCAAGTCCTCGTTTATGTGATTAATCTGTTCTATCTAAATCCTCAGGTTACATGCCAATATATCTTGTTCTGATAATCCAGTTACATAGTGATATATCTTATCTTGTTAATCATGTTCCACCGAGGGGTATTTTAGTTATACGCTTTCATACAGCTGGTAAGCTTGTCGGTAAGAATAGCTTTACTTTATATAGCCTACTCTTGTCATATCTGTTATCAATTATCTGCTATTATAGTTTATCCTGCTGAGGTTCTGTAGTTGCGGTGGGGAGTTATGTTTCCCGTTGGGACAATTATTCAATTGTCTCACCCCGCTGGTTTAACCCCTTTTTAGGTGGTCGAGGTAGACGTGGTCGTGGTCGTGGTGTTGCGGTTGAGCAGCTTGAGGAGCAGTAGAAGGCAAGCGATGAACATGCTATTGTTTTGGATGTTTTGTAGTAGTGTCTAGAGTCATCCCTGTACTCTCAGGTCGTTGGCAGTGTTTTGACGATGTGTCACGATAAACGATCGATGTTGTTGGTATATCCTGTTGTTGGCCGGATGTGGGCCTTTCTATATATGAACAGGTGGTGAACTCATGTGATAGATGAACAGTTGTTTCTGTAAGCTGTAGACTCGTATCAGATCTCGTGTTTGTATATATATGACATGTTTCTATGCAGGATGAGGACTGGAAAGTAATAGCTTCACAGTTTATCAATTTTCCGCAGTCGATTTTAATTAACCCGTGTTTTCATAATCTGTGGTTATGGTGATTTCTGCACGTTTTCGCATAACACCTCGTTATCTGTATGATAATGGGATGTGTTGCCACATCTAGGCTCTCATACTTAGGCCCTGAGCATCTATGTCAAAACCTCATTGAAATACCTCATAATAAATCTTCCAAAAGAGCATCAATTAGGAAGACACATTCTTGTGGTGGATCTCTACACTAAAGCATGTCAAGAGTGAAGTCTATCAGGGTGTATTTCACACCTGATGCCTTGGCCCAATTGGGTAGGGAGTTTTTGTTGATACACCCACTACATGAAATGAATTTAACACTGGTCGTGACACCCATGTCAAACAAAGTTTGAATCCATTTCCTCCCCTAGAAATAAGGCCCCCTCACGACAAAATGGGCCCCAAATGTTTGGAAGGTAATAATACCTACTACTCAGTGATTGAGGTAACGGGTAGCTTAAAAATTCTTGGGGTTTCAATCTTAGGACTTCATTAAAGGAAATGGACTATAATGAGGTGATACTGGTAGATGTTAGGATAATCTATAGACATCCCTGCTTCCCTAACCGGACAGGAAGGAGGTCAATATTGATGATCCCTCGTTGCCTTATTTTCCATAAGGGAGCTCATAGTAATGTGTGTCTAAAAATTTCAATAAGGACCTAAGTCCAGATAAACATTGTTAAAGAATCACAAAGGAAGTACCCATATCCAGTTTTGTATGTAATGAGCAAAAATCTTTGTTTCAAAAATAAATTATTACAAAATCATGGCTCCTCGTCCAACAAATAAAAAATATAAAGATCAAAAAATAGATATCATTTTTGTTCTCCATAAGAATCACATGTTACTATAACCAGAGGTGGCAATGCAAGCCACTACAAGTACTCAAGAGAGCAATCTCAGCCTACTCAGTAGAATCACAAGACAACTTCTTCCTCTGTAGACACATTCGTGCCACCTTATCATGAAACTTTACATAATCCATCATCAACTTATTGAAGAAAGGAGGAAATGATTAAATATGGTACACACATTGGTGATGACTATACTTCCTCCACACCGACACAAGATAGTCAGAAAAACAACTTTCTAAACCTAACAAGATGATCAACCATTGAAAACAATAAATGGCAACTCTGTAGTCTGAATGGTTAATGGAATTCCATCCACGCCCAATGCATGTCTGATGATTTCATACCCACAAGTCACCAAGCTATATTACTATGAAACTAAAGGGGATCCTTGACCTAAATGTGCTTCGAAAAGAACTTATTGTCCATGTTATAGTTGGGATTTGAAGACTTTGTCAATCATTGTAACATCCCTGACCTGGGTTATGTGTTAACCCTAGATTTTTTGCCTAACAAGGTTGAGTAGATGCTTAATATTATCTTGGGAAAGGTAATAAGGGCTCATGAGAAACTTATGTTTCAATTTTGGTCATGTTTGAACAATGTTGAAGCAATGTTTTCTTGTTTTGGACTAAGGTGCAAATTACCCAAGTTAAGGGGTTAAATTGTAAATATTGCATGATAAGATGTTCCTCTAATTTTGATACATCATAAGAATGAATATGATGTAGTGGTATGGTTTTCACAAGCTTGGGCACCAAGATTAAGCTTGTAAAGCAATCCTTGTGCATTAAAACCTAGTTTTGGTGTAATGTGAAATTTACCCAAAACCTAGGGTTCAATATGCAAATTACCACTTCAATAAGGTCCCTAATGTTTCTTGCCATCCTTTAAAGCAAATAAAATGAGAGGGGAGCCTCATTTGAATTAAGTTGGAGGAGAGAGAATCTTGATATTAAAATAATCAAGATTTAATCCTAAGTGAAACCCTAATTCAATTTAGGGAAAAAATGGATGTATTAATTAAAGGGCCTTCAACCAAAATTAAAATGTTTGGATTCAGATGTGTGTGGATGAGCTTAAAGCCTTTCAAAGGCACGAGCATATCCTAAGGAGGTGAAATTCCACTCACCATTATTATAAGAAAAAGAATTTCCACTCAAATATGGATATTCTTATTATAAGGGTTAAGGTGCTTAATTTCTTTTCCCTTAATTCATGGATAATGGAATGCATCTCGGTGGGGATAGAGATGCCCTTGCATGCAATAAACCAAGGGGGAAGTGGTGGCAACAATTTTGGAATTAAAAGACTTTTATAAAGTATTTTCTCTCTCATCAATTTTCTTATAAAAGTACCTTTTCCAAGCCAAAACAAAGGCTTTTTCGGATTTCTTTCTTTCCCCTTGCTTGGAAAACGACCAAGGAGCTTTGGAGGAGCAGGAGGACGACCCCCAACCTTTTGGTAAGGTTCTTTACCTCCTTTCACCTTGAATCCATGGTGATAATCAAAAATCAATGCATGAATTCTTCATATCTCGGTCCCCTCTTCAATTCTAACCAATTCTTTTCACTCAAAGCTTGAGGAAGAGCCTTGTATTAGTGAAGGGATTTGCATCCACCATTGTTTCCGTGATCTTAGAGCTTTGGATCTCAATTGGAGGCGGGTTTTATAACTTGAACCCTTAATTTTATTATTGCAATCAACTCCTTATCAATTGGTGATCATTTCTACATTTCCAAATTAAGTTTGGTTGATTGATGCAATATCCATGGAAATCACAGAAGATTTCATGTGTTTGGAGCTTGATGATGATGACATCATCATAAGCACACACCTACCCAAATATCTAGGGCAAACGGTTTCAATGTTGAGTCCAAACGGTTTGCAAATCGTTTGGTGGTTTGAGTTCCAAACCGTTTGGAATGGTTGACCATTTGAGATGGTTGACCATTTGAAAATATATGTTGTGGTGATTGGATCTTGATCCAATGATTTCAATTGGTTTTATCTTGAAGGTTTCAATTGTGAATGATTCCTTAATTGCAAACCCTAATCGACTAAGTGCTGAATTTCCAATTGATTGAGATGATGTTTTGGGTTGATTGACCCAAACGGTTTCAAAACTATTTGGGGATCACCCAAATGGTCTCAAGACCGTTTGGGGGTCACCCATGACCGTTTTGTGGTCTAGGGTTAAGTATGTCTATGTGTTTGAAGGTCCAATGGTACCAAATTGAATTGCAACTAAGTGTTGATTTGATAATCAATCTAATGGTCCAAAACCCTAAGTGGATGTCATGTATTTTGATGATGGAATGGGAAAATGGTCACAAGACCATTTGGAGATAAATCAAACAGTCTCAAGACCGTTTGGTGGTCATCCAAGACCATTTGAGGTCAGGTCATATCATGTGATGATGATAGTTCATTTATTTCAATTGATTTGATTCCACAATGTCAACCATTGATGGATCCTCGATTTCAAACCCTAAGTGATGGTTTCTTGATTATCAAACCTAGTTCAATTGGGTTCAAAACCCTAAATTGAAGGTCTAATTGAATGGTGATTCATTGGTCCAATTGACGAATACTTTAGTGGTTCAATTTATAATTGGTCCATGGATTGAAACATTGAGTCGATTGAGTGTTGAAGTGCCTTTTTGGTCCATGTGGTTTTGAGAAGGTATGGACCAAATGGTCTCAAGACCGTTTGGGTCCAAACGGTCTCAAAACAGTTTGGGACCAAACGATCTCAAACCGTTTGGATACCCAAAGTGCAAACGGCTTCAATACTTACTTTATCTAATTGATTTCAAGTATAACTTGTTCAAATGGTTTTCAACCAATTGATGTATGAGAACCAAGATCATTGAGGGTCTAATTAATTAACTTTGTGAAGATCAACATGGTTAATCCATTTAAATATCTCATGTAATTGAAGGTCCAATATGGTGAACTTATTTAGATACTTAATGCATTTGAAGATTTCAATGGTTAACCCAATTGATCACTTTGTGGAATTGAAAGTTTAATTGGTCAATTCATTTAAATTCCTTATATAATTGATGGTTTAATTGATTAGACTATTTGGACATCTAACATGATCAAAGGTCAATCATCTATGTGATTATTAATGATGTAGACCCATGATTATTATGAAGGTTAACCCTAGCTATGTGAACTCAAGTGAAGAGTTGACCTAGATTAATCTTGGAGTACTTAGCATCCTAAAGAGGATGAGAGAGAGAGTGATAAAGATGAATGCTTATATATAATTAAGCCCTAATTCTCTCTTTATGAATAACTATGTGATAAGGGTTTGATTCATAATAATGAGATCATGAATCCCTAATCAATGAGCCCTAACCCTAATTAGAGAAATGCTATGTGTGAAACCCTAATTAGAGCAATGCTATGTGTGAAACCCTAATTAGAGCAATGCTATGTGTGAAACCCTAATTTTTTTTTTGGTGCACGTAGGGTGTTGCCTTTTTACTATTCCAAAAAAATGAACGGGTACAAGACTGTAGCCATTTAAGGGAAAAAATAAAAGCTGTACAGAAAGCAAAAACTATCTACTCAACGCTTTAATGTCATCTAAGAAGGCCTCCCAGAGTTTCCAACTGTCTATGCAAATACCCCTGAAAGTCCTCATATTCCTTTCTTTCCAGATCATATGTATAATAACACAAGCCGCAACCTTTTCACTCCCTTTAAGATTAAGTAAATCTGAAAAGGAGTTAGGGATCAACGGATTTCTGCTGTACCTTCTCCAGTGAACCCAAAAAACAGCCACAAAACTGCAACCAAAGAAGATATGAGATGCATCCTCTTCAAAGGCACAACAAAAAATACATCTGGATGCCAGCTGAAAGCCTAATCTCTTAAGGTAATCAGTGGTCGAGATCCTTCCAAGGAAACACTTCCATAGCAGCATAGAGAACCTTCTCGGCATATTTCTCCAAATCCAGTGCCCCCACTGAACCTTTTTATGTTTCTTACGAACCACATTCCAACAGTCTTTCAGCCTGCAAGACTTCTTTAACCCAAACAAAATTTGGTCAACATCACCATAATGAATAGACACATCCTCCACAAAGCCATTCAGCAGAAAGGAACCACGAAAAGAGGGTATATTCCACCTTCCATTTTCCAGACAAGCTTCTACTTTACAGTTTAAACCAAGCCCCATTCTAAACATTAGATCGGGATTAATCAACTCAATGAGCTTCCTTTTACCCCTAAGCCAAGGGTCTCTCCAAAACAGAAACTTCTTTCCATTACCCAAGCTGAAAACGATCTCTTCTAAAAGAGTTTTCCTTAGCTCGAGCATCCTCCTCCACAGCCATGAATTAGAGGCTCTAGAGCTCACAGACCAAATCGATTCCTCCTTGATGTATCTACCATTAATCCACCTTACCCATAAACTCTCCTTCTCAGTAGCAATGTCCCATAGATTTCTTATCAGACCAGCTTTAGACCAATCATCAATGCGTCTAATACCTAGGCCACCCTCATCTTTAGGCCTACAAATAGTATCCCAAGCCACAGTATGTAGATGTTTCTTTTCTTCCGTATCTCTCCATAGAAAATCTCTCATAATCTTCTCAAGATGATTAACAACAGACTTCGGAAGGGGGAAGGCAGAGGTCCAAAAGATACTATAAGAAGAAAGAGTAGAAACAATCAACTCCACTCTACCAGCTTGAGAAAGCAGCTTCCCTTTCCAAGCATCCAACTTTGAGAGGAACTTGTCCACAATAGGGCTGCACATCTCCTTCGTAAGCCTCCCAGTAAACAAAGGAACACCCAAGTATCGGACAGGTAGAATACCAATCTCCATGTTTAGAATACTACTCAACTCCTCATCAGTAGCATGCTTGCTTATAAAAATATGGCTTTTATTGTTGTTCAAGCGCAAACCAGAAACATTGAAGAAAGTATCAAGAATATCTTTCAGACACATAGCATTCCTTCTATCAGCTCGAGAAAAAAGTAATAAATCGTCAGCAAAGATAATATGGGATACCTCCACTGTACCAGCAGAAATAGGACACCACCTATCCTTCCTCAAATCAGAATTAATAATAGACGTCAAACCCTGCATAGCAATGACAAATAGCAAGGGAGAAAGGGGGTCACCCTGTCTCACTCCATTAGTGGCCATAAATTCATCAGTAGGAACCCCATTCACCATAACTCTATAAGTAGCAGTAACAAAGGACTCCTGAATCCAATTCAGCCAGCACACAGGAAAACCCATTTTACACATCAAGAAGAGGATATAATCTCTCCTCACAGAGTCATATGCTTTGGCAAGATCACCTTTCACACACATAAGCTTCTGAGAGCCTCCAAAAGTACTAAGAACTTCATTCGCCAATAAAATAGCATCACCAATATTCCTACCCTTCACAAACGCCACTTGATTAACATCAATAATCTTGGGCAGAACCAAAGCAAGCCGATTAGCCAGGATCTTCGCAATTACTTTGTAAATCGTATTACATAAAGAAATCGGTCGAAAATCCTTGAGATTGACAGCACCCTGAACCTTAGGAATCAAAGTGATAATCGTACTATTACATTCCTTGAGAAGTCTACCAGACTTAAAGAAATAGAGGATAGCACTGATAATCTCATCCCCCACCACACTCCACATCTCCTTAAAAAAGAGTGCATTAAAGCCATCAGGCCCCGGGGCTTTATCATTACTCAACTTTAGAAACACCTCTTCAACCTCCTTCTTTGTCACCTCCCCACAAAGAAGATTATAGCTATCATCATCAATCTTCGGCAGCACCCATTCCTCTCTCCAATTAACTCTGTCCATAGTTGTTCCATTATAGAGGCTGTAATAGAAATTCTTGATTCTTTGTCTAATATCATCAGATTCATAAGTCTTATTGCCCACATCATCAATAAGAACATTTATGTTGTTACAGATTCTTCTAGTTTTCATCGAGGCATAAAAGAAGGCAGAGTTTTTATCACCTTCCTTTAGCCATTGGACCCTGCTCTTCTGACGTAACAAGCTCTCTTCATAGCATAGATCCTTAACAGTATCATCCCTTAAACCAACCAACTTCCTTTGTAAATCAGCATTACTCGGATCAGCATCAACGACCCTCTGTAACTCAAAAAACTCACTTTCCAGCTCTCTAGCCTTAGAGAAGAAGTTACCTACAACTTCCTTATTCCATTTCCTCAAAGCACATGCCACACCAAACAACTTCCTGTAAACAACATACATAGGGGTCCCGGCCACATCAACATTTCGCCAGGCTTCAGTAACCACTTTCTTAAAAGAATCTTGCTTCGTCCACGCATTAATAAAACGAAAAATGGAGCCTCCTTTCTTCTTTGTCCCAAGTCTGAGCATTAGAATTTTATGATCACTAACCACAGCAGGGACCACTTCACCCCAACAGCAAGGAAAGGCAGAAAGAAAATTAATATTAGTGAAGATACGATCAATCTTGGAAAATGTACTCACACCTCTCCTGCTATGACTATCCCAAGTGAAATAAAAGCCTTTGGTTTGCATCTCAATTAAGTCCACATCAGCAATGGCTTTATTGAAGTCCATCATGCTTCGAGAAGAAGGTGGTTGCTTACCTGACTTTTCCCTCGAGAGCCTGACAGCATTAAAATCACCAACAACGCACCAATGAACAGGATTCATATTCTTAATACAACCTAGAGAATTCCATAATAAGACCCGATCAGCATCAGGATTAGCACCATAAACAGCAGTTAAATCAATCTTCAGAAGACCCTTAGATAAGCTGCAATGAATGCATTGCTCATTACAAAGAGACGCCTCAATATCCATATCCCTGTCTTCCCAAACAATAAGAATGCGGGTATACAAGTACATGTCAGAGTTATCAAGAAACTTAGCATTGGACCAAATACTATCAACAAAATCTTTCACATCTTCCTTTTGGAGTCTAGATTCAAGGATAATATAGACATCCGCCTTATTCCTCCTCACTTCTTCCCGAATGCGAGGGACTTTATTTCCTCCCCCCCTCACATTCCAAGAACAGATCGTAAGAGACTCAACCATTAGGGGGAATGAGAGGAGAAGCAACAGTCATCTCAGCCGCAGCCACAGATGTAGGAACAATCTCATTCAGAATTTTCCCCTCATCAAAATTTGACAGCGGAGAGAACTTGTTCAACGATTCCGGAATGGATCTAACTATACTCTTACCAACACCTCTCGGGGCCGACTTAGTTTTCTTCTTGGTGGCCACCCAATCTGCTCCTGAAGTAGCTTCTGGGGTAACCTTCTCCCTAGAACTGATCGACGTTCCTGGAACACTCAAAACCTCAGCAGCAGTCACAGTAATATCACCAACAACCTCCGACGATTGAGGAACAAGAGCATTTGAGGGATCCGGAATACCCTCCATGGCATCACTGAAAACCTCCAATTCGTCTTCTTCCACATCAACCTTCGGAATCCATTTCTTAACGACTTTCTTCTTTAGGGAATTTTCGTCCTTCTTTACAGCATCCAGACACATAGATTGTTCATGTCCAAAGAGGCCACACATCGAACACTTGGCAGGCTCCCATTCATACTCAAAGGAGATGGAGTCAACGTGGCCATCATCACTTTCAATCTGGAGCTCCTTTGGATACGAGAAGTCAGAGGAGATAACCACTTGAATCCGAGCAAACTCCAGTCTAAGAAATTCAGAGGTTAGTTTATCCGGTCGCAGCGGAATACCCAAAATTGAGCCAATCTTGCTAAACATCTCCGGGTCCCATAGCTCAAGCGGTAGATTGAAGATCTTAATCCAGATCGGGATCTCATTGAGCTTTACCTTCTCGAGAGGTTCACCTCGCTCCCACTTCTTAATGATAAGAGGCCTACCCGCTACGAACCATGGACCTCCATCAATAGCCGTCTTCATATCCTCATCATTATCGAACATAACAATGAACAGACCCTTGCCACGCGATCTAACTTCAATGGATCCTTTCGCATTCCAGATTTGAGCCAGGTGCTTCACCAGAGTCGGCCAGTGTGGCTTTAGACCCACTACGTACCTTGTTGCCGTTCTGCTCCACCTAGAGACATTCCTTTCAGCAATCATTTTAGGATAGAGCAGCTTCCCCTCTGACAGATGGACTTCAGTTTTCTTCAGAACAACAGGGTTATTCGACGTCTTCTTCTTAAACAAACTAGCCCAGCTGAGCGGCGCTTTCGGATCAGGCTCACCGGTCATAGAGGCCAGCCCAGGATCAGGAGGATTTGACGCCGCCGTCTCCTTTGCAAGTGCCGTCGTCGTCGCCCCCGCAATCGCCTCAGCACTCATTTGCGCAACAGTGTATTTCATAAAGGTGTTGTGAAACCCTAATTAGAGCAAAGCTATGTGTGAAACCCTAATTAGAGCAATGCTATGTGTGCAACCCTAATTATAGCAATGCTATGTGTGAAACCTTAATTAGAGCAATGCTATGTGTGAAACCCTAATCTAGGGCAAAGTTGAGTGTTATCAAAAATCCAGGGTGATGATGTTATCCTAACTTAGTGTAACAATGAAGGAAACCCTAATTTAATGGGAATTGTATATCCTAAACCTAATTTGGGTATGAGGTAAGAGAAACCTTACTTGGATGTGAATAGAAAACCTTAATCCCTAAAATGGGGTAAGGTGCATGAAACCCTAATATAGGGTAGTGCCACTAATCCTATGTGAAGACCTAGCAGTGGGTGATGTGTTGTGAAATCTTAATTTCACATAATACTAGGTGAATCGTTGATATAGAAGGATGATTATATGAAACTCTATTGAAGAGTATTACTATGTGAAATCCATAAATGTATGGAATATTCTATGTGAATCCTCAAATTATAAATATGGAGAATACAATTCCTAATAATGGAATAGTGAATGATGTTATGACAAATGTGACACCTAGAGAGGTTGATAATGGATATCCTTATATTAATAGTTCCTAACTCAAGGATGAGTCCATAGTATTGGCAATGGTTGTACATTCTAAGTGAGTGATTAATGACCACTACTTTACATGATAAATGTAATGAACTGGAGCATAAAGTATTAGGATGGGGAAATACCCTAATACAAGCTAAGAGTATGAACTCAAATAAGATAAAGGTTTTGAGGGAAGTTATACATCAATATATGATAGATATCACATCCACATCCCCAATACTGGTATACCTTGATGTGTTATAAGTCCAATATAATTGTAAGAATGACACATGAGATGTGTCATGTCAATGGTTACATTGAGATGTAATGCACCCTATTGAATGTAGGTTGCATGCCTTATGAAAAGGTTCATCCAAATCAATAGACTATGATTCAATCATATTCTGATAAGGATGAGAGAGAAACTCATACTTTGTGTTGATATTACATTCAATGATGAATGATGAGAATAAATAAGTATGATTGAATACTTATGCTATTCATATTGATTTCCTTGCTATGTGAATCCCTAATACAGGATAATGCTATGTGAAACCCTAACATAAGTTAATGCTATGTGAACCCTAATACAGGGTAATGCTATGTGAAACCCTAACATAAGTTAATGCTATGTGAACCCTAATACAGGGTAATACTATGTGAAACCCTAATACAAGATGATGCTATGTGAAGTCTTAACACAGAGTAATCCTATGTGAAACTCTAATACAGATTGATGAGTTATGAATGTAATAAGATAACCCTTATTTTGTATAGTACTGATATAAAAGAGATACCATGAACCCTAAAGAGGGAATATTGGTATTACTTAGTGATTGTATGGTACTGATGTGAAAGAGAAATCATGAACCCTAAAAAGGGAATAGTGATACTACTTAGTGTTGTATGATACTGATTTGAAAGTATCATAATTGTTATCATGAATACTAATCATGCAGGGATGATGAGATGAGATGCATACCCAGGTATGGGCTATGATGTTTGTTTATTGAGAATGTTTTATAGGCTTTATAAGCCTTCATATGCTTTTTGTAGTAAGAATCATTGAACTTTGTGTACTATCTGCAATACTTTTTGTAGCAAGATATATAATGTCCTTGGTCAGATGACCTGAAGGTATGCAGTTACCTAATAAGTGGTAACAAGTGTTCTATGATGAGATAAGGGTTCAAATACCCAGATTCTATAATCATGATAATAAACTTATCAAGAAGTGGAAATGTACTTGATGAGTTGAGGGACTAAGATCCCAACACTTTGTGAAAAGAGTATGGCTACAAGCCATGACTCCCCAATGACAATGCCAGACATTAGATATATGATCTAAGCCTAAAGAGAGTTAATGTTGTGGTAATGATTCTATAGTGAATAAATATTATACATGTTCTTCATATTCCTTAAAGGATAAGTGACATGTTGATTCTATCAAGTTATAGATGCAATGCTTCTGATAAGAATAATGTTCTAATTTGTTAGACATTAAAATATCTGCTGTCAAATAAATATGACTCCTCTATTCATATCTATCTTCTTAAGCTGCAATAATAATGTTTCTGGCGGAGAGTTATATCTCTCGCTGGGGTAATTTACAATTGTCTCACCCCCGTGGGAATCACATTTTTAGGTGAACGTGGATGAGGAGGTAGGAATCCTTCAGTAGGTGAAGGACAGCAACAGCAACAGCAGGGATAGCAGTGAAGTCTCAGGTGGAGACACTGGCTGTTATGCCTTATATAGATGTAATTAGAGTCCTATGTGTCGTCTCTATACTCTCAGGTCCCCAGAGTAGTAGTCAGTGCTTTTGAGATTTTGGCTCAGTGCCTCGAGATTTTATACTGCCTGTGTTTAGCTTAGCAGGACAGTTATGCTTGTAATTCTCTGAAGGAGATGATACAAAATATGTACCTTTGAACAAGAATGTAAATAACTTATTTTGGTTCTATGTGAGAAAGTTTTCCTTTGATGGATCTCTCGATCAAAAGGTTTTAATTTTTAGTGATTTTTGGTAATCTGTTGCTTAGTGAACGCTTCCGCATTAGTTAATTATGTTTTTATGAGTTATATGCCACAATCATATTGGTCCAATGTACATTTTGAAGACAACTATAGGACCTTGAAGAGACCCTCATCCTCCCACTCAATTCGTCCTTGTCCAGCCATTCTTACAATTCAGCTAATATCAAAGGGATAATGATCTCCTTCCACCAAAGGGAAACCAAAACTCCAAAAGTAGTAGTCATTAGTCACTGAAAAACCACTCTAGATAACATATCCAATAGGATAATCAAGGTGTATGCTCATAGATGTGGAACGTTGAAGAGACAACATTACACCACATTTCACTCTTAAATGAATCTCATAGGGGGGACAATCGAATGGAGCAACCACCATTAGTCAACCATCGAGTAGAGTGGGACTTCTTCACACCTAAGAGACACCCCAAATCAATAAACTAACTTAACTTCTTCTCACATAGGCCAACAGTGGAGGGAAAGCCAGTTAATCTTGTCCACATATTCTAAGGTAGGACTCAAAAGAAGTCCCCAAAATGAAAAACGTGACTTAGAGGATCTAAGAAGGGGATCACCACTGACATTAGGTATCGTGCAACAGGGATGTAAGCCATATGACAAAGATGATAGATCATTATAGACTCTCTAGTTTGACTTCTTTGGTCTTCAAGAGATCAGTAATGCAATGACACGCCATAGACAAATTATTGGGAGGATGTCGCAGAAGATGGTTTTCACTTATCACCTTTCCTCCCATTTCTCTAGATCGTGAAAGTCAAAGATGTAATGAAAGGATGTAACCTTATTTATAGACTCCAAACAAGACAGATTTACCTTCCAGATCTAAAAGGTCTCTTATCCTTTTTATTAGAAGAATGGCGCACTCCGCCACAAGTGCCTACATCAATTATCAATATCAACAGACATCCCTAGAAAACATGACTCTATCTTACAGACTGATACTTGATGCAATCCACCACCCATAGTTGGCACATGGGTTGAGGCAATCCACAAAATCTTCAATAGATCTTCCAAAAATCAAACTCCCAAAATCTGATTCCAAATTGAACATCCAAAAGGCTCAATTTCTAATTTAACCCAAACATAAACTTTTATTTTACTAGTTAAAAAATTTACAAATACAAACATGATCAATGCATGATTTTTCTTGGAAGAAAGGAAAATACATGAAGTGAGCTAGAAATCCAAAAATGACTACTACTTATTCAGCTTCTTCTTCAACCTCCCTGTCAAATGCTTGGCCCAAGGTCGATGATCAGAGGAAGAATACCTGGAGGACCGACACTGTCCACTTGCATCTTAACAAATAGCACTGATGAACCACTAGTGACCTAAAGAAGAACCATTGGAAGGTACCTCCATGACCAGAGAAACATCCTTACAATGAGAGGATCTTGTTCCTTTGCCAATGTGGGTCAAAAGTCTGAATTGGGATCTCTAAAGAAAAGTCACCTACACTAGTGGATCCCGCGATGTGGATAGTTCCCATATCCATGTAGGTTACTCAAGACAAAGAGTCAATCTATTGCATCTACATCCGCATCCACTTTTTAGAAGGATGAGGTCCAACCAAAATCACTAGGGAAGTGATACAATCCTCCAAATGCCAAATTCCTAGTGCAATAACAACTCAAAAAGTCATCAAAGACCAGAACACCATCACACATATAGGGTGGAGACTCAAAAGGAGGAACTACCTCAAGAGGAGTCAGATACGAAGTGTGTACCCATAATCACTCTGTCTCCTCAACAAAATCGTAGGCAATCACCTATAGAAGACATGTGTTAAAGTAATGCAAGTGGATGACGTCAAAATTGGATTTTAAATGCTTGAAATTGGATCACTTTGAATGTGATCATACGTCTCTAGAAAAAACCAGTGTTGAACATGGTCATAGTACCACTTGAGGTACTCTTCATGCATCACCATACCCCACATCAGCTCCCGAGTAGCCTCACATATTCCGATACCAAGGGGAACCAGCTGAGGCAAAAAGTCAAAGGCAATATGCTGGAGACCAAGCCACTGATGAGCAACATGCTCACCCATATACAAAATGCTTCCTTAGGTTGACTCGAATTGGATTCGATGAGTATCTAGTGACAACACTTCAAAGTAGGAAGACCAGGGAGTGGCCGCCTCACCACTGCAAAACCTTGAGGAGATTCTTAATAAAACCTAGGAACAAAGATGGTTTGGAGTAAGATAAAGTATGCGCACATAATAGAATACAATGTTAATGTACTACACATACCTCATATACAATCATCATCTTCAATTCACCCCTCTACTGCTCATATTACACCCTGCTACTACATCTAGACCAATCGCCATAGTTAGGGAGGGAAGCATGGCGATATCACATACACCACTCAGAGTGATAAGTCTATGAAGTTGGAAATGATCATAGTCCCATAGATGCAAATAAAAGGTCAACAAGATCAAGTACTGCATATATTACAAAGAAAAATACATAGCAATAGGTACACCATTTACTATAATCAGGCCTACAAAACCACCACTACCCTTTGTAGCATGGACCATCTCCCATTTGAAGACGCCCAGAAGAGACCTCCCCAACTTGTTCAATATAGGAGCACACACACCTCCACCCCACTCATAAGAAGGGATTGTGTCCATATCTAGAAAGAAGAAGAACCAACCAATGTCTCCCATATTTTTCCTTCTATAGCTAAATAATAAACCATGCTCAACACCAACAAGAACACCCTAACCTTCATGGCTTCAAAAAAAGGATCACTGGAATTCCGCATCTCACCCTCACCAAATAAGGTGACTCTCAACCAAGCAAACTTGACCTTATTTCTATAGGCCATCCCAATATCGTTAGAGTCCACCCCTAATATCCAATCTAGCTGGTGACACCCTTATTCTTTTCGATCAAGTAGAGAGCAAATAAGGATTGCACCAAACTCTAACGAAGTGATCCTGAAAACTTGCTAGTTGTTTTTGGCCAACTCACAAAAAGCAAAGTGGAATATGATGATCTCAGGGTGAAAGCGCTCAATCAAAGAAGGAGGTAGTGACTATCAATGATACCACACTGACAAATTCCACCAAATATGGTTCCCTCATGGAAATATACCTCCTCGGTGACTAAACTATCGTACAACATCCCCATCTCAGTCCAATAAGTATGTAAGTAAAAATTTGACAATCTAAGACCATGAAGAGACAAGGTAGAAGACAAAGTGAAAACCATCACCATGATAGGAAAATTTAAATTTAAGCTTGGAAAAGCCTAAAGAAGATAATATGGTGAAAACTTTCCAAGTTATACCTCATTGCCCACTCGATGACCTTCATAGTGCATGTTTATCCACAACATGCCTAGATGGAGTAAGAACAAATCAACCAGGAGCAGCTCCCCCACAATCCTACTTGCACCATCATGGCACCAGTCTAGAGCAAATACTAATAAAAAATCTCGTAAATCAGATTGAACTCAAATCTGCCGTATGACTACTTCGACCCCGTAAACAAAGTTGCGGGGGCCTAGAAGGATTCGAGTTTATAAATGTAAAAGCTCGACTACCTCAAATCCGCCGCCACTTTTGGACGCGCGATTTAGGCCGGTCAGCAGCTTCCCCACAATCCTAGTTGTACCATCATGGCACCAGTCTAGAGCAAATACTAATAAAAAATCTTGTAAATCAGATTGAACTCAAACAAAGAAGCTACGAAGCATACCATGGATAGGCCTCACCTTGCATCATCACTCAAATCTTTCTCATCCATGACAGGGATAATGATGGTCAGAAACAACTCCATCCTTAAAATCATATCCACCAATAAAAATTAATCTTTCATTGTTTTCCTTTTGTTTCTCAATTTCATCGATCGGAATCACTCTTTTCCTTTGAACCGCAAAATAATGGTTCAATATCGTTTTATCAGTTAATATGGGGGTAGTAATTCTTTTCCCGCTCATAACAAGATCGTCAAACCTAATTTCTCTAGGTTTGTCATATTTTTTATTCAAAATTTAACTGCCTTAGACGATGATACAATTTTCCAGCGTGGCTTCAAGGATTTAAGTTGTTTTTTCTCATTTTTTTTATATAAAATGTGGTGGCGACATTTACACGTGTCTTTACATTCAATGCGACCACCAACCAAAATTTTAGTATCAAAAGAATAGAAATCACATGTTTACTTTTTAGGTAGGGTGAAACACCTATCCCGACAAAAAATTAAGGTGTTGTATTTTTCAATACTCTCTCTCTCATCACGTCATTAAGCAATATCACTCTATTATTAAAATGGGTTATCTATTAAATTTAGTATTGTTGTTCATATAATACATTAAGTATATGATATTTATAACTAACATGGGCTACTAGGTTATTAATATAGTACTCATTTTGGTCCTTGATTGCTCAATTATGCAAATATCTAGATCCTAGTTTTGTTAGAGATAAATAAATTGAGTCTTCATTTTCATTGGTTTTATAGTTGGCATTCAATCTCATAGATGCCTACCTTACATCTAAAACAGTTTAAGCCGACCTAGTCTAATAAAGTAAATGGTATACATGTTTAGATATTGTTTATATAAGTCATTTTTAGGTACAAAAGTTGATGTTGGAAATAAAATGTGATAGTTCAAGCTGATAATTCAATAATGCACAGTATAATAAGAGTTTAAATTAATACAAATTCTGATTTTTCTATGCTTCAACTAGTTAATGAAGTTTATTTAACACATAGAAATCATTATAATATACTATACAACAACAACTATATTTGTATCAACATGTTATTTGAATATTCATATTGTACTAGTTATTGATGAAATAAAGAAAAATCTTGTATTATGTTGAATATTTATTAGAAAAATATATGAGCATGTTAGGTTTTTCATTTAGCAGCTTTTGAAAAATTGGTTGGCATCAATGATGAGTATGACATTTTACGGTTGGACGCACAACTAATCCCAATTCATATTATTTAGTCAGATTGTGGCAAAAGTCTACTAAGTTGCTTCACTCTAACATGACGTAGGTTAATATATCATTGAAGTATCCAACCAAGAACCAACACGAACATGAAATATAATAAATGCAACGATCTCTCTATTTCAAATATCATACGTATAGTAAGTTATTACATAGAGTATTTTTTTTATAAAAGTTATTACATAGAGTATTGATCAAATTATGTTGAGTAAATTCTTATTCTTGTTATTTAAATGAGTAAGAATCATATGTCAAAATCATTTTTGTTATTACGATGTAATTTTTCTTTAACCGTATTCAAAAATAATTTTGATCTTGAAATGGAAACATTTAAAAAATAACATTTTTTTACAAAAATAGAGGCGAGTTACTGGATTGAAGTCTACGGTCTAGAGTAAACAGTTGTATGAAGACCAACATGCTTACTCCGAAACAATATTTATATAATTGGTATTAAACATTTGGTCATAGACATGCATAAGCAAATAATGTGAGTGATTGATGAAACAAAAGCTTCAATAAACGAAGGCATATCCTATGCACAAAACTTGTTTGTTTTTCATGAGAAGGAATTTGTTCTGTCTATATATATGTATGCTGCACAAGAGGAATGAAATAATCTGGAGAGTGAAGAAATCAAGAATGATGAGTATACATATGTACGCTCCAACACCATCAAAGAATTTCTTTGGGCCGTCCGCGCTACGGCAAAATCGCGTTTCAGCCGTCCATGCATCGATCTATTTGTATGTCTTCCTTTAGCTCTTATGCGTAGCTGCACATTCCGTATGTACATGTGCTGCCTTGTTCGCATTTGTTGCCGCACCACCCGCAGTTGTTCTTGTCGAAGAGCACGTCAACGCACTTCCCTCCACAGCAAACTTGGCCGAACCGGCACATCTTGCCGCACCTGCCGCAGTTGAAGAAATCCGTCTGTGTGTTGACACACAGGTTTCGGCAGCAGTCTGGTCCGATGCTCCATGGCGCGCTGCACATCTTGGGGTAGTTTGTGCATGTGAGTGGCACGCGGCGATCGAATTTACCCCACGGAAACCAGTCATCAGGTCGATTCTGCGGCGGCGGTGTATGCGCTGGTTGCGGAGACGAGGGTAGGATAGGGTGGCGGAGCGGAATGTATAAGTCGGCGGGCTTCTTTTGAGATGGTTGTTCTTCACGGTAACGTGGTGGTTCGTCGAATGGCATTGTTCTCCAGGCGTGTGTTGTGGGGAGGGCATGAATCACGTATAACACCGAAAGAACAAGAGCTGCAGCTGCTGCTGGAACCGGAAGAGGTCTTCCTGCTGCTCGCTGCATCGTGAATGGTTTCTCTGGACCTGTCGCTGCTGAATGCGCGTTGCAGATGATCGACAGACACCTCTGAAAGAAGAAGCTTGAACTTACAGAAGAACGAATGAAGATTGTTGGTAGATGTACTGAAGGGAGGGGTGACGCGTATATATAGTGGCACATGTGTAGCATGGAGCTCCATGTCGATATTTTCAACAACTGTTTATTTATTGAACACCCAAGGCGGTCACAAGGAAGGTCGTTCAAACAAGTAAACAGCGGAGTTAGGCCACAATTCCACGGACAAAAAGAAACACCCTGATCCGCCGGCCTTATTCCGCCAACATCCTCGTCCACTGCAGATAGCATCATCGTTATCCTCAAAACATCCCGATCCGCCAGGGAAAAAACCCAAAAGCACATGGCACGAGACGCCCCTAGCTTCATTAGTCAACATCCCCCCTTCCTTTCTTCGCGACACATCCGCCGAATTGGAAGTGGGCAAGATTCTTCAACATTTGTATGGTGTAGTATTGGTACCATCGATGTGTATACTGCGGACCCAGCTGATGCCTCTCACCTTTCGATTCGTCTAATGTTCCACATAAAGTACTTCGACGGTAATCATCAGTCGCACCAAAAGTTTCCCGAAATATTTGTTTCGTGTTCTTCCAATTCTATAGTGGCATCACGGCTTATGTGAGTCAAAATCTTTAGGGGTGCTTTTCTGTGTTTGCATGTTGTCCTAATGTCTCAACTTTCACTTTTATTTCTTTTTCCAGGCAAAATAATCGAAATAACACAAATGTGTTATTTGTTTACCCAAAATCACATTTCAGACATGTCTACCAAAATAATATTTTTTGGAATCAGTCCCCTTCCAAACCACAATGTCACTAATAAGGCCAATGTGTCCTAGCTCGGCATTTATAGCCCATGAAGCGATAGTGCGCGTGACAGCATCACATATTATCTCTTGTGAGAACAATGTGACTCAAAACGGAATACGTTGGACACATTAATCTCATTCATTAATTTATGTTTACATAAAATCCAAAGTTTTCATAATTGACAATTATCACTCATTTTCCTCCCGTAACTCTTCGGTGTTGTTTCATTTTTTTAGCAGTCTTCCTAAATTATTTTTTCCCACTTTATGCATTATTTCCCTCTAAATGTTTCTCTTATTTGTTTATGATTTCCTCTTAAAGTGCCAAACCTTACAAGGTTGTCATCTATTATGACTACTTTCTTTGCAAGAAGTGTGATACACTAAAATGTCAAGTAATATAGCTTACACTCAACATAAGTAATTTGAAAATACATGCAACATGTACATACTAGATGACATAAAGAGACATCATTGTCAACATTTAATTATCCTCATACGAATAAGAAATCATTACAAATGTTTGAGTAAAAAATGAAAAAATCTACATAATGAAAGTTAGGAAACAAAGGAACACCCTCATGCTCTACCTATCCTTGTCCTCATGAACATAGGCTTATCAATAGGGAGGGTATGTGCTTCCCCTTATCCATATTCACCAAGTGTGTCAGGTAAATGTATGGCTAATTACCCGCTCCACTGATATCCTTAACCGACCTTTCCTTATCTTTACTCTTTCACCCACATGGTAAATAGGGAGGCTATAGAAGAATTAGGGAATTCATATTTTCATAATCTTTTTGCTACTATCAACAACAACGCCTTACCTGATGCATGTATATATTTAAATATGACATCAAAGTGCTCTGCAATGACAATCACCAATCTGAAAAAAAGGTAGAAACCCTCATCTAAATGGTAGAAATGGTTCATAATCACAATAAGTTATTCATGTAGGCATATGAATCTTCTACCTGCCAACATGTTCTATTGTACTAAACAAATTTAATGCAAATAAAATATAAAATAACACCATAAATATGTATCTAATTGAAGATCAATAGTAATTTTTAGTTTATATATACAAATGTGTCTTAAACCTCTGAAATCATGTTGAATACATGACCCACACAATGCCATAAGAAGTTGAGGAGGAGGGACCACTAGGTACACAAGCTTATACCAACTTACAAATCATTCAGTCTCAAAATCATCTCTAGTTCTAGTGGTGAAACTAGGTATTTGTTGCATGATAGTTGAACCCCATTCATGTAGTTTGTTTTTGTCTACATGAATATATGGGGGGTCTCCTAACAATTTCACTAAGTGCAAACAATTAGATATGGAAAAGGACTAACCACTTATGGTAATTAGGAAAACATAACAATCCAACAACAAGTCATCTAAATTGAGGTGATATTGATGATATGTAATGATAGAACTGGATGAGCCAGTGGGTATGCATGGGGAAGGTATTATGCATCACGGTTTGGCAAGATAAACTAATATGACTTGCCCAGGGAGAAAGCAAAAGGTCAAACTAGAAAGTTCATTTAAACACAGGAAAATGACTATAACATGCAAGCATAGATGTGTAATACATTGCAATGGGGTCAAATGTGTATTATTCTGGTCTATCACTGGCCCCAGGTATCACTATCATTATACCACATGGACTCCAATTTTGGGAGTGGAGAATATAAGATTTACATCTTGGTGGTTCTTGTGTACCTAGATTGGAAGTCATGGGAAGTAGCACTATACTAACAAATGGGGAGTAGAAACACTATAACTATCACTTATAACTATATTCCCACATAGTTCCCTAACCTTATGTTCAAAACTAGGGTTTCTAGGCTAAATATAAATGTAGATGATGATTTAAAATGTTATATATCCAAGTTTTGAACCTCTCTAAGCTTCAATAATTGGTGTTCAATAAGTCATATATATCGGGTGATACAGTTCTTTAAAGTTTGGATGGCGTTGGACCTTTTCTCCTTCATAATATTTGAAGTCAGCCCATAAATACAAATTCATTCATACGGAACAAGGTTTCCCAAAATCCTTTGGAGGAATTTGTCATAATGGTTTTCATGAGAATCAAATTAACATTCTTGAAGTGAGATCCACTCTTATATGTCTTTATGTGGCTCGCTATAGATAATCTTGTGATAAAATTAGGATAAAGATGAAGTTATTGCATAAACTCTAATAAGTATAATGGTCGGTGCACCTATTATGGCACTCATATTGTCATTATTCGTCATAAATCTTAGATGTAGATGATGTGTAAAACTTATTGGTTATTGACACGCTAAAACCGTGCATATGAACTCAAGTGTACGCGTCGAGTAATATAGGTCTATGTGAGGCCCGAGTCAAACTCAGGGAGACGTAGTCTCAGTGACTACTACTAACTACGGTGTGATCAGCTAAGCCGATTGAAAAGTTGGATTTGAGTATAAACAAAAATAAAAGGAAATTAAAAGAAAAATTAAAAGTGGTTGATTTGAATGAGATGGATTCCTTAGGATTACCGATTTCACCACTGGGTCTCGTTATATCTTGTTTCTACTGAATTAACATAGATTTTACTCCTACCCTGGATAGAAAGATTGTAGTCCGAATTGCCCGCTTCCACGTTGCAATTCACTACCAAGATCTAAGCCAATTCCACATATGTAGTAATTTATATCTTAGTCTAGGTGCATTATCAAAGACTCTGGGTTTATTTTCACTAACCATACATTACCTTTCCCAAGGAATGTGTAGGAAAGTGTATAAATTATAGTTTTCCAACCTTTAATCCTCCTTCCAGAGCAATTATCAGTCTATATTCCTAACAATGGTGATCAAGCATAGATAGATCATTCAATTCTACAATTATATATACAGGAATAAAGAGAAACCTATATTAAATCATGTAAAAAATCGATACAACGATTCCCCAGGCTACTCCCGGGTCCTAAGGAAAGGAGGGGTTTAGCCCCATGTGGTTTTCAATTATGAATACATAGAGA
The DNA here is from genome assembly GCA_963693085.1 of Alisma plantago-aquatica. Lineage (NCBI taxonomy): Eukaryota > Viridiplantae > Streptophyta > Magnoliopsida > Alismatales > Alismataceae > Alisma > Alisma plantago-aquatica. Next base: position 1,484,322,796 of record OY856411.1, on the reverse strand, counting down.
GAGAGAATATAAATGTGGGATATATGAAGGAAAATCATGTAACCCCTGGAGAGAAGATGTTTTGGATGATCCTCTATGAGAAACGCATGTTCTGCAGTCTTCTGGCAGCAAAATCGTCTGTTGGAGGTACTTGGATCTCCCGGTTGATGTCCTTCGGCTCCGTACTTCTCTCTCTTCCTTCTCTGACCTTTTTGTGGTGCCACGTGATGTCCCCCTTAGGCCTAGCCATCCCCTTTTTAGGTCATGGCTAACTTACGGTACCACATAATGTGGAACGTCGGATCTGGGCGATCTAATTAGATTGCAGATATCCGGCAAAGTCGATGGCACTGACTTGGTAGTCGGTGGCACCGAGAGCCTCGGGTGCAGTCCTTGCTGTGACGAAGTTAGTACCACTGACTCATGATGGTCGGTGGCACCAAGCTAATGTGCGTACTTTGATCTGCCGCTTTGAACCGATCTCGGTGTCACCGACTCTTCTGTTCTTTTATCGCATGGCCACTATTGCTAACTCAGTGACACTGACTGTGATGGTCGGTGGCATAAACTACCTAAAAAATTCATAAAAATGTGTATAAGACCAGGGAATGCATAAAACAATGTAAATATGATAAAATGAGCATAGTTTGATGTAAACAGAATATACAAGCCAATAATGATGATTTATGCAAATAAGATCAATTACTTGACTAATAAATGCACAAAACGAGTATAAAATAGGCATGTAAAAGTGAATCAAAAACCATAAATCAAACTCCCCTAAGCTTAAACCTTGCTCGTCCTTGAGTAGCAAAACCTTGGATCTGATTGAGATAAGTCAGTTGAAGGACATAAGTGCATAAGGTACATCTAAAAAGTCTCCACCTTTTGGTCCTCATTCCGACCCTCACTGACCACCAAACACTAACTGTCATCTAGGTGACCAGAAACCTCTATAAAACATGGTTGTCCCCCAATCAATGAAAACTATCGGTTAAAGCAGTTAATATGATAGAGTCGTCTGGTTCATACTTGGTGCATCATGTGATTTCCTATCTACGTTGCTCTTTTCTCTACCTATCATATACATGGAAGTAGATCTCCTAATAGATAATGAATGGGGAGAAAATCAACTGAGTGGCCTACCAATGGGAGCAATGGGTAGTTGGAATGGGTGGTTATGGAAGAATAATGAGCGCATAAAATCATTTATGCAATCAAAATTATGATGAACCTATGATGATGAGAATTTATAGAATGCTCCTAATGCCTAATCATTGAGGTGACATGATTCATGCAACTATCATTTCATCTCAACATAAGATGAAATATCTACAAACTACAACATGTACTAATTCTTCTTTATGATCAGGTAGGATTATGCCCTGTCTCCCTCACTTTTTGACACTATACTCAATCTCTCTTTTTTTTCGAGCCCCCTTTCAACATGATAGAATTTCTTTGGGCTTCCACTTGCACTGCACATTTGATTTATGTCAATGTATTTCTTCTTTTTTTTCTTTTAAGGGTATGGGCAATATCAATACCTTCTTATATTAGATAAGAAAGTAGACATGATATTTGCAAGATGATATGCAATGCATATGCAAACTACATGAATAAGATGTTATGAAACTACATGACATGCACCAGAATTTTTGTTGCGCATGTATGTTTTTTTTCATTTTTGTTCTTTTCACTAATGCAAGCAAAAACAAACAACTATTATGCAAGATCTACTATGCAATGCAAATGCAATCAAGAGAAAGAATTATAACAAGTACTCAATCTTCTTCTGGTGGAGTGTAAAGTGAAAGTATATAGTGTGTGAGATCACACGACTAAGAGATAGAACCTTCAGAGAAAACCATGTCCCTCTCTAATGACCTGTGTACAGGGTAATCAAGGGGTTTCTCTCTTAAATTTTAGTTTAAGGTCATGTTAGTGTTTGGTCAATTTAGGCTCAACAACCCTCTCAATCACTTTTTTTAGACATTTAATATGGTCATTTATGTTCTCATGTCCTAGAGCTGACTTACCCAAGCACTTCCTTAGTTATGCAACTCGATTACTCACAAGATAAGCTCACAAAAATTTTGAAATTTGCTCATATATTTTTTTCATTTTTGTGCACCCAACCCAGAGATTGATAAACTCAAATGAAACCATGCATTTACTTCTCCACAAATTACACTAGATAGATTGTGGATCCTACGTAACAGAAAAACTAACAAGAAAACTAATTTTACTGAAATAAAATGCTAAATTGAAAGAAAAACTAAGATAGAAGTTGTTCCAGCACCCCCCTAAGCTTGAACATGACTATGACTTCATAGTAAAAACTCCAACTCAAGAGGTGGAATAGAGATACCCGACTAATATGGTGGAGGTGGTGGCTGGTTGAGGTCCTACGGAGGAAACATCCTCTGGAAGGTCATATCAGAAGAAGGCTTATCCAGTGGCATCAGGTAGCCTCCAAAGATCCCTGGCTCCAGTATTGGTCAAAGAACAGTTGTTGGTAGTTCTCCATCCTCTACAGATGCTTATGCATGTTCTCTTGGTTGGCCAGGAGAAGACGTTCATTCTCGTAGATCGCCTACTGGTTAGTGTACTTCTGACCCTATACATCTTGAATTCCGGCCAAAGATTGAGTCTGCTGTTGTAGATGTGTTTGTATATCCTGCAGCATAGAATACATGCCCGCCATAGAATAAGCTTCCTCTCCTTCTTGAGAGGGTGGTTGTGCAGAAGATGTAGAGGCAGCATAATTTTGTGGACACTTCTATGGAGCAACTTGATGTGTCATAGGAATGGTGGGATCTACCTCCTCCATGTCGTCGCTTGACTCCTCCTCCTCATCAGCATTTCCTTCATCGTCGTCATCCACGTCCGGCCATCTATAGTGCTCAACTTGCCTGATGTTGAATATAGGATCAGGGAGTTGATGCTTGTAGAAGGTGCCACTGACCGAACAGATTGCATAGATGGCATTGTTTTGGACTAAGATAAGACTAGCATGCTTGAAGTGGAGGCGGTCTATGCAAATATTGTGATGCAGCGGCTCAAGAGTAGAGATATCCTGGCCTAAGTGGAGAGCAATGGGGGTGATAAGTCCCCCAAAAAGGATAGGTGTGGTCCTCTTGACATTGCGCTTCACGACATCACATGTGTGAGGAAGAAGGATCCAAATTTGATCGGCCTCCCCTCCAAAAGTTGATATAGAAAGTACAAGTCTGACAGTTGAACCTTCGCTTGCCCTTGAGTTGACTTGGCAAAGAGAGTGTTGGTGAGCATGTGATGTAGCACCTGAACAAAGGGGTGCTCAAGGACCACCAATGAGCTGTGGTGCCAGTTTAACTTATAACCATCTGGCACTGTCATGAGGTCCTTCCATATCGCTTCGAAGTCGACATTCTCAGGCTGGTGGCATGGTACATGAGGCCACTCATAGATGTCGTTGAAGGCGCAAAGGGTAAGGGAGTAGTTGGTATTGTAAAGTAAGAAGTCCACCTTTCCTTCTCTCCACTCACCTTGTGTCAGGCATGCTGGGTTAGGATCAACAAATATCTCCAAAGATGCCAAGAACTCAATCACAATCTCTTTATATGTTGGCCACCCACTGAAGACAGGGTTCACAGACCCTCCATCAAACTCCTGCCCTTCGAGGACAGCTGCCATGTTGTCGTTGAAGCCCATGTCCTCTAATAGCTGTCAGTCTCTGTATCTTGTTGGAGTGAACAGCCTCTTGGAGAGCTCCTCATACACCTTCTGCACTTTTGTCAAAGGGTGGCTGATCTGGGGTCGTGGCGTTAGACCGCCAGGGAGTCCTGCTCACCTTGCCATGACGTTGAAATGATCGGGGAAGGAGGTTGATAAAAGAAGAGCTCGGTGCATCTTATGGATGCTTGGAGTAGTCGCTTGCACTTGGGGAGTAGTGATTCTTGAAGTTGTGAGAAGAAAACAATCCACTACTTTCCTTTTATAGACTTGGCACCGCCCTGATGCGACGAAGTTGGTGGCTCCGACTTTGGGGCGGATCCGTGCCCTCAGTGCATTGATGACCGTTGGTGCACCATCTTGACTTGGCAGATAGTCGACCAGTCGATGGCACCGACTCTGAGCGTACCAGTGCTACCGATCGTCAATTCTTGACGCATCTGGATCGTTGATGAAGGCGCCCACGGATCGTTGCTTTCTTCTTTCGGGGGCACCAAGTCACGAGTCGGTGGTACTGACTCGATCGATAGATTTTTTTTTTGATGCACCGACACACCGACTGAACCTGGAGTGTTAGTCGAGTCAGTGCCACCGACTGGGGTGTCAGTGGTACCGACAGCTTATTAGTTAGCCGCACCCATTGTTTCTGCACTTTCTTTAGACATGTCAGTGGCACCGACTAGGGAGTCGGTAGCACCAACTTTGTTCCAATCGAATTGACCCTCTCACTAACCCGATCTCAGTGCCATCAACTTTGGAGTCGGTGGCACCGACTTTGTCACAGCCTGCACACTTAACAAACAAGTCAAGGTATCATTGTTTACAAAAAAAATGTGGAAAACTAAGTACTACCAAACCAACATAATGTAAAGGAATGAAATGAACGTCCTAATGGTTGGGTTTCCTCCCAACAAGCGTCCTTGTTTAATGTCCTAGGATAGACAAATCCATTCTTGAGATTAATTAGGAGAAATGAATTTCACCTCATGCTCTTTCATATTGAAGTCTTTTCCACAGTAGTGCTTCAATCTTTGGCCATTAACCAAGAAGTATCTCTCTACCTCTTTGATTCTAACTGCTCCATGTGGAAACACTTCTTCTATTACAAATGGTCCACACTATCTAGATCTCAATTTCCTAGGGTGTAATTTCAGCCTTGAATTAAAAAGCAACACATTCTCTCCCGGGTAAAAGACTCTCCTTGATATATGTCGGTCATGTATTTGCTTAGTCGTCTCCTTGTACAATCTTGAATTCTCATAGGCAATCATTCTAATTTCATCAAGCTCATTCAACTCCAGCATTCTTGTCTTACCTGCTTCATCAAGGTCAAAGTTGAGCCTCCTTAATGCCTAATGAGCTTTATGTTCTAACTCCACAGGGATATGACACGCTCGTCCATTGACTAACCTAAAGGGTGTAGCTCCTATTGGTGTTTTATAGGCAGTCCTATAGGCCCATAGCGCATCAACCAACAATTCACTCCAATTTTTTCTACTAGATGACACCGTCTTATCAAGAATCTTTCTGATCTCACGATTGGAAATCTCCACCTGCCCTTGAGTTTTTGGGTGGTAAGGTGTACCCACATGGTGTGTCACTCCATATTTGTTCAAGAGTGCCCCAAATTTATGATTGGTAAAATGAGTTCCCCCATCGCTTATAATCATCCTTGGCACTCCAAACCTATAGAAAATGTGATCCTTAACAAATTTGCATACGACATTAGCTTCATTGGTGTGGGTTGGAATCACTTCCGCCCATTTTGACACATAATCTACAACCAGTAAGATGTAGAGGTTAAAGTTAGAGGACACAAAGGGTCCCATGAAATCAATACCCCATAAATCAAAAACCTCTACTTCTTGAAACACATTCAAAGGCATCTCCTGCCTCTTCAATATGTTACCTGACCGCTGACATGTGTCACACCTACGCACAAAATCATATGCATCTTTGAATAGGGTTGGCCAGTATAAACCGCTATCCAACACCTTTGTGGTTGTCCTAGAACTGGCATGGTGTCCACCTGTAGGTAATGTGTGGCAGTGCTTCAATACACTCTCATACTCGCATTCAGGTACGCACCTTCTCAATATTCCATCCCTGCACTGTCTCAACAAAATAGGATCATTCCAAAAATAATATCACAAAGAATGAAAGAACCTTTTCTTTTCTTGGTACCCCCAATCAGCGGGTAATTCCTTGTTGTTGGCTAAATGGACATCAGTAAATCCCTTTGTTTTGATAATGACAAACATTTCATTCTTGTTGATCTAACGTGCTACTTGAGTGTTGCAGGAAGAAGGTGGATGACAAAGCATTAGGGAAATCTATATGCTTAATGTTTGTATTTTCATAAAATGTAATCAATTTGTAAAAACTTGTACAAACATATAATGTACAAGTACTTAGACTTCATGTAAATCAAGCGTTAGATCTTCCCTAGCTAAACACCAAACTTAGATAGGTCATCCCCTTTAATAGTGTCATATATGCACACTCATACACACACTTAATGCCTTTATTTGAAATATTGAAACAGGGTCAATCTCGGTCGACAAAATCCTCGACGGAGACACTCTCGGTCGACAAACTTCTCAACCGAGAAAAACCCAAGTAGTCGTTAGACACAACTGACAAGGTAGTTGGTAGTTGGAGATGAACATTGCAAACACTTGATCCAGAGATCCTGTCGGTCGACAAAACCTCGACCGAGTAGATATCTCGGTCGACAATTCCTCGATCGAGATGGACTCTGACAGCAACTGCAGAATTAATTAACTAGTCATTACTAAAAGCAACTAAAGTGTACCTAACGGCTAGTTAAGCACTTAGAACCCTCTAGAAAGTGTCTAGAACGTCCTTAAGCCCTTGTAGGTCATTCCTATAAATAGGACATGCCTTAGGACACCTAAAATTACCAATTACACACTTGAGCAATCTTTGAGCATACACTTGCATTGAGCAACCTGTTTGTGAGCAATTGAGCACATTTGCAATTGGCTACTTTTCTCTTGGCTCTAATTTCGTGTCCTATATGCTAGTATCTCCTATCCACAGCAATCACACTTCCATATACATTGGTTAGGAGATCTACACGCTTGATATAGGCAAATCAAGCCTTGTGCTTCAAAGGATAAGTTGTAATTTCCATTTTCCTTTCTTGTTCACTTTCATTGCTTGTACTCTCCTTGCTACTCCTAGGTTGGATGCTGCAGATTGGAGAGGGTCGTGATCCTCTTGGTGAAGAAAGAGACTTTGAACTACTTCAAGAAGGCTGGTGCAACGGGAGGTTACTTTAAAGAGGAAGGCTACTTCAAGGGGGAGCTTGGAGTTACTTCAAGAAGGCTACCTCGAGTTGGTGCACCTACTTCAAAGTGAAGGCTGTTCAAAGGGGTGTAAGAAAGTATTGTATTTTGTGTAATTCCTTGTGAAGGTAATAAAATTAATACTTTTTAAATCCTGGTTGGGTAAGCAACCGGGTAGTGGACTGACTACCTTAGTATTTGCTAAGGTAGGAACCACTCTAAATCCCTTGTCTCCTTCTTGCTTTTTCATTTGTGGTTGTTTGAGTCAAATAATTGTTAAAATAATTTTAAAACCCTATTCACCCCCCCCTCTAGTGGTTTTTCAATTAGTATCAGAGCAGGCTTCAAGGAACCCTAACCAAGTCTTAAAGAATGGGTGATGGGGTACTCAACAACCTTAACCTTGAGGGAACACTTGTGGCTAGGCCTCCTATGTTTGATGGAACAAATTACACCTACTAGAAGAGAAGGATGCAATTTTACTTCCAAGGGATCAGCTGGGATCTATGGAGGATGGTGTCAACCCCCTATGAGTTTCCTCAAGTGGAATATGCGGCTTGGGACACCAATACGGTAAAATCAGCTCAAATGAATGCAAAGGCTGTAAGTATTCTATATTGTTCAATTTCAGTAGGAGAATTCAATAGGATATCAAATTGTGATACAGCCTATGAAATTTGGCATAGACTTTCAATAACTTATGAAGGGACTGTTCAAGTTAAGAATTCTAAGATTAGTATGCTTAAACAAAAGTTTGAACACTTCCGTATGGATCCGAATGAATCTATTAGTGAAATGTATGCAAAATTTTCTTCTACTGTAAATGGTTTGAATGTTTTAGGAAAGGTTGTTCTTGAAGAAGATCAGGTGTCAAAGATCCTTAGATCACTTCCTCCTAAATACAAGCCCAAGGTGACGGCCATTGAAGAAGCAAATGACCTCACACGACTGAGAATGGAACAACTCATTGGCAACCTAGAAGCTCATGAAGCAACCCTAGAAGAGGAAGAAAGAAGAGAACATGAACTTCAACAAGGGAAAAAGAAGGATGTGGCTCTAAAAGCTTCAAAGATTATCACACCAGAAAGTGAGGAGTCAAGTGAAGAAGAAGGAGAAGATGCCTTGATTGTCAATGGTAAGAAATATAAAAGATTTAAATCTAACAAAATTTCTAGTTCCTCTTCTTCTCCTCCTAGGTGCTTTGAGTGTGGAAAGAAAGGACATCTCAAAAATGAATGCCCCAAAACAAAGAAAGGAAAGAAAAGCTCACACAAAAAGAAGGGAGAAATAGCTTACAAAGCTACATGGGATGAGTTAAGTGAGAGTGAAAGTGGAGAAGAAAAGGTAGAATGTCTAATGGCAAGAGAAGATGATGAAGACTCAAAGAGGTAAGCCTTTTTTATCTTCCTAAAGAAGAATTAATCGCTAGTCTACAAGAAGCTCATGATAAATATGTTGACTGCAAAAGAAAACTAAAGAAGGTTACCAAAACAAATGATGAGTTATATGCTAGATTAAATGATCTCTCTTCTAAAAAGAACAACATTGACCTTGAGAACTTGTCTTTGAAAACATCTTTAAATGACTGCACTAGAAAATTACTTACTCTAGAAACAAATGTTGATCTTCTTTCTCAAGAAAAGACTGAATTGTTAGCTAAATTAAATGATTTCAGACTCAACCAATTTTATGTAACCATCTAGACTATGACAATGTTGTAAAAGAAAGAGACTCCCTATTATCTGATTTAGACCAAGAAAAGAAAGACTTACACAAAAAGATGGATGACATTGCAAAACTACAAAGAAACCTCAATGACTTAAGAGGAAAAGACATCCTTAATAACATTCTGAAAATTTCCTCTAGTTTCAATGGAAGACGAGGATTAGGATATGCTCCAAAGAAAAATCAACCAAAAAGAGCTAAAGCATCTAAGACTCAGACTATTTTTGTACCTAAGAATACAATTCTCAGAAAGATAAATGAAGTTGATTCTATTACTTGTAATTTTTGCCTACGTCTTGGAAATTATTCATTTTCTTGCCCTTATAAGACCAAGGAATTCGATTTAGTTTGGGTCCCAAAACCCCAAACTTAGTGGATTTGAATGAAATTTAGTTGAGATATGATCAAATTCTCATTTTTGCATATTATATTGCCTTATCTCAACTTAATAAAAGGTCTCATGTATTATGGTAATTTTCAGAACTGCTATACTGAAACAGAAACTTACTCGGTCGAAGTATTGTCGACCGAAAATATAGTCGGTCGAACTTTTGTCGACCGACCAGATGCTTGTGACAAATTAAAATCTATAGCAACAACTTGAGTAAAACAGCAACTGTTTCGGTCGAAGAAAGGTCGATCGAGACAAAATTCGGTCGAAAAATAGTCGACCGAACAGAACTTCTGTTTGCATCAATTTTAATCTGCAATACAGCAACTTCCTCGATCAACGATTGGTCGACCGAGAGAGGTGTCGGTCGAACGTTTGTCGACCGACTGAAGTTCTGAGTCAGATTTTTATTCAGCCTATAATTAAATGCTTCTAACCATACCGAACCATCACATGGGTACCAAAACCTACATTTTTATGCAGGATTGGGTGGTCGACAGTGGATGTTCCAAACACATGACCGGAAACAAGGATGCATTTCAAACTTTTGAAGAAAAGAAGAGTGTAACAGTCACTTTCGGAGATAATGGTAAAGGTAAAATTGTTGGAATAGGTAACATTGGTACAAACCTTGAAATAAAGAATGTTCTTTTCATTGATGGTTTGCACCATAATTTAATAAGCGTTAGTCAATTATGTGACAGTGGATATGATGTTTTATTTAACAAAAATTGTTGCAAGTTATTAATAGAAAACACTACAAATGTTGTTTATGAAGGTAAACGAATTGGAAACCTTTATATTCATAGACCTAACTCTATGAAATCTGTCGTAGGAAAATGCTTACTTGCAAATGAAAATACTTTCCAACTATGGCATAAAAAGTTAGGACATGCTAGTTCACATGTTATCAAAAAGTTAGTCAAATATGATCTTGTTCGAGGCTTGCCTAATTTATCTTTTGATCAAGTCGAAAATTATGAACCATGTACTTTGGGTAAGCAAACAAAAACCTATTTTAAACCCAAACATGTACTTAGCACCTCTAGATCCTTAGAATTAATTCATATGTATTTATTTGGACCCATGAGGACACAATCTATTGGTGGAAAAAGGTATTGCTTTGTTATTGTTGATGATTATAGTAGATATACATGGGTATATTTTCTCGCAACCAAATATGACAATATTCATGTTTTTATAAAATTTTGTTCTATGATTGAAAATCTATTACAAGACGAAATATGTACCATTAGAAGTGATCATGGTGGAGAATTTGAGAATCATTTATTTGAAGAATTTTACACATCTCAAGGATACACTCACAACTTTTCTGCTCCACGCACTCCACAACAAAATGGTATAGTTGAAAGAAAAAATCGATCACTACAAGAAATGGCTAGAACTATGATGCTCGAACATGACACACCTAAAACTTTTTGGGCTGAAGCTGTAAACACTGCATGCTATGTGTTAAATAGAGTAATTTTTCACTCCTATTTGAAGAAAACACCATATGAAATAATACATACTAAGAAACTTAGAGTTGACTATTTTCATACCTTTGGATCCACATGCTATATCTTAAATAGTAAAGAGGATAGATATAAGTTTGATTCTAAATCACATAAAGCATTCTTTTTGGGATATTCTACCTCTAGAAAAGCATTTAGAGTCTACAACACTATTTCTAGAAAATTTGAGGAATCTATTCATATTTCTTTTCATGAAGAGACAAAATCAGAAAATCTGGAAATGGTTGATTTCACTCATCAATTCGAAAACTTGTCCATACCCAATGATAGTGAGAAAAATACTACAAGCAACAACACAGCTGAGACGCAACCTATACCTAGACTCATTAAGGATCATCCTCAAGAATTAATTATTAGAAATCCTAATGATAAAGTCAAAACTCGTTCTTCTTTTAAGGATGTTGCAAACATGGCCTTTGTTTCTATTATTGAACCTAAGAAGGTATCTGAAGCTCTTAAAGATGACTATTGGATAATAGCAATGCAAGAAGAGTTAAATCAATTCACTAAAAATGATGTATGGGATTTAGTTCCTAAACCACAAAATAAAACCATCATTGGAACTAAATGGGTTTTTAGGAATAAGTTAAATGAGGCAGGGGAAGTAATAAGAAATAAAGCTAGGTTAGTAGCACAAGGATACAATCAATAAGAAGGAATAGACTTTGATGAAACATACGCACCAGTGGAAAGACTTGAAGCTATTAGAATGTTACTAGCTATAGTTGCACACAAAAACATCAAACTCTATCAAATGGATGTAAAAAGCACATTTTTAAATGGAATCATTCAAGAAGAAGTATATGTTGCCCAACCACCTGGTTTTGAAATACCAGAAAAAGGTGATTATGTTTATAAACTTAAGAAAGCACTTTATGGTTTAAAACAAGCACCTAAGAATTGGTATGAAATTCTTAAGACATATCTCTTGGATAATGGTTTTTCTATTGGAAATTCAGATTCTACTTTATTTTTTAAAACATATACATCTAATTTTCTAGTTGTTCAAATATATGTTGATGACATTATTTTTGGAGCTTCAAATGAATCCTTGTTCACACATTTCAGTGACATTATGCAAAAAGAATTTGAAATGAGCCTCATGGGGGAACTAACTTTCTTTCTTGGTTTTCAAATTAAACAAACGCCTGTCGGAATTTTTATAAGCCAAGAAAAGTATACTAAAGAACTCTTAAAACATTTTGGGATGGATCAGTGCAAACATGCTGCTACTCCTATGGCTACCTCTATTAAAATTGATAAGGATGAAAATGGGGAACCCATTGATGATTCCTTATACAGAGCCATGATTGGTAGTTTGCTTTACTTAACCGCTTCAAGACCGGATATCATGTTTTCCGTTGGTCTTTGTGCTTGATTTCAATCACAACTCATGCACTCTCATTTTCAAGCAGTTAAACGGATTCTTCGATACTTAGCCGGCACCATATGTTTTGGTTTATGGTACCCAAAAGGACAATCCTTGGATTTTAAAGCTTATATTGATGCTGATTATGCTGGTTGTCGACTTGACCGCAAGAGCACTAGTGGTGGTTGCTTCTTGTTAGGAAGAGCTTTAGTATCTTGGTTTAGCAAGAAACAAAACACGGTTGCCCTCTCTACAACTGAAGATGAATATATGGCAGCTGGATCTTGTTGTGCTCAAGTACTTTATATGCAACAAGTGTTAAACGATTATGGTTTCACTCTTTCATCTACGCCTATCTTTTGTGACAACACAAGCGCTATAAACTTAGCACACAATCCTATTTTACACAGCCGAGCTAAACATATTGAAATCCGTCATCACTTTTTAAGGGATCATATCTCTAAAAATCATATTTCCCTTCATCATGTTGATACGGAAGATCAATTGGCTGATATTTTTACAAAACCGCTTCCATTAGACCAATTCAACAAAATAAGGAAGCAGCTGCTTATCACTCCTTTAGATGATGTTTTCTATGATATCTGTGCTTCTTAAAAAGGTTCCTATTTGCATCATTTTTGGTTTTTAAATGGACATCTTTTTTCCTTAGGATCTGATGGGACATCTAATTAAGGGGGAGTTTTCTTATTTCAAATGGATATCTTTTTGAAATGACAAAGGGGGAGAAATAAAAATAAATATAAATCATATGTGCAAAACTCAATCAATGAGTTTCATAAACTCTTGGCTTTACATTGAAAGTTGATATATTCCCTAAAAGAATTGGATTTCATGTTCCATAATTCATGGGGAATAATAAGCACACATTTTATAAACAAGAGAAGAAATTCACAAAGTAAACTTCAGGTATGAAACTAAATTTATTTTTAAGAATGAGTTGATATATATTTTGGAAATGTTTGTCATCTTCAAAAAGGGGGAGATTGTTGGCTAAATGGACATCAGTAAATCCCTTTGTTTTGATAATGACAAACATTTCATTCTTGTTGATCTAACGTGCTACTTGAGTATTGCAGGAATAAGTTGGATGACAAATCATCAGGGAAATCTATATGCTTAATGTTTGTATTTTCATGAAATGTAATCAATTTGTAAAAACTTGTACAAACATATAATGTACAAGTACTTAGACTTCATGTAAATCAAGCATTAGATCTTCCCTAGCTAAACACCAAACTTAGATAGGTCATCCCCTTTAATAGTGTCATATATGCACACTCATACACACACATAATGCCTTTATTTGAAACATTGAAACAGGGTCAATCTCGGTCGACAAAATCCTCGACCGAGACACTCTCGATCGACAAACTTCTCGACCGAGAAAGACCCAAGTAGTCGTTAGACACAACTGACAAGGTAGTTGGCAGTTGGAGATGAACGTTGCAAACACTTGATCCAGAGAGCCTGTCGGTCGACAAAACCTCGACCGAGTAGATATCTCGGTCGACAATTCCTTGACTGAGATGGACTCTGACAGCAACTGTAGAATTAATTAACTAGTTGTTGCTAAAAGCAACTAAAGTGTACCTAACGGCTGGTTAAGCACTTAGAACCCTCTAGAAAGTGTCTAGAACGTCCTTAAGCACTTGTAGGTCATTCCTATAAATAGGGCATGCCTTAGGACACCTAAAATTACCAATTACACACTTGAGCAATCTTTGAGCATACACTTGCATTGAGCAACCTGTTTGTGAGCAATTGAGCACATTTGCAATTGGCTACTTTTCTCTTGGCTCTAATTTCGTGTCCTATAGGCTAGTATCTGCTATCCACAGAAATCACACTTCCATATACATTGGTTAGGAGATCTACACGCTTGAAATAGGCAAATCAAGCCTTGTGCTTCAAATGATAAGTTGTAATTTCCATTTTCCTTTCTTGTTCACTTTCATTGCTTGTACTCTCCTTGCTACTCCTAGGTTGGAGGTTGTGGATTGGAGAGGGTCGTGATCTTCTTGGTGAAGAAGGAGACTTGGAACTACTTCAAGAAGGTTGGTGTAATGGGAGGTTACTTCAAAGAGGAAGGCTACTTCAAGGGGGGAGCTTAGAGTTACTTCAAGAAGGCTACCTCGAGTTGGTGCACCTACTTCAAAGAGAAGGTTGTTCAAAGGGGTGTAAGAAAGTATTGTATTTTGTGTAATTCCTTGTGAAGGTAATAAAATTAATACTTTCTAAATCCCGGTTGGGTAAGCAATCGGGTAGTGGACTGACTACCTTAGTATTTGCTAAGGTAGGAACCACTCTAAATCCCTTGTCTCCTTCTTGCTTTTTCATTTGTGGTTGTTTGAGTCAAATAATTGTTAAAATAATTTTAAAACCCTATTCACCCCCCTAGTGGTTTTTCACTTGCAATCTAAATAATTCACGATTTTAGCAAACCAAGGGTCCCTTTTCTTAAGGGTGAACAACTATTCATCAAGGAAAGTCACTAGAATGGTATATTAACATCCTTCTCGTCTACCCTCTACAGTCTAGACAGGTGGTCAGCCACCACATTCTCAATCCCTACTTTAACTTTGGCCTCAATGTCAAACTCATGTAGTAAAAGGATCCATCTTATCAATCTTGGTTTTGCATCCTTCTTCTGCAGTAAGTATTTGATTGTCGCATGATCAGTCCACACCGCTACCTTAGATCCTATAAGATATTGTCTAAATTTCTCAAAAGCAAAGACAATAGCCAATAACTCTTTTTCAGTTGTGGTGTAATTTAGTTGTGCGTCATTAAGTGTTTTAGATGCATAATATATGACCATAGGAACTTTGTCTAAGTGTTACCCTAACACTGCCCCCACAGCATAATCTGATGCATCACACATCAATTCAAACGGTTGGCTCCAATCTGGAGCCTGCACAACTGGTGCGGATATGAGTTTCTCTTTCAAGATTTGAAAAGCTTTTAAACATTTCTCATCAAAATTAAATTCAACATTCTTTTACAAAAGCTCAGACAATGGATTACCGATTTTTGAAAAATGTTTAATAAATCGGCGATAAAATCTGGCATGTCCTAGAAAACTCCTAACTGCGTTCACCAACCTTGGTGGAGGAAGTTTTGAAATCATATCTATCTTAATCAGATCCACCTCCAATCCCTTGCTAGATACCTTGTTTCCAAGCACTATGCCCTTGCTAACCATCATGTGGCATTTTTCCCAATTAAGCACTAAGTGTGTGTCTTCACACCTCTATAAAACCTTATCCAAATTTCTCAAACAATCATCAAAAGATGCCCCATAGACTGAAAAATTGTCCATAAAAACCTCGAGACACTTTTCCACAATATCTGAGAAAATCACCAACATACACCACTGAAAAGTAGCGGGTGCGTTGCACATCCCAAACGGCATGTGGCGGTACGCAAAAGTGTCATAAGGGCAAGTGAAGGTAGACTTCTCCGTATCCTTAGGCTCGATTGAAATCTGATTATAGCCCAAATATCCATCAAGAAAATAAAAGTGGGAGTGACCGGTGAGTCGCTCCAAAAACTGATCAATGAATGACAATGGAAAATGGTCCTTAAGCGAGGCGGTATTCAATTTGTGATACTCAATGCAAACTCACCATCTTGTCACTAATCTAGTGGTTATTTGTTCATTAGATGAGTTTTTAGTGATAGTGATTCCTCCCTTCTTTGGTACTGCATGTGTCGGACTAACCCACATGGAATAAAAAATAGCATAGATTATACATGTCGATAGTAGCTTGAGTACCTCCTTCTTGACTACCTCCATCATGATTGGATTTAAGAGATGCTGAGGTTGAATTACCGGCTTTGCTCCTTCTTCTAGACGAATCTTGTGTTGTCATAATGTAGAAGATCCCCTTCATGTCAGCCATAGTCCACCCAAATGCACCTCGGTGGCTCTTTAGCACAGTATTCAATTGTTCTTCTTCTGATTCACTCAATGATGCAGATATGATAATCGAAAACTTCTCCTCTACAGCTAGAAAAACATACTTTAGATGAGGTGGCAGTGTCTTGAGCTCCAACTCGGGTGGTCTCAAGAGTGAAGAAACCAGTGGTGGTGGTAGCAGTCCCAAGTCCTCAAAGTGCCTTGTGTAATAGCACGATAAAGCCTTCAGTAACCTTGCACATTCTTCTAGTGACCTGCTTTGCAGACAATCATCTATAAGGTTAATTAGACATGCCTCTAGAGGAGGTTGTGGATATATCTGTACTAGAGAGTCTTCGCCATCCTCATCCACTGTGGATAAACCCAATTCCTCATGTTCATCATCTGGATACCCTACTGCCCTGGCAAGTGGGACCACCTTAGTGTTTTCCATGATGTCCACAGCTAGTGAACCCTTGTCCACCTTTGTCATCACAAGTGCCATGTCCAAAAATGGTTTTCCCAAGAACAAAGAGATATTGCTATCCATGTGCTTCATCATATTGCATTGCTTTGAGCATTTGGTGACTTCGAATTATCTGGCATAGTGATCTCAAACATATCATCCTTAATTCCCATAGTCAAACAACCTCTACCCATATCCAAGATCATATCAGTTGTTTCTTGGAAGGGTCTTCCTAATAAAATCTTGTTTCCATGGTCATATTGCATCTTCATCACAATGAAATCTACAGGGAAAACAAAATGGTCCACCTTGACAAGTACATCCTCACAAATACCATAAGGTTTCACCACTAAGTTGTCTTCCAATTGGATTGTCATGCTGCTCTTCCTAGATGTTTTAAGACCTAGATTCCTGAAGGTAGATAAGGGCATCAAGTTGATACTCACCCCAGAATCACAGAGTGCCTCCCCAAACTTTATTTTCTCGATGTAACACGTGATGTTAAAGCAGTCGGGATCATGTCTCTTTGGTGGTAGTGTACCTAAAATGAAGGCACTAACCTGCTCTCTCAGTACAACTACCTCAAAATCTGGGATCTTCCTCTTCTTATTGATGATATCCTTTAGAAATTTACCATATGATGGTATTTTCTCAATTGCCTCAATCAACGGTATGTTCACGAAAAGCTTCCTAAAGCTATCTAGAAATCTCTTCAATTGTTGATCCATCTTTGTTGCCTTCAAGATGTTAGGATATGGAACTGGTACCGTCTGTGTCCTCTGATTGGGTGGCACATATGAAGCCCTCTTTTCCACTTCAGCTTCTTGATTCTGCTCTTCCCTTGTGTTGCCTACCTCGACTTCTACTTGTGTTGGCTCTGCCACTGGGTCACCACTGTCAGTAGGCTTGGTCACCTTAGTCTCCATGGTCTTTGGAGTCAACATCTTCTTCCCACTTCTCGGTAGTATGGCCTTGACCTACTGGTTTCCTGTTAGAGTGTATGAACGCAAGTGTACGCGTCGAGTAATATAGGCCTATGTGAGGCCCAAGTCGAACTCAGGGAGACGTAGTCTCAATGACTACTACTAACTACAGTGCGATCAGCTAAGCCGATTAAAAAGTTGGATTTGAGTTTAAACAAAAATAAAAGGAAATTAAATGAAAAATTAAAAGTGGTTGATTCAAATGAGATGGATTCCTTAGGATTACCAATTTCACCATGGGGTCTCGTTATATCATATTTCTATCGAATTAACATAGATTTTACTCCTACCCTGGATAGAAAACTTGTACTCAGAATTGCCTACTTCCACGGTGCAATTCACTACCGAGATCTAAGCCAATTCCATGTATGTAGTAATTTATATCTTAGTCTAGGTGCATTATCAAAGACTCTAGGTTTCTTTCCACTAACTGTATGTTACCTTTCCCAAGGAATGCGCAGGAAAGTGTAAGAAATGGTTTTCCAACCTTTAATCCTCCTTCCAGAGCAATTATCAGTCTATAATCCTACCAATGGTGATGAAGCATAGATAGTTCATTCAATTCAACAATTATATATCCAAGAATAAAGAGAAATCTATATTAAATCATGTAAAAAGTTGATACAACGATTCCCCGGGCTACTCCCAGGTCCTAAGGAAAGGAGGGGTTTAGCCCTGCATGGTTTTCAGTTACGAATACATAGAGAGAGCAGCAAAACATAGGAAACATGAAGGAAATTTGTGTAACCCCTGGAGAGAAGATGTTATGGATAATCCTCCTCGAGAAACGCACGTTGTGTAGTCTTACAAAAGCAAAATTGTCTGTTGAAGGTGCTCGGATCTCCTAGTTGACGTCCTTTGGCTCCGTTCTTCTCTCTCTCCCTTCTATGACCTTCATGCAGTGCAACATGATGTCCCCCTTAGGTCAGGACATCCCCTTTTTAGGTCATGGCCAACTTATAGTACCACATAACATGGACCGTCAGATCTAGGTGATCTAATTAGATTGTTGATCTCCGGCAAAGTTGGTGGCACCGACTTGGTAGTCGGTGGCACTGACAGCCTCAGGTGTGGTCCTTGCTGTGGCGAAGTCGGTACCACCGACTCGTGATGGTCGGTGGCACCGAGTTGATGTTCGTACTTTGAACTACTACTTTGAACCGATCTCGGTGGCACCGACTCTTCTAGTCTTTTATCACCTAGCCACTACTGCTAACTTGGTGGCACCGACTGTGATGGTTGGTGGCACTAATTTTTCATTGTACATAAACTACTTGAAAAATTCATAAAAATGTGTATAAGGCTGGGGAATGCATAAAACAATGTAAATATGATAAAATGAGCATAGTTTGATGCAAACAGAATATACAAGCTAATAATGATGATTTATACAAATAAGATCAATTAATTGACTAATAAATGCACAAAACGAGTATAAAATAGGCTTGTAAAAGTGACTCAAAACCCGTGCATCAGTATGTAAGACATATGCAAGGTTATAATAGGTGCCCACAATGTGTATGGTCATTTGCACATAAGGGTTTTTGTGTTGGAGGTTAGGTTCGTGTGCAACTTATTGGTGGTTTCATCCAATAAAGGTACTCTATGATGTGGGTCATGTTAGCAAGACATCTTCTATTTGAGTTCATTAGTGTGACCCTAATCATGAAAGAAACTAGAATAATACTCAAACAACTCATGGGTAATGATAAATTTTCATGATTTGGAACCATTTTATATGTCTAATCATATATTCTATAAAAAATCTTCTGGTCTACATGTTTATGTTGCATTGTATTGAAATGTCCTTTTATTCCCTAGTATCCTTTAGGACGTATCTCATATACATAAGAGGTTTGTAGTACTTTCTTGCAATCATTAGTGCATTTACAGTCAATCCAAGTAACTAAGATTACATTCGTAGTTTATATACGATTTTGGTCTGACTTTAACATGTAAAGATCGCACATTACAATTGCTATTATTGTTGGATCCTAGATGGGTGATTAGAGCTGAAAACACTTAAACAAAATTCATTAAACCTTCAAGATATATGATAAGATAAGGTTGCTAAATAGGTAATTTGAGTGCAACTAAAACATACATATCAAGGGAGAGAGAGATTGAACATGCACCAATTAGACAAGCTATTTAGAGTGGTTCCACACTTCAAACTAGAAGTGTGTCAGTCCACTTGCCTAGAGAGATCAACCTCTAGGACTTCCAAACTATTGCACTCTTATATTCATTTATAAGACTTACAGTACATGAACAACCAAAGGACTTACCTATCCAATACAATGAGTCTTCAACCTTACCAAGGGCTTACCCACTTTGCAAGAGTCTTCTGCCTTTCTTCCAAGGACTTACCTACTCTTACCCAAGTATTCATCCTTGCAGGAATTACCCACTCTTCTTGGATCTTCCGCCTTTGACTTCACCTTCACTCGGAGAAGCTTCCACCAAGGACTTACCCACTTGAGCAAGGAGTCTTCTGCCTTCACCAAGGGCTTACCCACTCTAGCTCCAAGTCTTCAGCCTTGATCTTCACCAAGGGACTCCTTCCCTTGTTCTTCTTCACCTCTCTTAGACAAGAGAGAGAACCTTCATCTTCATGATTGAAATGAGAGATGGGGAGGTGGTGGAAGTGAGAGCCTCACAAGATATACATGTAGGACTAGCACTCTTACAGATTTCCTACTCACTCTAATGGATGTAGCAAGTGATTAATCTTAGAGAGAGAGGAGGCTGTAGGAAGCACTCAACTATAGAATAGGAGCCTCACATAGATTTTGCAATGAATGCTCAACCTTGGAATGAATCCCAAGGGGTCCTATTTATAGCTGGGGATGCCTCTTAGCCTTTGGGAACACTTGTGAATGAAAACTAGCCATTTTGTGGCTTGCAACGGATCTATTTTCACTTGTTGCAACTCCGCAATGGCTAGAAACACTTTTCTGCACTTTTCCGTACAGTGCAATCGGTCGAGTTTCTATAAGGGTAACTTGACCGATAGAGTAAAAGACAAAGCTGATATTCAGACCATCGGTCGAGTTTGTATTGAGAAAACTCGACCGACCAATGAAAATCGATTTGGTCAGTTACTCCATCGGTCGAGTTTTGTGTAAACACAACTCGACCGATGCAATCTTTAGAAAATTGATCAAGGATGATCGGTCGAGTTTTCAGGCTGGGAAACTCGACCGACAAAGTGTCTGTAATCAATTTTCAAAGTTGCATCAAAAGTGCTCTAATATTCGATCTAAGTGTTCCTGATATTTTTCTAAGCTTAATTATAAGTCATACAATCATTACAAGTGATTTACAACATGATTCTAATGGATATACATCATATTACAAAAATGTGCACTTGTATTGACTTTGACTTGTCTTTTCTCCAATTTGATACGCGCAAGTTAGGGCAATTGGAGTGTGTCCATACCTAATCTGAAATCACTCAAGTAGAAGCATTAGACACCAATATGTGGAATGGTTAGTCGTCATCAAAACACGGGTTTAATCAATTTAGATGTGAGTTAACATTGACCGAATTGACCTTGAGTCAACAATCTCCCCCTTTTTGAAGATGACAAACCATTCCATAAATGTATTGAAAGCTTTTAAGTAAAATCATACCTTTGGAGAAACCTAGGGGTTTCAATAGAATTGAGTTCATATGCTCCCCCTCAATTGATGCACATGGAGTTTTCATACTCTCCCTCAATTGATGCTATTTCTCCTGCATGGTTAGCTTTCACAAAATTTATAGAATATTATGTCTTCTACTCATATATGTTCTACACATATATGTCTTCTCCCATTTACCTTCTCCCCTTTATATGGACATGCTTCTCTTCTTCATGTAAGACATGCCTTCTTCCTATTTTAAAAGAAGACATACCTTTCTCCCCCCTTTGTCATTTCAAAAAGTGGGGTTATGAAGAAATAAGAAACATCACTTGTTAAAGAGAAAGGAGATAACAAACAAGAAAAAATATATAAGGAGAGTAGAAGAGCACAGATAGGGGCTTGTCTAAGCATAGAAAGAAAAGCAAGTTAAAGCATATACTTGAACATCCCAAAAAGCAAGATAAAGTGTTGCAGAAAAATAATAAATCACAATGTTGACCCTCAAGATGACGGAATTTGACCAAAAATCATCAGAGCTCATCGTGAAGCATGAGTCTTTCTTAGAAGGTTGTTTCTACATGAAAAACACTAGCCTTGCACCAAAAGCTGAAACTGGAGCAAAATCTGCATAAAAACCAAAAATACTCCAATTTCTACATATAATGTAGATCTATGTACCCTGCATCACAATGTTATGCAAGCAACTCAAGATAATAGATATGCAATTCAAGGAACAATCTTGAGCATGTATGAGACAAGATACAAGCATAGCATATAGATGAGCAAAGATGTCAATTATAAATAGGGTTAGAACTACATGTATATGAACTACTAGTAGATGTTATCACAAGTTAGGACTACTAGTAGGATCTAGATCATAGCAAGAGATACCAAAAGATACACAAGATAAATCATGGCTATGAGTAGATGAAGAGATATATCCAAACAAAGAGATATGCAATTTTAGAAGCATGAAAGGATATAACTCACTAGATATGCATCCTTACCGTAAGATGATTACCACTAAGAACCTCAAGGTTGTATCAAAACAAGATATACACCTAGATAGATGTAGCAAGTTAGAGTACAACGGAAGCAATTTAAGACACAACTAAGAGATCCAGAGAGTTCATCATCAAAACCTGCAAAACAACTCAAAACAAATACTTGCACGATATAGATATACCAATTTAGAGCAATTAGAGAGATAGAGTTGTAAGAAAAATAGGAAATTTAGAACATGACAATATGCATATATAAAGGTACCAAAGGAGTGCCAAAGAATAAGGCTATTGGTTGAGAAAATCTAGTTGAGAGGGAAATTCTCAATCAAGAAGCCAGATGTATATTCTATGCACAGTGTTATCGGTCGAGTTCTGTGCATTGACAACTCGATCGATGACAACTGTTGGCAACACCCATTGGTGCCTGTCGGTCGAGTTTCAAACAGGACAAACTCAACCGACAGACCAGCTGTAAAAAAGCACATATATTTTATAAAAACATATTTAAAGGCATGCTAAATATACAAACCATGTCCAAACATGTCTAAGCAAGTTAGTAATGCACTATAGAAGCATTAGAAATAGTTTTTGAGTAAGAGTGTGAAGAGAATCACAAAATACCACTTTTGACTCAAAACCATATGTATAGTGCACACCATCTTGACAAAACAAGTTAGGATTGGTTATAAGAAAGACCTTTGTTCTTACCAATCCTTTTTCCACTTGTTGTCACCCTCTACACATCTCACCTTTCTTCTTTCATGTGGATTGAGAAGTCAATTTGCAATTCAATAGCTCAAGTCAATCCATTTGCAAGTACCTACAAGAAGAAAGATGAAATGGTCCCCAATCATATATTTGGGTCCGGAGGGGTTAGCTTAGCAACCCAAGTCCTATTGCTCTTGGGTGCTTTCCTAAAAGGACAACAATTAGAATAATGACCAAAATCATTGCAATAGTTGCATGTGCCCGTAGTCTTGGAACTAGAGGATTCTCCATGGAAGATTGGAGGTCATTTATCTTTATTGTTCCTTTGGCTACAGTCAAGTCCAATGCCATCTCTACCCATTTGTTTGGTAGTATGGTCTAGGATTTGATTAAGATTCCTTTTATCACCTAAGAATCTTTGCAAAGAAGATCTCAAACTATGATTGTCATGCATAAGAGAAGTAAAGGTAAAACACAATAGATTCATATCATCTCTAGCATGCACAAGATAGATTTCTAAGAAAACATCTTTAGTCATATAAGAATCTTTATCACAAGACAGAGCATCAAAAACTTTCTCTCTATAAGAAAAGATAGTATGAGGGTCAAGAGCAATTACACTACTATGCAAGGAAGCAAGTTCATATGCAAGACAAGTAATCTTTGAAGGATAAACTTTATCTACACATTTTATTCCTTGCAAAGTAATCTCTTGACTCTCATAAGCATATTTAAGAGCATAAGAAACAATAGAGAGAGAAACAATAGTAGTAGCAAGCTCTATATATGAAATAGTCATAGAAGGTTGAGATTCTAAAAACTTAATGTTATCAAGAAAGCTAGAATTCACAAATTTAAGAGCATTTAGTTGACTAAGATAAGCATTTGTTTGAATATCAACACTTGAATTTACCTCATTTAAATCTTCAATTGAGCTTGTCATGAGGGCGCAATGGCATCTTCCATCTTCACATTCACTAGATCTTCCACTAGTGCTTTCATTTGTTGACGGAGCCTTTATGATCCCTTTTTCTCTCTTGTTTCCTTCTATTGCTCTCTTTGAAGGTTTCCCATATTCATAATCACCCATATCCTCCTACTTGTGAAAATATGCTTGGAGAAGACCCGCTCTGATACCAATTGTTGGATCCTAGATAGGTGATTAGATGCTCTAGAGGGGGGTGAATAGAGCTGAAAACACTTCAACAAAATTCATTAAACCTTCAAGATATATGATAAGATAAGGTTGCTAAATAGGTAATTTGAGTGCAACTAAAACATACATAGAAAGGGAGAGAGAGATTGAACATGTACCAATTAGACAAGCTATTTAGAGTGGTTCCACACTTCAAACTAGAAGTGTGTCTGTCCACTTGCCTAGAGAGGTCAACCTCTAGGACTTCCAAACTATTGCACTCTTATATTCATTTATAAGACTTACAGTACATTAACAACCAAAGGACTTACCTATCCAATACAATGAGTCTTCAACCTTACCAAGGACTTACCCACTTTGCAAGAGTCTTCCTCCTTTCTTCCAAGGACTTACCTACTCTTGCCCAAGTCTTCATCCTTGCAGGAATTACCCACTCTTCTTGGATCTTCCGCCTTTGACTTCACCTTCACTCAGAGAAGCTTTCACCAAGGACTTACCCACTTGAGCAAGGAGTCTTCTGCCTTCACCAAGGGCTTACCCACTTTAGCTCCAAGTCTTCAACCTTGATCTTCACCAAGGGACTCCTTCCCTTGTTCTTCTTCACCTCTCTTGGACAAGAGAGAGAACCTTCATCTTCATGATTGAAATGAGAGATGGGGAGGTGGTGGAAGTGAGAGCCTCACAAAATATACATGTAGGACTAGCTCTCTTACAGATTTCCTACTCACTCTAATGGATGTAGCAAGTGATTATTCTTAGAGAGAGAGGAGGCTGTAGGAAGCACTCAACTATAGAATAGGAGCCTCACATAGATTTTGCAATGAATGCTCAACCTTGGAATGAAGCCCAAGGGGTCTTATTTATAGCTGGGGATGCTTCTTAGCCTTTGGGAACACTTGTGAACGAAAACTATCCGTTTTGTGGCTTGCAACGGATCTATTTTCACTTTTTGCAACTCCACAATGGCTAGAAACACTTTTCTGCACTTTTCCGTACAGTGCAATCGGTCGAGTTTCTATAAGGGTAACTTGACTGATAGAGTAAAAGACAAAGCCGATATTCAGACCATCGGTCGAGTTTGTCTTGAGAAAAAACTCGACCAACCAATGAAAATCGATTTGGTCAGTTACTCCATCGGTCGAGTTCTGTGTAAACACAACTCGACCGATGCAATCTTCAGAAAATTGATCAAGGATGATTGCTCGAGTTTTCAGGCTGGGAAACTCGACCGACAAAGTGCATGTAATCAATTTTCAAAGTTGCATCAAAAGTGCTCTAATATTCGATCTAAGTGTTCCTGATATTTTTTTAAGCTTAATTACAAGTCATACAATCATTACAAGTGATTTACAACATGATTCTAATGGATATACATCATATTACAAAAACGTGCACTTGTATTGACTTTGACTTGTCTTTTCTCCAATTTGATACGCGCAAGTTAGAGCAATTGGAGTGTGTCCATACCTAATCTGAAATCACTCAAGTAGAACCATTAGACACCAATATGTGGAATGGTTAGTCATCATCAAAACACGGGTTTAATCAATTTAGATGTGAGTTAACATTGACCTAATTGACCTTGAGTCAACGATCTCCCCCTTTTTGAAGATGACAAACCATTCCATAAATGTATTGAAATCTTTTAAGTAAAATCATACCTTTGGAGAAACCTAGGGGTTTCAATAGAATTGAGTTCATATGCTCCCCCTCAATTGATGCACATGGAGTTTTCATACTCTCCCTCAATTGATGCTATTTCTCCTGCATGGTTAGCTTTCACAACATTTATAGAATACTATGTCCTCTACTCATATATGTTCTACACATATATGTCTTCTCCCATTTACCTTCTCCCCTTTATATGGACATGTTTCTCTTCTTCATGTAAGACATGCCTTCTTCCTATTTTAAAAGAAGACATACCTTTCTCCCCCTTTGTCATTTCAAAAAGTGGGGTTATGAAGAAATAAGAAACATCACTTGTTAAAGAGAAAGGAGATAACAAACAAGAAAAAATATATAAGGAGAGTAGAAGAGCACAGATAGGGGCTTGTCCAAGCATAGAAAGAAAAGCAAGTTAAAGGATATACTTGAACATCCCAAAAAGCAAGATAAAGTGTTGTAGAAAAATAATAAATCGCAATGTTGACCCTCAAGATGACGGAATTTGACCAAAAATCATCAGAGCTCATCATGAAGAATGAGTCTTGCTTAGAAGGTTGTTTCTACATGAAAAACACTAGCCTTGCACCAAAAGCTGAAACTGGACCAAAATCTGCAGAAAAACCAAAAATACTCCAATTTCTACATATAATGTAGATCTATGTACCCTGCATCACAATGTTATGCAAGCAACTCAAGATAATAGATATGCAATTCAAGGAACAATCTTGAGCATGTATGAGACAAGATACAAGCATAGCATATAGATGAGCAAAGATGTCAATTATAAATAGGGTTAGAACTACATGTATATGAACTACTAGTAGATGTTATCACAAGTTAGGACTACTAGTAGGATCTAGATCATAGCAAGAGATACCAAAAGATACACAAGATAAATCATGGCTATGAGTAGATGAAGAGATATATCCAAACAAAGAGATATGCAATTTTAGAAGCATGAAAGGGTATAACTCACTAGATATGCATCCTTACTATAAGATGATTACCACTAAGAACCTCAAGGTTGTATCAAAACAAGATATACACCTAGATAGATGTAGCAAGTTAGAGTACAACGGAAGCAATTTAAGACACAACCAAAGGATCCAGAGAGTTCATCATCAAAACCTGCAAAACAACTCAAAACAAATACTTGCACGATATAGATATACCAATTTAGAGCAATTAGAGAGATAGAGTTGTAAGCAAAATAGGAAATTTAAAACATGACAATATGCATATATAAAGGTACCAAAGGAGTGCCAAAGAATAAGGCTATTGGTTGAAAAAATCTAGTTGAGAGGGAAATTCTCATTCAAGAAGCCAAATGTATATTCTATGTACAGTGTTATCGGTCGAGTTCTGTGCATTGACAACTCGATCGATGACAGCTGTTGGCAACACCCATTGGTGCCAATCGGTCGAGTTTCAAACAGGACAAACTCAACCGACAGACCAGCTGTCAAAAAGCACATATATTTTATAAAAATATATTTAAAGGCTTGCTAAATATACAAACCATGTCCAAACATGTCTAAGCAAGTTAGTAATTCACTATAGAAGCATTAGAAATAGTTTTTGAGTAAGAGTGTGAAGAGAATCACAAAATACCACTTTTGACTCAAAAACCATATGTATAGTGCACACCATCTTGACAAAACAAGTTAGGATTGGTTATAAGAAAGAAAAAACATTACCTTTGTTCTTACCAATCCTTTTTCCACTTGTTGTCACCCTATACACATCTCACCTTTCTTCTTTCATGTGGATTGAGAAGTCAATTTGCAATTCAATAGCTCAAGTCAATCCATTTGCAAGTACCTACAAGAAGAAAGATAAAATGGTCCCCAATCATATATTTGGGTCCGGAGGGGTTAGCTTAGCAACCCAAGTCCTATTGCTCTTGGGTGCTTTCCTAAAAGGACAACAATTAGAATAATGACCAAAATCATTGCAATAGTTGCATGTGCGCGTAGTCTTGGAACTAGAGGATTCTCCATGGAAGATTGGAGGTCCTTTATCTTTATTGTTCCTTTGGCTACAGTCAAGTCCAATGCCATCTCTACCCATTTGTTTGGTAGTATGGTCTAGGATTTGATTAAGATTCTTTTTATCACCTAAGAATCTTTGCAAAGAAGATCTCAAACTATGATTGTCATGCATAAGAGAAGTAAAGGTAAAACATAATAGATTCATATCATCTCTAGCATGCACAAGATAGATTTCTAAGCAAACATCTTTAGTCATATAAGAATCTTTATCACAAGACAGAGCATCAAAAACTTTCTCTCTATAAGAAAAGATAGTATGAGGGTCAAGAGAAATTATACTACTATGCAAGGAAGAAAGTTCATATGCAAGACAAGTAATCTTTGAAGGATAAACTTTATCTACACATTTTATTCCTTGCAAAGTAAGCTCTTAACTCTCATAAGCATATTTAAGAGCATAAGAAACAATAGAGAGAGAAACAATAGTAGTAGCAAGCTCTATATATGAAATAGTCATAGAAGGTTGAGATTCTAAAAACTTAATATTATCAAGAAAGCTAGAATTCACAAATTTAAGAGCATTTAGTTGACTAAGATAAGCATTTGTTTGAATCTCAACACTTGAATTTACCTCATTTAAATCTTCAATTGAGCTTGTCATGAGGGCGTAATGGCATCTTCCATCTTCACATTCACTAGATCTTCCACTAGTGCTTTCATTTGTTGATGGAGCCTTTGTGATCCCTTTTTCTCTCTTTTTTCCTTCTATTGCTCTCTTTGAAGGTTTCCCATATTCATAATCACCCATATTCTCCTACTTGTGGAAATATGTTTGGAAAAGACCCGCTCTGATACCAATTGTTGGATCCTAGATGGGTGATTAGATGCTCTAGAGGGAGGTGAATAGAACTGAAAATACTTAAACAAAATTCATTAAACCTTCAAGATATATGATAAGATAAGGTTGCTAAATAGGTAATTTGAGTGCAACTAAAACATACATAGCAAGGGAGAGAGAGATTGAACATGCACCAATTAGACAAGCTATTTAGAGTGATTCCACACTTCAAACTAGAAGTGTGTCTGTCCACTTTCCTAGAGAGGTCAACCTCTAGGACTTCCAAACTATTTTGCACTCTTATATTCATTTATAAGACTTACAATACATGACCAACTAAAGGACTTACCTATCCAATACAATGAGTTTCAACCTTACCAAGGACTTACCCACTTTGCAAGAGTATTCCGCCTTTCTTCCAAGGACTTATCTACTCTTGCCCAAGTCTTCATCTTTGCAGGAATTACCCACTCTTCTTGGATCTTCCGCCTTTGACTTCACCTTCACTCGGAGAAGCTTCCACCAAGGACTTACCCACTTGAGCAAGGAGTCTTCTGCTTTCACCAAGTGCTTACCCACTCTAGCTCCAAGTCTTCAGCCTTGATCTTCACCAAGGGACTCCTTCCCTTGTTCTTCTTCACCTCTTTTGGACAAGAGAGAGAACCTTCATCTTCATGATTGAAATGAGAGATGGGGAGGTGGTGGAAGTGTGAGCCTCACAAGATATACATGTAGGACTAGCTCTCTTACAGATTTCGTACTCACTCTAATGGATGTAGCAAGTGATTAATCTTAGAGAGAGAGAGGAGGCTGTAGGAATCACTCAACTATAGAATATGAGCCTCACATAGATTTTGCAATGAATGCTCAACCTTGGAATGAAGCCCAAGGGGTCCTATTTATAGCTGGGGATGCCTCTTAGCCTTTGGGAACACTTGTGAACGAAAACTAGTCGTTTTGTGGCTTGCAACGGATATATTTTCACTTGTTGCAACTCCACAATGGCTAGAAACACTTTTCTGTACTTTTTTGTATAGTGCAATCGGTCGAGTTTCTATAAGGGTAACTTGACCGATAGAGTAAAAGACAAAGCCGATATTCAGACCATCGGTCGAGTTTGTATTGAGAAAACTCGACCGACCAATGAAAATCGATTTGGTCAGTTACTCCATCGGTCGAGTTCTGTGTAAACACAACTCGACCGATGCAATCTTTAGAAAATTGATCAAGGATGATCGGTCGAGTTTTCAGGCTGGGAAACTCGACCGACAAAGTGCTTGTAATCAATTTCAAAGTTGCATCAAAAGTGATCTAATATTCGATCTAAGTGTTCCTGATATTTTTCTAAGCTTAATTACAAGTCATACAATCATTACAAGTGATTTACAACATGATTCTAATGGATATACATCATATTACAAAAATGTGCACTTGTATTGACTTTGAATTGTCTTTTCTCCAATTTGATACGCACAAGTTAGG
The DNA here is from genome assembly GCA_963693085.1 of Alisma plantago-aquatica. NCBI lineage: Eukaryota > Viridiplantae > Streptophyta > Magnoliopsida > Alismatales > Alismataceae > Alisma > Alisma plantago-aquatica. The sequence continues at coordinate 1,484,292,924 of OY856411.1, read as the reverse complement.
GCAATTGGAGTGTGTTTATACCTAATTTGAAATCACTCAAGTAGAAGCATTAGACACCAATATGTGGAATGGTTAGTCATCATCAAAACACGCGTTTCGTCAATTTAGACGTGAGTTAACATTGACCTAATTGACCTTGAGTCAACAATTATTTGATTGAATATTGTGGATTTTACAAAAGAATATACATTTGAATGAATCTAGATATAAATGAAAATAAATCATCAATTTGGGAAGACCAAAAATAGGTTGCCATTATTTTTCTCCTCTCAAGATGAGTTGTAAAGTATGGTTGGTGAATCCACCCATTGCTAGTAGTGGCGACTTGACACTAATTGAAAAAGAACTTTTGTGAATTATTGTTATCATTGTAGATATTTGATAGTATTTGAATTGATCATGATTAGACTAATGGACGTAATCAAATCATTTCAAATTGTTAAAGTTTCTTTGCTCAATAAGTCTTATGATTGTTGTTACCTTACTAAGACATAAATATTTACTAAGACATAAATATTTCACTAAAATACATGCAACATGTACATACTAGCTGACATACAGAGACATCATTGTCAACATTTAATATTCCTCATAAGAATAAGAAATCATTACAATTGTTTGAGTAAAAAAAATGAAAAAGTCTACATAATGAAAGTTAGGAGACAAAGGAACACACTCATGCTCTACCTATCCTTGTCCTCATCAACGTAGGCTTATCAATAGGGAAGGTATAGGGAAGGTATGTGCTTCCCCTTATCCATATTCACCAAGTGTGTCGGGTAAATGTATGGCTAATTACCCGCTCCACTGATATCCTTACCCTTTCCTTATCTTTACTCTTTCACCCACATGGTAAATAGGGAGGCTATAGAAGAATTAGGGAATTCATATTTGCATAATTTTTTTGCTACTATCAACAACGTCTTACCTGATGCATGTATATATTTAAATATGACATCAAAGTGCTCTCCAATGACAACCACCAATCTGAAAAAAAGGTAGAAACCCTCATCTAAATGGTAGAAGTGGTTCATAATCTTGCAAACTTGTTGGACCAAATTTCCACTTGGGTGTGTGTGTGTGTGTGTGTTATCAATGCAGTCAGCTTTGACTTGAGTATGAAATATAGGATTCACAGTTTTTACCTATGTTTCAACGAGATAGTTCTTTGTGACAATAGTTCGAAATAGCCAGAACTTTCACAGTATAACTATGCCCCGCATCCATATGAGGCATCTTTTACATATATACGAAGCTGCAGATTGGAATAGAAAGAACAATGTCAATTTGTAGCACAAATACGAATCTGTTCCAGCAAATATAACAAAGTAGATATCAAAAAGAAAATGTCTACGAAACATGTATCCAACGTGTATAAGATTCAGATTTAGTTCACTGTTACAACCAAACTGGTATAATTTGCTAGCACATAAGAGGCCGAGAAAGGTAGATGCTAATAATTTGTATGGGTGGATGCTCATAGACTATGGCTTCAATCAAGAGCAGAATGATATTTTTTATCACATTTCAAGCAAAATGCTTCACTAGATATTTGAAACGCCGTCAATGTTTCGAACAAAAAGAAAAACGTTGTAGGAGCTTGTGACTGACAGTGATAGCTCTTAAGTTCAGGAGCACGAGACAGAAAGCAGTCTGAACATTGCGATATTAGAAGAAGATATTCAGTATCCTTGAACTATGTCAAAAATACAATTTCTATGTAAAGATGAGAAACGCAAAGCTCAAAATGATGAAACTTTGATACAATTGGTAAACGGCATCGACACAGCAGAGCATATCTCGGACAATATGGGTTTTGTTCTTTTGCAAGTAACATTTTCCAGTCCTGTAGTACCAATTATATTCGTACAAAATAAACATCAGACCAAGATAAATGCAAACTGAAACAAAGGAAACCCATAAGTTGTGAACAAACAAGCAGTTTCTATTAACCATTTCGTGAGTTACATTTTTCAACCTTGCTCGAGCAGAGCAACAGGACACCGAAACGTAACAATCACTCATGTTCAAGAGCTTGTGAACTTGGTGACGGCCTTGGTGCCCTCAGACACGGCATGCTTGGCAAGCTCCCCTGGAAGGACGAGACGGACGGCGGTCTGAATCTCCCTGGACGTGATGGTGGGCTTCTTGTTGTACCTGGCGAGCTTAGCGGACTCTCCAGCGAGCTTCTCGAAGATGTCGTTGATGAAGGAGTTCATGATGCCCATGGCCTTGCTGGAGATACCAATGTCTGGGTGTACCTGCTTCAGGACCTTGAAGATGTAGATCTTGTAGGTTTCAACGCTCTTGGCCTTCTTCTTCTTCTTAGATGCCTTGTCGCCTTCCTTAGCAGGGCGCTTCGTTGCCTTGGGCTTCTTCTCTGCAGGAGCCTTCTCGGCCTTCTTCTCCTCCGGCTTCTCAGCAGCCGGCTTCTTTTCCGCGGGCTTCTTCTCAGCCTTGGGCGCCATTGCTAGTGAGAGAAAGGGAGTTTGTAAAGGGAAAGTGTGGAGTTTTGAAGTTACTTGAAACTGCGACAGGAAGCACGGATTTGATTTATTGAGGAGGGCGAAGGTCAATATATAGAGGTCGTCTCGGATCGATGGTGCGTCCTGGTAGAGATGCTCAGTCCGAATCCCGGATGTGTTCCGTGCGGATCGATGACGAGTCATATTGAACGGCAGAGATCTAAGACACTCCTTCTGTGCGGAAGCGGACGGCCCATATCTGAAGAAACCGGCTGTATGGATGCGACAGCGGCCCGAAGATTATTTTGGGATTTCTCGGTCGCGGGAAGTCTGGAAAAACAGGTGTTCCCGCTTTAGCTAGGCTGAGTTTTGAAAAGTTTGAACGGCAAGGGACCTAGCGCGCCTCCTTGAATAATTACAAGGAATGAGTCAATTGTTTTTTATCCATAGAATGACTCTATTTGCATACACCGTTAGAAAAGTTCTAGCGAAAAAAAGAATGGGCATAAGTTACATAAAATAGTTATTATATTATCATAAAAGTGTAAAAGGAAAACTTAACTCATCATGAAATACCCTTAGGGGTATTTCAATACCCCTTAACTCATCATTGAAATACCCTTAGGGGTGTGAGAACATTAAACAAATCAAGGGCAAGAACGAAAAAGTACTTGCATAATTGATATGCTTTTTTAAAAAGTAAGTCTGGAGGTCCTCTTATTCATCCTACCCTCTTCATGTAGACCAAATCAATCAATCTGATACATCTCCGCTTATAAAATGTGGTATCATCTCAATCATTGATAAAGAAATATCAAAAATGTATACCACATCCACAACCAAAACTATGCATGTCAATTCCATAAGTATATGTCCAATAGGTGCCAATGTAAGGAATTCCTTTCTTCTGCACTATCAGCATGCCCCTGATACACATTGGCAAGAAGGATGGCTCCAATAACACAATACGCTCCTCCAAATGTTCACCCCAATTGCCTAATTCCCGAGGTACCAAATTAATCACCTTAGGCACATGGAAGAGAATAATCGACAATCGAACGTCACCAAGTAGGTGAGATGAAGCTCGATCATTGAGATCAACTCACTTAAGCTCAATCTGAAGAAGTAGGGGAAGATCATAGACGTGTTCACCGAGGTCCCCCATACCATAGACCCAAAACTCAACCACAAATAGACCAAAGACTCCACGAATACGCCTTTCAAGAAAAGGAAGAAAGTCAGATATACTGCATATTAGGAAGCACATGGCCAATAGTAGCCAGATCAACATTCAAAAGACTTCATGGGCTCATGCCATTAAAACCAACGCAAATTCTCATTTAACATCAAAAAACCCACTAGTTGTTACGAAATAACATTAAGACAAACTTGAAAATGAAAAACTAAGATCCTCGATCTAATAGGAAAACTAAAGGTGGAGAGAGTTTAGTGCATCCTCACGAACATATAGGAACCTTCACATAAGGTCAAATGCTCGTGGAACCCTTGTGCAATTCCTCCATCTTAGCAATTGAGGTTAGGGACCTATGATGGAACCAAGACTTGATGGATGGGGGGAAAAGTACATAAATGCTCACACAAAATTTGAACTCTTGACCTCATATATAGTAATAAACATGTAAACCACTACATCAACTTTGACTATATATTTTGTGTGATAAATTAATACATATAGCAATTGTCTTTTGTATGTATTGCAAAAAAAGTATATAATATCTAAATTAACAATTGAATAAAAGACATCCATTACAAGATTGGAGTTGTAAACCCCTACACCAATTCCACTTTTGTGTACAATATAACTAATAAACAATACATATTATCAACGTTGTATGCAAATATATATATATATATATATATATGATTCTTTTTTTTAGGGGCACGGTCCGTGATCGCCACCCCCCCATTGGTCTCTCCCCTATTAAAGACGGCTCCTAGGCAAAACTAAATACAAAAAAGCATCAACACAATCTACTGGGCTCTCATGGATAGTGTCGAGGGACACGTGGTGCTCAAAATAAAAGAGGTGGTCGCTTATGCTCTACTCAGACTCGAGGCCTCATTGGTGGCCACTAGTACACAACTATCCCAGAGGAAGTTGGGCCCTACTGCATCTTTGTCATCTTTTTTAGCAAGATATTCAAAGATATCATGGCTAACTGCATGGTTTCATATTTTTATAGTGTATTTCTTAGTAAGAAGAGCCTTTGAATTTCTAGACCAAGCTCAAATTTTAGCAAGTGCATCAAGGAAGGTTGTGTCAACATGAAGCTTTTTCATAGCTTCCTTGAATTTCGTGAAGCGAGCATCCCGATTAGGATGCCACAAATGATTCTGACAAGGGGTCTTGGCTAGTACACTGGAATACGTGGTTCAACAACCTTTGCATGTGTCTTCCCTATATCGTATGCCATGTGTGTGTTTTCTAAATCTTTACCACTATTTTTTGTCATACATGTCATTGTATCCATCTTCTATACTTTTGTCTCTTCAACCATCATAAATTTCTCATAGTTTATAGATTTGGGGACTATTGCAACATGTGTGTGGCTACATGCCTTGTATAAACATTTATTGAATGGGAAGCAATAGTGCCCAGATTCTTTGAATCTTAGGAATGTTTTCTAGCTTTCCAACAAATGCACCTACATGGGAACATAGTTGAGCTCTGAGTTGTGCCAATTGTGATTTAATGCAATGTTATTGAGCTTGCTGATTGGAAATTGCACTATGTTGGGAGTATAATTTGTTGGAGGCTGAGAATTTGATGCACCTGATTAGAGCACAAAAATTCATCTTGATCAGGTGGGGGTGCAATTCCATGTTGTCCTTATAATTGGTGTTGGGAGTCTTGGTTAGGGTTATGCAACTGATACCCTTGATTGTAGCCTCTATTTTAGAAATTATCTCTATAGTTCCCCTGGTTCTTGAAGTTCTTTTATTGATTGGTTCTAGAACTAGGGGGACCCCAGGATTGGTTGTTTGTCTACCCCCCCCAAATCGAGAAGTAGTTTTAGGACCAATTGGGTTTATATATTAAAATCTCAGTATGCTTTAGTTGGGTTATAATAGCCTTGTCCTTGGACGCTATGAATCGATTTTGGGTCCTCCACTTGAATATTGTAGGCATCTGTGTTAGTCATCATGATGTCATAGAGTAACTAACACACAATAGTAGAGTGAGTGTTACCCTTACAAGCTTCACAATAAAGATTGCATATTTCATTCATAATTGGTTGTGGCTACCCTCTTATCTCATAAGCATTGAAAGAAAATTCCATGTTGTCATTCTTCAAGGACTTGGAAATGCACTTTGGCCTTGCCTTGGCTACCTTGAGGACACCACTATGTCATGTACCTGAGTGTGGTTGATTGCAGAACCTTGTTTCACCAATTCCCAAGTATTGTCAACATCATGGAACATGGAATTTCCTCCAAATAAGGAATCCAGAAACTTTTTGGTGTCTTCTTCAACACCCCGATAGTAGATATCAATAATATTCACTTGTGGGATGCAATGGTGTGGGCACTAGAAAAAAAGTTCCTCAAATTTTTCCCAAGATTCAACAAGGGATCCACCTTGGACCTTGACAAACTAAGTGATTTGGCCCCTTATCTGGTAAGTGAGGGAGGGTGGGTAAAATTTCTCTAGAAACTTAGTTGCAATCCTTCCCAAGTCATGATGTTGTCACCCTGTATGAAGTAATATCAGCTCCTCGTTGTGTCAGTCAATGAGTACTTGAACACCTAGAGTTTGATAGCATCTTATGAAACCTCTAGTTGATTATTCAAAGCACATAGATCTAGAAACCAATGTAAATGATCTGGACAGTCTTCACTTTTGTTACCAATAATGGAATTCTACATCATAGTAATTCGTTTTGAACATGAAGGTAATATAAAAAGTTGGTTCACTTATCTTCCTTGAACATGCAAGCCTTGGACTTTTTACAAACCCCAAAATTGTTTAAGAGATGGCATATTTTGAACTATTTTGGCTACATAATATGAAATACAAAATATCATATTCATCCTAATCCTTTACAAGCTCCCCTCGATGCTTAACCATCAATGCATGGACTTATATTTGAAGTTCATGAGTAAATTCTCTTAATTATGATATCATTGTGGTGTTCTTGTATCATAAGAATGTCCAAGATACATAATAATTGTTGTTGTTTTAGAACTCTCACTAATTGTTTTTAATGTTTTCCCCTAGTTGTTATGTTGCTATATTATCAACTAAAATAAATCCACTATTTTGGAGTAACTATTGTATACATAAAAGTGGTGTTTTCATGGTCGTTCTTGCATTTGAATCCCATACATGTTTGAATCTAAAGCTAAAATTTGTTGTTATAATCTAAAGTGACATTTAGAATTTCAGGGGGATGAAAGTTTGTTATAATGAGAAGTGACATCCAAAAAATTAGGTGGATATGATTCCCTTTAGGAGTATTTGACCTCAATATAGAATTTTGTTGGGCCCAATGGTTCCCTAGCTTTATTTCCTTGTCCTTGGTGTGGTCATAGGCATTATTTACACCCTAATTTGGGTAGTTGGAATCGTGTGGTAAGCTATTCTACATCTTCTGAGTTTGCAAACACTTGATTAATATTTTAATTGCTTTTACATTGATTATATGTAACTTCATTAATGTAGTTGAAAAATGAGTAATTCACCCAATTCAACAAGTTTAACACTACTCATGTATCACCATGACTTTGTAGATTTATGTCCTTGATATTGGGGGGATAATGAAACAAGATAATATTCTAGAAATTAGAGAGTTATGAGAAGATCCTCAAGCCATATATTATTGAATATATGAGGATGATTCAGTTTGGTATACCTTCACATATTTAAATTTTTGAAACCGATGGTCTTGTGATATGTGTTGAAGAGAAGCTACAACATGTCTCAATATTGTGGGTTTTATACCCTATATTTCAGTGTTTTGAATTGTATAACCATGTTAGACTTGTAATATACTTGTGGACCGATTATTGAGTAATACACGAAGGATAAAAACTAGTGCACTCTAACTTCATTTAATGCAACTCTGAGACTAATTTGTGGAGAGATCTAATGAAGTCTAAAAATCCATATATTTTATATGGGTCAGTGTGGGCTTTGCAGACACTAACTAGTAGTTTAAGTGGTGTTCTCAATATATCTGGGGAAATAATGAAACATATAACAAGCACTATAGCATACATCTTTAGGTTTTGCGATTGAATCATATTGGATGTGTTTTTATATTATTTTACTTTCATCCTGTATCATATGAGATTCATAATTTATACTTTTAATTGTGTATATTATGTACATGCTTACTATCATAATTAAGCTTCTCAAAATATATGTAATGTTAAATACATGATTAAATAATCTTATATAAGGAATAATATTCTCAATAGTTACACCATATCGGTAGGACTTGGGTTTACACCCAATGGTAATCAACATCTTTTTGGCAACCAACATAGCAGTCAATGTTGTGGTCATGGAGATCCTTCATTTGGAAGACACCAGTGAAGTAGATGTTAGTGATGCCTTTTTAGGGTAGATTGTTAGGCTCGTACCTATACTCTCAGTTCTACATGGGAAAATTTATAATGGTTGTACTTTAGGATTTGATTTTTTGCTTGTATGTCATGTAAGGTTGTACATGTTACATATAAGTGAACATTCATACTTTTTTTGTACAAGTTTGATAGAGGTCGTTGAACTCTGATGTTGTAAAGTTACATGTTAATATTAATATGTGGAAGGACCTCGTGTCCATTTATCTTTCATATAAAATTGAGAAATTTTATCCCATATTTATCTTTACAAGTTTATGGTAATGATGGTTGATTAGTGTTAATCATGGTTTTGTTTTGAGTAATCTCATCCTTGTGTTGGTGCAGCATCCACCCATCCCTCGTCTTGATATAGAGAAGAGTGAAAGTGGCTTTGGTGGTCCTAATAGAAACAATGTGGTAGATGTGTTTCCTCAAGTGATGTAGGTCATGGAGCGGCCTAGTGGTCCCTATCAATATGTGATTGGTCCATGTGGGAGACCATGGTATACATCTTAGTTTATTGGTATTGCAGTCATGTAAAACATGTGTGTTGGATGGTGAAACCATACATGTGTGTCATGTCAGAGGATGCCTAGGTGTAGTCAATCTATGTGCTAGTGATTGAAGTGGTGATATACATACTGAGGTCATAGCAATATATAAAGACTGTTGAAAGCTCCCTCCTAGTAATGGGGGATGCAACTAGGCTGCCCTAGGCATACACATTAAACATGTAACTATAAGGAGTTATACATAAGAGGGGATCCACTCCTTACTTAATTTCTTCATTCACAATTTTGTTTCCCAAAGACACTTCCTCCCCACAGTTTCCACACCAATCATGTCTAAGAGACTTGTGAGAGTTTAGAGGGACCCATAGAACGATAAGTGCACATCTGATCCAACACTTGTTTTTCTTCTATTAAACTCGAGATTACATTTTATGGCTACAGTTACATTGCTTGCATTTTTTGTATGTGAATCTCTCCTCTATTCAACTAGAGATTTTTCTTCTTATGTACACATTGACATCTTTTCTTATGCGTTTGGTGGTACACCCCTATTACATACCGAGGGGTATGGAAGAATCAGATAAAAAAGGGGGTGCTTCACCCCAAACTTAGAGTTTGGCATTATTTTGGATTTTTCATTTCTTTTTTATGGGATGGAGAGGTACGAAGATGAAAGAAGAAGTGTAGAAGAGAGTTTGGATCATAATGCAAATTGATTTACAATGTAGTGCACCAGTTTGTTCTCTTTGTCACACTATACTCAAAAAATGACATGATGGGGATCAAGTGGTAATTTTGTGCAACTGTTCCATTAGTTAGTAGGAACCATGATGTGTTTGATTCCTTTTAGTTCCATATATACTTTCCATGTTTTCCTAATGAACATGATGTTAGGATTCATGAGCTTCAAAAAGTAATTTCTAACTATTGGTTAGTTTTAGAAGATTTTGCTCTTGAGGCTTGGATTCAAATAAGTGGGGTATAGTGATGCAAAATTTCAAGGAAAAAAAATGTAGTTGGCTTGATAATGGTTTTGGTTGTACGAAAGACATCAAAATTTCATCAAATTTCTATAGAATTCTACTTCGATAATGGAAAATTCTAATAAACTTGATCATAATTGCAATGATGGAATCTGAAGTTTGAAATAGTTAGGTGTCGATGGAAAGTAGAATATGTACCACCGACCCTTCACCCCAAACTTAGACATTTTCTCATCCTGAGAAAACAATAAATCTGAGATGCAGGGGAAAATCGTGTTGGTTAGACAACTATATGTGGTTGTGTTCCTATTAGCACTCTTTCCTCCATCAAAAATCTTATAATAAAAACTTTTAGAACTTAAGATTGCATCTTGCGATGTGTTATATGCTAGGTGCAAAATTATCTAATCTAGAATTGAAAGCCAAAATTAAAGCTAAGATTGGGTTGCCTACTGATAAACACTTGTGTTTTACACGTTGGTTTGATGCCTTAATTTTAATTGTCCAGTAGAGGAGCACATTTGGGGGGTACCCATGTATGTCATTGCAAAATATCTCTTCAGGAACTAGCTATTTGCCACAAACTCACCAGACTTCTCGCTCCATAAGATTTAAGCACCATGCAGATAGATGTTCCTAATGATGTGTGGTCCACACTAATGGGATCAGAGTTTACCTAAAAAATGTCTAAAATATGAGTTAAAAAGTAGAACTTGATATCCAACGTGTATGTCTTTCCTTTTTAGATGATTGTCATGCCATAATTTTGTTTGCTCTTTATAGACATGTTCATTCTCATATGCATTTGATCTGAGTTCCTAAATCTCTTGTAGTTGTAGCAATCTATTATGAAAAAAAATTATTCATATCAAAACTTAGTTGCTTAAATGCCCACCAAGCTTTATGTTCTAGATCGACGGGGAGGTGACATGACTTTCCATATATCAATTTGAAGGTGTCTTGAATATTGTTATATAAGCCCATACAACAACATTTATTTTCATAGACCAATTCTTCAAATTACGGCTAACAGTTTTCTCGAGAATGGCCCTTGAGTTGGTTGTTTGACACTTTACTTTGCCAAGTGTTTGTAGATGATAGGGTGATGCCACCTTGTGATATACACCTTATCTCCTCAATAAAATTTTGAAACATTGTCCCAAAAAATGAGAACCTCCTTCAGATTTGACAGTTTGGGGGACTCCGAAATGAGGAAAGATATGTCCCTAAATAGCTTGATTATAGGTTTTGAGTCACTTGTCATGGTGGGTATTGCTTCTACCCATGTATAAACATAATCAACCACTACTAGGATGTAACAGAAGCCATATGAAAAGGGGAATGGGACCATGTAGTCCACACCCCATACATCAAAGACTTTGACTTCTTGTTAAATTTTTATGGGTATGTTGTATCTCTTAGTGATGTTTTCAAACATTTGGCATTTATCACATGACAAAACAAAAGTGTAAGCATCCTTGGATATCATTGGCCAAAATATTATGCATAGTAGGACCTTTCTTGCAGTCTTATTAGAGCTCATTTTTCCTCCAGTAGGGCCTAAGTGGCATTATTCTAGAAGTGGCATTATTCTAGAATTAGAGGGGCTTCCTCCTCTGGAATATAACGTCAATAGAGACCATCAACACATAGTCTGAATAGGTACGATGCATCCCAATAATATTGTATGACAATAGGCATGAAATTCTTCCTTGCATTATCGATTCACTATGTGTAAATAATATATGTGGTGAGATAGTTTACAAAATATACACACCATGGAATGGTGATTGAGATTAACATGAGTTGATCATTGGGTAGCGAGTCATTGATGGGGAAAATGTTTGTGTCATGAATATGAATGTGACTCAGATTATCATCAACTACATTTTTAGTTCCTTTTTTGTCTTGTATCTCTAAATAAAACTCTTGTAAAAGGAAAATCGATTGGATCAATCTCGATTTCAAGTCCTTTATTGTCAACAGATAACATATCGTAGCATGATCGGTATAAACTATAACTTTTGAGCCCATAAGGTATGACCTTAATTTATCAAAAGCATACACAACTGCTAAGAACTCCTTCTCAGTAGTTGCATAATTTCTCTAGGCTTCATCAAGAATTTTAGACATGTAATAGATAACATGGTGTTTCTTCTCTATGTGTTGACCCAAAATGACTCCCACCGCATAATCACTAGCATCTCACATAATATCAAAGGGTCGAGACTAATATGGCACTCGAATTATGGGATTTGAAGTAAGGGCTTGCTTCATATTGCTGAAACTCTTAATACATTCTTCATTGAAGTGGAATTCAACATCCTTGAGCAATAGGTTTGTCATTGGCTAGCTATCTTAGAAAATTCCCTTATGAATCTTCTAGAGAAGCACACATGACCTAAGAAGGCCCTAACCTCTCTTACTATGGCTGGATGGCTAAGTTTAGTAATTACTTCTATATTTGCCTTGTCCACTTCAATTTTTTAGTTGTTGACTCTGTGACCTAGCACAATGACTTCTTTCACCTTAAAATGTCATTTCTCTCAGTTAAGTGCCAAATGTGCTTCTTCACAACATTTTAGGACCATAGAGAGATTCATTAGGCATGAATTAAATGAGTCTCCATAAAAATAGAAATCATCCATGAAAACCTCCATGATAGTTTATATTAGTCCGGCAAAAATCGTTGCCATGCAATGTTCTAATGTGCTTGGCGCATTACAGAGCCTAAAGGGTATACTTTTGAAAGTTTATGTCCCAAAGGGACAAGTAAACATAGTCTTTACTTGGTCATTTGAATGGACTTGAATTTGGTAGAATCCAAAATAATAATCCATATAGCAAAAGTATTCTTGTGGGCTAAGCGCCTCACTTAATGATCCATAAAAGTTAAGGGAAAATGATCCATGCGTGTAGCTTTATTCAACTTCCTATAATCAAAGGTGGTGAATGTGCGAGTGGGGATGACTTTGTTGTTTTCATTGTGTACCACTTTGCTGCCTCCTTTCTTTGGAATGACTTGTACCAGGCTCACCTATGGTGAGTCAGAAATGTGGTAATTGATGCCAGAAGTGAGAAACTTTACAGCTCCAAGGTGAACCACTTCCTTCATGTTCAAGTTCAAATTTTGTTAGTGTTCCACAAATGGTTTGTGGTCCTCTACCACAGGGGTCTTGTCCATGCATAGTGTTTTACTCACCCCGTGAGATCCCTCATATTGTAGCCTATGTATTTTTTCCTTTCCCTTAGATTAGATAATAGTTTGTATTCCTACCCATATGTCAGATCGGAATTGATTATCAATGGACATACATTTAGATAATCTAGGAATACACACTTCAACCCTTCTGGCAGAGGTTTCATCTCAAGGGCCTTTGGTGTTTTGTCTTGCTCTCTGGTAAGGTAGTCTACGTTAAGTTCTTCAAATTCAGCTTCTAAGTATTCTTCTGCTAAGTTGAGGTGAAGTGCTAGCTTCCATATCTTGTTTTATAGCTTGTGGTGATTGCTATAGTATATGATATGTACAATATAGTATAAATAATGGTGATTGGATACATATGGATATTATAGTATATCCCTCTATATAGTATCAATGTTTAAGATGTCTACCATTGTGCAATGTAAATGAAAACCTCAATCAACTATGAGTGGGCATGTCAAAGCATGGTGCATCATCTAACTTGAGGAAATGTGACAATAAGTATGTGAGTTTGCTAAAATAGGGTGCATAATTTTGTATTTACTTTATTAGGTATTCTGAATAGGTTTAAGAACCTATATCCATAAAAATGATATGTACTTCATAAGATGATTTACGATAAGGACTTACACAATCATCTATCAAAGAGTTGCATTGGTTGCAATTGGTAGTTGTTACCTACCTAAAAAGTTAAGTTGTGTATGTACGTATAATTTCGTCCAAAAAATCACCATAACTATTCACAATATCCATGATTGAGTGTATGCAAGCTTGGTCATGGTTTGGAAATTGTCCAATCATAGTTTAAAAATGCCTCAAACATGCACCCATGTTGAAAGACTCAAAACATTTTTATTTACATCCTTGAACAAGTCTTTTTGACAATATGATATCTTAAGACCCAACATAGACACATTATAGATATGTTCTTCTATGGTTCCATATCGAGCTCAGAACATTTCCACATATACTTGTTTAACCTCATTATGACTCAAGTCTTATTGCCAAATCCCTAATCCTCACTAAATCTTCAAATTAGAACCCATAAATAAGACCCAAACTATTGTGAAAAAGAAATTTTTAGATGTTTTATCAAAGTAATCCCTAGACACCATGTAACATATCGGATCTCAAACCCTACCCTAGAAGTTTGACCTTTTGATCTTAGCCAAACAAGGTTGAGGTTAGACCTAAGTGATGTTTATTATGACCCTAGTAAGCTAATGCATAACCTAATGTTCTCACATTATTCTTAAGCCAATAATGGACATATAAAATATGTCACATGAATTATAATCACACATAATTCTTTTGGTGATAATGTTAACATAAATGGATGAGAAATAATGATAATATGATAACCTAAGTAATAATGTGATGTTAATGGCCACAGATGTTAATTATGACAAAACTCATGAAAAGTAATCCCAAAATTTGAATCTAAGTTAAAAATCATATTCATTGGGTCCCAATTACCTTGGGAGTCAAGTTTCACAATATTCACATAATAATAATAAATCTAATTCAATTTGGTAAGAGAAGATATGAGCTTTACCCCAAAATATCCAATAAAATAATAAATGACGCTAAAAGAGGAAAATAATCTTGGACTCGTAATCTACACAATAAATATATCCTTTGGGTGAATTTTCATCCAATTTGGAAGATGTTGATTAAAATATGAAATTAGGAGAGAGAAAGTGTGTACAACCTTCAAAATATTAAATAATTGTACAAACAACTCCAACATGTGAAATTGATGTCAAATTCATATCCAACACATTAAATATGACTTGTATGTGAAGTTTCATAAAATTTGGAGAATCTTAAAGTCATTAATCCATGAGGAAAGAGTATTTAACACATTTAAAGTTTCTAAAAGCAAGTATAATTACATAATCAGAATCTACATGTATTAATTAGCCTTTATGTAAAATATTGTGTAATTTGGATAATCTTTGGACCCTTAATCTAAGAGAGAGAAAATGGAAAATTTATTTAATAAAACCTTAGCTTTAATTAGAATATTTCTCTGTCACGCTAAAGTTGGTCTTTGCTTTGATGCATAGATTGACCGCTATCGTTAGTTTTGGGATCGTACGGCTACAAAGTTGTCTCCTACCTTGGGTAGGAGACCAAGTTTGTCGCACACAATATCTACTATGGATTCTACATGATATCTTTCTCTCTACACCACGATATTTCATGATTTCTTTTCCATCGTGACCGCGAGAGGATTCTGCTTCCTCCAATCCATACTTTCCCTATCTTATTCTTTCCTAAATGAAGAACCCCAAATCGTGATTTGAGACAGAATAATCCATGCAAGTAAGAAATCCAAGAAAGCAAGGACATACAACAAGATCCTGAAATAATCATGAAATTTCATATTATTACTCTTGTTATCAAGATTCATTAAACCTAGCTCGCTTCCTAGGGTTTTTAGTCCACTTTTAGGGTTTCCTTTGCAATTAGGGTTCCACTTCACTTTTACTATTTTAAACCCCAATTGTATATGATTGCTTACAAACCCTATTTATCTCATCTATTCTTCACGAAAGATATTAAGGTTATCTTTTAATAACATATAACCCTAATTAACCATCAATTAGGTTCATTATGCTTCTTTTACATTAAAGCTACCATTTTTAGCCTTATAATCCATGACAAGATCATTATGCTCATTTATCATCAATTCATGGTTCATTATGGTCTAATTCACATATGAACTCTATTTGTCATTAATTCTACCTTTTATTCATTAGAAAACCCTAATTACTACATTAAGGGTATTTATCCACAATTAGGAATCTTTGTACATGAAATAGCTTTGAATCATCATATCTTAGCTTTATTCATAATTAAAGCCATTAAGAGTCACAAAAACTAATATCATGGTTTCAAGGCCCATTAAAGCTTATTTATGCACATGAAACTCTAAATTAAACCAATTATGTGCAAAGTTCATCCTTTTTGTTCTTAATGTACCTTTTTATAATTAATAGGTTAATACCAACTTTAATCATCCATTAAACTCTATTAAACACATTAATCATCTCGAAATAGGGTTTCTTAACCATTAAATCATTAAAGTTGATAACTTCCATCACTTTTCGAATTGAAATTAGAAAAAGTCTTCAATTATATTTTTATTACATTCCTTGTGTTCTTCTAATCAAAATTCATATATTATGTGTATCCATCCGAGCTACCGTTAATGAGATATGAATTTTGTAAGAAAATATACCTTTCACTCAATCAGAGAGCGCCATGTCATTCATTTCCATGTAACGTCGCCCGACTGGTTAAAAACATAACGAAAACACTCTTCTGCCCTTCCTTGAGTTTCCAATCCTATGTACCCCGGAGGGTAGATTCATCCAAAGCTTTTCCCGTCTTCAACCTCACGATCGGGCCTCTGCTTCCGCCGTAACAATGGCTGGGAGCGGGTTGTTTCCCTACTCTAGACCCGAAGGACACCGACGAGGGTCCTCTTCACCTCTGTCGTCCCTGGCCACACCTGCGGGGCCCTAAACTATGGCCGAGGTGGGCCAGGGTCAAGCTGCAGTTGCTCCTCTGTCGCTGACCTTGCAGTCACGTTGCAGGTGGTTGGAGTGAGAGCGAGAACCACGGGATGATGCCCAAGCCTCTCTTGATCGTTGGGGAATCCACGCGCCGCCCTCGCAGATGCTCTTAGAACTCGATCAACATTGTTGGTTTAGGTTGGTCAGGTCTGCCACCCATGGCCGACATTGCAGCTGTGTTGCGGCCGTCATGCATGCGCTGGAGCCTAAGGGTGATGGCAGAGATCCTCTCTGGCAACGCGGGTCGTTGTTCAGAAGACGTGATGACCTCCTGGCTTCTTGCTGCCCTAGGGGAAGCACGATCCACATGGCTAGGGTTTAACAAAGAAGATGAATAGTAGAGAGAGAAGAGTGCTTGGAATTCTCCTGATCTCGGCCAAGGGCTCTAACCCTTATATAGGGGAGGGTAGCCATGCCCTAATACGCTTGCCCACGAAGCAAACAAGGCCCCTTTATCTATAGGAAACATACTTTCCTTGTTTAGGTGTAATTTCTCTCTTTTAATTAATTCCTCATTTCTCCTTGATCCTTGGTCATTAAGGAATTCGAAAATCATCTCTTTTTATCTTCCTTGTGCTTGGCATTAAATCTATTGGCCACAAAATCCACTTTCTCAAACTAAAAAGTATATCTTTTATTTTTGATATTATAAAAAATCATTAATAATGTAACACACTATCCTCTTATTTTGTATTATTGGTATTTTCTCTTTCTTCCTCTTTTTTGGGGCTCCTTGGACCCCAAGAAACTCTAATATTTTGAAATCTCTTTTTAAGGATACTTATTATCCTTCTAGATGCATCTATATCCACTATTTCACATTATCTTGTTTATTTCTTATTAAAATATCTCTTTTTAAGGATTTCTCTTTATCTTTCTTTTTATTTTCCTCATTGGCACCCCTTTTAACATTAGGAATTCTTTGGATACGATAATCCATCAAGGATAACTTAATTATACCTATTTTCACTTATTTTCCACATTTTATCATTGTTTTCAATTTCTTTCTTAATAAAGAAATATTTAATTGATATTTTCTTTTCTTATTGCATTATATTTGCAACTTGGGACTCCTTGGAACCCAAGGAACTCAATAGGCACAAAATCCACCTTCAGATTACACTCTTTTGCCTTCTAGAGGTTTCTACATTTTTCTTTTCTCCATTTCTCATTAATAATGGAGTTTCTTTTGTCTTTTCTTGTTATTGGGCCCAATAGCCAATAAAGGCCACAAAACAATCATCAATGCTATTGTAAACGAAATCTATTTATTCAAAACAAATTATATCATTCACTACTACAAAAATAGCATTCAGTGTCGCTTTTTTGGGCGTCGGTTATTAAGGAACACGGACGCCTTATATTAAATGCGTCGGTTATTTAGAAGAACCGACATCTATATTCAAAGACCAGCCAAACACGGGTACCGCTTTGTATACAGCGTCAGTTGTTTATACAAAACCGACGCATCATGTCATCCAATTTTCGAGCGAAAAAAATAATGTCACTTTCGGCGTCGAGTCTGTAGTTAAAACACCGACGCTTATGTGCGATGGAAATTTGCGCGAAAAGTGTCCTTTTCCGCGTCGGTCGTCCTTTAATCACCGACGCTGAATGTGGTTCCCGCCAAACATTTTCACGAAAATATCGTCCAAATGGACGTCGGATGTTGCGAACGACCGACGGTAAAGATGTTTAGGCGTCGGTTGTTGTAAACAACCGACGCTATTGGGGAACTTCATAACCTTCGATCGCCCGACTCTTCCCCTTTCTTATGTTTCATTGCTACCCTATTTCCCTATTGCGGCGATTTCTCCGGCGATTTCTCTGCTGCTGGTACTAGTTTTTCTCCGGCGCTTCTCTCCGGCGCTTCTCTCCGGTGCCCCATCTCCGGCGTCCCCTCTCCGGCGCCCCTCTCCGACGCGTTTCTTCTCTGGCACCCCTGCTGCCCGCCCTGCTGCTCCAACCGCCTGCGCCGCCGCCACGCCTGACAACCGGCGCCGCCGCAATGCCTGGTGCCCACCTGCCTGCCACGCCTGAGAACCGGCGCCGCCGTACCCCCTTCTCCTTCTCCTCTGCCTGGCCGCTGCCTGCCTGCCGCCGCCTGGCCGCCTGCCTGCCTGCTGCGGCTGACGCTCCTGCTCGTCGGAGTCACTGCCGCTGGTTCTGGAGCTCGTCGGCCGCCACCCACGTACTCAACCAGCTCGACCTCACCCTACCCTTCTTGCCCAGGTACCTGCAGACCTACCCAGGCGCGAAATTGGTTCTTTATGTGCTGACCTAATCTGCTTGCCTAATCTGCTTGCACGAAATTGGCTCCCTACTCTGCTTGCTTAATGTGCCTAATCTGCTTTAAGTGGTCCTAATATCATAACATGATAGTTTTATTATATGATTTGTGGCACTTTAGGGTGTATATACATGCAAATTATATAAGTGATAGATGTTGGATGTTTGTCAAGGTTTCTTGAAGATTGAATAAGTGATAGATGTTGGATGTTTATTTATTTCATCTATCCATGTTGCCTATAGTTTATAACATTGCATTGTGAATTATTGCATGTTTGAAACTATGAAATTCTTGATTTATTAGATGATATTCAAGAAAACCCTAGTTTGATGAGCATGTTGTTAATCATGTTAATTATGATTCTTCTATATATTCTGATGTCATTATATAATTATGTGATCCCAACATATTAAATTGAATTAGAATGATTTCATGAATTATAGGGTTTATATAAGAATGAGAACACATGTATTTGTTGGCCTAGAAACCCGTCCAAG
This sequence comes from Alisma plantago-aquatica, assembly GCA_963693085.1. NCBI lineage: Eukaryota > Viridiplantae > Streptophyta > Magnoliopsida > Alismatales > Alismataceae > Alisma > Alisma plantago-aquatica. The sequence continues at coordinate 1,484,273,802 of OY856411.1, read as the reverse complement.
ATTTACTCAGTAGGAGTAAATCTTGGATAGTCCCCAGTTTGGGACTGTTCTTGAACACCTAATCTCACTTAGGATGTAAGTGTATAATGTGTATTGGGTTTTTGAGAAAATTTCGGTAGCATTTCCCCGTTTGTTCTCTAAGTACATATGTACTTAGAGAACAACGGGGAAATGCTGCCGAAATTTTCTTGAAAACCAAATACACATTATACACTTACATCCTAAGTGAGATTAGGTGTTCAAGGATGGGATAGGTGGTACACATTTATTATATATAAGATTGACATCAAATGTGTTTGTTGGCCTAGAAACCCGTCCAAGATTGACTAATATATACTTGTTTCCTAATATATACTTGTTTAAAAGGTTAACTGATGTTATACAACTTTTTCTGAAAATATATAACATCGTTATATGTACTTACACTTTGTTAATACTAATATTGTGCAGTCTCTGTCTTCCCATAACAATGACTATGAATTGGGCCTCTATGTCAATGTTAACGTTCCCTATTGAAGAACAATTGGACATCATCCTAGATGATCGTTCCTTAAACCAATTGGTCATACCCAAACATTGGCGTTTTCTAAAAGGAAGACACTACATGCCTGGTAAAGTGACCCTAACTTTTGGAAATTATTCACATGTAATCGAGGTTGAGTATGATTTGGCGGGAAATCTTGTATCAAAATCCGGTTGGCGTGATTGGATTGGAGAGCTGCATGTGGTCCGTTGGAATAGGCTTTTTCTCCGTCCAGTTGGCGATAATTCCATCAAAGTTTGGATAACCAACAGCAACTGCGAGACCCCCGATCATCTTCTGCGGTATGAGCGCACGGCGTCGCATATCAGCTCAGACAAATCTGAATCTGAGGCCCCTATCAGTTCAGATTCATCTAAATACAGTGAGGAGCTTCGTGAAATAGCTTCATCATCAAAAAGAAGTTACTGATGCATGCAGGACCATGTTGGTGTAGTATTTAGTTGTCTATCTATCTAGACTTGTCTGTAGTAATAGTTTTTTTAATTATGCGCATGTTTAGGGGTACACCAACCCCTTTGTTTAGTTATTGTTATAACTAAAGTGTGTGTTCCCATGAATGGAACTGTAAGTTGCTACATGAATGCTTATAACTGAAGTGTGTGTTCCCATGAATGTTCCCATTTACATGATTACACTACTATTTTCTCATATTGTCTTGCCTCAAAAAAAAATTCTTTTATTGTTTAGTCTATTTTAATACGACATACTTGCTTATATCTTTCTTAATGATGAACTGTAATACGACATACTTGCTTATATACTTGTTTCCTAATATATACTTGCTTTCCTAATATATACTTGCTTTCTCTGATCATAGAATGGATAGATCATGGATGTCCATTCGTAATCGTTGCACCCCAGAGTTTATATCTGGTCTTGATCAGTTTATTAGATTTGCCGAGGAACATAGGAAAAAACCTACAGATAGGTTCTACTGTCCATGTAGGCATTGCGGTAACAACTTGAAACTCAACACTGGTGAGGAAATCAAAAGTCATGTCATGTGCAACGGGATTGTACAAGGCTATACAGAATGGCACTGGCATGGAGAGATTTCAAAATCGAATCCAGTAGATGTCAATAGCAGTGCTTGGGTGGAAGAAGAAATTGCCTCCGATGATGTAAATGTGAACGAACCAGTTCCAGCAGACATTGTTGATGCGATGCTGGATAGTTGTAGGGTAGAGCACACCGATCCACCTCCTATCTTTACAAACATTGTGCATGATGCTGAGATACCGTTATACACAGGCTGTGCTAAGTTTACGAAGCTTAGCGCTGTGCTGAGATTGTATAAGTTGAAAGCTAACAATAGATGGAGCGACAAAAGCTTCACTGAATTGTTGACTTTGTTGAAAGAAATTCTTCCTGAAGGAAACGAGCTGCCAATCTCAACATACCAGGTAAAGAAAATGTTGTTCCCAATGGGAATGGAGGCCAAAAAGATACACGCATGCCCGAATTATTGTGTATTATTTCAAAAGGACTATGTAGATTTGAAAGATTGTCCAAAATGTGGTGCGTCACGATATAAATTGACGACTTCGGGGGAGTCCAAAACTGGTTCTCCTGCCAAGGTGTTGTGGTATCTACCTATAACATCACGGTTTCAACGCTTGTTTGCAAATCCGAAAGATGCGAAGAATTTGAGGTGGCATGCAGATGTTAAGAAAAATAATGATGGGATCCTACGACATGCGTCTGATTCCCCACAGTGGAAGAAGATTGATGTATTGTTCCCTGAATTTGGTGAAGAAGTCAGGAATCTAAGACTTGGGCTTTGTACAGATGGGATGAATCCGTACGGGACATTGAGCAGCCAACATAGCACTTGGCCAGTCATGCTTGTTATATACAATCTTCCTCCCTGGCTGTGTATGAAAAATAAGTACGTTATGTTGTCATTGTTGATATCGGGCCCTAAACAACCCGGAAATGATATCGATGTTTATCTTGAACCTTTGATTGATGACTTAAAGAAACTTTGGGCTGAAGGTGTGATGACCTATGATGCTTCAGCAAGAGAGACATTTCGTTTGCATGCTATGTTGTTTTGCACTATTAATGACTTTCCGGCATATGGGAATTTGTCTGGATATAGTGTCAAAGGAGCTAAAGCGTGTCCTATATGTGAAGAAAACACTGATTCAATAAGACTAAAATATGGCGGCAAGACTGTATATCTTGGTCATCGAAGGTTTCTTTCAAAATTCCATTCGTATCGTAGGAAGCGCAAAGCATTCAATGGATGGAATGATGAACGGAGTGCACCTAAACCTATACCAGGGGATGTTGTTTATGAAAGAGTAAAAGACATTGTCAATGAATTTGGTAAGAAATCACACGGAGTGACAATTCTTCATTCAAAAAGAAGTCAATATTTTGGGATCTTCCTTATTGGAGTTCTTTGTCAGTCAGGCATTGTATCGATGTAATGCACGTTGAGAAAAATGTCTGTGATAGCATCATTGGTACTCTATTAAATATACCAGGTAAGACTAAAGATGGGATAAAATCTAGACTGGACCTACGTGAAATGGGAATAAGGTCAGAATTAACAGAATTACGTGAAATGGGTAATAAAAGAACATACTTACCTCCCGCTTGTTACACGTTGTCTAGAAAGGAGAAGAAAACTTTTTGTGAATGCTTGGTAAATGTTAAGGTGCCACATGGTTACTCATCCAACATCCGTAGATTGGTATCAATGAAAGATCTGAAGTTGATAGGTCTTAAATCTCATGATTGTCACACTCTAATGCAACAAATATTGCCCGTGGCAATTCGATCTATATTGCCGAAGCATGTAAGGTTTGCAATTACCAGACTTTGTTTCTTTTTCAACAGTCTATGCAGCAAAGTTATTGACCCTGATACTCTCGATAATTTGCAAAGAGAAGTGGTTGTTACCCTATGTCAGCTTGAGATGTATTTCCCTCCTTCGTTCTTTGATATCATGGTACATCTTGTTGTCCACTTGACTAGGGAAGTGAAAATCTTGGGACCGGTTTTCTTGCATTGGATGTATCCCTTTGAACGATACATGAGCGTTTTTAAAGGTGATGTTCGAAACCGTTATCGTCCTGAAGGGAGTATTATTGAAGGTTATGTGGCGAGAGAGGTTATGGATTTCTGCAATGACTTTCTCAGTGGTAATGACACTCCTGATAATGACAAGAATATTGAGGAGGGCAAAGGAATTTTGGGATCACGGGTGAAAGTAATCAGCCGTGAGTAGTTGGAACAAGCTCACTTGTATATTTTACATAATATGGACGAAGTGAGTGTTTATATCGAGGAACATACCAATTTCATAAAGAGACAACATCCTCGAGCAAGTTCAATGTGGCTTGCTAGAGAGCATAATAAGACTTTTACTAAGTGCTTTGAAGATAAAGTCTTACATCAACTATCTCAAACACCAAATGATATTACAGAAACTATCAAATGTCTCGCCTTTAAACCAAAACCGAATGTTATGTCTTATGAAGGGTTTGACATTAATGGATTCACATATTACACAAAGCGCCAAGATGATAAGAGTGTCGTCCAAAATAGTGGGGTCACTCTTCAAGCGTCAACTATGTACTTTGCAAGTGCAAAGGATAAGAGTCCACGTGAAGCTAAAATGTCATATTACGGTGTCATTGAAGACATTTGGGAGTTTGACTACATAGATTTCAATATTCCGCTCTTTAAATGTAATTGGGTTGATAACACCAAAGGAGTTATAGTGGATGAATTGGGTTTCACTTTGGTGAACTTTGAAATGATTGGCGAGAAGGCTGAACCATTCATATTGGCATCACAGGCAAAACAAATATTCTATATCGATGATCCTGCAAATGATAAATGGTCGGTTGTTCTTCATGGTAAAAGACAGTTCATTGAAGATCCTATAGATGAAGAAGAGTACTATGATAAGTATGATGACTCCAGTCCATTCTCAGTTGGGTTGCCAACTCCACAAAATATTGAAGCTAATGATGACTTATATGTGCGCGGAGATCACAATGAAGGATTGTTAATTGATAAAAGATCACAATTTTAGAGACATGTATGTTTATACAAATGGTAAATGTTTTCCTTTTTCTAATTTATACAAATGCTAAATGTTTTCCTTTTTCTAGTTGATACAAATGCTAAATGTTTGCCTTTTTTATGACATTTTCAGATGGCTGACCATGATGAGAATGATGTTCATGATGAGCATGAAGTCCATGATGAGCATGTTGTCCATGACGAGCATGGCGAGGATACCAATGTAAGTTCTAAAAACATATCCTGTATTTCTATAAAATTCATTATCTTCTAGTTATGTCATATATCCTATATTTCTATATTGGCCTAATTCAGTGTGTTTATTTTTGTCAAATTTTAGGTTGATGATGCACATGTACCCACTGAAGCACTGGAGCAACTTGATGCGCGGAGAGGACATTCCAACTCGAGATATCGTCTACCGTTTCCTCCTCCTCCGCAGTAATATCCTCATCTCTAAACGTTTCTCGTAGGATTCTGAACCCCTCCCTTCCCTCTACTACATCGAAGCCATGCCGCAGTTGAACCCTTTCGCCGAGCCCTACCCGGCCAAGCAGGCGTCGCCTGAAGCACCACCGTCGTCGTCGTCTCCACCTCCATCGCAACTTGCTGTGCTAGTCCTGACAGTTTATCACCCCACATGCCTTCCTCCTCAGTTCCTACCGCTAGACGACCACACAATGGATCCAAGAGGATTGCAGGCATTCGCCAAAGACTATAGGCTGAGTTAACTCAATAGTTAACTCAGCCTATAGTCTTTGGCAAACGCCTGCATATCCTCTTGGATCCATTGTGTGGTTGTCTAGCGGCAGGAACTGGGGAGGAAGGCATGTGGGGTCATAAACTGTTAGATATAATTGGGATGTTGATAGTGATGATGAATGATACTTTGTAAATGAATGTTTCTGAATGTTAAAACATGTATTTGAATGATTCTATATGTGTGAACGTGACAATTGAATTGATGTCTGAATGTATCTACTTGTGTGAATCTTTTTATGTTAATTTTGCAGGTTTGTGGCCTGTTTGTAGGCTGATATCAATGGATGTCGTAAACCTGCAGTTCAGAAAACTGAACTGCAGGTTCTCATCCTGCTGACCAGCCACAGCAGGCCTGCAAACAGATTTATAAAAAAAAAATAGATATAGGCGTCGGTTATTTACCGATAACCGTCAGCACAGACTTACAGCGTCGGTTTTTTGTTGAACACCGACGCCAAAAGTGTTCGCGCTACAGGAAATGGGAGTCATCTAGGACACTTTTCTGTGTCGGTTTTTTAGTATATAACCGACGCAGAAAGCGTCCTAGATGACGCCGTTTTATGTGGCGTGAGCCCTTTTGGCGTCGGTGTTTTATAATAAACCGACGCCTTTATGTTAAATAGGCGTCGGTTTTTTAACCGACGCTGAAGTGTCCAACCTTTTAGCGGCGCCCACATAGGCGTCGTTCAGAAACCGACGCCAAAGGGGGTTAAACAACTGACACTAAAAGGCACTTCTGTAGTAGTGATTATTTGTTCCAATAGCCAATAAAGGAACCCAAAAGTTGGGGTTGTAACATCGGGCCTCTGGGAAAGGACTCCCTAACCTCCGTTGTTCATTTTGCCTACAACGTCTTGGTCTGGGCAACCTTCGGGCATGGTTCCCCTTCCTCGGCCATCGACGGCGGGAATTGGACTTGGGGTCAGGGGCTTCCTACACTACTAGGAACCTGTTGATGGATCAGTAATCTTTGCTATGTCAATGTGAAGGTAACTTGTGGTTCAATTGCTTTGTTTGTTGGGAATTTTGAGATTTCCCCTTTTGCGCCCCTTCTGTGTTCTCGACGGCAGGCATGGCTTGAGGCCATAGTCGCCTTAAACTTACCGATCCCTAGGCTCGTTGAGTTCGGTTTTGTATGGGAATCTAGTGAGATCGCTTCCCGTTGAGGTGATGCCCTCGATTGCAAGTTTTCTACTCAAATTTAAGTTTCTTTTTGTTGGCTTTCTACTGTATCAAAGGTAGAAGATGAATTGTGTTCAAAAGTCTATTTTGCCCTCTGTTTTGGTCATTGCTTCTTTGTTTTTCCATAGGGGTGTTATGGTCTTTTTGTATCTGGCTTTCTCCTCTGACCTGTGTGCCTGACTTAAGTTGACTTGGCTCAGTTGGCCTATTCCCATTGGTCCAACTCAGCTTGCTTTGACGCCTATAAGGATTTCTATACCTACATGGATTTTCCTAAATTTCTGATTGGATGGTTTTTGTAAAATTCATAATAAATAATTTATGGGTCGGAAAAATATAACAAAAGATGTTATAAAACTAGAAAATTATAATCTATCTAATGATACTAGTTTCATCAACAAATTCCAAACTAATGTATATGTGATATTTAATGGATCTTCTTTAATGGATATTAACTTATAAAATTCATAACTAAATATCTACAAGTCAGAAAAATATAATAAAATATGTTTTGGACTCCTTATAACATAAACTAAAATGTGGCACAGTTTTCATGTCCTAATTCACACCTTAATAAAAAGGTGGTTTTTGGGGTTTGATTAATGAATATGAAGTTGACTCAAAATCTACATATGTGCTTTATAGGTGCTTTGGAAACCTAGATTTGAACCTAGGTCTGACTTGGACTTATATGGACTCTGAAGTTGAGGTATGTTATATCCACTATTCCTCTATGTTGAGCAATTCACCTATCTTATCATTCTTTTGAATTTGGCCTACACATATGTCTATTCTCTTGATATCATGGTTCATGTGAACTATCTTGCTTGTTATGGACTTAGATATTCTCTTGATATCTATTTTGTACCTTGGTGCATGTTGGTATTATAGAATGATATGTGACCATCTGAAGTGGATGTTTATATGTTTGTGTTGTCTATTAGTATGATGGCAACTTTTGTAAAATCTGACTATACTTTTTACTTGCCTCTACATTTTACATGCTATGTGATCCAATAGCACCATAGTAGTGTAAATTACATTAGTTTTTGGGGCATTATTTCCCTACTATTTATTGAGGAGAGTGATAATACGCCATTCTCTATAACTGAGTTTGGCAATATTAATTCCATTCTCAATTTTATATATTTGGGAGATTGACAGTATTCCTTTCTCTACCAGGTTTCAAGTTTATGAGACTTGTCCGCCCTTGTGTTTATATTATTCTAGGTCTATGTTTATCTCACATGCATGCAAAATATTGATGATGATTGTGGGGTGTGTGCCCTACTTTCTTTATGTGTCAATATTGCACAATCTTTATTGTTTTGATTATGGTAAGTATCTTCTTTTATTATGTGATGATGATTCTTATCTTTTATGCCTGTTTGGGTAGTCCTTGTCTTTTCTATGGGAAGCCATTTATATTTGATGTCCTTTATTTCATAAATTGTTCAATTTACCTTTTTAGTATGCACATACCGACCTTTGTTGATGTTATCCTCATTTCTTTTCCTCTTGCTGGGGTATGTTTCCAACCCTAGGTGAAGGATGCGGAGGACATGGTATAAAGTTATTAAAGCTTGGAGACAATCTTGATGTGGTTTAGATTTTCCTCTACATGAATCCTTATGATGTACCTTTACAAGTAAGTTAGTACCCTTATGGGAAATTGAATACAATCAATATATTTATTCCACTGTTATACTTTGGTTATTTTGTATACCATTAATAAGATTTGAAAATTTTACACCCACTCCAAGATACCTTAAGGGTGTGTTTGGACTGGAGGTTCTATTGTTTAAATTTTTAGGAGTGGTTCCCCTCCAAGATCCCACTCCTTACAGTTGTCCTTACCCCTTTTGTGGGAAGCTTCACTTTTTTTTGATGTCCTTTATTTCATATATTGCTCAATTGACTTTTTAGTATGCACATCCCAACTTTTGCTGATGTTATCTATTTTCTCTTCTTGCTAGGGTATGCTTCAAACCCTAGGTGAAGGATATGGTGGACATGGCATAAAGATATGGACTTAGATTGAGAAGCTAAAGCTTGGAGATGATCTTGAGGTGGTTTAGATTTCCCTCTACGTGGATCCATGTGATGTACCTTTACAGGTAATTTTAATATGTTCTTTGTACCCTTATGGGAAATTGAACATAGTCAATATATTTATTCTGCTGCTACACTTTGGTTGTTTTGTATACCATTAATAAGATTTGAAAATTTTACACCCACTCCAAGATACCTTAAGGGTGTGTTTGGACTGGAAGTTTTATTCTTCAAATTTTTAGTAGGGAGTGGTTCTCCTGTGGGATCCCACTCCTTACACACCATTAGAGCCACTACTCATGATAGTTTGAGCATTGAGGTTACTCTCATTCTTAGAATCCAGCATGGTGAGTTTTGTATCCATGATTTTTCTCTTGTCCCTCATCAAGGATAATGAAAGAGTACATCTCCATCACTTAAGTGAAGTCCAATCAAGATTGGTATGACATTTTTACATAATTTTAATCATTTTCTCAACTTCCTTTAATGATCATATACATGATGCATTTGTACAAGCACCCCATACCAACTTCCCCCCTTTAACAATCGTTCATACAAACTTTATATTTTCCTACCAAGTGTGGTTGTTTAATCATTCCACCAGATCACTACAAGGTAACATATTTCACTTCCATAAATAGGATCCTCTAGGGAAGATGTTACATGATTAAGACTCATAACTTACCGCAATTGAGGCTTTAATTTTCATTATGTTACAATACTCACACGTCACAATTTTTTACAAATAAGAACAAGTAAATATTTGCATTAGTTATTTCTCATTTTTTTACTGCAACTATATATTTGACAATGAAAAGGAGAACTATGATTTCAACATCATAACATTATTTAGCACATTAACATAGGGAAACATCAACTCAACTTCATTCATGAAATTATAAAATTAAATCATTATATAAGGCATAATTCATTGGTATACCATAAGAAAGACCCATCTGAGAATGCTCAACTTAGCTCAACATCTCACATATGAAAAGCATTCACTATAACATAATTTCATTTTAAGATTTAACATTGTTGTTCCCCATATTTGTAGTTATAGATGAGCTGTGTGTATTTTATAATTCCATCATATGCATTCAAACATGTCTAATTGATTCATGTAGCCAAGTTAAGTTTAACATACTGACAATGATCAATTCCAATTGATGAACTAAGAGTAAAAGACAACAATTTCATCTATAGACATTTTCTAAATAAGTATCTCAAACTTCACAATCAATAATAGAATTTCTAAGTTAGGTAGAATAAACAATAAACTAATGACTGACGATTCATACACGTTTATATGTCTATAATAGGTTTGATCATTCACAAACTAGATAACAAGCATATGAAACTTGAGTACAATTAAAATTTGTGTAATATACCTAGATTCTTCGACATTTCCACATCCACATAAGAAAGTCATCTAGGAGAAGAGGAAAAGAAGAGAAAAAGGAATCGGCTTAGGGAAAAAAACAAAGAATTTACTATACTCAACTCATGGGTGATTCTCTACTGAAACTGCTAGGAAACCCTAGACTAAAACTGAAAATTTTGTGGATCTATCCAAAATGTAGATGTTGGTTGTTTACACTAACGAGTTTCAATCATTAAGAATGATCTTTTACTCAACTAGCTATATCCTGCAAGTATACGAGAGTAGTTGTAGTCGAGGTCGAACACAAGGAGCGTTGGTTAGTTAGGCACAAGAGTTATGATTTTCAATAATCTAGATCATTGTACACAAGATGATTGGATTAGAACAACTAAATTATAGATTTAAAACAAAACAGTAAATTATCACTTAAGAAAGGTTAAGATTCAGATTTGGAAGGATCTTAGACTTGAGATTTCACTATCACATCATAGCTTATATTAAAATACGAATTTAAACATGTTAATTAACTTGCAAAGGAGGTTTGTAGTCATCACTCACCTCCCGGTGAAGTGATGGAGATCTTAACTCCATACATCACTCTTGTGTATGTATTTCATTTCAAATCACAAACCTTGCTCCTCAACATAATCCCAGCCACTCTCGCGGTCAAGGACAAGTTGCCAAAAGAGTAACTCCATACTATCAAACACATCTTCTCAGATTATGAAAGAAAGTATAAAACATGCAAGTATGATGGCCAATCACACAAACAAGCATTTCAGATCTGAAACAACTCTTGGAATATGCAAGAAACTAACATTTAGTACGAAATTCATATGTTCATACAAGCTATGACATGGGAGTTACTCTCCCATGCCCAAGAAAAAGAGTCTGCTCGTCCATAATGATGTACAACAGAAAATATGCAGAAATTTCAGAGTTAAACGTGGTTTAGAGAAGGAAAAGCTAAGCAATCCCAAGGTGTAACCAAAGGAAGGTAGAATTCTGACTTAAGGACGAAATCCCACTTCTACAGCTACTCCAAACCGGACAAACTTCCCTCCCAAGAAGCTTTGTGGAGTGAAGAAGCTTTGCTGCACCTTGGAGAAGAAGCTTGGAGAAGAAGAGAGGACGAATGGGGTTTCTTTGGCAAGAAACCACCTCCTTTCCCCTCAAAATCGCCCTCCTATGCTCTAGACTTGCTCTAGGACGAGAGAACTTCCGCAAATGACTGGGCATAACCGCCCATTAAGTTCCCACTTTGTTTTTAAAAAAAACTCATATTTTACAAAATGCTGAAACTGCCAGGTGCACGTCGTGCACTTTGGAAATGCATGCCATGCAACTTTCCAGAAACTTTTATCTGCCTGAAATTCCCAGGTGCACGGCGTGCACTTTTGGTGCACGGCATGCACCTCGCTGTTCTGGGCTGTTGTGTATTTTGCTCATAACTTTCAGTGTGTAGGTCCGATTTACATGCCGTAAAAAGTGGTATTTGCGCAATTTCGAACCCCAAAACATGTAGATACTTGAGGAGTGATCCAATAAGAGATAATATGATATATTACTCATAATTTCATTGCAATATGTAGTACCTACAATACAAACCATGAGACAAGTAAGAATAGCTAAAAATATAGAATCTAGCATGAATGAGAGTGATAATTGAGTCAAAACAACATGGATATGCAACCAAACATGATCCAAAAGATGATATAATTTGTGCACATCAAATCCCCCTAAGCTTAAACTATTGCTTGTCCTCAAGCAAAAAGAGCATAGAAACACAAATGAAGGAATTGTCAAGTTCATGCATAGATCAAATGAAATGAAAGATGTGTATAAGACCAAACCAACCATGATCAACATGTTTATACTCATAGCCATCAATTCAACTCAAACATCCAAGAAAGAGATTTTTAGTTCAGCATGGGTGGCATCAATTAGTTGAATCAATCAATTAAACAACACTATGTAGAATTTGGATGACCAAACCAAGCAATTAGTGGATGTGCAACTCAAACTCTCAACTATTAAGGATACAAATGCTGAAATCTTAGTTAAAATTGACAATTTTAGTTGTACTCTCCTTCTTTCCCAAACGTGATATGATAAAGGATTATGGGTTCCGACACTCGGCGGCTAATGTAGGCTTATGCACACATGGAGTGTCAGTTGGGGTATTTTACCCTCTTTTAAGACATACCACCTAACCATCGTGGCCAGATCGAACTTACACTAGGCTAGCATGATATGTGGGCGGTTTAGCCATCTTTTATAGGGTATAAAGGTGAGATAAGCCAAAAGAAATTTTACATTTTTTTCCAAAAGATAGGAGAGTCAACTAAATTGCAACATTAGCTAGATTTCATTCATTTGTTTTGAAAAATTTTCATTGAAAGAGTGGTTGAAAATGCACTAAGAGCTTGGCATGGGCATCTCGTATTCCAAATGATGTTGTAAAGTTGATTTACTCAAAAAATTGAAACCATTACATGTTTTAAGCAATCAAGGATGTGAAAGATGAATGTTCAGGCTAGAAGCATAAACCAAGGTTAAGCACATGTTGATGGCCAAAATGTTTCATTTGATTAATGCATGCCTTTTACAATTTCTCCAAATGATATTTCTCATCAGAAGAGGACATCAGTTAAGCATAGGAGTTCTATCCACATATAAAAGATAAACCTGATATCATACTAGATTTGCCACAAGAAGAGCAGAATTGAAAACAAGAGACTGAAATGTGAACACAAAACAAAAGCAAATGACAAGAAGCAAATAACATGAAAGGGAAAAGCTAAAAGAACTAGGTTACCATCCGGTTGCTCCCCCCTAAGCTTGAAATATGTAGTGTTCTCACTGCATAAATCAAACTAAAAAGGTTGCAACCGGGTACCTCGTCATGGTGGAAACATCAAAGTCCATGGAGGACCAGTGCTCTGATTTGCAGCTGGAAATTGTTGTGCTAAAGATTGATGCCTCCTTGCAAATATGTCCTTGATTTGGGGCAAGCGAAAACACCTATTAGCTGCAGCAAGAATAGTCTTTTGTATGCCAATACTATTTGTCTTTTCATTCCCCTTTGAAGCATCATCAAAATATGAGTTGGGAAGAGTTTTCTCATTATAAAGAAATGTGTCATCTAGAGTGTGAGGAGGAAGGACATGTGGCTTGCTTGAAGAATTAACATGTAGATCATGTGTTGTAACTTTCTCCCCTTTAGTTGCAACTTCATAATCATCATGGGTATCAACATCATCATACTTTGAAGGATATACCTCTATAACAACTCCATTCTTCAATGTCACTGGCCTGAAATACGTAGGATTAATCTCCGGTGGACTAGGCAAGAAAGGTGGAAATGCTTCTTTGCTAAAAAGAGCTTGTTGGGTAATTTGTTTCTCCAAGATGTGTGCATGAGTGGCAATATCATCCACCTTAGAAGAGAGTTGGCAAATGGCACCCTTCATTGATTGTCTTTGTTGTTGGAACTCCTCATTTTGCTGCATTTGAGTTGAAATAAATGTTGCAAGCATGAACTCTAATCTAGGAGTTACTTGTGGTTGTTGTGGCTGAATGAAATTCAGGTTCACATTGTTGTAGAAGCCCGATGGAGTGTAGTCCATTGGAGAATAAATAAAAGAAGCATAACATGTAGAAGATGAGTGTCCAAGCAACCCACATGAATCACAAATAATATTGGCTGCTTGAAATGGCTGTGTGCTTAGCTTATCAAACCTTTGTGATAAAGTGTCTATCTTTGTTGCAATTATGTCTATAGCACCAACCGTGTGATCTTCCCTTTGCTTTTTGGAAGTAGTATGTGAAAAGGATGGGTGGTAGCTTGTAGACGGACTCCATTGGCAATGATTTGCTGCCATATCTTCAATAATAGCATAGGCTTCTCTATAAGATTTGTTCATTAGAGCTCCATTTGCAGCTACATCAATAGACATCCTTGTATTGTAGCACAAACCATTATAGAAAGATTGCAATAGAAGCCAATTACTTAGACCATGATGTGGACAAAGATGTTGAAGATCTCTGAACCTCTCCCATGTATCATATAAGGTCTCTCCATCCCTTTGAAAATAATTGATGAGTTGACTCCTTAGCTGCAAAGTTTTGCTAGGTGGAAAATATCTTGCCAAAAAGACCTTTAGAAGCTCCTCCTAGGTGTCAATTGACTTCTTTGGCAAAGTATAGAGCCATGCCTTGGCTCTATCTTTAAGAGAGAATGGAAAAAGAATTAGGCGTATCCCATCAGTAGGAACACCATATATCTTTATGGTGCTTAGCAACTGCAGAAATTCAGCAATGTGGAGGTGTGGATCCTCCATTGGTGTCCCTCCAAATGCATTCAGCTGTAGCAATTGTATGATGGATGGGCTGATAGAAAACTCCTTTGCCTCAAATTATAAAATATTAATAGGCCCACTCATGTGCATTGCAGATGTACCAAAGTAGTCCTTAAGAGGAAGGTCATCCTCCTTGACTAGTTCTTCATGTGAATCCAGAGGATTAGGTAGATGTGGCGTAGATGGTGGTGGTGTATGTTGTATGGATGTTGGTGGTGTATATGAGGGTGTGGAAGAATGTGGTATGGTTGTTGGTGGTATATATGATGGTAGTGAATTAGGTGTGATTGATGGTGGTGTGGATGAAGGATGTATGCATGAGGGTGTGGAAGAATGTGGTATGGTTGATGGTTGTGTGGGTTGTGATTCCTCCATAGATGTTTGGGTTTCACTCCTTCTTGCTCCATGAGGGCTGCAAATAGTGTGTTCATTTGCTGAATGTAAGATATGCACGGTTCAAGGATCTTTTTATGAACACCCCATATGCTCCTGCAAATAAACAAGGTGAGTGAGATACAAAAACAAACATGGAATATACAACAAATTATGATGATCATGATGAATTATGATTTATGGATATGATGGTGGATATGAAGGTTGTGATCTAGTCTCATTTACTTATAAAAAACTCTTACTCTAACAGGAATATCGATGCTCCCCGACAACGACGCTAAAAACTTGTTGGTTGTTTACACTAATGAGTTTCAATCATTAAGAATGATCTTTTACTCAACTAGCTATATCCCGCAAGTATACAAGAGTAGTTGTAGTCGAGGTCGAACACAAGGAGCGTTGGTTAGTTAGGCGCAAGAGTTATGATTTTCAATAATCTAGATCGCTGTACACAAGATGATTGGATTAGAACAACTAAATTATAGATTTAAAACAAAACAGTAAATTATCACTTAAGAAAGGTTAAGATTCAGATTTGGAAGGATCTTAGACTTGAGATTTCACTATCACATCATAGCTTATATTAAAATATAAATTTAAACATGTTAATTAACTTGCAAAGGAGGTTTGTAGTCATCACTCACCTCCCGGTGAAGTGATGGCGATCTTAACTCCATACATCACTCTCGTGTATGTATTTCATTTCAAATCACAAACCTTGCTCCTCAACATAATCCCAGCCACTCTCGCGGTCAAGGACAAGTTGCCAAAAGAGTAACTCCATACTCTCAAACACATCTTCTCAGATTATGAAAGAAAGTATAAAACATGCAAGTATGATGGCCAATCACACAAATAAGCATTTCAGATCTGAAACAACTCTTGGAATATGCAAGAAACTAACATTTAGTACGAAATTCATAAGTTCATACAAGCTATGACATGGGAGTTACTCTCCCATGCCCAAGAAAAAGAGTCTACTCGTCCATAATGATGTACAACAGAAAATGTACAGAAATTTCAGAGTTAAACATGGTTTAGAGAAGGAAAGCCTAAGCAATCCCAAGGTGTAACCAAAGGAAGGTAGAATTCCGACTTAAGGACAAAATCCCACTTCTATAGCTGCTCCAAACTGGACAAACTTCCCTCCCGAGAAGCTTTGTGGAGTGAAGAAGCTCTGCTGCACCTTGGAGAAGAAGCTTGGAGAAGAAGAGAGGAAGAATGGGGTTTCTTTGGCAAGAAACCACCTCCTTTCCCATCAAAATTGCCCTCCTATGCTCTAGACTTTCTCTAGGATGAGAGAACTTCCGCAAATGACCGGGCATAACCGCCCATTAAGTTCCCACTTCGTTTTAAACAAAAACACGTATTTTACAAAATGCTGAAACTGCCAGGTGCACGTCGTGCACTTTGGAAATGCACGCCGTGCAACTTTCCAGAAACGTTTGGCTCCCAGGTGTACGCCGTGCAACTTTCCAGAAACTTTTATCTGTCTGAAATTCCCAGGTGCACGACGTGCACTTTTGGTGCACGACGTGCACCTCACTGTTCTGGGCTGTTGTGTATTTTGCTCATAACTTTCAGTGTGTAGGTCCGATTTACATGCCGTAAAAAGTGGTATCTGCGCAATTTCGAACCCCAAAACATGTAGATGCTTGAGGAGTGATCCAATAAGAGATAATATGATATATTACTCATAATTTCATTGCAATATGTAGTACCTACAATACAAACCATGAGACAAGTAAGAATAGCTAAAAATATAGAATCTAGCATGAATGAGAGTGATAATTGAGTCAAACAACATGGATATGCAACCAAACATGATCCAAAAGATGATATAATTTGTGCACATCAGTAGACATAACCTTAATCATTCTCTAGAAGCCCAAGGTCCCTCAATGCCTAATTTTCTTCAGTCTACACTAGACGTGAAATTTTCAATTGAAAACTAAGTGGCAAGGATATACTTTTTGATTATGTCATATGTAAATCAATGAGGTGCTTGGATTATTTATGTTTTACTACTTTTTCTTTTCCCTTACTAACACCAAGTCAATCTACTTGTGCAGAGATCCACTAACTTATCATAGGTCGGTCGCCCTCTCCACAAGCTTGGGTAACCTATAAATCTTTCCTACACTCAAAGGTCAATTCACTTCTCCATACCGGTTAAAATTTCATAAGAGATGACAAGAGAAATGTCAACCGAATAACGGAAAAATAGACATCTCAGTCTTCCATAGGCTAACCAACTTGTGGAACATAAGCTAGCCCAACTTCCATGTGGTCAAACTTGTGGACATCTTAATATGACTAGTAATGTTGATTGGAAACACGTTTATGGGCCTCACATTGGATAACTCAAATGATGTCAACTAATTAGTTGGTTGACTTCTTGGACAACTCAATTGATAGAGAGAAAACTCACCCAACACTCTACCCATAGCTAATATGATCTAAGATTCTATTACACTATAGTGTTTTCTCTGTGGTGCCCAACACTAAAATGCATCACAATGCTAAAATACAACAAAAGAACACATTAAAATAACTAAGTAACCCAAATCTCAGTCTTCTAAAAAAGTAGGGCTCAACATCCATAAATCTTAGCTAATCATATTAAAATGCACAATGATCCACATATTCAAGTTGAATAGGAAGGACATACAAGCATAAAAAGGAATTAAGTAAGTAAACCAAGGTTATTTGGCCAATGGAGGAGCTCGTTACTACAATTGCAACAAATGGATAAGTACTCTTAAACAACTTATTGGATACACGCATACTCAAGAGTTGATTTGATTTCCTTATGTTTTTAGTTTCCCACTTAAAAAGGGAGAGAAATAGAGTAAAACATCACATAGCTTGGGTTGATAGTGTGGACATTGCAAACATGATTCCCCAACGGATAACAAAGCTCATTATAATTACATGAGATTTTCATGCTTACCTATAAAGAAGAAGTATTGCAGTGTATGCATTTCATCGTTCTATAATGTTGGACATTAATTTGAAGACCCCTAAATTGTTGGAGAACTTGATCCAAAAGTAGAATGATAACACACATTCGGTGAGTCACTTACAATATAGGCTGAAAGACCTAGTTCCGTCTACCCACAATCAGAACATATTCTCGCTCTTATGAATTTCAAATTAATAAATGATGTAACTTCTCTATCCACACTAAGGACATGTTCTCTCTCCCTCTATAGATTTTGGCTTATCAGTCTTTCCTCCATTCTAATAGTTTTCCTTCTATACTTTTGTAATAGTTAAATAACTATATTATGCAACTTATGGTCTCCTTCACGGTTTTTCGCTAAAGCGGGAACACCCGTTTTCCAGGTTTCCCGCCCGCGGTCGAGACAGCCCGAATTACTATAGGACGCGTCATCGGGCCGTTCGCTTCCATACAGCAGGGTTTCCTTAGATCTTTGCCGTTTAATAGGACGCGTCATCGATCCGCACCGAACATCCAACAAGACACATCAGGGATCCGGACTGAGCATCCACCAGGACGTACTGTCCATCCCAGCCGACCTACTCTACCCAATCACATAAGCTTCGCGACTTGTATTTATACACCTTCTCCCTCCTTCCCAATCGTCACACCCGCTCTTCCTGTCACAGTCCAAGCAACCTCAAAACTCCGTTCTTCCCCTTTACCAACTCTCTTCTTCTAAACATCCATGGCGCCCAAGGCCGAAAAGAAACCAGCGGAGAAGAAGCCGGCTGCTGAGAAGCCGGAGGAGAAGAAGGCCGAGAAGGCACCTGCAGAGAAGAAGCCCAAGGCAACAAAGCGCCCTGCTAAGGAAGGCGACAAGACATCTAAGAAGAAGAAGAAGGCCAAGAGCGTTGAAACCTACAAGATATACATCTTCAAGGTCCTGAAGCAGGTCCACCCAGACATCGGTATTTCCAGCAAGGCGATGGGGATCATGAACTCCTTCATCAATGACATCTTTGAGAAGCTTGCTGGCGAGTCAGCCAAGCTTGCTAGGTACAACAAGAAGCCCACAATCACATCCCGCGAGATTCAGACCGCTGTCCGTCTCGTGCTTCCTGGCGAGTTAGCCAAACATGCCGTGTCTGAAGGCACCAAGGCCGTCACCAAATTCACTAGCTCTTGAATTTGAGGATCTGTCACATTTCTGTATTCTGTTGCTCTGCTCGAGCATGGTTGAAAAATGTAACCGATGAAATGGTTAACAGAAACTGCCCCATTGTTGACAATTGACATCATTTTCCTCTTGTTTTGGTTTTCGATATCTTGGCGGTGTATTTATTTTGTGCGGATAAAATTAGTACTAACTTTGTT
Source organism: Alisma plantago-aquatica (assembly GCA_963693085.1). NCBI lineage: Eukaryota > Viridiplantae > Streptophyta > Magnoliopsida > Alismatales > Alismataceae > Alisma > Alisma plantago-aquatica. The sequence goes on along the minus strand of OY856411.1, from coordinate 1,484,254,762 downwards.
TGTGCAATCGTCGCGAGCCCTCTCCTCTCTCTGGCGAACCCGCGATCGCCGTCTCTAACTGACAACTGAGGTCGTGTACAAGAACCTTAGGACTGAAAAATGTTACAGCTGAAAGGTAGAAACCCATACCACTGCGTTCGCTTGGTGCCGTTGCCCATTGAATCAAATGTTCATCCTTTCTTGCATCTCTCATCTTCGCACGAGTCTCTGTTTGACTTAACATAAGATGGTGATTCTTTGTTTTAATATCGCACTAATTCGTCTGCCGTGACAAGCTCCTAAACCTCAGACTTGTTACAAGCTCTGAATCTTCTTTCTCTCTGTTCAAGTTGTCGATAGTGTTTTCAAACATCCACTGTTCTGTAATGCATTCTGCAATTGGTAAAATGTGATAAAAAAGAGGATTCTGCTCTTGATTGAAACCATATCCTGAGCAGTAAAAACTCTCGGGCCCTTGCATACTAGCAACCCATACCAATTTGGTTTCGTACCGTGAACTGAAACCCATTCATGAACAGTGTGTTTTTTCTATTTGATTTCTACTTTGTTATATTGGCTGGAACATTTAAATTGTGCCACTAATTGACTCTGTTCCTTTAATTTCAATCTATATATTCGTAGATATATTAAAGATGCATCATGTAGGGCATATAATAATAAGTTGGGCATCACCATCATGCCGCTTTTAATAACAAATCACCAACAAAACACAATTACTTTTGGACATTCATAACGCTAGGTCACCTCAAACGAAAATTCTTCCATAAGCTAATAATTGTTTTGAGAATTAATCACGCCTCTAAAACTACCCTTGAAAATCAGAGAAGTAAGCATTTGATAGAATAATAAATTTTGATGGGGGCACATGTGACATATAGATTGACGTTACTCAGGTTCACCCATATATAGAACGATCCATTAAGTGGTGTCCCCTTGTCATGTGGTTCAACCCCTCTAAAGGACATGAATTAGAGTTAGAGTCCAACTAATATGTTGTCAGCTTAACTGAAATCCAAATTATCCCATTAACAGTCTGTCCCACTCCATTTGGCTTATGAATTCTTGTTGGTTCCAAACCGACACAAGGCACTAGACCTATTTTTTTGCATGCAAAACTGTATTAACTTAATTGAAGGTCAGCAATAAGCAATTGCAACCTCATTTGGTCAATCAGATCACCAAAATTACAAGGTTTTCATTCACTCTGTACCAATTTTGGCCCATGTGTTACATTAGGTGACATTGGCTTTAAGCATCCATTGACTTTTTGACAAAAAATCAAAATAGCACATATTTATAAAAAATATATAATGAACTAGCATCAAAACCATCTTAATTCCCGAAATAGCCAACTTTCTGGGGAATGCTAAGATTTTGACGTTTTAGTGTTTCCGGGATCTAAGGCACCAGAATAATTGTCATTTTTCAGTGAAAGCACTAAGTTTTTGGCGTTTTAAGTTAAAAGCGCCATAGGCGTTTTTAGGATAAAAACATCAATCAGTAGCAAAAGCATCACAAAGTTGGCGTTTTCGTCTTCCGACACGAGGACTCACATCACTTCCTCTTGAGAGACATGGGCGACGCCTCCATCGGAGCACCACCGGCCCCACACGAGGTGGTTAAAGTGATAGAGCTAGTCCCACCATATGGTAGCTGATAGCAACGCAACCAATAGAGCTAGTCCCACCATATGGTAGCTGATAGCAACGCAACCGGCGAATTTCTTGGACCGGAGCGCATGCCTGCCTCCAACCAGAGAACCAATCCACGTCCCATTTGAGCACTGTGGGGTAGAGTTCGTCAAGCCGCCACCATCCTCCTCAGACTCCGACAATAACTGTCTTACAAATGATGATCACGACGATCAAGATAGCGGAAGCAGCACTGACGGAACAAGTGATCATGATGACGATTCCCACGACGATCATCACCCCACATCTTCTGAGGATGAAGTCATTATTCACAAGGCCAGCTTCAACAAAGACTTCCTGACCAAGCTCAAATCCAAGGCATCCGCCGACCGTGCAAGGCCCTTCAGCACTTTTGAGTCTCTCCAGGCTCACCTGTCCGAGGCCGGTGGTGCTCCGATGGCGTTGTTGTCGTCCATGTCTCTCAAGAGGAAGTGCTGTGAGTCGTTCGTGTCGAAAGATGGTGAAAACGCCAACTTTGTGGCGCTTTCACTTCATAAAAAGCTAAAATTTCGGACGCTTTTAACTTAAAACGCCACAAACTTATCTCTTTCACTGGAAAAACGCCAACTATTCTGACGCATTTGATCCCGAAAACACTAAAACGCCAAATCTTGAAGCTTTTCCTAAAAAGTGGGTTATTTCGAGAATTAAGATGATTTTGATACTAGTTCAACACATATTTTTATAAAACTGTGCTATTTTGATTTTTTGTCCTTGATTTAAAAAAAACACTTTGCAAGAAATTAAAATTACTATTAAAAAGTGCAATCTTTTCAATGTTCAATTTTTGTCTAGTTCTATCAACTTTTACTTTTATCACTCTATATTGAGTTATTTCATTCAAGAGAATACTCTTTGATTGGAACATGGTTAGATTCCTTTGCTTTCCCGTTGATCGGTGAATAGCAAAATCAAACATGCTCATAAATGTCTTGAGTAGGAGTAATGCACACAATCATCTTCACCCCAATATTATTATATTACTTTTAAAATTTGCTCCATTTAATATTTTTTTTGGTCAGCTCCATTTAATATTTTATAGAAAAGAAAACCATAATGTAATCAAAACTTAAAGAGATGTTTCAATTAAGTTGTCATATACGCATTGTATTGACAAAAATGTGAAGTCTTTCGCTCAATTTGAATTAGTATTCAATATGAATATTTAATTCATGCTATACATATAAGATATTCTTGAGTTCCCCTCAAAGTAACCAATTTCAATTGATTATATGACCCCAAGGTCTATTTGCATCCGTTTGGGTACAAAGTGGGAAGTCTTTATTGGAAAACATGTCCATTCGAACCATTTCATATTAAATAAAGCTGCACCTATATCCAATCTAATCAAAATTGATAATGTCACTTCAATTAACACTTGACCAACTATATTGACGTGACCATGCATATAAAGAAACATATTAGTTTTGGTCATTCTCTATACCTTGTGACTTAAAAATCAATTTTCTACACGACATCAAATATGTGAACTTTTAACCAAAGAATTGATGTTTCCATGAATTGTGATGAACACTAAAATAAAAATGTTCACTCACACCAAAAGATTAACATCCCCAAAAATATAAAATTTGGGATACACGCGATATGCACAAATGAAAATATTGAATGATGCCCTTACTATACATGGGATAACATCATAGGCGACCAATATGAAGGATGAACCTCTATGGGATGCTTTAGATGCATGGACTTGAAACCTCTCAATTTTGATCGTTATCAAAATCAAAGCCCAAATAACCTAAATTAACACATTTTTTTCATCAATTCTTCTAGTTTATACTTTGATTAGTTTATTTACTTAATGATTATCATTATCATATTAATCGAGTCATTTTCATCCCCAATTTGTTCTATAAAAATCCTACAAGATAAAACCTTAATGGTTCAATTCAATCCCTATTTGAATTAGTTAGAGTCTCAATCCTATAAACAACATTATATGAAAGACTAAACCCTAAGGGTGCCCCAGGTACATGGAGTGTTAAAATCCCCCATATGTATATCTAGACCAGGTTACTCAATTTAGCTTAATTTAACCACACATAAATCAATTTATCACTAAATGTAGCATATAAAATCACAATATATATTGTAAATCACCCATATTAGGTATATTGAAATTTGAAAGTGAATTTTATGCATTCATAAATAATAACAAATTCTTGATAGTGGTCGAGTTCTTTTATATCTCCTTCAAATTCTTGATTCAACCCATATTCTTTGAGAATCTAAGTACTCTTGAGCTAGTATCCATGCAAACTATTTCTCTCTACCCTTGTCAAGTTTATGCATGCTAGAAACCCATAAAAATTTGGTTTTAGTACAATGAACTAAACTGAATGTTATACATGTTTGACAAGAGAGGTGCATTCCAATGCTTAAGCTTCATGATTTATTATTTTCATTTTATGACTTGAAAATTGTAATAGTCCCAAAAATTGACAATTCCACAATTTGACTTGTTACTTCAATTCCAATATGTATCTATGAGGGTTTTGCAAATATGTATATCCATCTGGTGCCTATAATTATATCGTGAGCTGGCTATTTTACAACACTTTTCCATTGATCACTCACCCCAAGTTTTATTTAACCAGTTTGAGCATTGATTTTGTATTTCCACCTAAGATAATAAACAAGTTGTATATTGCCAAAATATAGGAAACATATGAATAATTTATTCCATCTTCAGGGAAAGGATGTCAACATTTAGGTGAGCATAGCCCATGATCCCTTTGATGAGTTAAAAAACATAAGACATTTACTTTTGGACATTCTTAATGATTGGCCACCTCAAAAGAATATTTCTTTATAATCCAATAATCATGTGAGGAATATACGCTTTAAAAATCCCTTACAAATAAAAAAGTAAGCATTTGAATGTATAATAACTAAGTGCACGAGACACATACTACACATGGAGTAACCTTATGAAGGTAAACTTTGATTTAGAATGATCCATAGGGGTTCCCCTTGTTAAGTGGTTCAACCCCTCTAGAAATACCTTGGATCAGAGCTAGAGCCCACTAACATTTTGTTGACCTAACAATTATACATTGTCCATATTTTGATGATGATATAACCATTCCATTCATGTGTATCTAATATGTCTATTTGAGATCAATTTCAGGTATTAGGTACATGAAGATGATGAAATTAGCAAACCCTAGTTTACTGGAAATCAAGTCAAATTCAACACAAATGCAAGATTTGAAGATTAAATAGTATCTCTATTAGAATCATGTTGCAAATCATTTGCATTGAATATATGATTTGTAATGAAAATTCTGAAAACTTAGAGCACTCTATTTTAATATTTAAGCACTTTTTGGGCATTTGTCATAAGTCATCAAATACAAGCTTATTAGTAGAGTTTCCTTTTAGGTAACTTAGCCGACAACCAAACCTAGATTTTGACATTACTCGGGGTTGGCCATGTTTGTCCTGTGGCAACTTGACTAACAACCTACACTGATGAAATTAGATGTAGCCGTGGAATGAGTTTCCTCTCAGACAAACTCAACAGAAAATTGCATTTTGACTTGTCATCTTGTGCCGTCGGTCGAGTTCCCCAATGGAAACTTAATCGACAACACTATATGATAAAGTGCAAGAAAGTATTTCTAGCCATTGTGAGTTTGTAAACTTAAAAAATAGATCCAGTGCAACTCCAAAATGGATAGAATTCAATATAAAGTCTCTCTATTGGTTGGAAGGCAACCTCAACCATAAAAGGGGCCCTTGGATTTTATTCCAAGTTTTCCTTCTATGCTTCCCTGCAATAGTTGAGTGTTTTAGCCTCCAAGAGCCCCTATTTTCTCTCAAGCTTGTTTACTACTCTACACCCAATCTGAGTGAGTTAGGATCTTTTTAAGAGAGCTACTCCATTGTATATCGAGTGACATTGTTCACTCTTCTTCACAATCTCTCTCTAGCAACTTGGTGATTTAAAGTTGACTTCCTTGAGAAGTAAGGTGATTTAATTAAAGAAGGAAGGATAGATCAAAAGCTAACAATATTAAACAAGAATGGGTAAGACCTTGGTAAAGGTGGAAGATTCTTGATAGATAGATAGGTAAATCCTTTGTAATGGTTATGGGCTCCTTGACCCGAAAAGGAATGCTAGTTTAGCCCTTGCTCTTGAAAAGTGTGGTCATATTGTTGAAACTCATATAGTGCAATATATAGAGTGAGGCAAGGTTAGAAATACTATAGATTTACCCCTCTAGGTAGTGGATGCACATCTCCTTGTTTGGAGGTTAAAACCACTATACATCTTAGCCTTCCATTGGTGTTTGATCAAGAATTTCCTCTCTCTTGATTTTCAATATAGCAATATCTATTAGCAAATATCTTAAAGGTCTAATGTGTTTTGTTTAAGTACTGTTAGATTATTTACCCCCTCTAGATCCCTTTGATCAAACAATTGGTATCAGATCTTGGTTTACTTGAACCAAGTATTCCAATGAGGGGAGAAGATGAGTAAGAATCTACTTAGATCTCTCAACATAGAGGGTGGATTCTCCATGTGTCCACCTATCTTTGGTGACACAAACTTCCTTTATTAGAAGATGATGATGCAATTCTACATCCAAGGCATGAGCTATGAGATGTGGAATGTGGTTGGCTGTAATAACCCAAATTTTAAATAAAATAAGTTTAGGGTGTTAATTGCAAATTTTCTAACTATAAAGTTTAAAAATTGGACTTAAATGCAAATTTATCCAACTATTGAATTCCTTATGTGAAGGAAAGAAAAACGAAATATGTTGCCTTTATTTCTTTATTATTAAATGAGATCAATATATATAGAAGGAAAGTATATATTTTCTCTTTTACCTCTCCTCGATAACTCCACAATCCTCACCCATAGAGGAAAACTAATGGAGTTTGCTTCGAAATATGAACTAGATATAAGCTTTATTGGTCATTAATTAATTGGAAAACATATTGAAGTATATTAATCAATCAACATGTATATTAAAGTGAACACTCATCGATCACTAATTTGGGAAAGTAACTGCCTAAAATTGTTCTAGAACCCAAAACACGCTTGTGGTTAAAATTTTAGGTCAATTTGGCTTTCATTGACCCCTAAAACAATTTTGGAAAGTTCTTATATAGTTTAAGGTTCTAATATTAGATATATTCATATTATTTGAATCGAGTTTATATAGTTTGGTTTTATTTAGGCCACACATGCCTTTCCACCAGAGTCATACGGAGTTAGAGTCCTCTCGGATCCAGAGTTTGTTACGGCTCACGATTTTTTCCCCTTCGCCCGACTCCCGCCGACTAGACCCTATAGTCTGTGACATCCTCTCCTCTCCTAATCTCTCGCTTTACAACATCTCACCCTGAATGGATCCCTTTTTCACGATCCTTGCACTTGGCCGGACTCCCCAATACCAATTTTTATAAGGTTTCATGCCCTAGTTTTCTCAAACCACAACGAACTCTACTCCCTCCCCTGTTTGTGAGTCCTTTGACTCCACGACACACCTCAAGCAAAAAATTATATAACCAACACCCCTGATACGATAACAAGACCCCCTTTGATGTTCCTAACTGAAAAAATAGCATGCGAATTCCCTACACCCCCTTCCCTGCAGAACAACCCACTGACGCTGAAGCAGGTTCATCGACCCAGTGATGTTGAGCACCACAATGCCTTCTAGAACCTGGAATACCTTATGATGACCACATAGAAGTTTCTTTGATCATCTATTATGATTTGGTGTGCTGGTATGCTGGTTCCCTCTTTTTTACTTGGTTTTGAAACCTGTGAGCAATCTAGAGCATCTCACCATGATTTCCCATGGTCTCATTACTAATAGCTTCACCTGGAAGTGTTGGATCAACCCTTGATCATTCCATGAGCTCTACTTCAGTATTGGTGGTCTATTTCCACTTCCCATTTCTTCTCACATACTCTGTCATGATAGTCGTAGGTATCCTGGCCTCAGGCCACCTCGTGACCTTCCAGGGACTCACCAAGTTTGGCCATGGACAAGGAAGACAAACATGTTGTTTGCTTCACATGTATTTCACAAATTTGAGGAATGTGGCATGAAGATTTTGAGTTTGTTTGACCTAGTTTGCTTATATTCTTTGACATAAAAGAGTGACGAACAATCTTGAGTTGTTTTATGGTTATTCCCTTCCGTTCTTTTATTTTTTTCACACTTGATCATGGGAAGGATTGTCTTTTCTTCTTTGATTAATTCATCATTTCTCTTTTGGTTTTGGATCATGACCAGGCCATACATCCGACATCGAATGGGCTAGATGATCATGGATCCCACAATCGATATTTCTTTTTAGTTAAATTTCTGATTTCTCTAGATTTTGATTGGTCAGAGTTCACAAAATCATAGTAAATACATACGATGCTAGAAAATTATGAATAAATAGTATTTGGAAAGGATTTTTTGAGTGTAGTCTGAACTCAGTGGTTTTAAAACCTAATTCTATAGTCTCTGACCATGTTTCTTCAAAAGACCCAAATTAAGATTTAGGATGTATTAAGGTGATAATTAATATAAACTATGTTAATTTCAGGAACTTAGGAGTTGACTCAGGATCAAGGAGACTAAATTAGGATATACCTTTTTTAGGTAAGTGGGTCATGACACTATGCATATGTATTTTGGATGAATTGCATGATTATGTATGATTGAGGAATATGCCTTAAATTTCCAAGTTCATGAATGAAATTAAGATAATGATAATGCCGCATATCATATTATTGCATGTTGCTTTTTATAATAATAAAGTCCTATGCCTATCACTTATGTTCATTAATTTAATTATATGATCAAGTAATGATTGAGAAATTGAAGAAATAATCATGCGAATCATGTAATGATAATTTTAAGATTAAGAGGGAGAAATCCCATGATGATTAAGATAATGTACTTAAGTTTTGAATTGTTCCTCTTGATGTTATTTTGTCTTTATGGCATTGATGAACACTTTTATGCAATGAAGATGAGCCTTAACCATCCTGATGAGAACTTTGGTGCAATGATTGGATGAGGACAATTTACATTGATGGCAAGATAAGAACAATGATGTTAATCATGAAGATAAAAGAATTAAGTAACTTATTATATGTTCTTGCAATGATGGACCTTTATGGTCATTTTGGTCTTGAACTTCAATATAATGGTGTTGAAATTGATAATGGTGTTTATCTCAAGAAAATGAAAGATCTTAAAGATGAAAACCAAACTTATCTTGATGAACTTGTTTTGCTTAGAATTCAAAATGCTAGGATTCTTGCTAGAGTTAATGATCTTGAATCTACAAGTATTCACCTAGTAAAGAATTAGCTAGCTTAAATCTTGAAAAAGAATCTTATGTAACTAAATCCCTCTATTTAGAGTCTAACTTATTACATGATATTGATAATATTTCTTACACTGCTACTACTCTTAGTGATAATAACCACATTCATAGAGATTCTTACAAAGGTTCCTCAAAGGGAAGAAATCCCTCAATTAATTCCTAAAACACTCTACTTGACAAGTGGGTAGTAGTGGTTTGGGATATGCAGGAGGATACAAAGGTAAGAAAAAGAACAAGGGTAAGAAAAGGAGTTAGGGACCTCTAATATACCATGGAGAGACTTTTGGCTCTAAGGCACCTATGGTTTGTTCTCATTGTAAGCGTGATTATCACGATTCTATTTTTTGTCCTTACAAGAAGAAGGGGACTAACCCAACCATCAATTGGGTACCCATGCTAAACCTGGATCCTAAAGTTTGAACTGGGCACATACCTCTCCTTTCCTTGTAGGAAAAAGAAAAATGGATTGTGTTGACTCAAGGTCAATTAGTCAATGTTGACTCACATCTAAATTGACTAAACCTGTGTTTTGATGATGACTAACCATTCCACATATTGGTGTCTAATGTCTCTACTTGAGTGATTTCAGATTAGGTATAGACACACTCCAAATGCCCTAACTTGCACATCTCAAATTGGAGAAAAGACAAGTCAAAATCAATACAAGTGCACGTTTTTGTAGTATGATGTAAATCCATTAGAATCATGTTGTAAATCACTTGTAATTATTGTATGACTTGTAATTAAGCTTAGAAAAAATCAGGAGTACTTAGACCGAATGTTTAAGCACTCAAAAGCCATTTTCCAAAATTCACATCAGGCTGTTCATCAGTCGAGTTCTGTGAGTTGCAAACTCGACCGATCCTGATTGGATCTTGAAAATGAATTTTGATTAGTCGAGTTTACACTACACAGAACTCGACCGATGGAGTACCAGACCGATTCAATTTTCATTGGTCGGTCAAGTTTCCCCGGGACAAACTCGACTGATGGTCTGAATATTGGCTTTGTCTTTTACTCTATCGGTCGAGTTACCCTTATAGAAACTCGACCAATTATACTGTACAAAAAAGTGCAGAAAAGTGCTTCTAGCCATTGTGGAGTTGCAACAAGTAAAAATATATCCGTTGCAAGCCACAAAACGGCTAGTTTTCATTCTCAAGTGTTCCCAAAGGCTAAGAGGCATCCCCAACTATAAATAGGACCCCTTGGGCTTCATTACAAGGTTGATCATTCATTGCAAAACTCTATGTGAGGTTCCTATTCTATAGTTGAGTGCTTCCTACAACCTCCTCTCTCTCTCTAAGCTTAATCACTTGCTACATCCATTAAAGTGAGTAGGAAATCTATAAGAGAGCTAGTCCTACGTGTATATTTTGTGAGGCTCTCACTTCCACCACCTCCTATCTCTTCTTTCAACCATGAAGATGAAGGTTCTCTCTCTTGTCCAAGAGAGGTGAATAAGAACAAGGGAAGGAATCCCTTGGTGAAGATCAAGGATGAAGACTTGGAGCTAGAGTGGGTAAGCCCTTGGTGAAGGTAGAAGACTCCTTTCTCAAGTAGGTAAGTCCTTGGTGGAAGCTTCTCCGAGTGAAGGTGAAGTCAAAGGCAGAAGATCCAAGGAGAGTGGGTAATTCCTACAAGGTTGAAGACTTGTGCAAGAGTAGGTAAGTCCTTGGAAGAAGGCGGAAGACTCCTTGCAAAGTGGGTAAGTCCTTGGTAAGGTTGAAGACTCTTTGTATTGGATAGGTAAGTCCTTTGTTTGGTCATGTATTGTAAGTCTTACGAATGAATATAAGAATGCAATGGTTAGGAAATCCTAGAGGTTGACCTCTCTAGGTAAGTGGAATGACATACTTCTAGTTTGAAGTCTAGAACCACTCTAAATAGCCTGTCTACTTGTGTTTGCTCAATCTCTCTCTCCCTTGCTATGTATGTTATAGTTGCACACAAATTTCCTATTTAGCAACCTTATCTTGTGATATATCTTGAGGGTCTAATGAATTTTGTTTAATGTATTCAACTCTATTCACCCCCCCTCTAGAACATCCAATCACCCATCTAGGATCCAACAATTGGTATCAGAGAGGGTCTTTTCCAAGCATACTTCAACAAGTAGGAGAAGATGGGTGACTACCAAGGAGGGAGATATTCGATCAGCCTACCAATCTTTGATGGGAGCAATTTCCTCTATTGGAAAAGAAGGCTTCAATTCTACATCCAAGGATCAAGTCTTGAGATGTGGCAAATGATGAACAACCCATACATGCTACCGAAGACAAATATTGAAGAATGAGATGAATATACCTTAAAGAAAGCAACCTTAAATGCTAGGGCCACACATCCTCTATGCCTCCATGACCCCCACTGACTTCAATCGGATTTCTACTTGTGAGACGGCCTATGAGGTATGGAGAAAGGTATGCATCACCTATGAGGGGACGAATCAAGTGAAGGAAAGCAAAGTCTACATGCTCAAAGGGCTGCAGAAGTTCAAGATGGGAAAGGAGGAGAGGATAGCAAACATGTACTCAAGGCTCAACACCATTGTGAATGGTCTTGCTTTTCTAGGACATCCTATGTCTAGTGGAGAGATCAACTCAGAGATCCTTAGAACTCTCCCCAAGAGATGAGAACCCAAGGTGACTTCTATTGAAGAAGCAAGGTCTCTTAAGAATATTCCTATTGAAGAGCTCATTGAAAATCTACAAGCACATGAATCCACACTTGACAAGATGGAGGAAGTAGAAAGACAAGAGAAGAAAGAGCTAAAGAGAATGAAGAAGGCTGAAATGAAGGCTCAAATTGAAGCTATAATGGAACAAGTCTCTCCATCCTCTCAAGCTAAAGAAGATGCCATGTACTCTAAGGGTAAACTCTACAAAGGCAAGTACTCCTCCATCCGGTGCTTCACATGTGGAAAGAAGGGTCACTACAAAGAAGATTGCCCACAAGGCAAAAAGACCCATATTCACTAGAAGAAGGAGAAATGGCACTCAAGCTCAAGTGACTCCTCCAACTCAAGCTCAATTGAAGATTCAAGTGAAGGATCAAGCTCAAGCTCTAGTGATGAAGGAGAATGTCATTTTGCTCTTATAGCATCAACAAGTAAGGACTCAAGTGAGGTAAATCTAAACTCTTTAGATAAAGAATCTTTGATTGCTATTATTCATGATACTTGTGCCTCTCTAAAGTCTTATAAAAGGAAAAAGAAAAAGCTTGCTAGAATTGTTGATGATCTGCATGTAGAATTAAATGATCTAGAACATAATAATTCTTGCTTGCTTGATGACAAAAATTCTTGTCTTAGCCAAGTGGACTCTCTTAAACTTGAAAATGCTAGTTTACTTGATAATATTAGATTTCTAGAAGCTCAACCTCTCATGCCTAGTTCTAATGAAGATCATACTTTAATTATTGATTCTCTCATGTATGATATTGATGTTCTTAAATACGAAAACAAGGACAAAGATTTTGTTTTACAAGAATTAGAAATAGAAAATGCCTCCTTGCTTGCTAAAATCAATGTGCATGAATCTTGTTCTAATTCTACTAGTAGAGAGAATGATGTTGCTGCTCTTCATATTGATAGATATTCTTATTTAGCTAAAGCTCTTTGCTTAGAAAATGATCTTTTGCATGCTAAAGAAAATATCAATCATTTGTATTTGACATGATTTTACCGTGCGTCGAACGCAAGTGCACACGTCAATGTAGTATAGGCCCTTGTGAGGCCCGAGTCGAACTCAGGGACACTGAACTATCGGTAGACTACTACTAACTATTTGTGATAAGCTAAACCGATTAAAAGAGTTTGAGAGTTGTTGTAAAAATAAAAGAAAATAAAATAAAACAAAGCTATCGATTAAGGGTTTAGTTTAATCAATTCAAGTAGAGATCTTTAGGATTGCGGTTTCACCGCGGGTTTTCATTGTATGAATTTACACATAATAATTTAGGTTCATCTCTCAATCCGGATAGTGGCCTGTAGTCAGAATTGCCCACTGTCGTGGTACAATTCACTACCTATGTCTAGTCGGTTCCAACATCGTAGTAACCTATACCCTAAACTAGGTGCATTAGACTCAACCTCTGGGTTTCCACCATTAACCTTACATCACCTTATTCAAGGGATTTGTTAATTAATGTGAATCTCGTCTCTTTTCAATCGTCAATTCTTCTTTCAAAGTAATTAAGGGCATTAGATTATCATTATGGTGATCAAGCATAACAATATAATTGAGAAAAAAAATCATACCACAAATTTAAGAGATAAATTATAAATTACTATGATAAAAATGTCATACAATGCTTCCCTGGGCTACTCCCGGTCCTAAAGATAAAGGGGATTAGCCCCGCATGTTCATCTCAGAGCAAAACATGGTTGAGAAAAGGGGAAACATGGAGAAAAATGTGAATAAGTAATGAAACCCCTGAACGGAGATGATCCAAGCGTTCCTTAGTGTAGAATGTGCGATCTACAGCCTTTCGGTGGTGGAAAATATCTTCTTCAGCTTCCGGAATGGCTGGGGCATGCTTCTGGGCTCCGTTCTTCTCTCCACACCTTCTCGGGACGTGTGCATCGGCTAATGACGTGATACTTTTCTCTTGGCCGCCGTCATTAGGTATAATCACCAAATTAGGTTGCAAAAATATATCAGCTGTCAGATTTAGATCCATCAGAAACAAACTTGCATCTGACGGTGTCGATACCATCGACGCCCCTACGCGATATCGACAAGTCTTCTTTTCTTTTCTTCGTTGCGCCTGATGCTGACTTGATACCATCGACGCGAGTCGATGGTATCGACACCCTTAGGCGTCGGTTTTATCCCTTTTCTATTGCTGAAACTCCACGTGTCGATAGTATCAACTTCAGGGTCGATAGTATCGATTGTCTTCTCACCAGCAACCTGATGGTACGTCACTAACATCAACTTACCTGTTGATGGTATCGACACTGTGCTGCTCCTTATGGCTGGCTGCCTGTGGTTGTGTCGATGGTATCGACAGCTGCAGATATGCGTTTTTCCTGAAATTGCAACACAAAACCACATAAGCCGAGATAAAACCAATTATTGTAATCATTTATGCTCAAAATAATAAAATAAGGGAGATTTAACACTGAGAAGGATCATAGACCAAAGTAAATGAATTATGCAATATTAACCACCAAAATGACCAATAAATGCATAAAACACAAGTAAAACAAGTCTATAAATGCCACTCAAAATCATCGCATCAAACTCCCCTAAGCTTGAACATTGCTCGCCCTCGAGCAACTAAACTTTAGAATAGAATTGTGAGGGTCAACTAAAGAACATATCATCACAACAAACATCACCATATGATCCCCACCAGATGTTCACATTCTGGCCCTTACTAACCACAGAATGATAATTACCCTAAAGGCGACATTAATCATCCATAAAAGATATCTACCTCAAAATTGATGAACACTATCATATAAAGCAGTTAACATAATAAAATTCTCCGGTCCAGACTCAGTGCATCTTGTGATCTCCTATTCTACGTTGCTCGCCCTAACTACCATCTACATGGAAGCAACTCTCCTGGTATTAATGAGTGAGGAGAAAATCACAGTGGCCTACCAAATCGAGCAACAGGTGGATGGAATGGGTGGCTAGTGGAAAAAATGGAAGCATTATACAGTTTTAACATGCACAAAGCAAAAATGACTTAAATGATGCATATGCAAATGAAAATGCCCTAATGCCTACATTTGGGTGGAATGATGCATGCACCATCATCCCGTCTCAAGGTGAGATGGAATATCTAGGAGAACTACATCATGTACTTATTCGTCCTAAAATGCAGGTGAGACTATGTTCCTTTCTCCCTCTCAATCCTACTTGCTTCTCACTACTCTTCTTTTTTTCAATTTTTTTTTCAAGCCCTAATTTTCATAGATGATAATGAATTATTTGTCGGGCTCACTTCTTTCTGCATGACTTATATATTTGAAGCATTCAAAACGTATGGAACAAATTCATCAACCTTAATGTTTTAGAAGAAATAAGATGCATGATGTACTTTATGCACAAAAATGTGAATGCAACTACAAAATGATAATTATGCAACTAAATGACACACACCTAAAGATAAAGTGCATGTGTAACTAATCTATTTTTTCATTTTCATGAAAAATATGTGAGAATAGTTGCAATGCAAGACCTATCTACATGATATGCAATCAAAGAGATTAAAACCATAATGTACTTCCAGTTCTTAAGGTAGAGTATGAAAACAATGAGATGGATAGATCACAAGACTAATTGACTGAACCTTTGTAAATTATTATGTGTCCCTCCTTACTGACCTGTGTGGTAATTAAGAGGTTTCTCTCTCTTATTTCAAATTAAAGTTTCATCATCATTTGATCAGTTTAGGCTCCAACAACCAATTCCGTCCACTTTTCATGAATCCTAGGCATGTACAGTTGTGATTTCCTATTTTAGAGTTGACAAACCCAATCATTTTCTTAAGTTATGTGCTCAAAGGTGAACAACACAAGCTGCAAAACACTATTCTTTTTTAAATTTGCCCCTGATTCCCATGTACAAGCAACAAGATGACACATGACTTAAGACATACACAATTACACTCGATAGAATGTGGATCCTACAACAAACTAAAACCAAGAAAAATAAATGACAAAAGATGAAACAATAAAAACTAAAAACTAAAGGATAGAGCTGTTCCAACTCCCGCCCTAAGCTTGAATTCGACTATGGCCTCATAGTAAAAAACAACCTTAAAAGGTGGAACAGTGATACCGATCATTCTTCTGGAGGAGACGGAACTGCGGGGCCTTGGGGTCCCAAGATGGTTACTGCCCCTGAAAGCTCGGATCATACTGAGGCATTGGTGGAGGTTGTGGATACCCCCCAAAATAGTTCTGGCTCCAGTAATGATCGTAGAAGGGTTGCTGCTGCATCTCCATCCTATGCAACCTGTCGTGGATGTGCTGTTGGTTGTCGAGGAGGAGGCGCTCATTCTCAAAAATAGCCCTCTGGTTGTCTAACAGCCGGTTCGTTGTATCCTGAATACCGGCGCATGAAGCTGTATGCTGTTGCTGCGTCTGATGAATATCCTGCAACATTATATACATCTCCTGCATGGAATAGACATCCTCTCCTTGAGGAGAGGGATGCGGTGGCGGAGGCTGTGAAGATGAAGATGCACCCGGATGCATGCGGGGATGCTTCCAGGGTGCCACTCATGCGCGAAGAGGGGTGAAAGCCTCCTCTTCCTCTTCAGGCTCGTCGCCATCATCATCATTGTTGTCATTGCCGCCGTCTTCATCCGAGTCATCAGTGGCTATGATAGGCCATCGGAAATGCTGAGCACCCTCAATGTTGAAGATGGGGTCGGGAAGCGCACACTCTTGATAAGCGTGATTGACATGGCAATGTGCATATACCAAGCCGTCACATAGTAGAAGGAGGTTGGAGCGGTGCAGATGCTGGAGGTTGACCTTGCTCCTGTTGGAGAGGGGAATAAGATGAGAGAAATCTAGCCCAAGATAGAGGTCCCGCGGTGTGATGATCCCTCCAAAGTGGATTGGAGCTTTCCTCGTACTCCTCTTCACGGCCACCACGCGCGTCAAGAAGAATACACCCCAATTGCACTCCTCGCGCTTCAGCAATTTGTGCAGGAAGAACAAATCTGTCTCTTCAAACTTGCTGAGAGATAGGTCACCATGAGCAAATAGAGTGGTGCAGAGCATGTAGTGAAGAACTCGCATAAACGGATGCTCAAAATCCACCACCGCTGCATTGTGGTAGCTCACGGATTTTCTGGGCGGCACAGTCACCAACTGGGCAAAGATGGCGTCGTAGTCGGTCCTGTTATCTGGCCGTCAGTGCTAGTAATTGTGATGAGCCCAGTTATATATAGAATTGAACTGGTCAAGGGTAATGGTGTAGTTGTTGTTGAAGAGTATGAACAACACCCGCCCTTTCTTCCATTCTCTGTCGGTGGCGACCAAGTCATTTGGCAGTACATTGATGTCTAGCGATGCCATGAACTCTGCCACGAGTTCCTTGTAGGTCGACCACTCACCGAAAAATGGATGGCCCTCGGCGTAGTATTGGACTGCATCGGGCGTCCTATCGGTTTGGTGCACTTGACCTTTGACTCTTTGAGAACATATTGGAGATTAGCCTCGAACCCTAGGTATTGAATCATGTATCAGTCGATGTAGCGGGTCGGCTCAATCTTACTTTTCATCAATTCCTCGTAGATCTTCTTGACCTCCGCGGAAGGATGGACTATCCTCAAACGAGGAATAGATGCTGTAGGTGGAGGGATGAACTCGGGGATCTCCATAGGATCTGCCCGTGAAGATGAAGCACCAGCTGTACACACCATCGTCGAGAAAGAAAGAAGGAATAGAAGACGGAGCTCGGTGAAGGTCGGAGAAGACTATCTCCGCTCGATGAAGGCTCGGGGAAGAACGTGCTCCTTGGATGTTCATAGCCGGGCTCCGATCGCTCAACAAGACGCACGACACAAGTGGAGGAGGAAAGCTCTAAAGGTGTGACGTCATATGACGACAAACCATCCCTTTTATAACTGTGGCCGGTGTTGCTGTGTGCCTGTCGATACCATCGACGTAGGTCGATGGTATCGACACCTGTAGCACAATCCGGTCTTCCGCTAGTATCGACGGTTGTCGATAGCCTGATGTGGGGCCCCGGATCGATGACGCGTCGATACCATCGATGGGTTTCGATGGTATCGACCCATCCCATGGATCGACTCTCTTGATGCAACGATCGCCATTGATTTCCTCTCACGGATCGATGACATGTCGCGTCGATACCATCGACGCAAGTCGATAGTATTGACTCTTCTTAGGGCAAACACCCTTACGAGACCCGGCCACCACTTTCTTCCTGTAACTGGGTCGATACCATCGACAGGCCCGTCGATGGTATCGACTTGACTGAGACAAATTTGTCTGAATATCTCCAGAGATCTCACGAGTATCGACAGCAATATCAATACTATCGACTCCGTTTTGACGAGCAACCTGATGGTAGGTCGATACCATCGACGAGGCCGTCGATAGTATCAACGCAGAGATATTTTTGCAGCCGCCTACTTGTGCCCATCTCGATACCATCGACACAAGGGTCGATGGTATCGACCCTGCCTCAGTCCTGCACATTGAACAAATGATCAAGGTATCATTTTTACACTAAAAACAAAATCAAATCAAACTAACTTGCAAACGAGAAAGAACTACACAAAACTACCAATGGCTGGGTTGCCTCCCAACAAGCGCCCTTATTTAACGTCTTAGGCTAGACAAAATCAAGCTTGTCATGCATTCAGAAGCGCAATGAGTTTGACCTCATTCACTTTCCTTGTGTAATCCTCACCAAAATACAACTTCAATCGCTGTCCATTAACCAAGAATGTTGTCTCGCCATCACACACCATGATTGTGCTGTGTGTCCTGACCTCCTCTACAGTGAAGGGTCCACTCCGTCGGGATTTCAATTTCTCGGGATGCATCTTCAACCTGGAGTTGAACAAGAGTACACGATCTCCTTTCTTGAAGACTCACATCTGAATATGTCGATCATGAATCAACTTTGTTCGCTTCTTGTAGATCTGCGAGCTCTCATATGCATTCATCCCCAGCTCATCAAGTTCATTCAGCTCTAGCAACCGTTTCTTTCCTGCCTCATCATAGCTCAAATTCAGCCTCCTAAGCGCCCAGTGCGCCTTATGCTCCAATTCCACCGGCAAATGGCATGCCTGACCATAAGCCAACCTAAAAGGTGTAGTGCCTATAGATGTCTTAAACGCCGTCCTGTACGCCCACAAAGCATCCGGTAGAAAGATACTCCAGTTCTTCCTCGTCGAAGCAACAATGCGCTCTAAGATCTTCTTAATCTCCCGATTGGAGACTTCCACTTGCCCCTGTGTCTGCGGGTGATACGGGGTACCAATGTTGTGCTTTACCCCATACTTTCTCAACAGTGCCGCAAACTTTTGATTTTAGAAATGTGTACCTCCATCACTAATAATCATTCTTGGTACACCAAACCTACAGAAAATGTGTTCTTTAACAAATCTGCACACTATAGCAACATCATTAGTCCTAGTGGGTATTGCCTCTACCCACTTCAATACATAGTCAACAACTAATAGAATGTACAAGTTGGAATTGGAGGACACAAAGGGTCCCATAAAATCAATACCCCACAGATCGAACACCTCGACCTCTTGAAATACATTGAGGGGCATCTCCTGTCTTTTTTAAATGTTACCTGCCCGTTGGCAGGAATCACATTGCCGCACATAGTCATAGGCGTCCCTGAACAAAGTAGGCCAGTAAAGACCACTCTCAAGTACCTTGGCTGCAGTTCTAGAACTTGCATGGTGGCCACCCGTCGGTAGAGTATGGCAATGACATAAGACACTTTCATATTCCACTTCCAGTACACACCTGTGCAACACACCATCCCTGCACAGCTTCAACAGAATAGGGTCATCCCAGAAATAATATTGCAAAGAATGTAAAAATTTCTTTTTCTCTTGGTATGTCCAATCATCTGGGATAATTTTACAGGCAAGATAATTTACAATATAAGAAAACCAAGGATCTTTAGATTTCACAGATAAAAGTTGCTCATCAGGAAATGTTTCGGTAATGGGTATATGCACATCCTTCTCATCTACCCTTTCCAACCTAGAAAGATGGTCCGCAACCACATTTTCTATTCCCACATTATCTTTGATCTCAATATCTAATTCTTGTAACAGTAAGATCCACCTAATCAGTCTAGGTTTGGCATCTTTCTTTTCCATCAAATACTTTATGGCGGCGTGGTCCGTCCATACCATGACTTTAGATCCAACAAGATATTGCCGAAATTTTTCAAAAGCAAAAATGATGACAAGAAGCTCTTTTTCCATTGTCATGTAATTCAATTGTACTTCATTTAGAGTTTTGTACGCATAGAAAATCACAGTGGGTTTATTGTCCACACTTTGTCCCAAGACAGCCCCCACCGCGAAATCCGACGCATCACACATCAATTCAAATGGTTTTGTCCAGTCCGGTGTTTGAACAACCGGAGTAGAAATCAATTTCTCTTTAAGCACATTAAAAGCATGTAAACATTTTTCATTAAAATCAAACACAACATCCTTCTCCAACAACTCAGATAATGGTTTGGCAATTTTTTGAGAAATCTTTTATAAATCGACAATAAAACCCGACATAACCTAGAAAACTCTGTACCCCTTTTACCGAATTCGGTGGGGGCAATTTAGAAATAACTTCAATCTTCACCGGATCTACCTCCAGCCCCTTGCTAGACACTTTATGTCCAAGAACGATCCCTTCGCTAACCATCATATGGCATTTCTCCCAATTGAGAACCAAATGCGTGTCCTCACATCGTTGCAAAACTTTGTCTAAATTGTATAAACATTCATCAAAGGACACACCATAGATAGAGAAATCATCCATAAAGACTTCCAAACAATGTTCAACCATATCAGAGAAAATGGCAAGCATGCAACGCTGAAAGGTTGTCGGTGCATCACACAAACCAAATGGCATACGGCGGTATGCAAATGTTCCGTAAGGGCAAGTGAAGGTGGACTTCTCTTGGTCCTTAGGATCAATGGAAATCTAATTGTACCCCAAATAACCATCAAGAAAACAAAAATGAGATCGACCTGCTAATTGCTCTAAAATATGATCAATGAATGGGATAGGAAAATGATCCTTAAGCATAGCAACATTCAATCTACGGTAGTCTATACATACACGCCACCCGGTTACCAAGCGGGTGGTGACAGGCTCATTTAACAAATTATGTGTAACAACAATTCCCCCCTTTTTAGGGACTACCTGTGTAGGACTCACCCACGCCGAGTCGGATATAGCATAGATGATACCTGCAGAAAGGAGATGGATCACCTCCTTCTTGAAGACCTCCATCATGCTAGGATTTAGTCGATGCTGTGGTTGAATTATCGGTTTGGCTCCCTCCTCGAGCCAGATCTTGTGTTGGCACAATGTAGGGGAGATCCCCTTGATGTCTGCGACCGACCACCCGAATGCACCTCAGTGGTTCTTTAATACAATCAGCAATTGATCTTCCTCCTCGGCACTCAGATATGCCAAAATAATTACTGGAAGCTTCTCATCCTCAGCTAGAAATGCATATTTCAAGTGCGGTGGCAATGGCTTCAATTCCAAATCTGGCGGGCTGATTAAGGATGACTGAAGCGGTGGTGGAAGTTATCCAAGGTCTTCATAGTACCTAGCATAAAAGCATGGAAGCACCTGAAGCATCTTGGCACACTCTTGTAGTGACTTGCTTCTCATCCAATCATGTGTTATATTAACTAGGCAGGCTTCAAGCGGCAGTTCTGGATATGCATTGAAAATAGAACTTGCTATGGCCTCATCTTCAGTAGAGGGAGGGATGTCCTCCTCTTCATCATTGGGAAAACACATGGATTTGCTAAGAGACACAACCTTGGTCTGCTCCATGATGTCTACAGCCAGTGACCCCTTCTTCACTTTAGTCATTACATGAGCCATATCTAAAAACAGCTTCCCTAGACATAAAGAGATATTCTAATCAAAGTGCTTCATCATGCGGCATTGCTCCTTGACTTTTGATTGTGTAGTGCTGAAAGGAATGACCATCTCGAACTGATCATCAGCAATACCCAAGGTCAACCGACCTCTTCCCATCTCAAGTATCATGTCAGCAGTGGCTTGGAAAGGTCGTCCAAGGAGTAACTCATTGCCCTATTTATCTTGCATTTCCATTACAACAAAGTCTGTTGGAAATACAAACCGATCAACTTTTACCAACACATCTTCACAAATACCATACGACTTCACCACTGAATTATCCGCCAACTGTATTGTCATATTGCTCGGCCTTGATTCTTTCAATCCCAATTTCTTGAATGTAGAGAGAGGCATCAAGTTTATACTTGCCCCTGAATCACATAGTGCTTCGCCGAATTTCACTTTCCCAATATAGCATGAAATATTGAAGCAGCCCAGATCCTGCCTCTTAGGTGGCAATGTGCCCATGATGAAGGCACTCACCTATTCCTTGAGAACCACAACCTCAGTATCAGGGATTTTCCTTTTCTTTGTGATGATTTCTTTCAAGAACTTCCCGTAGGAGGGTATCTACTCGATTTCTTCTAATAATGGAATGTTGACAGAGAGATTTCTAAAGCTGTCCAGAAACTTCTTGAACTGTGTGTCCACTTTCTTTGCTTTCACTCTATTTGGATACAGGACCAGGACAGCCTGTGCCCTTTGATGCAGCGGCACATAGGGCGTTCTCTTCTTTGTCTCCTCCTCAACAATAACGGGTTCTACTGTGACATCCTCTGTGGTATCCTCAACCGGCTCTGTGGTTGGAATCGGAACCTCCTCTGTGGCCTCACCTGTGGTTTCCGTCTGGGGTTTGCTTGGTTCATTGACCCTGGGGTTTAAAATGTTCTTGCCACTCTGTAGCAAGATTGCCTTCGCCTGTCAGTTTCCTCCTAGAATGTTTGTGTTCCCTGGAAAGCCTTGCTGCACTGGCTTCTTCAAGTTTGCTATCTCGGATGCCATTTGCGCCATAGACGTCTCTATCGTCCTCATCTGAGCCCCATGGCTTTGTAGAGTCTGCCCGAATTGGTTCATAAATTCCCCTTGTTGCTTGATCTACTGGCCAAAAGTGTTCATTAGTTCTTGGTTCTGCTTTATCACTTGGTTGAGCAACTCAGTGCTCTTATCCTACACAACCGGTTGGGGTTTTGCGTCGGGGTCCTGCAAGAAATTATTTGGATCCTTCCAGGAGAATTTCTTATCTTTCCTCCATGAATAATCATTATTTCTGTACCCCTACTGCTGGCGCATGAACTTTACTTGAGCCTCATCATCTGATTCTACGTCTTCTTTTGCAAGCAGTTTCTTTGCTAGAAGGTCCATCTTCTCATTCAGCTCTTTGATGGCCTTTGACTCCCCCGCAGCCCGAACATGCTCTACGGTGTCTCTGTCGCCCCAGGATTGCTTTTTAGCCATGTTCTTCAAAATTTCCCAACACCTCGTGTCTGTGTTGTTTAAAAAGAACACTGAACATGCAGAATCTAGGTTACTTCTATCATGCTCGGAAAGAGAAAAATAAAAGATTTTGACCTGTGTCTCCTTGTCGAGTCCATGATGCAGGTACCTCCTTAGCATGATCTGGAACCGTTCCCAGGTCTCAGAGTAAGTTTCTCCTGCCTTCTGGCTGAAATTATAGATTTTCCTGATCATATCATTTGTCTTCTCGGGCGGAAAGAACCTTTCAAAGAACACTTCCACCATGTGGTTCCATGATTCCACATATTCATCATCAAGATTATGGAGCCATTCACGTGCATTTCCTACCAATGAGCTGGGAAAAAGCTTCAAGGACAACGTCTCCTGTGGAAACCTGTCTATCTTGATCATGTCACAGTTTTCCACGAACTGGCTAATGTGAGTCATCAAGTCTTCATTTTTTAGCACATGAAATGCATTTGACTTGACTAAGTTGATTAATGCAGGATCAATCTTATAAGTCAGAATGTTGATTGCCTACTTCTTTATTGGCCCCTTTGAAGCGGATGAGGAAGAAGCCTTTATCTTCTCCCATATCGTCTGCTCTTCTGCGATGGCTTCTTGTTCTGAGTCGGAATCTATTTCTTCAGAATGGTGTTGATTGTAATCCTCCTCGTCGTATGGTCCCGACAGTGGAACCTCTGGTGCTTGTTGCGTGTAGTCGCTGCTACGCGTCCGCACCATGAACAGTACCTGCAAAATAATAATTTCAGTTCAGTGCCGTGCTAGACGATTACACAATTGGAAAAATAGACTATGAATTTTAGAAATGATTTCAAAATAATAAAAATAAAAGGTGACCTAGAATGGCCGCTCGCAACACTCGTAGTGCCGACAATTTCCGTGTCCCCGGAAACGACGCCAAAAACTTGACATGATTTTACAGTGCATCGAACGCAAGTGCACACGTCAATGTAGTATAGGACCTTGTGAGGCCCGAGTCGAACTCAGGGACACTGAACTATTGGTAGACTACTACTAACTGTTTGCGATCAACTAAACCGATTAAAAGAGTTTGAGAGTTGTTGTAAAAATAAAAGAAAACAAAATACAACAAAGCAATCGATTAAGGGTTTAGTTTAATCAATTCAAGTAGAGATCTTTAGGATTACAGTTTCACCGCGAGTTTTCATTGTATGAATTTCCACATAATAATTCAGGTTCATCTCTCAATCCGGATAGTGGCCTGTAGTCAGAATTGCCCACTGTCGTGGTACAATTCACTACCTATGTCTAGGTCGGTTCCACCGTCGTAGTAACCTATACCCTAAACTAGGTGCATTAGACTCGACCTCTGGGTTTCCACCATTAACCTTACATCACCTTATTCAAGGGATTTGTTAATTAATGTGAATCCCGTCTCTTTTCAACTGTCAATTCTTCTTTCAAAGTAATTAAGGGCATTAGATTATCATTATGGTGATCAAGCATAATAATATAATTGAGAAAATGAAATCAAACCACGAATTTAAGAGATAAGTTATGAATTACTATGATAGAAATGTCATATAATGCTTCCTCGGGCTACTCCCGGTCCTAAAGATAAAGGGGATTAGCCCCGCATGTTCATCTCAGAGCAAAACATGGTTGAGAAAAGGGGAACCATGGAGAAAAATGTGAATAAGTAATGAAACCCCTGAACGGAGAAGATCCAAGCGTTCCTCAGCGTAGAATGCGCGATCTACAGCCTTTCGGTAGTGGAAAACGTCTTCTTTGGCTTCCGGAACGGCTCAGGCATGCTTCTGGGCTCCGTTCTTCTCTCCACACCTTCTCGGGACGTATGCAATGGCTAATGACGTGATACTTTTCTCTTGGCCGCCGTCATTAGGTATACTCACCAAGTTAGGTTGCAAAAATATATCAGCCGTCAGATTTAGATCGATCTGAAACAAACTTGCATCTGACGGTGTCGATACCATCGACGCGAGTCGATGGTATCGACCCTGCGCGATATCAGAAAGTCTTCTTTTCTTTTCTTCGTTGGGCCTGATGCTGACTCGATACCATCGACGCGAGTCGATGGTATCGACACCCTTAGGCGTCAATTTTATCCCTTTTCCGTCACTGAAACTCCACGTGTTGATAGTATCGACTTTAGGGTCGATAGTATCGACTGTCTTCTCGCCAGCAACCTGATGGTACGTCACTACCATCAACTTCCCTGTCGATGGTATCGACACTATGTTGCTCCTTGCGGTTGGCTGCCTGTGATTGTATCAATGGTATCGAAAGCCGTTGATGGTATCGACAACTGCAGATATGCGTTTTTCCTGAAATTGCAACACAAAACCACATAAGCCGAGATAAAACCAATTATTGTAATCATTTATGCTCAAAATAATAAAATAAGGGAGATTTGACACTGAGAAGG
This sequence comes from Alisma plantago-aquatica, assembly GCA_963693085.1. Classification (NCBI taxonomy): domain Eukaryota; kingdom Viridiplantae; phylum Streptophyta; class Magnoliopsida; order Alismatales; family Alismataceae; genus Alisma; species Alisma plantago-aquatica. The sequence continues at coordinate 1,484,229,174 of OY856411.1, read as the reverse complement.
ATCATAGACCAAAGTAAATGAATTATGCAATATTAACCACCAAAATGACCAATAAATGCATAAAACACAAGTAAAACAAGTCTATAAATGCGATTCAAAATCATTGCATCAATATTCTACTATCACTTCTCTTATGCATGATAATGATCGTTTGAGATATTCTTTGCAAAGATTCTTAGTTGGTAAAAAGAGTCTTAATGACATCCTACACCATACTACTAAACAAATTGGTAGACATGGTTTAGGGTACGATAGTAGTCAAGGGAACAACAAAGATAAAGGACCTCCAATATTCCGTGGAGAATCTTCTAGTTCCAAGACTATGGGCACATGCAACTATTGCAATGATATTGACCATTCTTCTACTTGTTGACCTTTTAGGAAAGCACCCAAGATCAATAGGACTTGGGTTGTGATGTGCGTCGTTTAGCACACCAATCACTAGGAAAAATTATCCTAGAGTTTATCCTTTTCTACTTTCCGATAAAGGCTAGTATAGAAGGGTCGATCCACAGAGACGGCGATGAAGATGGTTCAGTTTCAAATCTGATTACGAGAACAAGAATCTAAAATCTGTTTTAAGAGTTTGTTAAAACTAAAACAAAAAGATGAAGTTACTAAATTAAAGATTAACAATCAAAATAAGGAAATACCGAAGCTAAGGGATTTTACCACCCTAGTCGATATGAAACGAGATCAAAGAAATGATAAGAAAGATAAAAGAAGGCATGTGAAACATTTGTAAATGATTCACAAAAGATGAACTCCCCGTGAACCCATAAGTCCTGGCATTCACAGATCCTAGTTCAATCATCCTAATGGGGACTTTTCTGAGGTCTCATCCAAATTCCCATGAAATCAATTTGGTTGTTCTAAATCTTAGGTTCCACGGTCGCATCCGCCAAGATTAACAAGCGATGAAAACGAGAGATCACTTCGTTAAAATCGTCGAGATCCAAATCAAAATCCATTTATCTAAAAAATCGTATAAATCTTCAATCTAGTCATCACATGGCTAAGGGGTTATTCCCCTTGCCTCGATAGAAGTCTACTCACACATGCTTTTGAAAAACATGGAGGCGGAGGGGAGAAGCGAAATGGCCATAGTCTAGCCCAAAATTAGGAGTCAATCCTTTTGCTAGAGACAATAAAATGGCCAATCTCTTCAACCCTTTCTCCAATCCATGGAAGAGAAAGAAGAAGAAAGGAAGAACAACTAGATCTATTGCAAGAATATAAATTGCAAGAATTAAAGAACACTAAGAAGAAATTCTATTGCTTGAATGATAGGAGAACAAATGCTCAGAATTCCGGTACAAAAGATGATACAAAAGATGATATTGGGAGGAGGAAGTGTCTTTCCTTTTATAGGAGAAGGAGGGGTAGGCTATCCAAAAAAAGAGGGGGGGGGGGGAAGAGAGGGAGCCATCCTTTTGAATTTTCAGATCTAGTCAACAAACTCTTGATTGTCTTTCTTTAATGCAGATTCTCACAGCAGAAATTTCGAGCGAATTTCCGTTATCCAGAGAATTTAAAGTGCGCCCGAAAATATGATTTTCTTGTAGGCCTTTGAATTATCTTTCTAACGCATACTTGCACAATAAATTCCTCTTTGGTATGTGAGAGTTATACCAATTTTGGTGAAAGGTATATACTGAAATCAGACTCTGCGGGAAACGTAAGGCTACTTTCACTGGTTAATTGTACAACTAAATAAACTCCAAAATTGCCGCAAAATATGTCTTTTTTATAGACAATAAAATTCTCTTTTCATTCCATACTTTATCTTGAAATTCCGCCTTTAGACGCAAAAGATATGGCTATTTTGGTGACGAGTATCTCAGGCACTGCGGGAATATTTGAAAAGCCTCATATCTTCATCTTTTATTTTCTCGATTTAATTACTTAGATAATTCCTGAAAATTAAGAAAAATATCATAAAAATTCAGGAAAATTATATCAAGAAGATGAAAGTGTTATTTATTTTGAATGAGCTAAAATTAACAAAAAAAGTCCTAATTAATTATTCTAAATGAAGCAAAAATAAGAGATGAATATGCATTCATCAGGTTGCTAAACTAACCCCTCCGGACCCAAAAACATGATTGGGGACCATTTCATCTTTCTTCTTGTAGGTACTTACAAATAGATTGACTTGAGCTATTGAATTGCAAATTGACTTCTCAATCCACATGAAAGAAGAAAGATGAGATGTGCAGAGGGTGACAACAAATGGAAAAAGAACGGTAAGAACAAAGGTAAACATTTTATTGCTTATAACCATTTCTAACTTGTTTATGTCAAGTTAGTGTACACTATACATATTGTATTTGAGCCAAAAGTGGTATTTTCTATTTCTCTTCACACTCTTGCTCAAAAACTATTTCTAATGCTTCTATAGGGCATTACCAACTTGCTTATACATGTTTGGATATGGTTTGTATTTTTAGCATACCTTTAAATATGTTTTTATGAAATATATGTGCGTTTTGATAGCTGCTCTATCGGTCGAGTTTGCCCTATCTGAAACTCGACCGATAGGCACCAATGGGTGTTGCCAACATCTGTCATCAGTCGAGTTGTCAATGCATAGAACTCAACCGATAACACTGTACACATAATACACATTTGGCTTATTGGATGAGAATTTCCCTCTCAACTAGATCTTCTCAACCAAATAGACTTATTCAATGGAACTCCTTTGGTACCTTTATATATGCATATTTCCATGTTCTAAATTGCCTATCTTTCTTACAACTCTATCTCTTTAATTGCTCTAAATTGGTATATCTATATCTTGCAATTACTTTTTTTTTGGGATAAGTTAGGAGGTGTTTTTATTCATCCCGTCCTACTCTTACGAGCGAATCAAAGAAATTATTACTACAGATTAGGTCATGAACTGAATTAAACTTGGCAGTACTACTGCCATTACAATCTCTAATCAATCTGTCATACAGGCATTCAGGTGGGCAGGTGTAATACCTCCCTCCAAGGTTTTGTTTTTGATGGTAGCTGGCTAGCTCATCAGCCAGCTGGTTAAGGTCTCTCCTCACATGGACAAGCAACCAATTTGACCTCAACATCCTCTTGCAGTCTGCCTGAGCTTCTGTGAACCGTGGAGCTTCAACCTGTTCTCCTTGAAGCAGTTGGACATCAAGCTTGCAGTCCGATTCCACGATCACCTTTTCCCACCCTAACCTCTCTGCCTCCTCCATCGCAATGATAATGGCTTTCACTTCCGCTTCCAGGGCATCCTTGACAGTGACTTTGGTTCCCTTCCCCATCAACCACCTCCCTCTGCAATCCCTCACAATAAGGGCACATCTGCTTCCTTTCTTCTGGAATGCCACATCCACATTAATTTTGGTCCTTCCTTTGGTAGCTCCCATTTCTCATGTTGAGCTTTAACTTGTTCGTCCTCCCCTCTATCCCAGGGCAGTTTATTCAGTCGTAGATCAAGGTTTACATTCCTTGTCGTGTGCACTTGATTGGGCTGACTATTTTCCATAATCTGTCCATTTCTGTTCTTCCAAATATGCCATCAGCCGTACATGAAGCTATCTTGAATCTTCTTGTTCTTCAGGTTCCCTCGTATCCATGCATATAGGTTTGGTTCAGTGAAGAAGTTCGGAGGCATCCCGTTCCCCAGTATGTTCTTCCAACATTCAGCGACATGCTTGCAGTCTCTAACAGCATGAAGGCTATCTTCCTCCTGTGTCTTACAGATGCTACACCTGCTATCTTCTGCCATCTGCCTCTCCTTTCTCCTTTTATTCGTCAGAATCACATTATGTGACATGGTCCACATAAACATCTTCACCTGAGCTGAGGTATGGGCGTCCCAAATTGTCCTTCATTCTCCTTGAACCACTAGATCTGCTTCCTGTCGACATGATTTGTAAGCTGAGCTTGTCGTAAATTTACCTGTGCTAGTGTGATTCCAGACTCTACTATCTTTCCCATCCTGCTTCTTAGGTGGCTGAATACACATGCTATCTTTTACACAGCTCATTGGAAGCCACTCCTTCAAGAAATTCACATCCCATCCATCATTGTCGAGCACCACACTCCTCACCTGCAGGTCCTGGAGTTCATCAGGCATGGCCTTGGAGGCTGTATTTCTCAGCCTCCCTTGGTTCCTCACCCAAATATCATCCCAAAAGTTTGTTTCCCTCCCCGTTACCAACTGTATGTGCGAGTTCTGGTTGATAAAGTCTTTGCCTTCCAAGGTAGCCTTCGCTAATCTAGATAAATTCGGCTTATTTCCTTCCTTGTAGGCATCATATCTATTGCTCATAAACTGACACCATATCGTGGGTCTATGCGTTGCCACATCCCAGGAGTTCTTTGCCATTAGAACCTTGTTCCAGTCTCTCATGGTCTTGACGCCTAGGCCTCCAATGACTCTGCTACTAATAACCTTCCTCCAGGCTACTAGAGATAGGGGTCGTTCCTTCCTTCCTCCCCCCCAAATGAATTTCCTGATAGTGCCATCGATCCAGTCAAATAAACCTGCTGACACTGCTGCCGTTTGCATCAAGTAAGTAGGCATCACCGTAGCGTCGCCTTCGCTAGACAAACCCTACCTGCTAGAGATAAGCAGCGGGTCGACCAAGATGCCACCTTATTGTTCACATTGGTGAGCACTTCCCCATAGGTTTCCTTATTAACCCGCTTATGTAACAGTGGCACCCCGAGGTATTTCCCCAGATCAGAAGTCTCTATGAATCCGACGCACTCTGTTCTTCACACCTCTAAAGAAGTGTATTCTCATTTTCTCAACCGATATCTTTTGGCCTGAAGCAGCGCTGAATTCACTGAAGCATTCTATAATGGTTTTTATGTTGGCCATTGATGCTCTCGCGAACAAAATGATATCATCCGTGAAACACAAATGTGCTAGTGCAGGCCCCTTCGTGGATAATTTCACTGGTTGCCAAACATTCGTACTCACTCTTTCCCAGATCATCTGACTTAATCTGTCTATGTAGAGCATGAATAAGTAGGGAGACAATGGGTCTCCTTGCCTTAACCCTCTTGTGGCCTTAAACTCCGGTAGAGTGGTGTTCTTCCAAACAATAGAAGTTCTCCCAGATTTGATCGTATTCATAATGAAAACTTTAAGATTCCCAGGTATATCTGTGTGATTCAGTGTATCTTCCACGAAGTCCCATGACATCATGTCACAGGCTTTCGAGAGGTCCACTTTCACAGCCATAGTCTTAGCCCCCTTGTTCCTCCTCATTCTATGGATGACCTCATGAACCACAACAATGTTATCGGTTATTCTTCGTCCAAGTACAAAGCTCGATTGTTCTTGCGAAATCCAGTCCGACATACAACATTTTAGTCGTTCCACCGCGACCTTGGAGCACATCTTCAGGCATAGATTGTTCAGCGATATGGGTCTCAGTTGATCACACCTCTCCGGGTGATGAACTTTTGGTATCAAGATGATGGTTGAGTTATAAATCTCATTCGGTAGAGCCACCCCCCTGAGCGCCTTGGTAATTGTCAACATGACAGAATTACCGATGATCTTCTAGTATCTCCTCATGAAATTCCCCGTGACTCCATCCGGTCCCACCGCTTTTTTGGGGTCGGTTTTCTTGAGCACTTGTAGGACCTCTTCTTCTGTTGGTTCAGCAGCCATCATCCTCTTCTCACTCTCAGTTAGCCGTCGGAAGCTCCCCGGAATGCACCTGCAGCTCATTGGCCTCTTCGCCGTAGGAGCAGTGAAGATGTTTCTAAAGTGATTTTGAACTAAAGCTTTAACCTCCTCCTCCGTCGTGGTCCATATGTTATTGTTGTCTTTTAGAGCTTCGATACAGTTGCTTCTCTTCCTCTGTTTGACGTATGCTTGATAGAATCTTGTGTTGTCATCCCCACGTTTCAGCCAAGAAATATGGCTCTTTCTTCTCCAATCCTCTTCCTCCTGTTTAAGGATCTTCTCTATTTCTTCCTGCATAGTTAAGAGAAGTTCATCAGTCCAAGGGTCGTACCTGCTTTCCTGCATCCCTTGTAGCTTGTTTATATTTTTCAACAATCTATCTTTCTACTCCCTCCTTTGTTTTCTATGCTTTCTGTCCCAAGTAGTAATAGTCTTCTTTGCGTTTCCCAGGGCCATATAAAAATCCTGCTCCCCTTTCCAGGTGTGTATAAGAATCTTCTTGAACTCCTCATTTCCTTCCCAGTAAGTCTTAGTGCTGAACCGTTCCTTGCCACCTTTTCTTCTTGTGTCTTTGATGATAATAGGACAATGATCTGAGAACACCCAAGGAAGATGAGTAACCGAAAAATCCGCTTTCTCCTGGATGAACTCCACGTTAGCTACAGCTCTGTCAAGACATTCGTATAGGCCTCCATGCCTGTATGTGAACTTCAGACCAGAGAATCCTAAGTCGGAAAGTCCAGCTTCCATAAGAGTGTCGTTAAACAACTTAGATTCCCCGAAATTATAATGTTTCCCTCCCTTCTTCTCAGCAGGGTTAATGGTGGTATTAAAATCACCTACAACGACCCACAGTCCATTGAACTTGTGTTTCATCTCCACAATATGCTTCCAGATGAGTCGCCAGACACTGGTATGAGGATTGGCATAAACAATAGTAACATACATTCCTCCATCAACCTTGCACGTCACAAACTGTCTATGACAGTTGATAATATTAACACTGCACTCCATGGCTTTCCAGCAAACCCAAATACCTCCCTTGAATCCTCTAGCTTCTACTCTATACGAATTTGTGAAACCAAGGGATTTGATAGCTTTTTGAGCCGCCTCCCCACTAACTCGTGGTTCAGCAATGGCTACTAGTTTAGGTTTGTGTGTTACCATGATCTCCTTGAGAACTCGTACAATATCATCATTCCCAATTCCCCTTACATTCCAGTAGAGTGTGTCTAGCATAAAACAACTGATGGAATTTGGGGACCTTCTGCAGATGGTACTTCAGTTGGTCGGGTGAGCTTCCCCATCCTCACCACTCACCTCCATCGCCTGTGGGTTCAATCTTGGACTCCGCCTCCTCTATATGTAAGGTGTCTTTACCTTTACATGCTTCATCTTGGTGCTGCTCCCTTTGATCTTCCGGCTAGATGAGACGCCCACGTCAGGAGGGTCTTCATATTGGTTGTCAAAAATGGTATTCCCTTCCTCCTCGTCTTTCTCTGGTTTCTCAGTCTCCATCTCCATGTCCTTCTCTTTCTCTATAACCTCGTCTATGTCTGGGTCTACAACGATATGTATTTCTTGAATTTTGTCTTCCTTTTCCTTCTCAGTCTGCTTTTTTGTGCCTTTTCCTTCATTGTCCTTCTATTTCATATTATTCGAGATATATTTCAACGCTTCTCTCTTATCGTCTGCAGAAGTGCTTCTTTTTTCTACTGCGTTCTTCTTCTTTTTCCAGATCTTCCCTTGTTGTCTGGGTGTCTGGGCCATGGTAGGTTCTTCATGTACATTGTTTTCGGTCGTGCCGTCTTCATCTCCTTCCTCTTCATCACTGAGCCCTTCAAATCTGTTCCTTCTACTGGAGATTGTAGGACCTCTAGCATTCTATTGCTGTCCTCTCTTCCCATTCCCTCTTCTTTTTTGCGTCTGCCAATCCTCTCTATCATCATTTTCCTTCTGCCTATTTTCTCTTCTCCCTCCTTGGTCACTCTGTTGCTGTTTCTGGGGACAACATGTGCTATGATGTCCAATCTCCTTGCATAGATTGCACGCATCAGGATAGGCTTCATATATGACCTCATACTCCTGGTCATTAATGATAATGGACCTGATGGGCTCCTTCCTTGTATCGACCTCAACCGCCAGCCTAGAAAATATACTTCATGAGCGCCGTTGAGTATGTTCATCCACTTTGAAAAACCCTCCAAGCGCCAAGCCAATATACTCAAACATGGTCTCGACATACAAGTGCAGGGCCAGATTCATAATCCTTGCCCATATGACTATATACTGTAGCATCTCTTTTGTTGGTTTGAATCGTGAGTTCCAATCCCATATGAATAAACAACATCCGAAGATCTTCCAGGGCCCCCCCTGCCATAGCCGTCTCATAGTCCTTCCTGCATGAAAGCTAGACAACAAAGTGGCCCATGTCAAGTTCGAACATATTGAACCTTCCAGTGATGTTCCAAAGCATTTTGATCCTCTCCCTCAAGGTCATGTACCCTATGTTTCCTCCTATCAATATGACGACCACAACGTATTGCCATGGTTTGGCAAGTTTTTCTTCTTCCTCCTCGTTGATCGTGAGTATTGGTGTACCGACACTACTTCTTAGCGAGATATCATGATCATGCAGATCCGACTCAAATAGTGTCTCCAACATCGTTGTGTTTGGGTCTACTTCCACGTACTCCTCTCCCGCTACCACTTTACTGAACAACGGTTTTTTAGTGGCTCCTCCAGCTCGAATCTTGCCTCCTTCCGCCTCCATAGTATTTATATCTTCTGTATTAGTCCGCTGGGGAGTGCTATCTGTAGATCTAGGACGTTTACTCCCTGCAACCATCCCGCCCTTGGCACCGACATTGCCCTCAGCCTCCATGGATTCAGATCCCTGTCCTCCCCTCATGCCTTTATATTGGAACTGGATTCCGATCTCCGGGACCGAAACCCTAACTCCAGTGCTTCCTCCAGAGTTCATCTCGGAATCAACTTCCTTGTTCGTCTGTGAATCCGTTATCCAATGCTCCCCTTCAATAGCAGAAGGATCTGGACCTATTCATTGATCCCCCCGTTGTGCCACCGTCGCCCTCGTCGCCTCTCCCCCCGATTGCTTACATTGTTCTCTAACTTGCTACATCTATCTTGATGTATATCTTGTTTTGATACAACCTTGAGGTTCTTAGGGGTAATCATCTTATGGTAAGGATGCATATCTAGTGAGTTATATCCTTTCATGCTTCTAAAATTGCATATCTCTTTGTTTGGATATATCTCTACATCTACTCATAGCTTGCTTTTATCTTGTGTATCTTTTGATATATCTTGCTATGATCTAGATCCTACTAGTAGTCCTAACTTGTTATAACATCTACTATTAGTTCATATACATGTAGTCTAACCTTCTTTATAACTGACATCTTTGCTCATCTAGATGCTATGCTGGTATCTTGTCTCATACATGCTCAAGCTTGTTCCTTGAATTGCATATATACTATGTTGAGTTGATTGCATAACATTGTGATGCAGGGCACATAGATCTACATTATATGTAGAAATTGGAGTATTTTTGGATTTTATGCAGATTTTGCTCCAGTTTCAGTTTTTGGTGCAAGACTAGTGTTTTTCATGCAGAAACGACCTTCTGAGCAAGGCTCGTCGCTTTGCCATGAGCCCTGTCACTTTTTGGGCAAATTCTGTCATCTTGGGGGTCAAAATTGCAATTTATTGTTTTTTTGCAACACTTTATCTTGCATTTTGGGTTGTTCAAGTATATGCTTTAACTTGCTTTTCTTTCTATGCTTGGACAAGCCCCTATCTGTGCTCTTCTACTCTCCTTATATATATTTGTGTTATCTCCTTTCTCTTTAACAAGTGATGTTTCTTATTTTCTTCATAACCCCACTTTTTGAAATGACAAAGGGGGAGAAAGGTATGTATTCTTTTGACAAAAGAGGAAGAAGGCATGTCTTACATGAAGAAGAGAAGCATGTCCATATAAAGGGGAGAAGGTAAATGGGAGAAGACATATATGTGTAGAACATATATGAGTAGAAGACATACTATTCTATAAATGTTGTGAAAGCTAACCATGTAGGAGAAATAACATCAATTGAGGGGGAGTATGAGAACTCCATGCGCATAATTTGAGGGGGAGCATATGAGCTCAATCCTATTGAAACCCCTAGGTTTCTCCAAAGGTATGATTTTACTTAAAAGCTTTCAATACATTTATGGAATGGTTTGTCATCTTCAAAAAGAGGGAGAATGTTGACTCAATGTCAATTAGGTCAATGTTGACTCATGTCTAAATTGACTAAACCCGTGTTTTGATGATGACTAACCGTTCCACATATTGGTGTCTAATGTCTCTACTTGAGTGATTTCAGATTAGGTATAGACACACTCAAAATGCCCTAACTTGTGCATCTCAAATTGGAGAAAAGACAAGTCAAAATCAATACAAGTGCACGTTTTTGTAATATGATGTAAATCCATTAGAATCATGTTGTAAATCACTTGTAATGATTGTTTGACTTGTAATTAAGCTTAGAAAAAATCAAGAGCACTTAGACCGAATGTTTAAGCACTCAAAAGCCATTTTCCAAAATTCACATCAGGCTGTTCATCGGTTGAGTTCTGTGAGTTGCAAACTCGACCGATCCTGATTGGATCTTGAAAATGACTTTTGATCGGTCGAGTTTACACTACACAGAACTCGACCAATGGAGTACCAGACCGATTTGATGTTCATTGGTCGGTCGAGTTTCCCTAGGAAAAACTCGACCGATGGTCTGAATATCGACTTTGTCTTTTACTCTATTAGTCGAGTTACCCTTATAGAAACTTGACCGATTGCACTGTACAGAAAAGTGCAGAAAAGTGCTTCTAGCCATTGTGGAATTGCAACAAGTGAAAATATATCCATTGCAAGCCACAAAACGGCTAGTTTTCATTCTCAAGTGTTCCCAAAGGCTAAGAGGCATCCCCAACTATAAATAGGACCCCTTGGGCTTCATTCCAAGGTTGAGCATTCACTGCAAAACTCTATGTGAGGTTCCTATTCTATAGTTGACTGCTTCCTACAACCTCCTCTCTCTCTCTAAGCTTAATCACTTGCTACATCCATTAGAGTGAGTAGGAAATCTGTAAGAGAGCTAGTCCTACATGTATATCTTGTGAGGCTCTCACTTCTACCACCTCCTATCTCTTCTTTCAACCATGAAGATGAAGGTTCTCTCTCTTATCCAAGAGAGGTGAAGAAGAACAAGGGAAGGAGTCCCTTGGTGAAGATCAAGGCTGAAGACTTGGAGCTAGAGTGGGTAAGCCCTTGGTGAAGGCAGAAGACTCCTTGATCAAGTAGGTAAGTCCTTGGTGGAAGCTTCTCCGAGTGAAGGTGAAGTCAAAGGCAGAAGATCCAAGAAGAGTGGGTAATTCCTACAAGGCTGAAGACTTGTGCAAGAGTAGGTAAGTCCTTGGAAGAAGGCGGAAGACTCCTTGCAAAGTGGGTAAGTCCTTGGTAAGGTTGAAGACTCTTTGTATTGGATAGGTAAGTCCTTTGTTTGGTCATGTATTGTAAGTCTTATGAATGAATATAAGAATGAAACGGTAAGGAAATCCTAGAGGTTGACCTCTCTAGGTAAGTGGACTGACATACTTCTAGTTTGAACTATGGAACCACTCTAAATAGCTTGTCTACTTGTGTTTTGTCAATCTCTCCCTCCCTTTCTATGTATGTTATAGTTGCACACAAATTTCCTATTTAGCAACCTTATCTTGTGATATATCTTGAGGGTCTAATGAATTTTGTTTAAGTGTATTCAGCTCTATTCACCCCCCTCTAGAGCATCCGATCACCCATCTAGGATCCAACAGATTGTTGGTAGTGGATGCTTCAAGCATATGACCGGTGATGATGACCACTTCAACACCTTCACAAAAAGGAAAGGAGGCTCAGTGGCCTTTGGGGACAACACGAAAGGTAAAGTAATAGGTAATGGTGATGTAGATGATTAACTATGCATAAAGAATGTTCTTCTAGTGGATGACCTAAACTACAATTTAATTAGTGTTTGTGATAATGGATATCTTATTATTTTTACTTTATAAAATGTTTGCTTCTAGATTCCCTCACTTACAATGTCATATACACGGGGACTAGATTTGGAAATCTTTATACTATTGTTCTTAGATATCTTAAGCCTATTCTTTCTAAATGCCTAGTTATTTATAAGAACTATATATCTTTGTGGCACCATAGTATTGGCCATGTAAATATGCATCAATTGAAGAGAATTTGAGCAAAAACAAATTGGTCAAAGGACTTCCTAGATTGGACTTTGAGAAGGATGAGGAATTCCAACCTTGAACACAAGAAAATCAAACCAAGTCCTCCTTTAAATTCAAAGGAGTCCTTAGCACTAAGAGATCTCCTAGGATTCTTGACATTGATCTATTATGACCTATAGAACTCAAATGCTTCGGGGTAGCAAGTATTGCCTAGTGATTGTCAATGATTTCTCTTACTTCAATTGGACTTTTTATTTATTACAAAGAGTGATACACTGAATGCTTTCTTGACATTTTGCAAATGGATTGAAAACAAGATTATTTCCAAATCATCTCTATCCATAGTGACCATGAGGGAGAATTTTGAAAATGATTTGTTTGAAAGTATTTGTGAAGAATCCAGTTACATGCACAACTTTTCTTCTTCCCGTACACCTCAAAAAATTGGGGTAGTAGAGAGGAAGAATAGGTCATTGCAAGAGATGTCTATGAAAATGCTTTTGGATTATGATACTCCCAAGAAGTTTTGGGCCAAAGCCGTTAGCACCACTTATTTTATGCAAAACTGGGTTTTCACACATCATTTGCTTAAGAATCCCCCCTATGAGTTATGGTGTGGTAGAAAGCCATATATCGACTTCTTTCTTGTATTTGATTGTCCATAATTTGTTTTGAACACCAACGCCTCTCTCAAAAAGTTTTATGCAAAATCTTATTAGACTTTCTTTCTTGACTGTAGCACTACTAGTAGATCTTATAGAGTGGTTAATATTGAGCTATTTAAAATATAAGAATCCATCAATAAATTTATTGAGACTAACCCCTCTATTTCCAGGAATGCTATATATGATTATGTTCTAGATGAGTGATTCCTAGATTGAAAGAACTAGACATAAAAACAATGAGAAAGAGGTGGCTAAAGTTGAATGCTTAAAAGAATATGAAAACAATGATCACACTCCCCGCTTTGCAAAATATAATAAGAAATATCTCATTATAGGCAATCCGTTTTTAAAGAGTGAAGACGCGAGCTACTTTCAACAAATAAAAAAATACAAAATGCCTTCATCTCACAACTTGAGCCAAAGAATGTCAAAGAAGCTGTTGACGACGATGAGTGGATCCTAGCCATGCAAGAAGAACTAAAGTAATTTGAAAAGAACAAGGTGTGGGCTTTAGTTCCAAGACCACGTGATAGGAAGATCATTGGCACAAAGTTGGTCTACATGAACAAAGTTGACGAAAGTGGCAAGGTAGTAAGAAACAAGGCAATGTTAGTAGCTGAAGGTTACAACCAACATGAAGGTATTGATTTTGATGAAACTTATGCTCATGTTGCTAGAATCGAATCCATTAAAATGCTACTTACCTTTGCTAGTCATAGAAATTTCTCACTTTATCAAATGGATGTTAAAAGTTCATTTTTAAATGGCACTATAGAGAAGGAAGTCTATGTGGCTCACCTCTTGGCTTTGAACATGACAAGCTTGCTAATCATGTTTATTTATTACAAAAGGCTCTTTATGGACTCAAACAAGTCTCAAAATCTTGGTATGAGAAATTAAGAAACTTTTTAATTTATAATGGCTATGTCATGGGAAAATCTGACTCTACTCTCTTTCTAAAACACACCTCTAACAATTTCTTAGTCACTCAAATTTATGTTGATGATATCATTGTAGGGACTAATCTTGATATTTGTAAGGAGTTTAGTTCTCTTATGCAATGTGAATTTAAAATGAGCATGAGGGGGGGAATTACATTCTTCCTTAGCTTTCAAATCAAGAAAAGAAAAGATAGAAACTTCATCAACCAAAGCAAGTATACTAGTGAACTATTTTAGTGATTTGAGATGGAAAACATAAAGCCAATGGATACTACCATGTCCAACACCGCCAAACTTTAATAAGGATGAAGAATGTGAAAGGGTAGATGCGAAGCTCCATAGAGGGGTATGATTGGTAGCTTACTGTGTCTAATTGCCTCTAAATCAGATATCATGTTTAGTGTTATCTTGTGTGCTATATTTCAAAAAAGCCCTAGAAAATCCCATCTTGTAGCTACTATGAGGATTTTAAGGTATCTAGCCAAAACCCCAAAATTTGGACTATGGTATCCCAAATCAAGGGACTTTACTCTTACAGCCTATAGTGATTGCAATTATGTCGGGTGCTTAGTTGATAGAAACTGCACAAGTGACGCTTGCTTCCTCCTAGGACCATGTTTAGTTTATTGGTTATCTAAGAAGCAAAACACTGTGACACTATCAACTACTGAGGCTGAATACATTGCAACCGGTAGTTGTTGTTCCCAAGTCCTTTGGATGAAGCAAATGCTTCAAGACTTTAATGTTTTCTATGTCGCTTCTTGTATCTTTTGTGATAATACTAGTAAATAATTTATCATACAATATTATATTAGATAGTATAGCTAAACACATAGAGGTCCACCATCATTTTCATTTTGACCACATTGCTAAGAAAGACATATACATCACTCATGTGGACACAAAATCAACTTGCATATATTTTCACCAAACCTCTAGATAGAGGGTAATTCAATTTGATTAGATCACAATTTCTTATTACTTCTATTGATGGTAACTCTATGTCTTCGAGCTAGAATGTTATGTAACTCCTCTGTGTTGTTAAATATTGGATACCATCTACTCTTTTTTCTTAAAAATGCTAAGTTAAAATGCCTTGTTTTGCATAATTTGGTTTTAATCATAAAACACTTGTTCTAATTGAAATAGCAGCATATGTTGGATATCTATGTTATTCTGGAGTCGAGAGTTAATAGAGAGAGTGTGGTAGACTTTGTTAATTCTATTTGGTCTGGGGCTAAATTCATTTCAAATTCAGAGTTCTATTCCTATACCAGGATTATTGTTATGTGGTTAGATACTAACCTTGTGGTGGAGGAGGTATGTAAGAATGAGTAGATGGTTCATTGTGACATTAGGAAAGGGGAGTTTAGTCTTATAATGATGTCGATATATGGATCCAATGGTGATGCTGAAAGGGTTCTTCTTTGGGATTCTCTTTTGAATGTTGTAGGTATTTGTAGGAGAGCCTGGTGCGTTCTTAGAGACTTTAACGTAGTAAGATTAAAAAAATATGAGAAAATGGGGAAGAATCCCCCTCCAGTAGAAGTATGAGAGAATTTAATGATACCCTCGTGAAGTTAGATTTGTTAAAAATCATTACAAAAGACCCCTTTTTCACGTGGGATAGTCATAGCAAGAAAGGAGTTAGCACTTATTCTAAAATTGATAGAATGTTTTGTAACTTGGACCTGATGAGAAAATTCCCACATAGTTGGGGGGAGGTAGTTTCTATCCTGGTCAGTGACCATAGAATTCTTCACTTAAGACTATCAAGTAAAAAGTCAAATCCAACTCCTTTTCACTTTATTAATGCATGGACTCTTCAACTAGGCTATAGTAAGGTGGTGAAGGAAGCTTGGAACAAATATAAGTTTGAAGGTACTCCAATGTACACATTATATAGAAGACTTTAAGTTGTCAAATATGCTCCATGCAAATGGAACATAAACAAAGTGGGCAACTTTTTATCCAATGCTAGAGAATTGGAAGCTGAAGCTTTGCTGACTCAGAGAGATGCTGATATCAACCCTAATGACACTGATAAACAACAATATTTGTTGAGTATTAGAAGCAAAGCAATCAAAGCTTTGGAGGAGGAGGATAATTTCATGAGGCAGAAGTCGAGGGTCCAGTGGTTAAAGCTTGGGTACAAAAACTCTAGGTTCTTTTATGCTTCCTTGAAAACAAGAAGATTTAGAAATAATATCCATTCCTTGAGAGATGATTCAAGGGTCTTTTATGATTCAGAGACGATTAACTCTAAGATTGTGGACCATTTTTCTAGTCTATTTAATTCCTCCCCTAGTGATAGGGTTGAGTGGGATAAGGAGTGGGTCACACCTTCTCTATCTATAGAGAACTAAAGACAAATTTCTAAATGGGTCACTAAAGAAGAAGTTGAATCAGTGATTAAAAATCTAAATCCAGATAAGGCTCTAGGCCCAGATGGGCTAAATGCTTCATTCTTCAGAGCCAGTTGGGATGTTGTAGGTTAGGAAGTAACCAAATCTATTCGTAGTTTCTTTAATTCTGGTAATATGTTGAAGGATTGTAATGATATGTTTATTAATTTGATTCCAAAGAAGCCAGGAGCTAATAACTTGAGTGATTTTAGGCCAATATCTCTTTGTAATGTGATTTACAAAGTGATTACAAAATTTTTAGATAATAGGCTGCTAGACATTCTTTCGTCTATCATTGATTTGAATCAAATTGCCTTTATCAAAGGAAGAACTATATAAGATGCTATTTTTCTTTCTAATGATATCCTCAGTTCCTTTGGCTCTGGTCATGCAAAGATGTGTGTGAAGGATGACTTATCCAAGGTGTATGATACTGTAAGGCATGATTATATTCTGTTCTTGATGGATATGATGGGCTTTCTGATATGCTATCTTCGATGGATTGAAGTGTGCTTTGAATCATCCTCCTTTCACATTATGGTGAATGGTTCCCCTGCACAAAACTTTTATGCTTCAAATGGTGTGAAGTAAGGGGACCTATTATCCCCTACCTTTTTGTTATTGTGATGTAGGGACTGTCATCTATTATCAATTCTTTTGTAAAGAAAGGAAGTTTGATCCTTATTCAAGCCTCTATCAATATGGGTATCTTGCATGTAGGGTTTGCTAATGACCTTCTTCTTTTCTCTAAGGTAGATGAGGCCAATGCAAAAGAAATGAACTCTATTCTTCTGGACTTCTATAGGGTTTCTGGTTTGGAACTAAATATGAGAAAAAGTCAGTTGTTTGTTAGTAAGAATGCCAATGTGAGCAACATTCAAGGGATTCTGAATATTCAAGCCTCCACTCTTCTTATTAAATACTTAGTTGTTCCTTTGTTTACTGGTAGATTGGCAAAGAACATGTGTGCCCCCATTAATTATAAGATTAAGATGAAGCTTGATTATTAGAAAGGGAGACATTTATCCTTTGTTGGCAGGGTCAAATTGGTTGCGTCTACTCTCTCTAGCTATCATATCTTTTGGTCGTCAACCTTTCCCCTTCCTAGTTTAGTGGTTGCCTCCATAGAGAAGTTAATGAGGGATTTTATTTGGAATGACTCAGATACTAAGAGAAACCTTCATAATGTGTCTTGGGAAAGCATCTACAAAACTAAGGAGGAAGGTGACCTGGGTGTGAGGAAGGTGGAAGATTGGTGTAAAGATGATATGCTAAATAATCTATAGGATGTTGCTAGTGATAAATAATCCTTGTGGGTAAAGTGGTCACACAAGAAGTACATAAAAGAAGACTCAATTTGGTATGTTGGAAAAATAGCAAAGCTTCATGGCTGCAGAAGAAATTTCTTAGTCACAGTAAGTCATTATCTGATAGTGTTTTTTTTCCTGCATTGGTGATGGAAGCAAATGGCTATTGTGGTTTAACCCTTAGAGGACTAATAAACACTGTCTTATTGAGAAGGTTAATCCTCAACTGCTCTATAGACTGGGTAAAAGGAACTAAGTGTAAATTGAGACTTTGTATTCAGGATAATAGGTGGCAGTGTCTTCAGGGGGTGTGAAGAGGTGCATGCTGTCCTTGAGAGCTGTTCTAAACCTAGTAATGCTCCTGACTCCATTCAATATAATGGTGGTACTAGCTTCAAGCTAAGAGATGGTTGGGATATTTCGAGAAGAAAGTATCCTAAACTAATTGGGGTAATTGGATTTGGAAGGGGGGTATCCCTGGGAGATGTGTGTGTTGTGGAAAGCCTTTCTTAATAAGTTACCTACTATGGATTATCTATAGAGGATTGGTTATGATCTTGCTTCCAGATGTATTTTGTGTAGATAGAGCATCAAGAATAGGGATCATATCTTTTTTCCCATTGCTCTTATGCTTATGACATCTGGGAAAGGTTTGGGGAGAAGTATGGCTCCAGATTGTATTCTTTGGATGATCTACTGAAGATGAAGGAGGAGAATGTTGCAACTGCTATGGTGATTTACAACATCTGGGGTGAATGAAATGGCAGATTGTTTGAAGGTTTTGAAAGGGAGGCTATTGCTGTTTGGAGTAGATGCAGTAGTGATACTCATATGATGTATATATAGCTTACTCTACACTTTTCTTTGTACAACTTTCTATTTTGTTGATCTTTATTTTCTTTTTTCCCCCTGTGGTTGCACTCTTAATCACTGTGACTTCAATTTTGGTTTAATGGAAAGAGGCACACTGTTCTCAACAAAAAATATACTTTCTAGGCTAGTTTTGTGCATTTACATAGGGTTCTAGGACCTCAAAATTAATTATTCTATCTTTGTGACAACCTATATTGTCAACTAAGTTTGCCCTAGGGTAACTTGCTCGATAGGTCAGCTCGAGAATTGAACATCAATTGTTGTTGGTCGAGTTACTCAAAGAGCAAACTCGTCTGACAACACTATACCACGTTTGATTAAAGGGTTCTTCCGATCAAGTTTCTCCCTCTCAACTAGATCAACTCGACCGACAACCCTTTCTTCTTATTTTTCTCTATCCATAAACCCTACCCATCCAATTTCCTAGCCTATCCAATCCCAAATCAATCTCTGTTTCCTAGACCTAACAATTCTTTGACCCTTACTGCTTATTTTCTACATAGATCTGAGTTTGCTACTCTCCTTTCTCCACAATTTTCACCACCCATGGCATCAAGCAGGAGAAAGAGGAGTTCCATTTCTTGGTAAATTGTCTGCTCCTCAAACTACTCCTTCCATGAGGATTCTTATGTACGATGGCATATTTTTCATTCATACTCAAGCTGTGAACTGATACAAAGATCAACTACCTCATGCTCCTTTTCCCTTCATACCCTTGGTGGAAACTAGGAGTAAGATTTTGAATGAGGTTAAGCATGTTTTTCTTGAAGAATGCCTTAATGAACTTTGTATTGAATGCTTCTATTTTTCCAATTTTCTCCCTAGAACAAAAGCTATTCATGAGTTCTATGCAAACTTTATGTGGAAGTACACAACCTTAGTGCCACCTCCTGACACCTCGATAACCCTTACTTACATGATTTCTGGGACTAGGATCATAATGACTTAGGATACCCTTAATTATGATCCTAGTCCATGTAAAGTTATCGAGGTGTCAGGAGGTGTCAGGAGGTACATGAATCACACCAATCCTAATCATAAAATTGATAATCAATGTACGATTAATGCACAACATGATGTCAACACCAATCCTTGATCCAATCAAATTGGCAACCGAACTGGGTGGTTCATCCCATGAACCAGTTAGTTGGGATATGTGAACCGATCAGTTCTTTATGTGAACCGGTCGTCTCACTCCCTGGTTCAACTATGATCAACCAATGTTGATTCCAATTGATCTGACACTCGAACCAATCAGTTCAACCCTTGAACCAGTCAGTTTAGAGTCCCATCAGTCAATTTTGAACCTTAGTTGTTTAATTGAATACTTAAACACCTCTAGTAATAAAATTAAACACAATATATGAATATACCCCTTTAATCAAAGTGTGTCCTATGCGTGTGACCCTATAGGTCCAGAATTACATTGGCGGTGAATGTCCATAATAAACTTTGTGTCTAGCAACACATCATTACTACCCAAGTAATTCAAAAAGTTGGTGAAAAACTTAAACCTACAATGAGTGATTAGTGTTACCATGATCATATAGTTCCTTTGTCTCTAATATTCAAATTGAACTCGAGGCATGGAATCGTCATCCTCTCAATGTTCAATATATTTTCCTTGAACTAGAGTAGACTGCATAAGATGCATGTGAGCTCACATATCACATATTGAGTCACATGAGCATGGCCATATATATTTCTTAGTCTTGCTTATCAAGAGGCCCTAGATATCATTCTCCTGTAGGAGGGACAAATCCCATCTACATTACTCACATTCAATCCCCATGTGTCACAGTGCACCCAATCATCACTGTTATGGCAACCCTTATTCATGATCACATTGGATGATGTCAAAGTACATGAATGACATGTGATAAATGTAGTGACTTTAGGTCTAAGAACCACAATTACCACTATCACTATGAGAGATGATTCTGACTATCATTCCATGGTGTCCATGTATCACTCTCACGTGGGTATATTCGATATACTATTCTCTAACATATACCCGTGTGCTTGACTTGATATCACACATCTTGACTAGTGAGATTCTATCATCAATCAACACACACTCTAGTCTTATGCATTACTATTGTTTATTTTGCTTCCACAGTAATATCCAACTAGGGGCATAACAATAATGTATGTACTCTTATCATACATATGATCTCATCATTCATGTCTTCAATCTGAAAACAATTGTCATCGAGTAACATTATTCTTTAGGCATATATTATATATGTGTCATCATTTTATGAGTGAGACAAACATAATAGACAAAATTACCTTTATCTCAAATTAGGTATCCAATGCCACACTCCAATCATCGTATGATTGTCTCTCTGGGCATACATACCAACAAATTCCCACTTGCACTTAGAGCCAATCACCCACAAATCTTATTCCAAGTGATCTTTAACATGTTCATCATGTTTCTACTGCGCAAGTGCTTTTATAGCGTGCTTAGAAACATCTTCTTCAAGTCAGTATTTTGCAAGTTTCACATCTCTTTGCTTTATGACATATCGTATGATATGGAAGTGCCAAAGTATGCTATCTGAGATTCCTTTGCTTAACTAGTAGTTCCCTTGTTGTCACAATATTTCTATTGTGTCATCAGTGGTTGGAACCTCGCACAAGTTCACCCATATGAAATTCTTGATCCATATAATATCCTCTGCTTTCTCATAACACAGAGATACTCAGCTTCTTATGTAGATATAAACAATCATATTAAGCTCAAAACCCTTTCTAGCTTATAGTTCTTGTTTAAGGTCAAACATAATTATAGATTGTGATCATTAATGTTCCTTGTCATTTTAGAAGCTTTCATTCCTACAACCCTTTAAACCTAACTCTTCCTTATTATAATAACCAATGAACCAATCCTTTTAGTGCTTTACAATCACCTAAGGATGCTCTGACTCTCATTGGCATCTGACATTTATCCTCTCGTCATGTCCAATACATACGAGATTGCTAGATAGGTATATATATCATCTCATCATTTCCAATACATATGAGGTGATTGGATATCCTCTCATCATGTCCATTTAATACAATATAACATGATACATAACATTGCATTCAAGATAGATCCAATTGTGAGTGCATATGGCATCTATCCATGTGTTCCTATTCTTCATAAGAACTGGGACACTAGGCTCTTAAGAGACTAACTTCATCGAACATGGACAAGTTTTCTCTCATTGAGTTTTGAATGATGAACCCCTTCAACATCTTGCCAATGTATGTGCTCTTTCTCAGGTCAAAAAGCTTTCCAGATCTATCTCTATAGATCTCAATTCCTATCACATAGTATGCTTTGCCTAAACTCTTCATAGAGAAAGTGTTTTGAACAATGTTTTAACATTTTTAGGATAAGAATGTTACTCCCCATCTTCATGTGGAATATAAATATGCTCCCACTAAATATTTTGTGGTCATAGATTTCATCTTCATTTTTACTCAAGTCAAACCCTTTGTCTGTCTTGTCAAATAGAAGATTCCAACTCTGATATGCTTTCTTCAATCCACATATTGACCTTTATATCTTATAGACTTTATTTGAAATATTAGATTTATAAAACCTTTAATGTGTGTCACATACACATCCTTATAATTATTCCAGTTAATGAATGTAGTTTTAACACCCATATGCCAAATCTCATTGCTAATAATAAGCTGCAACAATAAGCATGATCCCGATGAATTTAATGATGGTAACTAGTGAAAGACTTCATCATGTTCAACACCTTGAACTTGCTTGAAACTCCTTGCAACCAATGTACCCTTCCGTGTTAGTATTCTCTCAAAGACTCAAATGAACTTTATGGGTTTACCCCTTTAGGTGGATCCATTGAGGTCATACCTTGATGGTTTACATAGTGTCCATCTAGGATCTCATGGCCTCAAGCCATTTCTCAGATTCTGGTTCCTCAATAGATTCTAGGTCTGATGTTGACTCATCACTTATCATCAAATCACCACCTTTTTGAGTTACAGATATCATAATATTTCAAGCTCAAGGTGTGTTCTACTAGAACTATGAGGTTTTTTGTGACATGAGGAACTTGAGATTCCACAACAACTTGTGACTCTCTTTGTTCCCACTGTACCTCTTATGTTCAATGTTTTCTTGTCTGTCTTGAACATTTCAAGTTCTACTTTTACTGCCACTAATTCCTTTGGAACTAAGTTCCTTTTCAGGAATACCACTATCTTGGCAACAAACACCTTTGTTGTTGGATTGGGATAAAAGTAGTATTTCAACAAAATAACAATTATGTAATTTGTGGACAAAGCTTTTCAAGAAACTATTTTCTTCCATAATCTTTCAATCCTAATAACTATAAAAGACATACTAGGACACCTCCCATGCCATATATCACATTCTGTCTTTTAAACCAATTTTAGATGATACATTGTTAGTGTAAAGCACGTGCCCAAAAGAAACTAGAAGATCAACTAGATTTGATTGATAATTGTACCTTGAATAACAAGGTGCGATTCCTTCTTTCTGATACACTCACATGATACACTATTGTTGTGTTTCACGTGGGGTTCATCATGATACATTATTATGATCTCCTAGAAGGTGCTCAAAATCTTGGTTAAAATACTTCAACATCGATCATATCTATGTATCTTAATACTTTTACCAAGTTGGTCACGTACTTCATTCAAAATATCCTTGAAAACTTTAAGACATTCATGCTTGTATTTCATTAAATACAATTTCCATATCTACTGATAGCATAGGTCAATATAATGAGGTACTAGTAACTACCTTTATCATTTGTTCCAAAAGGTCTACATACATAAGTATGTATGATCCCTAATAGAACAATCTCTCTCCTACTACATATAGTGAAGATGATTTTTTCATATTACACAACAAATAAGACTTGCATGCCTTTATTGATTCAATAAACAAAAGAGTTTAGATAACCATCATATGGATTCTAGAAATGCATTTCTTATTTATGTGCTCTAGATGACAATGCTATAAGTATTCATTGTTTGAGTCATCAAGTCATTCAATATATGTGTCATACACATTTGTCTCTACAACTATCAAGTATAGTTTATAAGACATAGAGCATTTCCATATAAGATCTAATCTTTCAAAATGAAACATCAATTTATTCTTGTCCATACAAGATACATGATGTTATCATTCATGGAAGACACATAATAGCAATTCACTGATTCTATTACATACCCATGAATAACAGATTCCAAATGTAGTGGCAACAACTCTTGCACCGTACAGTTCTAGCTTACTTCTTATTGGGTCCTAAAGTAGAGATTTCTATATATTTTTCTTCTTCCTTTGTTCCTTTAAATGAAAAAAACTAACTCCTTTGCACTTATCCTTCTCCATAAGTGCAGAAGACTTGGACTTTAGCTTAGCCTCATAACACTTCTTGGCCTTGACTTTACCCTTTGACTCACTTCCACTGATCACCATCACGAATTTGTCCTTTCTTCTTTCATGCTTAGGCATTGAGAAACATGCCAAGCATTTGATAATTTGACTATATGATTCAGGCAACAATTGTAGAACCATATCCATTGTCAACTCTTGACCTAAAAGAAATCCCAATCTCTCAAGATGCCCAATCATATTGAGCATAGGGGGCTTTATTGGATCTCCCTTTGTCAGTTTGCACTGAAATAATGCTTTGAAGACATTATACCTTTCTTTCTTTACATGATTCTTAAGACGTGTTACCATCTTGAGAATGTCCATGTTATCATGCTGCTCATGCAACTCATAGTTCAAACAACATAGCATAGGGTACTTAATTCCTACGACATCATTGGCATGCTTCAAGTAAGCATCTGTTTGGAGCAGGTTCCTCTGACTCTAGTCTTTCAAGGACATAGAGATTTTGCTCATTCACAAGAACATTTCTCAAAGTCCTTAACTAGTTGTGAAACTTTATCTCATTTTGTCCTTTCTCAAGGACCGGCCACAATGTGAACATGTTTGTGTTTGACATTATATTCTACAAATAAATATTTCAACTTTTCAAAACATTTTGATTAGTTTGATTTAATAAATTTGACGATATTAATTAGGCCTTTAATTAATTATCCATCCCACTATTTTGTTCAAATTGATAACCCTCATGTATCAATTTAGAAGATTACAACATATAATATTCTAGTGAGCCAAGATCCATATTTCATCAAATCATGAGTCAAATTTGGCCGATCACCCACAACTTGACTATTTAGGTAGACAATATTTGTCAATTGCATCTCATGCAACTCTTGGATAGATGGTGTTCACAACTCTTTGTCATTGACTTTTTTATGCTTCTAGGTTCTTACTCGCATTAAGATCACCTAGTTAAGCCTGACCCAAAAGCCAACATGATAGAATATACACCCTACTTTGACAGATCTACATATCTACCATCACACTTCCACGAGATAGACAGTGCACCACACTTTGTCATAACCTATGCTTGGTCGATCAAGCTTTTCACGTGTGGTGCTTACAAAAAGCATATAATACTTTTTTTGTTCGATCAAAACTCCTGTTGCTTTTTTTCATTTTTTGTTTCGTAACTGTACAATGCTTGTTGATTCCCAAATAAGAATCAACTAAAAGAGACACTATCTATCTATATTTACATATGATAAGGCAGACTATAAGTCCACGACAAAAAAACAAGAGAAAAGAGCCTCAACCTACAAGAGGCTCGAAGCTTCAATGAACCACCATAAAAGGTGAAAAGAATAGACTCGACCATCACTACAATGGGGAAAAAGAACAAGATGCATAACTACCACCAACAGAACCATCAACAAACACAACGCCAGTCTTCATCACAACAGACAACAGAAGAAGAGAACTCACCAGATCAAACGAACCATCAGAACCCTCACAACCTTCAAACATATTCCATCAACCAAACACAGACCTCACACTCACAAACACCACATATATTATCACATTATCCACCAGCATCCAAACTCAACCATCACCATAAGGTGAGAGGGGAGTAGAAAAAAAGAAAACACCAACAACCAAACAGACCAACCAGCCAAAAAACTTCATTTTAGAAAAAAAAGCAACAACAAAACCAACCTCACCATCACTATAAAGTGAAAGGGGAGTAATAGAACAGAGAGAGACTACATCCACCAAAATCATCTGACAGACTTCATGCATCATGCCACTACCCTCACAACACAATAGAAGAGATAGCTATCCATAAAGACAAAACATAGCCACACCATACCTCCAAAATCAGAACTCATCAGCCAACATACCCAAACAACACAGGGTTCAAAACCTCCGAAAGGAAACTAGAAGGAAAGGCACAAATTTGCCAACATAAAGGGTTAACTTTAACCTATAGAGAGCTCTGCCACTCCCAAAGGACAATCTCATCCACTCATAGGCAAACCAACCAAGTAAAAACCCACAAGGACAACAACACCACCCAATGAGAGATGGAACCACACAAACTTTAGGGAAACACCATAAGCATCAAAAGCTCTTTACTTGTGCTCAGAGAAACATCCAATAGGAACATCTCCATTTGCAACATAAATATCTCCACAAAGCATCAACGATTGCACAAATGAGGGAGAAGGGAGCGTCGACACTCCAAAGAGGGGGACTCGACCTTCACCCTAAGAAAGAAGAGGGAACTTCAGGAGAAGCATCAGGGAGCCGGGCTCCACAAGGCCAACAAAACCATTAACAGAGAGAAGACAATGAGTTGATAGAAGACGAGCAGGGAACTCCAACCAACAACTCTGAAAGACAAAGCCAAAACCTAGAGCAAAAAACCTGTCATGTTAAGAAGAGTGGTAGCAAACTTTAATGTATCAGACAAGATGGATCGCAGATGCAGAGGGCTAGGGTGAGGGCGTGGCGGCCGTGGAATCCCTAGCGGATGAGGAGGTGGAAATGGTGGGAAGGTAGCTGATGAGCCTCCGTCGACTCCCCCTGGTTGCGGTGGGACGGCCGAAGGAGAAGGTAGCATGCAAGGTATCCCCCATACCTCTCAATCGCCAGAGACTTCCGCGACCCTGGTTGATCCCCCCGCCTCGCCAAAGCCCAAGCTCCCGCAAGCAGGTCCCTCGACGATCGTCTCCGGAAACGAGTCATCATCCTTCGCGGATTGGCTTTGTGCCAGTCGACAAGGAAGGCCGATTGCAGACGTCTCAGTTGTCAAGTTCGTCGAGCCGGTGATTAGGGATGGCACCAGATGCGGATCGATCTCTAGTCAGGATGGTGTGATCCCTAACTGGGACCTCTACTTGTCGGTAAGATTCGCCAGCAGAAAGCCCTTCAAAGGGCAACTTAGCGACTGGATCAGAAGGCAATGGAAACCTAGTGGGACGTTTGATATCATAGCCAAGGAGAACGAAGGCTTCATCGTAAAGCTGCCGTCGTCTACCGAGAGGGACCGCATCCTCGATGAGGCACCATGGACGATGGATGGAGCTCTAGTCGTTGCTCAGGCCTGGGGAACCTGGATCTGCACTCCAGCCCCTCTCCTTTTCTTGGATTCCAGTATGGCTGGAGGTGGAGAATCCCAGAGTCCTGTGGACTCTTTATGGGATCGCCAGCGTAGCTAGCACAATCGGGAGGCCTCTGGACTTCGTTGAATCCACACTCACAGCAGGATGCAAGGACTCTACTACCGTGTGCGTGGAAATCTCGTGTACTGACAAGATTCCCAAGTCCACCTTGGTGGAGGTCGACGACACCACCAAGCAACTGAAGGTCAACGCCCTGTTAAAACCCCTCTACTGCTCTGGTTGCAAGCGATTTGGACACAAATAGGGATCGTGTCCCCTGGGTAGCAGGCACGTAACTCCCACAAAGGAAGTCCAGTTCTGGTTTGGAAAGCAAGGTGCTCGACGGATTGTCAAAGACACACAAGTTCCTGACGCCAATGCTGTTGACGCTGAAAAGGAACAGGACGACGCAGCCATGGCTGAGATCGCGCTGCAGGTGAAGAACACTGTCCTCGATGCCGTTCTGGTAAATCATTGATCGAACCTTCACCCTTCCCCTAATAGGAGAACTGCTGAAGAGTCCCCGAATTCTTGGAAAGCCAACAGGTTATGGCAAAACTGTGGTTTATCTATAGAATATAAACAGAGGAAAGCTAACCTGTTTGATGAGATATCTCAGGGAGACTCAAACTCAGAGTGTGATTCTATTCATTGGGGTTCTGACTCTGCTGTCTATGATCACCCAAGATCAAAGAAGAAGAAGAAGTCAGGAAGGAGAAAGAGGGAGGACTGATCTGGTCCTGTAGCTGCCTGCCTGTTATCTTATACGTTCCCTTATGTTCTTGTCACCTGGATGGACCAAAGGTCTTTGAAGTTAAGTTCTCTCCCCACTCTTTGAAGGTGGACTTAATGTTAGTGGAATAGTGGATGGAACTAAGAAGGCCTGACGTGTTTTCCGGGTTGCCTGAACGAGGGTGCTGGGTAGCAGACAAAGACAGCTTTGGTAGCCATGGAGTTGACATAATCATATGATTATTAGGACTAATCTGCTCAAGCTGTTTTGTTCTTGAGTCTCAGCTTTGGAGTTTTGACCTCCAACTGTAAGAACAATCACGAGAGTGAAGGAAGTGGTTGTCTATTCCTATAGCAATCGCAGAAATGGACAGAAAGGCCTTAAGCTTTGGCTCAGCTATTTGCTTGATCTCTTGATGTCTTAAGATGTAGGTTTCCTGTCTATGGGGATACTTCTTGCCCTTGATGATCTACTGTCCAGCTACAAATTCTAACATGAGGTTAATGCCAGTAGTGATGTCAGAGGATTAGATAGGATGATTTTTGTATCCTATAAACTTGGAACCTTCATATCATAGATGGCAAGTGTCGTTGCAAACTGTACTGGTAGGGGTGGTATCTCAGATCACATTCCTTTGAGCTGCAGTAAACCAGATGGCCTCTGGTTTGGAGATTACAATAGGGAAGAAGAAGATAGGTATACATATTGGACACTAAAGACGCTGTTTTGTATGCTGGTCTGTTCAACTGAGCTCATTTTCTGGGTGCGGATAATGCATAGAGGCTTCTTCTGACAGGGAAGCATATATATCACGTTCTTAGAATCTGGATCTGTCTCCTATTTTTCCTTTTTTTCTTTGTTTAGTTTTGAGGCTTCCTGCGAGAAGCATGTCATAGTATTAGTGTGCGATACACTAGGTTGAGGGGCGCAGCTATTCTTTGTACCCAAAGTTTTTGGATTCTATAGTAACACATTTTTTGACCGACCAAAAAAAAAAGAGTGGTAGTGATAATCATTAAAATATTTGAGAATCAACTTCCACAACTCAGCACATGTTCTAGCATTATCGTCATGCAGACGAGTATTCCTTTCCCACCAAAGATAATAAAGGGAGCATAAAGCTAGAAATCTAAATTTGCTGTAAGATCTTCTACTTAGATCAGACCACAAAATAAGGTCAACATAAACATTCAACTCTAGGGCTACATAATTCCAAATCTGTTTTGAGAAAGGACAGAGAAAGCACACATGTGTGGAGTCCTCACAATCACCCTTGTAGAGAAAACACATAGAAGGAGTATGAATACCCCTTCTTATAGTATAATTTGAAGTTGGGAGCTTATTGTGTGCTGCTTTCCATGCATGCACTTTATACCTATTTGGGACTTTAGATTTCCAAATCCAGTTGAAGATATCAGACTCACTCACCTTATCTATGATAGAATTCCATATATTTTTCATTTTAGGATGATCACTATTACAGAATAGAATAATATCTTTTTTGTTTAAGGAGTAGGGATGCTTCTCCTAGAAGTCATGTAGCTTCTTGTTGTTCCTTGAGGGAGGGACATTCCAATGACCTTAAGAAACAATAGAGGCAATGTAGCAATCAGTAGGCAAACTCAGTTTGAGGAAAGAGTCAACACCAACATAATCCTTCAGAAAACAGTTGCCTGGAACCCAAGGATCCATCCAAAGCTTAATACTCTCTCCATTTCCAATGATATAAGAGACATGATTAATCATAATGCTTCTACTATTGAGAATTCTCAAGAAACTCTAAGACATGTTGGTGTTAGCAGAAACAAGCCAGAAAGAAGACTTTAGAAGATATTTTTTGTTTATCCATTTGACCCACAAGGAATCTTTCTTGTTTGTTATATCCCAACCATTAGAAAGAGTACATGCCAAAGAAACATCTTCAATTTTCCTAATGCTGAGGCCACCCTCAGACTTGGGCCTAGTAACTTTCTCCCATTTGATCAAATGAAGCATCTTTTTGTCATTTTTACTACCCCATAATAAACCGCGACAGAGCCTGTTAATCTCTTCCATGACAGATTTAGGAATAGGAAAGGAATGGCACCAATGGAGGTAGATAGAACCAATTGTTTAGTTAATAAGCTTGAGTCTTCCAGCCATGGACAAACACCTAGCTTTCCAACCCTCAAGTCTAGCTTTTATCTTATCAACGAGAGGGGCACAAGCTATTTTGTTAATCTTGCCAATGACCAAGGGAAATCCCAAGTACTTAGAAGGTAAATCATCTACTTTGAGCTTAAGAATATCAACAATGGTATTGCTATCAGATCCTTTGCTTAGAATAATCTCACTTTTGCTAGGATTGGTATATAAACGAGACAAGCTGCCAAAGTAATTCAGAATGTTCAGAATATTCTTTGCATTGTCTTTATTGTCTTGTAGAAAAATCATCAAAATCATCAGCAAACACCAAATGAGAGACACTCGGACTCTTAGAAGCTTTAACAGGAGAGATAGTTTTATCCTTGACATCCTGATTCATGATAACAAAGAAGGCCTCCATGACAATGACAAAAAGATAGGGGGCAATGGGTTGCCCTGCCTAATATCATTGGAAGGTTTGAAATGCCTTGTAGGCTCCCCATTAATCAGAATTTGATAGAGGTTGAATTAAAAATCTCTTCAATACACCCGATCCAAATGGAAGGGAAGCCCATTTTGTGCATGACAGAATATAGAAATTTCCAGTTCACAGAATCATATGCTTTCGAGATATCTACCTTGAGACACATCTTAGAGCCAGAGGAAGACCTATTAAAATCATGAAGGATCTCGTTGGTGAGTAAGATAGAGTCTTTAATATTCCTGCCTTTCACAAAGGCATTTTGATTGGCACTAATAATAGAAGGCAGAATATCTTGCAATCTATTAGCCATGATCTTGGAAATAAGCTTGTAGATGACATTACACAATGCAATCGGCCTCCAATTCCTAATTTTAGTGGAGTTAGAGCCTTTGGGAATCAAGGTAATTAAAGTATTTTTAGCCTCTTTTAACATCTTGCCATTGGTAAAGAAATCAAAGATAGTAGAAGAAACATCCTGTTTGATAATCGGCCAGAACTTCTTGATGAAGAAGGGATTAAATCCATCGGGCCCAGGGGCCTTGTCAGGGTTTAGATTACTAACCACATCATCGATATCAGTCTGAGTAACTTTGGACACAAGATAGACTTTTTGATAATTAGAGACAGAAGCAGCATTCCAAAGAAAGTCACCAAGAAGCCCTGCATTAGAATGGTTATTATTGAATAGATTGCAGTAAAACTAAAAAAAATGCTCCTTGATCATGCTAGGCTCATAGCACATCTCATTCTCAATCATGTGACAATTGATAGAATTTCTTAATCTTCTAGTCTTCAGAGATGAGTAGAAAAACTTGGAATTCATGTCACCCTCCTTGAGCCAGTGATTCTAGACTTTTGTCTAAGGAGGATTTCTTCAGCAAATTCAGCAACAGTGAGTTCCCTTATTAAAAGTTGAGCTTTCTCCACAAGATTAATATCATTAGGGTTACAATTAACAATAATCTGAGCATGAAGAGCAGCATATCTGATATTTTTGACTTCATCATAGTAGTTTCCCACATCCTACTTATTCCACTTGATTAAGTTATTTTTGAGATTACTAAACTTCCTATAGACTTTGAAAATTGCACATCCTTCAACATCAATATTCCATGAAGAAGAAATAATATCAGGAAGAGAAGATTTCAGCACCCAAGCATTAATGAACCTGAACGGAGATTTGATGATTCTAGGTTCACCAATGAAAACATTAAGCTGTCTATGATCACCAATCATGTTAGAAACAAGATCACCAGATACATTATCAAATTGCGTCCGAAAGTTATTGTTACCAAGAGCCCTGTCAATCTTAGAGGTAATAAACCTATCACCAGGTTGATGATTATCGCAAGAGAAGAAAGGGCCTTTAAGATCAATCTCAGCAATGCTGCAGTTAATAAGAAAGGAATTAAACTCCTCCATAGATTTCCTGGAAGGAGGACATTTACCTTGTCTCTCAATGTCAACAACATTAAAATCCCCTATCATAAGCCAAGATTTATTACAGATTTGATCAGTGCTTTCAAGAGGGTCCCAAAGACTAGACCGGTCATTGTCCTCAGTATGACCATAGATAGCTGACAACCAGAAGTTTTGATCACCCACCACAATATCAAGAAGAATATGTTGGTTAGCCTCCTTCAGTTTAGTAACATTGCAAAGATTGGGTTTCCAAAGGACAATAATTCTCCCAAGAACATGAGAATCAATGTTAGAGACATAACCAAATTCAGGGAAAAACTTCATCATCACCTTATCGATCTTCTTCTTACGAACTTTAGTTTCAATCAAAACAAAAACGTGACTGTCATATTTTCTTACAACCTCCTGGACACCTCTTACTTTGTTAGAGAGGCCCATGACATTCCATGAGGTTAACTTGATGGAAATCATATAGTATCTACGGCTCTTGAGCTGACAGCCTCAACAGAATGTTGAACTGATGAGATGATTGCCTCCGTATTTGCAGACGACAAGTACATATCTGGATGAATAGGTGAATACTGAGCATTCTCCACTCTATGATACATACTCACATTTAGTTTCCCCTAACATCTTGGAGGATCTTTAGGATTATGGATCACAGAGCAGGTAGCAGTGGAACTAGAGGAGGCTTGAGAGCTAGTATCACTTCTAGGAGACGGTATACTATTGCCACAGAGCGACAAAGGAGTTGAGGGAACATATACAGTAACCTCTATAGCATTATGAACAAAGCCTTCATTCACTTCCTTCGATAACCTCAGATCTTCTATAACTAGAATTTCTTCAGAAAGTTTCTCACTAGTGTGATTAATCTCATCCATATCTTCAATCTCTTGAATGACCAGCAACTCATCAACCTATTTACCCATAGGCATTTTACCAAACAAATTTTCAGCACCAACCTTCTTCTCTACCCAGACTTTCTGAGAATCGTCAACCACAACTGGTTTTCATTTCACAGCATTAGGGCTTACACGACATTCCTCATGAGCAAACAAACCGCATTGGGAGCACTTATTCGGTATCCATTCATACTCAAGATGAACCATGTATTCTACTCCTTCTTCACTGCAGAGCGTGAGTTTCTTCGGAAACCTGGAGTCCTTGTTTACCAAGACCTGAATTCTAGCCATATCTAGACGTCAGAAGCTGTAGGTATCTTCATCCATATTAACCAGACATCTAAGGCAGGAACCAATTCTATTAAATGTTCTACTATCCCAGAACTCCACTGGAAAATCCAAAATATCCACCCATATTGGCACGTCCAATAGAGCAACTTTGTTTTGTGCTTCGCCGGGCTTCCATTTCCTTAGAATCACATGTTTCCCTCTTACATATAGTTCAAATTTCAACGTTGATTCTGGATCCACTTGGTTCTCAAATATAATCAGAAAGAATCCCGAGTCTCTGTAAAACACTTCAAAGGAGCTCCTAGCCAAACATTATCAAGGTAGGATGCCAAAGTCAAGATATGAGGCCAAAAGTCTATAACATAGCCCAACAGACATTTGCTCCACATATTCACATTTTCCTCAGCCTCCTTACTAGGTTAGACGATTTTGCCATTGTTCAATGAGACATCTACTCTTTTCAGATCTAGAGCACTCACAGGGGATCTCGGGCGTATCGACACCCATCCGGACGAAACAGATGTGAACGGCTGCCTAAGAACTGGATCTGGGGTCGAGTCCACCACAAATTTAGAACCGGTAAGAGCCAAACTAGAATCTACTCCCTTATGCCGACGAGCTTCTATGGGAGACAAACGGCAAGACGTCGTCGCCTCACCAATCGCCTTGTCACCCATGCCAATGAGTGCCGTTGGTAAAATCTATTAAAGCATATAATACTTAATAATGAGGGATTTTATATACAAATACATATATATCTAAACATTACTATTATACATGCTATAACCACAAATAAGAACATGTAATAATTAAAACACACAAGAGATGGTTATGGCCATACTATTCTTGAAGCTACAAGGAATTACTACCACCTAGGGCCCACATCATATGTGACCTATTGTTGATGAAGATCCATGCTTAGAAAAATCCGAGTTGATCGATTCAACACTTGAATCGGTCAGTTTGCCTCCTGGTCATTCAGTTGGGTTCCTAAAACACTCATCTGGTCTTCAGGTTCAATTGATGTCTGGATTCCTCTTAGCTGATTGGTTGGGCCACCAGTCAATTGGTTCATCCTCCTATCGTATAGCCTCCTCGGTCCTCCAGTCGATCAGTTAGTCTCACTATCTGGTTGGTTCGTATGGTACAAAATGTCTTCTCACGATGAGACATAAATTAAAACTATCAAATTTCTTATTACATTGTAAAAGGGAAAACCTCTAGTTACATTTGAGGGGAAATAGGAAGAAGAGCATTAATTTATATTTGGAAAGGAGAGAGAGGATTGGTATGCAAATCAAGATATAAACATGAATAAACAACCACAACCATGCACACATAGATCTAGTGTTATTGGCTATAACCATGCTTCACATCCACCATCAAAACTAACTTTTAGGACGATGCATGTAAATTGCATATATATCATATCATATCATATATATATTAGTATGTGGAGTCATATGTGAAATTTAATATAATATGCAAATTAACTAGTTTAATATTACATTGTATGCAATAAAATAAATCCGATCATATAGATTTAAATGCTAGATACAACGTAAATTGATGTGGCTCTTATACCACTTTAGGAAAACCGGGGTGACACATAAGGCGGCAGAAACAAAAATTTAAAGCCCTATTACTCTAAACAGTAGGTTCACATCAATAATGATGTATCAAGGAAGGAAACTTTGCAAGGTTATACCTGGTCCTGATGTAAGTCCAATGACATTACCCTTGTAGTAGCATCATGCTACTTCTTCTTCTTCTTAATGCAACAACTCGCTCCTTCTTCAGCAACATCACTCAAACAGTCATCTCCACTAACCTCCTGCAGCAAGACTAACAACAATTAGCAGTGTTCTCCTAGTGACAGACAATGGCCTCCCACCTCTAGACTAGTGAACACATATCACCGAGAACTCCACGTTCCACTACCAAAGCCAATAGGAAGGAGTTGTCCCTTTTGAGCATCAATCTGCTAGAGTTGATACACTCTCCCATAATGGTCTCTCCCTTTCTATCCCTCCCTTTATCAGGAAGGACTTGCTCGACCTCTCTATGAGTTACCAAAACTAGAGAGGAAAACAAATTGTTAGAGGAAATTGTCGTGTTCTGAGAAGCCCCCAATACCCCTTTGTTTATAGGAGAGGATAGGGTTAGGGTTCCCAGTCTGTGCGAGAGTCAAAAGGGTCGAATTCACAAATTTTCTAGAACATGCACACAATGAACCGAGCGATTGGCACATCTGACCGGTCAGTTGGTACGCGAGCTGGTCAGTTTGCTAAGTAAACTGGTCGATTCATATAGTTTCCTATTTTGAATCAAATTAGTAATCAATGTATGATTAATGCACAACATGACATCAACACCAATCCTTGATCCAATCAAATTGGCAATCAAACCAGGTGGTTCATCCCAAGAATTGGTCGGTTGGGATATGGGAACCGGTTGGTTCACTATGTGAACTGGTTGTCTCACTCCCTGATTCAACAATTGATCAACCATTGTTGATTCCAATTGACATGACACTCCAAGTGATTAGTTCAACCCTTGAGGCGGTCAGTTTAGAGTCTAGTCAATCAATTTTAAACCTTCGTTGTTTAATTGAATACTTAAATAACTTCAGTAATCAAATTAAACAACATTCATTAATATACTCCTTTAATCTAAGTGTATCCTATGTGTGTGACCCTATAGGTCCAAAATTACGTTGGCAGTGAATGTCCATAACAAACTTATGACATCACAAGCAAAGAGTGGCGTCTAGCAATATATCATTGCTACCCAAGTAATTTGAAAAGTTGGAGAATAAATTCAACCTACAATCCATGATTAGTGTTACCGTGATCATATAGTTCCTTTGTATCTGATATCTAGATTGGACTCAAGGCATGGAATCTTCATCCTCTAAACGTTCAATTCATGTTCCTTGAACTAGAGCAGATTGTCTAAGATCATGTGAGCTCACATATCACATATTGAGTCACATGAGTATGGCCATACATTTCTCAGTCTTGCTCATCAAGAGGCCCTGGATATCATTCTCATGTAGGAGGGACAAATCCCATCTACATCACTCAAATTCATTCCCCATGTGTCACAGTACACCCAATCAACATCGTTATGACAACCCTTATGTAGGATCATGTTGGATGATGTCAAAGTACATGAACGACATGTGATGAATGTAGTGACTTCAGGTCTAAGAACCACAAGCACCACTATCACTATGAGAGATGATTTTAATTACCATTCCATGGTCTCCATGTATCACTCTCATGGTGGGTCTATGTGATATACATTCTGTAACATATACATGTGTGCTTGACTTGATATCACATATCATGACTAATGAGATTCATCATCAGTCAACAAACACTCTAGCCTTATGTATTACTATTGTCTATTTTTCCTCCACAGTAATACCTAATTAGGTACATGACAAGAATGCATATACTCTTATCATACATATGATATCATTGTGTAGGTCATCAACCTAAAGACATATTTCATCAAGTAACATTATTCCTTAGACATGTACTATGTATGTGTCATCATCACATGAGTGAGAAAAACATAATAGATGGAATTAACTTTATTATCACCAAATCAGGTATCCAATGCCACACTTCAATCACCATATGATTGGCTCTCTGGGCATACATACCAACACTGACATACTCTACCCAGAGGAATTCTACAAGATATTTGATCCTAAATTATCCCTTTCTCATATTCAGAAAGCCTTGAAGAAAGTTGAGCTACCCTTTAGGAAGAATTATATCCTATCCTCTACCTCCGTGGATATCAAGACAAACATCATTGCCCTCATTGTAAATCTCAATGTCCATCCAAAGAAAAAAATCAACATATATTGCAGAAAATTGAATAGTGATAGTGTATTATATCTTTAAGGGAATTCGAGTCAAATGAACACATTATATCCATCACCGCATGACCTATTTTGACTCCAAGAAGAATACTCGAGACTCCCATATCCCTTTCCCTAACCTCAACTGTGGTTTGTTTCAATTTGTTACTAGGATTTCAAGGATTTGAAATACACTCCAAATGGGAAAGCTGTTTCCATCAGTGAAACCACAATGACAAAGTTGTCTCAATCCTCCTACTCCTTTACCACAGGTGCCTCCTTGTAACACCCCTCCCTCTATTATCCCCAATTAAGGTGGACCGAGATGGTAAGGGCCATTATCATATTTACATGATCAAGGTTTAGCAATTAACCAAAAATAATTATAAATTTCATTGAATGGAAAATTGTTTGATAAAATATTAAATATAAACTCTACAATAAGGAGTTACATGATATGGGAAACTATTGTTTGGAGCTAGAAATAAAAACTATCTAACTCGATCCTCCATGGTAACTTTAAGTATCTTCCCATTTGGTGTATTCTTCTCATGATGTCCATTTTTCAGAATAACGATCAGTTTAACCTAAAATGCCATGAAACAAAATAATGATAAGTATAACAAGTTATACAGGTATGTGTGGGAGAAAAAATATTCACATGTAGCTGTTATGATATAATCAGCCATAGCAACAATTATGATTACAAAATTGACAAGCATTTTCTTGTTTTAATCTCACCACTCTTATCCCATTTTTCTCAATGGTGTGGCCTCTCTTTAGGGGAGCCTCTTGATGGGGAACCCTCACTTTAGGGTTTGGTACTTGTAGTGGACATTTCATAACCTTCCCTCCCCCGAGCTTGGTATCATACATAGGCCTTCCTTTTTGGGCTTGTCCTGAGGTGATATTCCTTCCAGGCTTAATCACCAATCATCCCCATGATGACTTTATTTACCCCATGCTCTTTAACTCACTAGAGATGATATAAGGTTTGAGCATGTTACATTTATATAAGATGATATCCATAGTGACTTTATAGATTGTAAGAAGTAAATAAACATGCAAGCATTTAATTGAAATCCAATTGGAAAAACTCCAAGAAGCCACATAAGTCAGTTAAGATGATTAATCATAGGCGTAACCACATACCTTTCTCAGAAGTAACTTAAATTTCAAGTTAACAAAAGCAGTTGTGTACACGCAAGCAATGGCCCTGAAATTAATGCATAGCACCCAAATAGTACTATTTTGGTCTAAACTCACATTAAGATTGGCTTGGGTTCCAAGTTAGGGTTTTGGGGTCAAATTAGGTTTCATTAGGGTTTTGGCTTTCCAGACCCTAATTGTCACATTGACTGCCTTTTTAACTAACAAACCTTAATTTTGATGTTATATGCATTATTAATCTCAAATTAAGTCAAATATTTTTTTTATCTAAAAAGTCTAAACTTTACCCATTGTCATTTAAGCAAGTTATACTCATTAAACTAAGAAAATAGGGTTCCCATGCTTTTAATACATTACAACTAGAAACTTTAGGAACTTTTGGAATTTAGTGCAGATCTATGTCTTGAAACTATTCTGATTGGAATCCTTACATCTTTCTACTCAAGTTTCATTTATTATTTGTTATATTTTTTGATATAAGTCCATGCATTAATAGAGAGTGCAAATACAATGCTTACAAACACATGACATATGCAAGAAATTACTGAAAAGAAAGGAAATAAAATATAGGAGGCCATCCGATGTGATGAGGCCTCACAACCACAATAAACTGAAAGAGAACAAATAGGGTGAAGCATATCTAAATATATTGTTCATGGGGGAGGCACCCCTTAAACATGGCTTATGATCATAAGTGTAGAAAGTAGATGAAAAATAATGGTTAAGAGGTAATTCCAAGCCCCACCAAGATTAGATCATCAGAAACCTATGTCGTCTGCAATGATGTCCTCTAGGGAGAAGCATCCACGTCCATTTTGATCACAAAAAATGTTTCTCGGATCAACTTCAACAAGTATCACCTGAGTTGAAGTAGAGGCCTGTC
Source organism: Alisma plantago-aquatica (assembly GCA_963693085.1). Classification (NCBI taxonomy): domain Eukaryota; kingdom Viridiplantae; phylum Streptophyta; class Magnoliopsida; order Alismatales; family Alismataceae; genus Alisma; species Alisma plantago-aquatica. Next base: position 1,484,190,570 of record OY856411.1, on the reverse strand, counting down.
CTGCAGTATAATTTGTAAAGCAAGGCATGGTTAATACCAGTTTTCAAGATTTGGGCGTGCTTAGAGATGTTGTTGAATTTTCTATTGTTTCTTTCTAGCCAAATGGTCCATAGGGTATAGAAAATCAAGTCCTCTGGATGATATCTAAAGTGTTGTGGTAGGGGTTTTATTCTAGGTATAATCATTGGTACGAGGAGGTTTTTAAGGTCTGTAGAAAGTGGGAAGAAGAAGAGCAAAATGTGCATAGTGATTGTGTAGTTTGTGAAGAGATGAAGTGTAGTTTCTTCTTCTTTTTTTGCAGAGATAACATCTAGTTGGTCCCAAGAAAGCTATGCGGGTGAGGTTATGGTCAGTAAGGATTTTGTTATTTGTGAGCAGTCAAAAAAAGATTTTAAGTTTTTATGGCCATTTTGTTTTCCATAAATGCACCATATTTGATATATGACCTCTATAAGTGAGGTGAGTGTAAGCTGCTTTGGTTGTGTAGAGGGAGACCCATTTCCAAGGAATCTTTCCGTTGATGTTGTATTCAAGTTCATGAATTATCTATCTCATAGTATTGTTGTCAACTTGGTTTTGAAGATTTCTTTTGAGTGAATTTTGCCTAGTACTGGTTAGGTATTTGAGTGCTTTGGTGACATTGAGGTTTTTAAGAGATGATGGGATTTTAATATAGGAGTTTAAGTTTTTGATGGTGTTGTGATGGAACCAAGGGTTCTCCCAGAAACTAATATTCTGATGTGCTTGTGGGGGCGTACTGATGAGGTTCTTGATTGTATCCAGGTTTCTGTTGATGTATTTCCATAGAGGGGAGGAGATGTTATGTGAGGTCTTATGCCATGGTGGCAGGTTTCTGTTGATGTATTTCCATAGAGGGGAGGAGATATTATGTGAGTTCTTATGCCATGGTGGTTTGTTTTTGTAATATTTATGAAGGATAAGGTTTTTCCAAATCTTGTTTTTGTTGTTAATAAGGATGTATATGATTTTTTTACAAGGAAAATGACATGAATTTTGATGTTTATGATGTCCCATCCCCCATATTTGGTAGGTGCCATTATTGTACCTCAATTGAGCAAATGGAAATGTCGGTGTAAGTTATTGGATGTATGGTTATTCCAAACAAAGTTTCTTTTGATTTTGTCAATCGTGTTGTGGGTTTTGGTGGGTAAAGGGATGCAGCTAAGAAAGTGAGTGGTGATGGGTGTTATGACACTGTTAATGAGAGTGAGTCATCCCGCCAGATTCAGGAAGTTTTTTGTCCATGAGTTTAGTTTGTTTTGAACTTTGTCAATGATAGGGTTCCAAATAGAATGGGTTATGGGGTGTGGGGTTATAGGTAACCCCAGGTAGTTGAAGGGGATGTTTTCTATTTTGCACTTGAGGATGTATTTATATCTGTGCATGATGTTTTGATGTGTGTTCACTCTAATGATATCTGATTTTGAGAGATTTATTTTAAGCCCCAAGATGTCTGAGAATAGCCCTATAATACAGATGGTGTTTATGATGATGGAGTCTTCAGGCTTGACAAGAATGATGATGTCATCTGCAAATTGAATGATATTTTCCTGACACTCATGTGGGGAGGCAATGAGGCCTTGAGTAGTGGCAAGTTTTATCATATTGGTGAGGATGGATGTAACGATGATGAAGAGATATGGGGAGAGGGCGTCACCTTGTCTAAGCCCATTGGTGTTGTGAAAAAACCCGAAAGGTGATCTATTGATGATATGAGAGAAGTAGTTTGTCGAGATACATGCATGGATCCAGTTGTTCCAGGTGTCTGGGAAGCCATATCCAGCCATGGCATTGATGCGATAGTCCCAATTTGTGTAGTCGAAGCCTTTTTCAAAATCTAATTTGATAGCTAGAAGAGGTGTTTTGTTTTTATGGCAAAGGTGCAGTGTTTCATTAACCATGATAAAGGAATCGTGCATGCTTCTATTTTTGAGGAAGGCATTTTGGTTATGTGAGATAATGTTATCCAGATGGGGTTTTATGTGGTTTGAAAGAACTTTTTGCAAAGACCTTATATGAAGTGTTTGTGAGGGTGATGGGTCTGAATTGTGAGATTAGGTCTGAATGAGTAACTTTTTTGATAAGAGCAATGTTGGTGTGATTTATGTGTTTGATGATATTGTGAGTATTTGTGTTGAGATGTATGCCTCTAAGGAGTTTCATGAAGTCTCCCTTGATGTGGTTCCAATTTTCTAGATAGAATTCAGCGTTGAAGTTGTCAGGGCCTGGGGATTTCTTTTTTCTAAGAGAGTGGAAAACCAAGTCAAGTTCATCAGTTGTGAAAGGGATGATGATAGTCTGTGGTGAGGTGATATTTCTACCACATAAATTCTTCCAGTGGATGTAATTGTGAAGGACATGCTTATGGTTAGTATTAAAATTTTTGTTGAAATGTTGAACAATGTGAGTAGTGATGAATTCTTGTTGTATGTGATGGTTCCATTTATGTTTAACTTGGCTATAATGTTTTTCGAGTGTTGTTTTTGCAAGTTTTGTGAAAGTATTTGGTGTTTTTGTCACCTTCCTTTGCCCATTTAATTTTTGCTCATTGCCTCCAGATTGTGTCAAGGTAGAGTTTTATGTGGTGAAGCTCAACTTTGACTATGAGAATGAGGGCTGGGTCAGCTATGGGGTCACTATCTACAAATAGATGTTGCTGTTCAAGGTCAACAATTTTTTGTGAAAGGTTCTCGATAGTTTCCTTTTGCCAACTTTTCAGTTTGTTTATGACATGCCTGGTATTGCTATGAATGTGATAGCCTATATTCCTAGTATGAGTGTAAGATATGGCCCAATTTCTCTGGAAAAGGTTTTGACATGTAGGGTAATCTAGAAGTTTTTAAAGTGAAAAGGTTTGTGTCCCCAATTGTCTTGTTTGGTATTTATGATGACGGGGAAGTGGTCCGAGATGGGTCGATGGGCTACAATTAAAAAGGATTTGAGGTATTGGTCTTCCCATTTGATGGAGCAAATGAAGTGAACAAGCCTGGCCCAGGTTTGTTGGCGGGTCCAAGTGTAGAAGGCATTTGCAGGCGGGATATCAATCAGGTTGTGGTTTTGTAACAGATTTAGAAAGGATTTGTATGATGTGGTCATGTATCCTATAGAAGATGTGTGGTTTCTTCTGTCAGATAATTTTGTTGTGAGGTTAAGATCCCCTCCTATAAGCCAGGGTTTGTCATGGAAGGTACTCATAATGTGCATCATTTCTGCCATGTATTCAATTTTATTTGAACTAAGTTCTCCATGGATACCCATAAAGATTCAACAGAAGTTGTCAGTGATGTTTGTGATGTGGAGAGTGATGGAGAAAGTACATGATTCAGAGTGAGTGATGTAAAATAGGATGTTTTTTAATCCTTAAGAAGTCCACCCTTAAAACCATGAGGTGCAATTTGATGCCAAGAGTTTATATGTTTTCCTCCTATGGTTTTGAGAGCAAAAGGCGACAAGGAGGTTTTTGTTTCCTGGATAGTGATGATGTTAATGTTGTTTTTGTATATGTGTTTGCATATTTGTTTTCTTCTATTTAAGCCTGCAACCCAACAAACATTCCAGGAAGAGATCGTCATAGTTATAATTTATTTTTTTTAATTTATCGAAAAGGAATTGTGTAAGATATGCTAGCAGATGTGAAAACCTCCTAGCTGTGAGTATGTGTCATGGATATTTTCATGATTTTTCCAATTCATAAATTGTTCAATGCTATCAAGTGCATGATGTGCTGACGTTTCATCATCAGCCATGATACCTATTTTATCAAAAAATGTTTTGAAGGATTGTATATCAGACCAAGAAACTATGTCTTCTATATTATTGATATTGTTATCTTCTATAGCAGATAATGTAGTTGTAGAAAGTGAAAAATTTTCAGTAGAAGTATCAGTCGAAGGTGATGTACCTGGCTCTTAGAAACAAAATAGTTTCTTCTTATTAAACCTTTCGAGGTGTTGGAGATGTTGTTGATGGATTGGATGACTCCCACAACCTTTCCTTTTCTTTTCTGCTTCAGACTATGTGACGAATAGATTTCATCAATGATAACAGTCTTTAATTTTTGCACTGTATCAGGGTCTAGATTCAGAGTGGAGCCCATGTCATTGCTGTGACATGGGAAGGGTTTGAAGGAGTTCATGAGGGTGTTGTTAGTGCTATCTACCGAGGGTGAGGATGTTCTAGGCCATTTGTTGTTAACAAATCGTTTAGTATCTTTAGTAGATTTTGCAGTGATACTCTTTCTTTCCCAAACTAGGTTCCTTTCATTTGGTTTTATGAGATTGGTGAAGGTTTTTTTTTGTATTGGATGGGCAGTACCATGAGGGGGGGTGGACACTAATATCAGAGAAGGTTGTCTTAATGAAAAAAGGGTTCTTAGTAGAAAGTTTGATTCTATATATTTTTTCTCCCAGTAAAATTTTGAGAGATGCATGGAGAGTGATTGCCTGTTTTACAAAAAAAAAGCACAAAAAAATTTGATATACTAGGTTGGTTGTAGAGTGTCCTGGCTGAAAAATTGTAGAGTAGCTCCTATAGAGTGTGCTATATCTTTAAAAGCATCAACCTATCAAAGGTGTGGAGGAAGGTCGGCAATCACTACCCATCCCGAACCACCCGATCTGACCAGAGATGAGCCTTGTTCAAGCATCCATTGTGAGATGTTGGTGATGAGTGCATACTCATCATGATTTTTAATTACCTTTTTGGAACAATTTAATATCTATTCCACATCTTTTCACCCTAATATGAATCATAATGCACAAAACTACTCAGTGATTCAATAATCAAGGTTTTAACTAAATATCTTTCATTTTATGCAGTTGTAGCAGGCAACTCCATGCAAACGGTCTCAAGACCGTTTGGATCCATGCGGTCTCAAGACCGTTTGCTGGAATACACAAAGAACAAGCGAAACCAGTTGCCCAAGAAGTCCACGCGGTCTCAAGACCGTTTGGTCCCATGCGGTCCCAAGACCGTTTGGTCCCATGCGGTCCCAAGACCGTTTGGTCCCATGCGGTCCCAAGACCGTTTGGTCCCATGCGGTCCGAAGACCGTTTGGTCCCATGCGGTCCCAAGACCGTTTGGTCCCATGCGGTCCCAAGACCGTTTGGTCCCATGCGGTCCCAAGACCGTTTGGTCCCATGCGGTCCCAAGACCGTTTGGTCCCATGCGGTCTCAAGACCGTTTGGTCCCATGCGGTCTCAAGACCGTTTGGTCCCATGCGGTCCCAAAGCCGTTTGGTCCCAAACGGTCCCAAGGCCGTTTGGTCCCAAACGGTCCCAAGACCGTTTGGTCCCGCGCGGTCCCAAGACCATTTGGTCCCGCGCGGTCCCAAGACCGTTCGATGCAAGCGCAAGGATCGATTGAAGAACTAAAGCCGCACGACCACGCCAAAGCCAGGACCGATCAAAGCAAGACCGTTTGGCGCTCAAACGACCTCCAAACCGTTTGATGCCCAAACGGTCTCAAGACCGTTTGGTTCCCAAGCGGTCTCAAGACCGTTTGGCGCCCAAACGGTCTCAAGACCGTTTGGCGCCCAAACGGTCTCCAAACCGTTTGGAGAAGATATTTCCAGCAACTTATCCAAACCGTTTGGGATCAGATCTGAAACTATAAATAGACCCCCAGGGTCCCCATTTTGAGGCATCGGTTCTGGACGCCGAAAGGCTGCCAGAGCACCACACCGATCAAGTTCCACTCCATCTATCGCTGGTGTTGCGTCCAAGGAGGCCAAGAAGAGGAAGAAGACGGCGCAAGGAGCGCATCTTCTTCACCGAGCTGCGTCCACCCTCTGCACCGAGCTCATGGCGGATCTATCTTTCTCTCCTATCCTTCTTGTATCTCGTATCATGAGCGAGTAGTCCTCTTTCGCTGGGGTGCGGGGACTAGCCCCTCTGCCCATGCAAACCATGTTCTTTTGTTAAACTTTCCAAGGCAATGTATATAACTCTTCATTTTGTCGTTTATCGTTAAGCTTGTAGGTTGGTTATGTGTGTGTTTTCATCTTTGTGCTCCCTATGTTGCGATAACTTCAATGCATGGGTTCCTATGTTGCGATAACTTCAAGGCATGGGTTGGAACGTCGTTTAGCATGTTTGACCCTTGACGATAACTTCCGATGGGTTCCTTGAGGTCGTAAGTGTATGATCCGCGAGGGGACAAGCCATCTAGCCTTCGGTGACGCTTCTGTGTGCCTAACGCCTGTATAGGGGGTTCACAACCTTAGTTGGATTTTGCATCATCTTGCTAAACGTCGATGTTTGCTCGCATGTCACCTTCCTGCTTGTTTATCGGTTAACACGACTGACTCCCAAACTAGAAATAGGATGGGATTTCATCGAGGTCGTAAGTGTATGATCCGCGAGGGGACGAGCCATCTAGCCTTCGGTGACGCTTCTGTGCGCCTAACGCCCGTATGGGGGGTTCACAACCTCCGTGGATTTCTGTATCTTCAGAGCCGTAAGACATGTGATCCGGATGGCGATGAGAAATCGGCTGCCTATGGTGATGCTTACGCGGACCTGACGCCCGTATGGGGGGTTCTGCAGCAGCTCTATTTGGAGTGTTATACCGTGCCTGGTTTGTTTTCAAGAGAGTGTGTTTGTGTGCGTAGCGGTGGTCAAACCCGGTACCATCCCAGCGATTCCATATCATTGATCTAAACCCATCTTTTATTCCGCATTTACTTTCTTGCAATTAGTTTAATCAAACCAAAATCAACCAATTGTTCTAAATATTAGTTTTACTTGGGCTAGATCTAACTGACAAAGATTCTTAAAAATGTTGTCCTTTGGGTTCGATCCTCAACTATACTGCGATAAGATCCGTCCGCTTGCGGGTGGTATTGTTGCACTTGGTTTTGGTAAAAGCTCGGGGATATAAACCCCGAGTGAATTTGTTAGTGCATTCAAAAAGCCACATCAAGATCTGGCGCCGTTGCCGGGGACAACGGAATCAGTCAGTCAAATCTAGTTCTTTTAAGACTAATCAAGGATTTTGTTTTCTTTTTGAAACTATCGCTCATCTATTTGATGTTTAATCTACACCAAGGATCTCACTTTCAAACCTTTTCAAATTTTAGGTGCTCTTTGACGATTAGTGCATGCACCGTTCGGATAGTCTCGGACTGACTGCGAGCTTTGATCCCGAAATCGATAGAACCTTCCATCGTCAGATCCGAGAGAATCGAGCCAGAATGGCGCAAGAAGAAGAAGTAGCCCGTAGGGTGGCTCAAGCCATCAATGCGCAGAGAGAAAGGTTCATGCAAGAAGCTAGAGCTGCGGTTCAACAGGAGATCTTAGCAGCACAGGCAGCAGCGCAGGCAGCGGAACTTCAGAAGGATCTTAGAGAGTTCTCTATCCCAAAGGCCGCGAATGTCTATCATCCGGTGCAGCCTCCTCCCATCGAAGCTGCCAACTTTGAGATTAGAGCACATTGGATAACCTTGCTTCAAAACAACCCATTCTACGGTAAACAAGCTGAAGACAGCCAAGGTCATCTTCTCAGATTCATTGACCTGTGTGCTATGACGAAGCAAAATGGAGTCTCTGATGATGCTATTCGACTCCGTCTCTTCAAGTACTCTCTGGCTGATAGAGCCATTAGTTGGTACAACTCACTACAGAGTGATGTACCCATCACCACCTGGGAGCAGCTTCAAAATGCCTTTCTGGAAAAGTTCTACCCCCCATCTCTTACATATGAGATCAGGGGACGAATCACAAATTTCACTCAAGTCCCAGGAGAAACTCTTTCCGAAGCTTGGGATAGATACAAGGAGCTCCTACGCAAATGCCCACACCATGGAATTCCTAAGAACCAGCTGATAGAGATATTCTACAGGGGTGTGGAAGATGATGTTAAGATGTTCCTTGACTCTTCGTCTGGAGGGAACTTCATGCGGCAAAGTTACGACAGCGCATGGAGAGTAGTCACCCTGGGAGCAGAAAATCAAGCCAACTGGGGCAGATCTGTTGGTAAAGGAGTCTTAAAGGTAGCTATGGCTGATGCTATCCCAGAATACAAATCTATAGCTGAAACTTTGAAAGTCTTGGTTGCAAAGCAAGATCACATAGAATCATCCCTTGCTGCGATTGGAAGAGGACATTCTCCAACTAGGCAACCAGAACAAGTCAAGTCCACTTCTTTGTTTTGTGAAGCGTGCAAAGGCACTGGCCATTCCACACTATCATGCAATGTTCTCTATGATGTAGTTTTAAGCAACGCCTGTGGGCAAGGAGATAATTGCCAGATGGAAAATCTTAATGCTATTAACACCAACCCTGGGCAGAACTATTACAATCCGAATCAAAATAGGAATCACCCAGGCTTCCAGTACGGAAATCCTTCAGGAGCTATGAACTCGCATCAATTTGTTCCGAATAATCAACCAAGAGGCCCATCTGGGTATCAGTTTAACCAGCAACAGAACTTTGGGAATCAAGGAAACTTCAAGGGAAACTTTCAGAACAGAAACTATAATAATTATCAGAATAACTCTCAGTATCAAAGCTTGAACCAACAACAGGGTCAAACAGGATCCATCCCTTCTGATGACAAGCTATCTACCATTGAAAAGTTATTGCAAACACAACAAACGATGATAGCCAATCAACAAGCCCAACAGAAGGCTATTGAAACTCAACTAGCTCAACTTGCTGCTAGTATTAAGCCACAAGCTGGAGTCTTCGCCGGACAACCTGAGAACAATCCGAAACATCTGGAGCAGCTGAAGGTTATCGCCACAAGATCAGGGAAAAGTTATTTGGATCCCCCAACAAAAACAACTATGGATATCCCTGAGGAGAATGAACCTTTGACGGACCAAAACTCGACAACACCAGAATCGCAACCGAAGGAAAGAAATACTGATAAGGGAAGTTCTGAGGAATCTATCGATGAAGAAGTAGAGACACCTGAACCGTATATTCCTGTATATAAGCCTCGTGTTCCTTTCCCATCCCGTCTGAGGGAAACCAAGCTTGATACTAGATTCATCAAATTCAAAGAGGCTATGAAAAAGCTCCATGTTGATATACCATTCCTAGATGCTCTTAATGAGATACCAGCCTGGACCAAGTATCTAAAGTCGCTTCTCACCAAGAAGTACATCACTGAAGAATATGAAACTGTAAAATTGGCTGCTACCACATCAGATATCATACTAAGCAAGATGCCTAAGAAACAAAAAGATCCAGGATCCTTCGGAATCTCATGTCACATTGGCGACTCATCATGCAAGAAAGGATTGGCAGATCTTGGCGCAAGTATTTCTATTATGCCGCTCAGTCTATGCAAGAGACTAGGGTTTGAAGAATTGCTTCCAACTGCTATGACAATTCAACTTGCGGATAATTCGGTAAAAAAGCCGTTAGGAATTCTCGAAGACATCCCGGTCAAGGTAGGCAAGGACGCATATGTCCCATGTGATTTTGTCATCATGGACATAAAAGAAGACACCAAATACCCTATTATCTTCGGTCGTCCATTCCTCGCCACTGCTAGAGCCTTTATCGATGTTGAAGCCGGAACCTTACTGCTCAGGTTAGGTAAAGAAACTCTGGAGTTCAAAGTTTTTGAAAGCATGAGAAGACCGAGTATACAGGAGGAAGTCTATCTGATAGATTGTGTTGAGCAGATGTCACAACTCACTCAAGAATATCACGAGTCATGTGATCCCTTGGAAATTTCTCTATATGACCTTTTTAATGATGAACCTACTGACCAACAAGATAAGGATTGCACCGAACCTCCCGACTCTGCTAAAGGAAATCCTGAAGCTACCTATGAAGAATTAAAGGTTACCGAAACCCCAGAAGAAATCAGTGAAAAACCAGAACCTCCTGAAATGAAGCACCTACCTGAAGGGCTGAAGTATATGTTTTTAGACGATCTCAAAGTTTGTCCTATCATTATTAACTCTGGTTTAATGACCAAACAAGAAGAGCAACTTCTGGAGGTATTAAAGGAGAGCAAGAAAACCATAGGATACAAAACGAGTGACCTCACAGGGGTCAGTCAAGCCTTGTGCATGCACAGAATCCCCATGATGGAAGACCATAAGCCAACGATCGAGCATCAACGAAAGTTGAACCCGAATATGAAGGAAGTGGTCCGTCGTGAGATCATCAAACTCCTTACAGCTGGAATAATATACTTGATATCGGACTCACCATGGGTGAGCCCAGTTCATGTTGTACCCAAGAAAGGAGGTACTACTGTCACAAGAAATGAAAACAATGAGCTCATCCCCACCCGAACAGTGACTGGGTGGAGGATGTGTATTGATTATAGAAAATTAAACAAGGCCACTCAGAAGGATCATTTTCCTATGCCCTTCCTCGATCAAGTTTTGGAAAGATTGGCCCATCAAGAATATTTCTGTTACCTGGACGGTTACTCTGGATTCTATCAGATCCCCATACATCCAGATGATCAAGAAAAAACAACTTTCACCTGTCCCTTCGGGACATATGCTTTTAAAAGAATGCCTTTTGGTCTGTGTAATGCCCCTGCAACTTTTCAACGTTGCATTACTGCCATTTTTGCAGGGCTTACTGAAACAGTTATGGAGGTTTTCATGGATGATTTTTCCGTATATGGTGACTCCTTTGATTCTTGTCTTAAGCATCTCTCCATGGTCCTCAAACGTTGTGAAGAAGCACATCTGGTGCTAAATTGGGAGAAATGCCACTTTATGGTAAAGGAAGGCATCGTCTTGGGCCACAAGGTTAGTAATAAAGGAATTGAAGTTGATAAGGCCAAGATAGAAGTCATCTCTAAACTGGCAATCCCCACAAATGTAAAAGAAGTTCGCGCATTCCTTGGTCACGCTGGATTCTATAGAAGGTTTATACGTGATTTTTCCAAGATAACGAAGCCGATGACTAATCTACTTTTAAAGGATGCTGATTTCAATTTCAATGAAGAATGCGTCAAAAGTTTTGATATGCTGAAGAAAGCCCTTACAACTACTCCCATCATTAGAGCTCCCGATTGGGACCACCCCTTTGAAATTATGTGTGATGCCAGTGATTACGCGGTGGGTGCTGTCTTAGGACAATGCATAGAGAAGAAACATTATGTGATCTATTATGCATCAAAGACCCTCGACGAAGCTCAAAGGAATTATGCTACTACTGAAAAGGAGCTTTTAGCAGTCATTTATGCTTTCGACAAATTCAGATCCTACCTTACTGGTTCGAAGGTAATCGTTTACACTGACCATGCTGCTATCCGTTATCTTATGACAAAGAAAGATGCTAAGCCAAGGCTGATCAGATGGATACTCCTTCTACAAGAATTTGACCTAGAAATAAGAGATAAAAAAGGGACGGAAAATGTCGTGGTAGATCACCTGAGTCGCATTCACACTCTGGATGCTGAAGGGATTCCGATAAACGACTCTCTACCAGATGATCAGCTTATGAGAGTCTCAGGTTTCGAACCATGGTATTCAGACTTAGTAAACTACCTTGCCGCCGGAGTCATCCACCCTCAATACACCGGGAACGCTCTGAAGAAATTTATGCATGATGTGAAGCACTACTATTGGGATGAACCATATCTTTTCAAACTCTGTGCAGATGGATTGTATAGACGTTGTGTCGCCGAAGAAGAAGCCCATTCTATTTTGGAACAATGCCACTCAGGACCCGTGGGTGGGCATATGAGCTCTAAAAAGACTGCCTTAAAAGTTTTGCAATGTGGATTTTTCTGGCCAACTTTATCCAAGGACTGTTATGATTTTGTCATATCATGTGATAAGTGTCAAAGAGCTGGCAATATAACCAAGAGAGACGAAATGCCACTGAATCTATGGCAAGAAGTCGAGATATTTGACGTCTGGGGAGTGGACTATATGGGGCCATTCCCATCTTCTAATGGATTCTCTTACATCCTTGTGGCGGTGGACTACGTCTCCAAATGGGTTGAAGCTATACCAACCGTCACTTGTGATTCAAAACCAGTCATCAAACTATTCAAAGATATTATCTTCCCATGGTTCGGAGTGCCGAGAACCGTGATATCTGACGGAGGATCCCACTTCATTGAAAGAAGCCTTGAAGCTCTTCTACGAAAATATGGCGTCTCACACAAGATAGCTTCGCCTTATCATCCACAAACCAGTGGACAGGTAGAGGTCTCCAACCGACAACTTAAGGCTATCCTTGAGAAAACCGTTGGACGTAATCGAAAAGATTGGGCGACAAAAATCAACGATGCCTTATGGGCTAATCGCACTGCTTATAAGACTCCCCTTGGGACTACCCCTTTTCGATTGATATATGGAAAGAGTTGCCACCTGCCAGTCGAACTTGAACATAAGGCATGGTGGGCAATTAAACAAATAAACTTCAATATGAAACAAGCGGGTCAAGCCAGAATTCTGCAACTCCATGAGCTGGATGAACTCAGAATGACAGCCTATGAGAATGCACGAATCTACAAAGAACGTACAAAACTCTGGCATGATGGACATATGAAACAAAAAGACATACGAGTGGGAGACCAAGTTCTAGTTTTCAACTCCAGATTAAAATTGTTCCCAGGAAAACTCCGCTCACGTTGGTGCGGACCTTACATCGTCAAAAGCATCTCTCCCCATGGTGCTTTCTCTTTATGGAGCGACGGGTCTGGAGAATTTATAGCAAATGGTCACCGCTTGAAAAGATACTTCACACCTGCTAACAAAGGCACCGAAATAATGTTGGAATTTAGCAATCCAAAGGACCCACCATAATTCCGAAGAACTCTGTCGAGCCATCGACATAAAACAAAGGCGCTTGTCGGGAGGCAACCCGACCAATAAATCTATTTTACTTTTCCTTTTCAAATTTTGTTCCTTATAGTTAAATTTTCCTTAAATAAAATTTGCCTTATGAGAGAGTTTTTCTTTCAGGACACGAGATCGGATTGGTGCTGATTAGAACGAATTCATTCTCGGCAGTCATACCTGGTGTTTCCTTTCCCCTCCATCTTGAATTTAGGGTTTGCTCAAGGACGAGCAAATCTCTAAGTTTGGGGTCGAGGGTGGGTGGTACGTATTCCACTTCCACATACACACCCTCTTTTCATATTCAATATGTCTCTATCATAAAATTTTTCAAAATTTTGAACAGATACCTGATGAAATTTTGTCTTTTGTTGATAAAAATGTAACTAACTTTTTGCTATGCATCTTCTATCATAACATCCTCCTTATTCAAAGCAAATCCTCAAGAGGACTGACTTTTGAAACTTGCCTGAAATCATCCTGTGAAACTTATGATTCCTAACATCATAATTCTTTTTACATAATGATAAGTATCTGTCAAACTGATAGGGATCAAACACGTCGCGCTTCCTAACTGACTAGTGGAACAATGGCTCAGAAACCCCACCGGATCCGCATCAAGTCATTATTTGAGAAGAGTATGACAAAGAGAATAACCCGGTTTTGAATTGTAAATCAAGTTGCATCCTGATCTGAACTCTCTTCTACACTTCTTCTATCATCTTCGTATCCCTCCATCCATAAATACCACCAAAATAGCCAAACTTGTGCCAAACCCTAAGTTCGGGGTGGCACGCCACTTTCCCCATATCCACTTCTTCCATACCCCTTCCAATAAATAGGGGCGTACCACCAAAAATGCAATCTCGAGTCGAATAGAGGAGAGATCTGCAATAAAAAGATGCCAAAGTGCACACAAAATAAATGCAATCTCGATTCGAATAGAGGAGAGATCTGCAACAAAAGATGCCATAGCGCACACAAAAAATATGCAATAAATGAAATTGCAAAACAAATAAAAATCTCGAGTCGAATAGAGGAGAGATTTACTTCTTCTTTCCATACCACCTTTCACTCCTTTTTCTACCTAAGGGCATAATACATGCCCTACCATCCTGAACTACACCAGTGTCAGATCAAATGCATACTTGTCGATTCTACGGGTATCTCTGAACTCCTACAAAACTCTTCGACATGCTTGGTGTTGGAAAAGGCGGGGAGGAAGCTTTGTTGGGAAACGAACTCAGGAACGAAGCTATGGAAAGACGTGTTTCGTGGTCCCAGGAAGTTGAGGTACTCACTCATACTGAGCAAAAAGAAAACATTTGTGATGTGAAGATGAAGAAATCACATGGATCGAAAGTATTCCATCAGGCAACAGTTTCAAATTTTATGTTACTCGAGGACGAGCAACGATTTAAGTTCGGGGTGTTTTGATGAGTGCATACTCATCATGATTTTTAATTACCTTTTTGGAACAATTTAATATCTATTCCACATCTTTTCACCCTAATATGAATCATAATGCACAAAACTACTCAGTGATTCAATAATCAAGGTTTTAACTAAATATCTTTCATTTTATGCAGTTGTAGCAGGCAACTCCATGCAAACGGTCTCAAGACCGTTTGGATCCATGCGGTCTCAAGACCGTTTGCTGGAATACACAAAGAACAAGCGAAACCAGTTGCCCAAGAAGTCCACGCGGTCTCAAGACCGTTTGGTCCCATGCGGTCCCAAGACCGTTTGGTCCCATGCGGTCCCAAGACCGTTTGGTCCCATGCGGTCCCAAGACCGTTTGGTCCCATGCGGTCTCAAGACCGTTTGGTCCCATGCGGTCCCAAAGCCGTTTGGTCCCAAACGGTCCCAAGGCCGTTTGGTCCCAAACGGTCCCAAGACCGTTTGGTCCCGCGCGGTCCCAAGACCGTTTGGTCCCGCGCGATCCCAAGACCGTTCGATGCAAGCGCAAGGATCGATTGAAGAACTAAAGCCGCGCGACCACGCCAAAGCCAGGACCGATCAAAGCAAGACCGTTTGGCGCTCAAACGACCTCCAAACCGTTTGATGCCCAAACGGTCTCAAGACCGTTTGGTGCCCAAGCGGTCTCAAGACCGTTTGGCGCCCAAACGGTCTCAAGACCGTTTGGCGCCCAAACGGTCTCCAAACCGTTTGGAGAAGATATTTCCAGCAACTTATCCAAACCGTTTGGGATCAGATCTGAAACTATAAATAGACCCCCAGGGTCCCCATTTTGAGGCATCGGTTCCGGACGCCGAAAGGCTACCAGAGCACCACACCGATCAAGTTCCACTCCATCTATCGCTGGTGTTGCGTCCAAGGAGGCCAAGAAGAGGAAGAAGACGACGCAAGGAGCACATCTTCTTCACCGAGCTGCGTCCACCCTCTGCACCGAGATCATGGCGGATCTATCTTTCTCTCCTATCCTTCTTGTATCTCGTATCATGAGCGAGTAGTCCTCTTTCGCTGGGGTGCGGGGACTAGCCCCGCTGCCCATGCAAACCATGTTCTTTTGTTAAACTTTCCAAGGCAATGTATATAACTCTTCATTTTGTCGTTTATCGTTAAGCTTGTAGGTTGGTTATGTGCGTGTTTTCATCTTTGTGCTCCCTATGTTGCGATAACTTCAATGCATGGGTTCCTATGTTGCGATAACTTCAAGGCATGGGTTGGAACGTCGTTTAGCATGTTTGACCCTTGACGATAACTTCCGATGGGTTCCTTGAGGTCGTAAGTGTATGATCCGCGAGGGGACGAGCCATCTAGCCTTCGGTGACGCTTCTGTGCGCCTAACGCCTGTATAGGGGGTTCACAACCTTAGTTGGATTTTGCATCATCTTGCTAAACGTCAATGTTTGCTCGCATGTCACCTTCCTGCTTGTTTATCGGTTAACGCGGCTGACTCCCAAACTAGAAATAGGATGGGATTTCATCGAGGTCGTAAGTGTATGATCCGTGAGGGGATGAGCCATCTAGCCTTCGGTGACGCTTCTGTGCGCCTAACGCCCGTATGGGGGGTTCACAACCTCCATGGATTTCTGTATCTTCAGAGCCGTAAGACATGTGATCCGGATGGCGATGAGAAATCGGCTACCTATGGTGATGCTTACGCGGACCTGACGCCCGTATGGGGGGTTCTGCAGCAGCTCTATTTGGAGTGTTATACCGTGCCTGGTTTGTTTTCAAGAGAGTGTGTTTGTGTGTGTAGCGGTGGTCAAACCCGGTACCATCCCAGCGATTCCATATCATTGATCTAAACCCATCTTTTATTCCGCATTTACTTTCTTGCAATTAGTTTAATCAAACCAAAATCAACCAATTGTTCTAAATATTAGTTTTACTTGGGCTAGATCTAACTGACAAAGATTCTTAAAAACGTTGTCCTTTGGGTTCGATCCTCAACTATACTGCGATAAGATCCGTCCGCTTGCGGGTGGTATTGTTGCACTTGGTTTTGGTAAAAGCTCGGGGATATAAACCCCGAGTGAATTTGTTAGTGCATTCAAAAAGCCACATCAGTTGGCTTGAACAAAGCTAGTACCACATGTGATACTCAACACCTGTCCAAAGAGATGGCCAAGTGTTGTGCCTTCTGGGACTAAATATAGGAGTTGAGATAGGTAAAAGATTTTTGGTTTCAGGACTGTGTGGCATGGGAAGAGCAAGGCAATAGCTTGAGTAACATCTAAGATATTGACGATGTTGTTGTCAATATTGTTTGTAATGGAAATTAGAATGATTCGACTGGTAAAGACTTTCAGAAGTCTCATAGAGTTTGCAGGAAGGTCAAAAGGGAATTCTTTTTCTAGATACAGAGATGGAGCCATTTGGAAAGGTGAAGGGCTAAGAGTTATTGCAGTCGTTGAGGGTTTTGGAGGGAATCTAGGGTGAGCAAGGTTCTTTGGTGAAATTGGTGGTGGTTTATGGCAGTTTGGAGGTTTTATAGAGGGTTTTGAATGATAGTGAACGTATGCATGTGAAGATAGTGATGAGATGACAGAGAGCTTAGTAGGGAAGAGACAAGCAAAAGAGTTGTATGTACTGATCACCTTTCCATTGGGTTTTGGTCTATGATTTGATTTATCAAATCTAGAGAGCCGCTATGATCTATTGGGAAGTGTATTTTTTGCATGGGGTGATACCTTCATCCTGGAAAAGTACCTACTGTAATCTGGGGAAGAGGTGTTGCGATAGAAGTAGTTGTAAGCTAAATGTCCATGTTTGTGACAAAAGTAGAAAAGTTTGACCGCCATGCATTGGGACTGTGAGTGTTTACTGCTGAAGCATCTATTGCAACACAATGAGTAAAAGTGGCATTTTGGTGGGCTTCGTTGCCATGAAGGGGATTTAGTGGAGTTTTTGAAGGTCTGGAAGGTGAGGCATGTGGCTGAAGGTTGTCCAAGTGGCAGGAAATTGATATCATACTTACTTAGGGGTGAGGATGTCATGTGTAGATAAGAAAATTTGATGTATTCAGACCATTTGATGATGTGGGGGGGATGATATGGTGTGGGAAGATGTGGATACCTGTCAGCAATGGTGGCTGTCTTTCGCATAGACGAAGCTGTATCTTCTTCCTTGGAGCTTGAATGTGAGGTCTGACCTGAAGTGATCTCAATTATTGATTTTGATATCTTCGATGGGCTGATGCTTCTCTGGAACAAAGAGATGATCGACTGAGTCTGAACTGGTGGTGGACATATGAACCTCCTATAAAAAGAAGAGTGAGTAAAGTTCAGTGGGTGCCTCATTGTTGAAGTCTCTGACCCAGGCCATCAAGGTTCTGTTGCTGACTGGCCTAATAAAGATAGTCCATTCTGGTTTAAGTTTGAGCTTAGCGATCATGTCCTCCCAATCATGGACAATGAAGATGTTGGACTTTCTATCGTAGTTGATAGTAACCTCAAAGATTTTGTTTCCAATCTGGATTGTGTTTTTGCTTGGTGGGAGGTCATATTCCTGATACTTCCACACTCTACAAAGCTGGATGATGGAGTGGTTGTCTGGGTCTTCTAGTGGGTAGCTCATGAAAGGGAAACGTGAATCCATCTTAGGTTCCAGAAGAGGAGGGTTTTTCAAGGTTGAAGAAGATGAAATCTTCCTATTCTTGTAGGCCTTGCAGAGAAGAAATGGAGTACCAATCCTTCTCTTGAGGCATTTGTTTTGACTCTAAGCTACCGAGAAGTGTCCTCCTATTCTCATGTCGGATGCAATCTGTCTGTTGTTTTTCTGACTGGTATGTTTTAGCCCTTGCAACGCCGACCTAAGAAGAGTATTTGATCATCCAATGTCTATTTTTTTTCTATTCTTGGTTGGGAATCAAATATTGTTTGTACCTTTCAATGCAAGTGTGTGCGCCAGTCGTTTTGTTGTCCCCTATGTTTGGATGGTGTGTAGTCCACCTTGTGTAAATGCCAGGATGTTGAAGACATGGATGTTTGAGCTCACTGTGTGTGGTTTTTCAGTGATGGGATGTTGCTAATGGTGCGTTGGATGATACCTGGCTGTGGAGAGTTATTGCAGACTGCTTCACCGCCGTCCTATGAAGGTTTTAAAGGGATCTGGTGGTCAAGGTTATAGCTAGACAAGGAAGATTGAGGTGGTTTCTAGAGAGAGGTTGGAGCTTTCTCTCACTTTTTATTATTTGTTATCATCAGACAATCCTAGAATTTTCTATGATTTTAGCAAATCATGATTTCTAGCTAATGAGGGATCTCCACCTAGACGATGAGCCTAGGTCCCGGCCTTGCCAACTTGAGTGGGCCAATCCAATGGGTTCATGCCATCTTGATGGTCCACGCTCACGTGGACACTTTCTAAGCAGAGCGAAGAAAGAGAGGAAAAGGATGGAAAGGTCCTTACCCAAAAAGAAGAGGATTTAGGGGTAGACTGGTCCTTTCACCCCATATTGTCTTCAACCTTGGTGCTTTGTGGGCAACTTGGGTAGTCAATGGTGGAGGTTGACTTTGGGTTTCAGTCCTCTTGAGCGATGAGTGAAGGTACCAACACCTTCGCCTGTCCCTGATGAACTCTTTAAGAGTCTTAATTTCTCCAGAGGTGATCGGTGCTGCTAGGACGGTGAAAAGGTATCTTCGGTGAGATAAAAGAGACGGTAAGAGGTGAAGGAGGGTGCTAGAGGAGAAACTGAAGGCAGGGTCAACTATATTAGGTCTCACAGAGTCTCACAAATGTTTTGCAGTCTCACAAAAGGGTGCTCCCTTTTATAGCCCTGGATATGGTGGATGGGCTGGAGAGGGGCTCGTGAATTGGTTTTTTCTTTAATTACTTTCCGAAGGTACCAAAACCTAAGATGAATTGATGTATTTTCCTCTTGTGAATATACTAGAGAGATTTTTAGATTCATACATTGATTGGGTTGAGAGGAATCGATACAAAAATATACCAATACCCAGTCCATATTGTCATTTCCTATTCAAGGTAACTGACCGTTTACAAGACATCAGATCGTGATCCAACGATCCACAGAACACACTCAAATAAAAGGGTCGGGTCCCTTATTTCTTAAAAACCAATTAAATCATTACACTTAATATATACTTCCTATAAACCATCACTTCAGGGAGAAGTATTTTATTTGTTTCTTTCTCTCCTTCTATCCCTCTTACCCAAAATTTTAGAGGGAAGTATTAGTTACTTTTATCTAGGTGTGGGCATGATTTAAATACACAAATTAAAAGTGCTTTTCTTAGTCTCAAAGTATCACTCTTTATCTCATTTATTTAAAACACCAAATCAATTCTTTTATCTTTAGAACTTTACCATATTCCTTATTTTGATTACTTTTATCATTAAAAACAATGTAGAAACAAAGCCAATCCATTAGTTGCCTTCAACACCACTTCTCTACAAAATTGCACATGATTCCTTATGTAAATTATAATTACCCATTACCTTTAGTAATTCACTTATTTGTGAATTTTCTCTCCTTCTTTTCCTCATATATGTTATTGGACCATTGAAAATAGTAACAATCATGAAAACTATAACATAGGATAATTTGCAAATTAAATCCATAATTTTTAAACAAGGAACCTCAAGTTTCTAATATATCCTTGTTATTCAAATATTTTTATTTTAGTTATGTAAATACATGTGAAAAACCATGTTATGACATTCCTCCTCCACCACCTAGACCTGATAGGGATTCTTTCTTTGTAACCTAGACCTGATAGGGATTCTTTCTTTGTATCGTATGAGTTTCTCATGGGTACATGATGCATCAAATGCCTATCATATGTAGGTTCAAGACCATCTACACCAAAACCTTGTTCACATATTGTCCAACATGAACGTGTCCCGTCCTTCACCCTATTCGTCATACCAGCCATCCTTATATGCCACTGACTGTGCAACCTATGCTACAATATTTCTACCTAGCACACCAATATTCTTCTTCCACTACAAACCCCGATCCTCCAGCTGGACCTCCACCTATTTCATCTCATCCATATTCAAGTATAACTCAACCTCTTGATCTCCCGCCTAGCCATGCCTTAGTTGTTCTTGTGGGTTTTGATGGATTTCTACGCCCACATATGAGCAAACAATGAAATTTCTTGCCACTAGTGTGTCTTAGAGGGAATAACATCTTAGATGGCCTTCTACACACTCCTTTGTTCCTCCTAAGGATATGGAGATAGTTGAGGAAGGCAATGAGAATGCTGAGGATGATGATGGAGATGATGATGAAGAGGATGATGGCAAGGAAGATGGATCGGATGATGATGGTGACGAGGGTGATGCTTCACCTACGACTACACCTTCTTCGAGACTAGAGCTAGCTAATGATGAAGACTATGAGCCAACTCATGATGATTTGGATCTATACGTCCTTCCTATTTAGCCCTTAGATCTTATAGTGCCCATGTACCTATATTTTTGGCGAGCTTAGCATGCATTTACATAGGGGTTCTGTATCCAAGGCTACTGGTTACATCTTTATGCTGCTCTTCACTATTTTTCTTTTCATTCTAGACTGATTTACTTTTGTTGTAATCATTATCTTCTATACCCTTAACTCTTTGCTCTGATAATTTCATGAGTTTTGGTGTATGTACTCTTATATTTTTATTATGATTTAATATTATCAGTTCTCTCTCTATTTATTATGTGCTTGGTGCTTGTATATCATTCTTGTGAGTCGGATAAGACCTGACCTAGATCTTCTACCCCCTCCCTTTGATATGTCAAAGGGGGAGAAATAGCTTGCTACATCTGGAAATTGATATATTTTTGCATATGTTTTTGCTATTGAAAAGTGAATACATATGTTTGGATTGTGTTTTTGGAGGAACTAATCATACATGTAAAGGTAAGATTAGATTGAGGGGGGAGCAAATTGCTATCATACATTCATGTATCCCCCTACATCTCAAAGTTAAACTGTTTAAAATTCCAGTCCTTTTCAATATGTTTAGGAATGGTTTGTCATCTTCAAAAAGGGGGAGAATGTTGATCTAATAGTTTTACATTGTCCATATTTTGATGATGACTTAAGCATTTCATTTGTGTGTATCTAATATGTCTATTTCAGATCAATTTTAGGTATTAAGTACACGAAGATGATGAAATTACCAAACCCGAGTTTGCTGGAAATCAAGTCAAATTCAACACAAATTCAAGATTTGAATATTAAATAGTATCTCTATTAGATTCGTTTTATAAATCATTTGTATTTAATATATGACTTGTGACTTAGCTTAATGGAAATTTAGAGCACTTTATTTGAATATTTAAGTTTTTTTTGGGCATTTGTCATAAGTCCTCATAGAAAGGCTTGTTGGCCGAGTTTCCTCCGAGGTAACTCAGCCGACGGCCAAACCTGGATTTTGTAATGCCTAGGGTCGACTGAGTTTGACCTGGTGGTAAATCGATTGACAACCTACATTGATGAAATCAAATGCAGTCGTTGGCCGAGTTTCCTCTCAAAAAAACTCAGCCAAAAACTATGTTTTGACTTGTCATCTAGTGCTATCGGTCGAGTTTCCCAAAAGGTAATTTAGCTAACAACACTGCATAGTAAAGTGCAGAATAGTGTTTCTAACCATTGTGAGTGTTGAAAAATTTAAAAATAGATCTATTGCAACCCCAAAATGTCTATATTTCAATGCAAAGTTTATCTACTAGCTAGTAGGCAACCTCAACTATAAAAAGGAAACCTTGGACTTCATTCAAGTTTGTCTTCTATGATCCCTTGCTATAGTTGAGTGTTTTAGCCTCTAAGATCCCCTAATCTCCCTCAAGCTTTTTTACTACTCTACATCCAATCTGAGTGAGTTAGGATCTTTGTAAGCAAGCTGCTCTATTGTATATCTAGTGAATATCTTCACTCTTCTTTCCAATCTCTCTCTAGCAACTTGGTGGTTTTAAGGTGACTTGCTTGAATAAAAAAGGTCACATACTTGAAGAAGGAAGGGTTGATCAAAGGCCAAAGATCTTATACAAGAATGGGTAAGACCTTGGTGAAAGTGGAAAATTCTTGATAGGTAGATAGGTAATTCCTTTATAATGGCCATTGACTCCTTGACCCACAAAAGAATGTTAGTTTACCATTGCTTTTGAAAAGGGTGGTCATATTATTGTAACTCATATAGTGCATTATATAGAGTGAGACAAGTTTAAAAATCCTAGGAATGACTCCTCTAGTTAGTGGATGTACATCTCATTGTTTGGAGGTTGGGACCTGTAACATCCCAGGATTTGAGGCCTCAGATAAAAAGATGTTATAACAAATGATTGGACTACCCATATCACCAAGATGCACCTCCTTTTCTGAGAGCCCATCACTAAAGAACTCCATAGTTAAGCGTGCTCGACTTGGAGTAGTACTAGGATGGGTGACCAGTCAGGAAGTTGACCCCGATTTGTGCATGAGTGAAGAAAAAGTGTGCAGTTAAGGCTAGTGGTGGTCTGGGGGGCCAGTCGTCATTCCTGAAACTCTACTAGAGCCTTGGGTAGTGGTCCCTGTTGTTACATGACCAATATACATCTTAGCCTTCCTTTGGTATTTTCACAATCTCTCTCTTCCTTTGTTTTCAATTTTGTAATATATTTTAGAAAATATCTTGAAGGTCTAATGTTTTTGTGTAAGTGGTTTTAGTTCTATTCAAACCCCCTCTAAAGACCTTTGATCCAACACATGTAAGTATCTTAAATAAACTCCAACTTATTCCATTAACACTCCAATAAACTCCATTTGGCTTATGAATTGTGTCAGATCCCAATAAATACAAGTATTCAGATTCATGTTTTCATACTTAATAATGTATTGACTTATTTGAAAGTCATCTATGAAAAATTGAATCCCAACTTGGTAAACTCAATCACCATATTTGCAAGGTTCTTCTTAGCTCAAATACCAAATTTGGTTTATATTTTACACAGGGTGACATGACTTTCAAGCATCCTATGAAATATTGAAGGGAAAAACCTTTTGCTAGAAATGGATTACGATTATTGGAAAGCGCCATATTATAGAAGTTTGTTCAATTTTCTTTAGTTCTACCAACTTTTTTTTTTCTATTGTTTGATGCTGTGTGAATTTATTCAAGAAAATATTCATTGATTGGAAACATATTTATATTCTTTTACTTTCTCCCTCAATGGGTGGCTAGAAACACATATGTGGATCTATAATGCTTAACTATGTTATCTACTTAAAAATATTAAGTAGGAATAATGAGTGAAGTGTAACCGTCTTCTCCCCTTATTATTACTTTAAATATGTGACTTCTACTTTTTAGAAAATAACACCACATCTAATAAAATCATGAAGGCAAGTTTTATCAATATTTCTCATACATGACTTTTATTTAAAAATGTGAAATATGTCCTTCAATTTGTTGGTAATAAGTAAAAATATTAAAATATGCATGTTGTATATGCTAATAGATTCTTGAGTTCCCCCTCAAATTAACCAAATTGGATGTAATGATATGCCCTTCAAGGTCTATTTGAACTCATTTGGGTACAAAGAAGTAAGCAGTGAAGCACGATATGAATACCTTATGGAAAACAAAAGTCAATTCTGACCACTACATCATTAGATACAAGCTACAACTATACTTTCAAATAACAAGTTGACCAACTAGATTGGTGCGACCAGGTGTATGTGAAAATATATTTAATTTTGGTCAATCCTGATACTTTTGTCACATAAAAAAATATATTGTTATAAGACATTAATTATATACTAGATTTCAATAAAAAATCTTTAGTGATCAAGAAAATTATAATGGATATTAAATTTAAAATTCTTAAAAACAAAAAAACAATTTGGTCCTAATAATATAAACTTTGAGATCCATATGCATAATAAAGTGACAATTTGAATGGTGCCTATGCTATACATGGGATAAACTCATAAGGGGTGACCCACTTTGAGTATGGACCTCTATGGTAAGATCCTTATATGAATGAAATTCTATCAAAGTAGGTATTTATAAAATTTTAATCCAAAAGAACCCTAACCAACCCTATCTAAATAGTAACACATCTAGTTAATACTTTGATTATTATTTACTTGTTTGTTGTCATTTTATCATATATGTAGTCATTTCTATCTCCAATATGATCCACAAAATTGTAATTTCTCCATTAAAACTTAATGGATCAATTCAATGTTTATTTGAATTAATTAGACTCTAAATCTCAAAAGCGATGCTACATATGCAAGTTCAAACCCAAGGGGATACTCAATGGAGTTAAAACCTCTAAAATAAAATCCTAGATCAAGGTTTCTCATCAAAAACTTAATTGAACCATACTTGGTTAAGTATCACCCTTAACAAAGTGAATTGAATAATCACCTATACTAAAAATACAATTCCATATCCTTTATATTAAAACTTAATTGAATCATATTATTTTTAGATTAAACAATTGAAATGAGTTTACGCCTTCAAACTTAAAATGATACATGGGCACCCCATGTATGTGACATTCTCTCAAAGTCATTATTATTTTCTAGAAACTTTTAGAGATTGATCTACTTGGGGCATATCACGTGGAAGTGGTGAACAATATACATTGGAATCTATATCTACTCTAAGAGAAGTTCAGCTGAAACCTGTCATTCATCATAGACTCTCATATACTTACCTGGGCTTCCAAAAGATCAACAGAAACATCCATAAGATACATACACATACCTTAATGGAAATATTTTGCATGACCTTTTAAAATAGAAATATTCACTCCCTAGAAACAAAAAAGTGCAACTAAAATTCCATGAGACATGTAGAGGATTCAGATCAAGCCTTACATCCAATATTTTCATTTTTACTTAGATAATCCCAACCAATGTTTAATTTTTAGAAGGTAAGAGAAATAAAAGGTGACATGGCCTAACCATACTTTCATTTGGATATCAAGTTTTCTGATAATTATATCTATGACTAAGTTTCCCCAAAACTCCTACTATTAACATATCATTTATGGTCTACCCAAATGTAAATATTTAATTATGTTTAAATATATATATATTCAAGCACCCTAATTGTTTATGTAAAACTCAATAATGCACAACCAAATGAGAGATTATCAAAGCTGGACATCTAGACATGTTCAAATAAACTACTTAGTATAAACCATTTAGCTCAAGCACATTGATTGTTTATGTGAAACTCAATAATCCACAAGCAAACAATAAATAATAAAAATATGATATCCTAACATGTTTTAATAAACTATTTAGTTGTAAACTATACGCATAATGACAAGGACCTATATATGGCCTTAGAGAACTAAAGATTGCATTGAAAAGATAAACCACAAGAATACCCCAGGTCCATGAAATATATCTTGAAGGAAGTGGGTAGCTATAAGAATTCATATGCAATACATTTTGATTGAACATATGTCCAAACATATGTAATGGTTCTGAACCATGACAATTGATTATTATCCCCTGAGTAATTATAATAACATCCCT
The DNA here is from genome assembly GCA_963693085.1 of Alisma plantago-aquatica. NCBI lineage: Eukaryota > Viridiplantae > Streptophyta > Magnoliopsida > Alismatales > Alismataceae > Alisma > Alisma plantago-aquatica. The sequence continues at coordinate 1,484,164,807 of OY856411.1, read as the reverse complement.
AATTGCCAATATGACTAGGACCACACCTTTCAATTAAAATAAAATTCCCACAATGAGAAATACCAATCCAAAATGGATGTCTTTTTAGTAAACTACGTTTCACAAAATCCCTTCCTTTGAATGAAACTATGTAAGAGCTTGTAAATGAGTTAAACCAAAACACAACTTGTAGGGAGTGGAACCCGATAGGGGATCCACTCAGATGGTACAATACAAATCCATGTCATAATAAGGCAGTGGAAATAAAACTATAATGAACTTATAGAGTGTATCATTATACAATTGTTCCTCACAATAAAAGGTGGTATTACAAAGTAAAGATGTATACATATAATAACATGTAAGGCTCATTGTAAAGGGGGCAACATGGCCATTCCAAGCTATCCTTAAGTTCATGTCCTATAAGTGGTCTTCTTGAGTCCTTGTCCTCTAATCTACTTACACCTGGATGGAAGGGGAGCATCACCCATAAAATAGGAAACAAAAGGGTATGTGTAAATAAACATTGAGTATGTGCATATAACAACATGTTGGCATTATATTGAGTTACAAGTATAAAAGGATGTTCCCATGAGGAAATGGTCATATAAAAGTAGGTAATCTCAATAAGAGGAAAATCAAGAGATTGAGGCATAATATTCATGAAGTGCAATAATTGAAATAAAATAAACGTATTGGCATAACAAATATTCACAATTTTGAAATAAACAACATCTTTGCATGCATAAACAATGTAGAGTAAATATTCCTAAAACAAGGCCATAACATCATAGGATCATGGCCTAAAAAGTAAGGGTGGAAACACACACCTCCAACAGAATACACACACCCTATATAAATGTATGGTTGTACATAAGTATAACTATACTAGATATTCTATTCAAAGATGCATAGTGAATAAATAGAGTGACAAGACTAGAATTCTTGTCATATTTCACATCAGCTATTAAAATCATAAAAAGAGGGGGTCAAAGGATCAAATTTAACAAAATAATTCAATGTCTACAGGAGTTCATAAGATTTCAAATAAGTAGATATGGAGGTTCACATTTGGATTCCCAAAAAGGGATAGTAGTCAAGTAAATACCTCAATATAGGAATTTAGATCACAATCATGATAATTCTCAAAATAAAATAGAGATTTCACATACCTGATATTCACACCTAAAGGTTAACCCAATTGATACTTGGTCCATGAAGTCAAGTTATCATCCTAGGAACATATTAGGTATATTAGTCAAACAAAATCATACATTTAAATACATGCATATTACATCATAGCTCTTATCCAAATTATAATCACCTAGTGGCATGTTAGGGTTTTCAAAATTATTTAGCAGAAATAGGTTATAGTATACATATTAACATTTAGCCAGGGACTAAAACATGGGTGGATTAGATTACATGTCCATTTTGGTTTCAATTGATGCATATTTATTTTAAAGTTTTTAGGATATCTTCTATATACATTTTTAGGATTTAGTATATACCAAGAGTAAGATTTCTATATTGGATTTTCTTATTGTAGTTATCAAATATACTAATTTAATATTTGACCATTAGTTAGTGCACCTATATATAGTCATTAGTACTGATATGTCAAACGCCAAGATAGTAGATCATATAATCTCAAGTTGTCAATAGTGCCAAGTCTTATGCATACCACAAACTCTAATTATTACTTGAATGATTGTGAACATAGTGTAGCACTAGATAAACTACATGTGTTCTAATTTTGTGGTATAAATACAGTTATACATGCATATGTATATATGTTTAAACCAAGGGTCAATTAGTCCTTACTAAAGTCTAGAACATCTTACATATTTCATAGTATTACTATTTATATGGTCAATTATCACATCAATATTAACTAATGCTCACAATCATAGTAGAATAAAGTACTGCATGTATGGATGGATTTTTATCAGTAATAGACTAATATGAGTACACACACACAGATATATATATATATATATATATATATATATATATATATATATATATATATATATATATATATATATATATATATATATATATATATATATATCTGTGTGTGTGTGTGTGTGTGTAAGCTAATGTGTGCACATACGCCATAATATGAATGTGGACATATCCAAGATATGTCTCTACGGTTCATCCCCCGCGAGCTGAACTAGGTTTCACACGCACTAGCAAAACACTCCCTCCTTTCTAAGCACAGCTTTCAATTCAGCTCATGTAAGCCACCTTGACTTAACTTAGATGTAACCGTTGCCGATAAGGAGTGGCTCAAGTGGTCAAGCACGGTGTCCCATAACAAAGGGACCCGGGTACTAATCCCAGTTGCCGCCTTTGTAACATCCCTGACCTGGGTTATGAGTTAACCCTAGGTGTTTTGCCTAAATATGCAGTTAAATCCTTGTGATTAACTCTGAGCATGTAATTAAGTTTCTCAGAAACATATATTTCAGTATTTGCTCCTTTTTATTTAAAGTTGTAGCATTGTTTTGATATACAGGGACCTATGTGAAATTTACCCAGCTAAAAGGGGTTAGCTTGCAATTTGCAAATGTTGAGATGTTCATCTGATGTTGATACATCATGAGAAATCTTTTTAGAAAAGTTTGAGGGATTTCCCAAGCTAAGGCACCAAGGTGCAGCTGTGGAAGCAATCCCGGTGCTTGAAACCCTAATTTGGGGTAAAATGCAATTTACCCAAATTAAGGAATCCAAATTGTGAAATATGTCATCTAATGTATCTTTTTAGACTCTTGCCATCATTAAGAAAAGAAATGATGAGGAAGTCACCTCAATTGAATTATCAAGCTATGAGATATGCCTTGTGATTGAATAATCAGGGTATATGTGCAATATTTCTTTATGTACCTTATTATTAGCTTGCTCTCCTTTACCTTCTTTTCCTAAGACCTTAAGAGAATGTTTGTCCTTAGAATAAAGAGGAAGGGACGATCAAGTAAAGAAGGAGGGACCTAGTTGGAATTATGGACAACTTATGAACTAAGGTTGAAAATCCTACCCCATGTATATAAGCTCTCCTTCCCTTAGTTGCAAGGGAACTCACCCTTCGTTCCCTTACTGTTTCATTTCACCAAAGACGACCAAGGACTGCCTTGGAGCTAAGGAGGACGACCAAGGGGTGCAAGGTAGGTTTAAACCCCTCTTCTTGCCTAATTCCATGGTTAGAACTCAAATTCAAGGTCATCTTCATGGCTAACTCTTGAAACCCTACCTTTCTAGCCGTCTCTTTTCATCCTTCCTTGGAGTTTTCACCTTGGCCAACCTGTAATAACTCAAGGACGCCATTAGAGCTTGGAGCTTGAAAGCTTGGAGCTCAAGAAGCAAGCTTTAGGCGGGTTTTATAACTCTAAACCCATGCTTTACTATGTGCATCTTTATATGCGTTTTGATGATAGCTCTTAGTATTTCCCTACTTTTCCCTGCTATTTTGCAAGCAAATCCATGGGATATTCGTACTGTTCTTGATCTAGGAGATGAAGGCGTGATTTCCAAGAAAAACCCACCGCCTTTCACTTCCTTAAACGGTCTCAAAAGTTTGCTCTCTCGGTCTCAAGACCGCGAGGTGAGCAAACGGTCTCGAGACCGCGACAGGGAAAACGGTCTCCAAGACCGTTTGGCCCCGTTGACCGGGCGTGGACCGTATAAGAAATCTGTTCCTAATTATATAGGCTAATTACACTCAAAATGTGGGAGGCTAACTCCAAAGGAATCGGGAGATATGACCTTTTTAAGTAACAACTTTATTTGAATTTATTCCTGATTTTCAAACGGTCTGAAATTGCCTTTTTGGGCAAACGGTCTCAAGACCGTGTAAGGTCGTTGACTAAGCGTTGACCGTATGATATTACTGCTCAAAATTATGTTAATTAACAACTCACCAAGTTTTATGGTCTAATTCCAAACGGGCTAAGAGTTGAAGGGTGAATACTAGGGCTAACCCTAGATAAAATCAGTACTGAAATTATGGTGACCTAATTAGGGTTTTTAGGGTTGATTGACCTAAACGGTCTCAAGACCGTTTGGGGGTCACCAAACGGTCTCAAGACCGCGAGGGAAATCAACCAAGACCGTTTGGAGGTCTGGGGTCAAGGATAGTTGACCAATTGAGGACCTAATTGCAAATAAGTTATCAATTTAATCAAAATTCTGTTTTGTGGTTCAATCATGGTTCAACCCCTATCAAACCACCTTAGACTTTGATGAAATCTTGGGCAAACGGTCTCAATACCATGTGGGGTCCACCCACATGACCGAAAGACCGTTTGGGCCAAGTTTGGGCCCAATTGGAGCTCAATTGAAGGGTTCAACCTTGTGTTGATGCACATTGTTGAGTGTTGATGGGTGAACATTGATAGATCCTAATTGAATCGATTTCAATCATAATTGGTCAACAATTGAGGGTCAATTGAATGACCAATTGGTTAAGCCTAACCTTAATTAACCCAATCCATAGGTGGTCAACATAGATGGGACCTTTTGAAGGCTTCAACCTCGATTGACATTATCGGTTGCATCTTTGAGTCTTGATTGAAGGACCAAGCGGCTGAGACCATGAGAGCCTCGCGGTCTCAAGACCGTGAGAGGGCTCACGGTCTCAAGACCGTGAGAGGGCTCGCGGTCTCAAGACCGTGAGGGGGCTCACGGTCTCAAGACCGAGAGGGGGCTCACGGTCTCATGACCGCGAAGGGCCTCGCGGTCCTGAGGTCAAACTAGCTAAACGGTCTTCATGACCCTCGCGGTCTTAACCTTAATTGGAGTCTTCGCGGTCTTGGATGCATGATGGCTCGCAGTCTTGAACCAATGATAGGGCTTCGCGGTCTTGAAGCCTAAGGGGGCTCGCGGTCTTGGATTTAGAAAGAGCCTCGCGGTCTTGGAAAGTCAAAGTGGGCAAACGGTCAACACTTTCAACCGATTTCAACTCAATTGATGATTAATGATTGAAATCAATTAATGTGATTCCAAGTTGACTTCTCTCTATCAATTCATGATATAAATGGTCCAATGTTGCCCAAATCAAACCCTAATGATAATCTAGTATAGTAAGGGGTTAATTAACTAAGGTTTTGACCATAATGATGATCAATGGGGGGAATTACCAAAATACCCCTGAAGGGTCAATTGAGTTATACCTTGCTCAATTCAAACTCTAATTACATGAGAATGATGTTTTTAGTCATAATGACTCTATCCAACTTGATCTAGTCTAATGTTATCATCCACCATTAGTATGATGAAAGAGAGAGTACTTCTAGAGAGAGAAAGTACCCTAGAGAGAGAAAGTAACTCTAAATCACATAATGGTGATGTTTTTGCCTATGTTAGCCTATGATGACTTAATCCGACCTGATCTAGGGTGATGTTGACATCACCTAACCTTATGATGAGAGAGAAAGTACTTCTAGAGAGAGAAAGTACCCTTTTTAAGTGGGAACTCAATTGAAGCATCCTCAATACACAGAAATGAGCATAATTAGGGTATGATCCACCTGTGTGAGATCATAGAAACCCTAATTATGACAAATGATGAACTTTTAACTAATCTAAGATAATCAATGAAGATGTTACTCATACATGATGATGTTATGAGTCCAATTCACCTTAATGTGAATAGTAAACCCTAATTCAAGGGTGATGACATGTAATGTGAATAGTAAACCCTAATTCAAGGGTGATGACATGTAACGTGAAGAGTAAACCCTAATTCAAGGGTAATGGCATGCTTTTGTATATTAAACTCTATTTGATTTGAATTAAAGATTTGACTCTTATGATAAGAGTAGGAAGTGCATTCCTTATTGTTGTATTACCTTTATCAGATGTATTAACCATGCAGGTTCTGATATGAAGGTAATCATATCCAGGTATGGATGTTGATGTTATATTCATTAAAGGCATGCTGTTAGCCTTATGAATAAGTAAAGTAATTTGATGCCTTGCCAGTGGCATCCTATGCTGATAATGGGCTATGAGAGCCATGAATACCATCAAGGTCATGCCTTAGAGATGACTTGTGATGAGGATAATGAGAAATGATGATTGATATGAGTTAGGCCTGTTACATTTAGTATTCTTCTTTTATAGCTGCTATGCTATTGTTATTGTTTGCAGAACAATGTATGCTGTTAAAGAATACTGAATGTACCTAACTAATCAAGTATAATGTAGAGCCCTGATCATAGATCCATCATTGTCAGAAATTAAGTGATGGTGAAACAGGTTTTCCTCAAGGAACTCCTGGAGCACATACTTTTGAGTATGTGGGGTACATGGATGTGTAGAACCTTACATCCTAGTGTAGGAAAGTAATGTAGATGTGTAATCCATCCATCCTTCACTATAGTTTCATACCGTATCAGTGGTAGGTAAACATGAAACCTCCTGATGACGAAGAAAGCACAGATATCCGTATCAGTGGTAGGTAAATATGAAACCTCCTGATGACGAAGAGAGTACAGAACACCACTGTGACTCTAGAATAGCGAAGGACCAGTTTACCCTGGTGAGCTATAGTAGTAGAGACATGAGATGTCCTACAAGTGATCCTCTTACTGACAGAGGAAGGTGAAGGTCATGAGAATCCGGCTCTCTTAATGACCTATGTATGATACTGATGTGACTTCTCAGCGATCAGTTGGAGTATGAGTGGTAAGCCTCATCTCCACAGGGCATAATGTTGTTTGTAAAACATAATCAACCATGTAGTATAACTTGTTAGAGATGACTCCAAGTTATTTGATTGATGTTACATTGCAATAGTGCTTATATTCTTCATATCTCCTAATTGTAGAGATCTGGTTATACCTGTAACTGTTATAGAATACTATGAAGGTCTTACTGTTTAAGATATTCTTTGATGATATAATAAAGCTTCTGGCGAAGAGTTATAACTCTCACTGGGACAATTATGTATAATTGTCTCACCCCGTAGGCTTCAACTTTTTAGGTGGACGTCGGAGACGAAGGAACCAGCCTACAGGTGATCAGTCTCAGCAGCAACATCAGGGGCAGCAGTAATCTCAGGTGGAGATTGTCCTGCCATATGGTGTAGTTAGAGTCAGTCCTATGTGCCCTCTGTACTCTCAGGTCTTGGAGTCTTTTGTATAGTGATCTTGAGATTTTGTATCTTGATGTATATAATTACTCGAGAAGTAATTATCCTGAGATGTAAACAGTTTATCTCTCTTTATGAAAGAAGCTTTTATGGATTCAAGCTCTTGTCACGAAAAGTTTTAATTTCTCGTGATTTTTGTCTTCCGCTGATTACCGATTCGCTTCCGCTAAGTTTTAATCGTGTTTATGTCATGGTTTGGAGATCAGAGCCCACAACTAGTGGTATCAGAGCTCCAGGTTTAGTTGAGTCTACAGAGGCATAGGACTTAGGATGTCGAGTCTACCTTTAGTACTCCTTCCTCATCTAATAGAATCTTCTGCTCCTCAGGAGAAGAAGATACATAAGAATGTCAGAACATCGTGATGAGCACGTGGCAGAGAGTAGTGCTAGTGCACCTCGAGGCGGTGCAAGAGTTCTGAGAATAGAACAACCTGCACCTGAGTCGCCAAGAGAACCACCCCAGTTCGACCCAGCTGACATGAGTGATCCAACTGTACAGACGATGTTCGGGCAGTTCATGACTGCCATGACACACATAACCGATAGGATGCCCATTCCTGCACCTAGGGCACCTGCCCAACCTGAAGCACAAGGTATCAGTAAGACATTCGAACGACTTCGTCATGTCGGAGCTACCGAGTACTTCGGAACTGCCGACCCTGTAGATGCTGACTTATGGTTGACAGAGTTGGAGAAGGCTTTCAGGATTCTTATGATCCCGGAAGCTGAGAAGGTTAGACATGCTGTCTATCTTCTCAAAGGCAGTGCTGGTCACTGGTGGAACATGGAAGAGCAGAAGAGACCTGGAGTAGAGTTCTCATGGGAAGAGTTTCGTCGGGAATTTATCAATAGATATTTTCCAAAGACCTTCCTAGATGAGAAGATCTCTCAGTTTGAGAAACTAAGGCAGGGTATGATGAACATTAGTGAGTATGAAGCTAAGTTCATGGAGTTGTTGCGGTTCTGTCCGCACATGGCTGCTACGGATGAGGAAAGAATCAGAAGATTCGAAAAGGGTTTGAATTCTGATATGTCAACCCCTGTGTCTGCCTTAGAAAATAGAGATAGATTCTCTACCTTCGTTGAGTCAGTCCGAAGGATAGAGAGATCTGTGGTTGAGAAAAGACAAACCCATAAAAGATATCCACAGTTCTAGGGTTCTTCATCTAGGGATTCCAAGAAACCTAGATTCTCTGCACCTAACCCTCCACCACCCAGATCGAGTTTTCAAACTCAATGGACACCAAGCAGAGGTAGAGGGCGGAGTCAACCGCTTCAAGGGACGTACAGTTCTGCATCAGTGTCAGTTACTGGACCACCCAGACCACAGCAACAGGAGAAGAGTTGCTACAACTGTGGTAAGGTGGGACACTTGATGAAGGATTGCCGTTCTAGGGCTGTCAGTGTGACACAACAACCCCCGAGACAGAATCAACAGGGATCTCAGAATAGACAACATCAAGGAGCAGCTCGAGGACGTGGACAAGCGTCACAAGCTGGATCATCAGCACCACCTCAACACCAGGCGACTGCGAGGTTCTATGCTATGAACCCACCTGAGGCAGTGGTCAATCCACGGGTAGTGGCAGGTCAGATGAAACTTTTATATTCTGATATGTCTATATCCTGTGATGTATCTGTTCTGATTGATCCGGGTGCTACGCACTCTTTCATCACTCGTGAAGTGATTCATAACTACAATGTGACTGTTAGTCATAGAGCGGATAGTTTGTTGTTAGAAACTCCGTTGAGTGGGTCTGTCATTTTGCAGGAGGTATGTTCTCCCTGCATCCTCTTCTTTTCTAACCATCGCATTCAAGTGGATCTTATACCACTTGATATGCAGGGATTTGATATAATCCTCGGGATGGATACCTTAGAAAGGTATAGAGTTGTCTTGGATTGTGAGTCCAAGTTGGCTGTGTTTGCTGATGAAAGCAACACATGGATCTTTCAAGGTGAAAGAAAGATTCTGCCCACCTGTCTTGTGTCAGCTATGGTTGCTGATAAGCTGTTGAGGCAAGGATGTTATGCATTCTTAGCCCATGTGGTAGATGTTACCAAGGAAAGGACCAATCCTACTGAAGTTCCCATAGTCAGGGAATTCGAGGATGTGTTTCCTGAAGAACTTCCTGGTATACCACCACCTCGGGAGATTGATTTTGAAATCAATCTGATCCCAGATACGAAACCCATAGCTCAAACTCCGTATAGGATGGCGCCTGCCGAGATGGCAGAACTCAAGAGAAACAGCTTCAAGAGTTACTTGAGAGAGGTTTTATCCGACCGAGTACTTCACCTTGGGGTGCTCCGGTCTTGTTTGTTAAAAAGAAAGATGGGTCAATGCGGTTGTTCATCGACTATAGACAACTCAATAAAGTAACAATAAAGAATAAGTACCCTCTGCCGAGGATTGATGATCTCTTTGACCAGTTGCGTAGTGCAACAGTCTTTTCAAAGATAGACTTGAGGTCTGGATATCACCAACTCCGTATTAAGGATAGTGACATATCCAAGTCTGCCTTTAGGACAAGATATGGTCACTATGAGTCCACAGTTATGTCGTTTGGACTAACCAATGCACCAGCTGCATTCATGGAACTCATGAATAGAGTTTTTCGACCTTTCCTTGATCAGTGTGTTGTCGTCTTCATAGATGACATGCTGATTTATAGTAAGGATGCCCAGCAGCATGAGCAGCATCTTCGCCAAGCTTTGACTTTGCTAAGAGAACATAAGCTGTATGATAAGTTTAGCAAATGTGAGTTTTGGCTGCCAGAAGTATCTTTTCTTGGGCATGTGATATCTGCCTCGGGAATTCGTGTTGACCCTACAAAGGTAGAATCTGTTCTACAATGGGAACAACCGAAGACACCGACGGAGATTCGAAGTTTCTTGGGGTTAGCTGGCTATTATCGAAGGTTCATTAAGAACTTTAGTTCTATAGCCTTACCTTTGACCAAGTTGACCCGGAAAGATGTTCCTTTTTCTTGGAGTAATAAGTGTCAACAATCTTTCCAGTTGCTGAAGGAGAGGTTGACAAGTGCACCTGTGCTAGTGCTACCTAAACAAGGAAAAGGGTATATAGTTTTCTGTGATGCTTCCAAGAATGGACTTGGATGTGTGTTGATGCAGGATAAACAAGTGATTTCTTTTGCTTCCCGACAGCTTAAGAAATACGAGGAGAATTATCCAACACACGATCTGGAGTTAGCTGCTGTGGTTCATGCTTTGAAGATCTGGAGGCACTACCTCTACGGAGAAACATTCCAAATTTTCACAGACCACAAAAACCTTAAGTATATCTTCTCTCAGCATGAGCTCAACATGAGGCAACGCCGCTGGATGGAATTAATCAAGGACTACGACTGTACAATTGATTACCATCCAGGCAAGGCCAATGTTGTTGCAGATGCCTTGAGTAGGAAATCAGCAACATCAACGATGAATAGAGCACAACTAAACTCTTTAGTATGATCTAGAAGAGATATGCTTATCTCTTTAAGGCAAGACAATGTACAGTTGAAGGTGTCATTGTTAACCGGTTTGTTAGCAGAGATGCATATTAAACCTACTCTAAGGGAGCAGATTAAAGAGGCACAACTAGGTGATGCTGTAGTTCAACATATAAGATCTGAGTATGGAAATTAGAAGCAAGATGGTTTTCATGACTCAAAAGATCAAGTAGCTTGTTATAATGGAAGAATGATAGTGCCGGATGTGGACAACTTGAGAAAGTTAGTCCTGGAAGAAGCCCATTCTTCCATGTATGCTATGCATCCAGGGAGCACCAAGATGTATCGGAATTTGAAGGGTCTGTATTGGTGGCCTGGGATGAAAAAGGACGTTGCAGAGTTTGTTCTGAGGTGTCCCGTGTGTCAGCAAGTTAAAGCTGAACACCAGAAGCCTGCAGGAACAATGCAACCTTTACCCATATCACAGTGGAAATGGGACCATGTGACCATGGCCTTTGTTGTTGGCCTACCCAGGACAAGCAAAGGACATGATTCCATTTGGGTAATTGTTGATAGGTTGACTAAGACAGCACATTTCTTACCTGTCAAAACAACCTATTCTGCTGAAAGGTTTTTAGAGTTGTATGTTCAAGAGATAGTGCGTTTACACGGAGTTCCTGTCACAATAGTTTCTGACAGAGGTTCTCAGTTTACAAGTCGTTTTTGGGAACAGTTGCACATAGCCTTAGGCACCAAGCTAAGGTTTAGTACGGCCTTTCATCCACAGACTGATGGACAGTCGGAAAGGACCATACAAACCTTAGAAGACTTGTTGCGAGCATGTGTTCTCCAGTTCACCGGAAGTTGGGATCTACACCTAAGCTTGATAGAGTTTGCCTATAACAATAGCTATCAACATAGTATTGATATGGCACCTTATGAAGCCTTATATGGTAGACGTTGTAGATCACCCTTGTGTTGGTTTGAGACTGGTGAGCATCAGTTGTTAGGTCCTGACCTGGTGCAGCAAACCACAAAAAAGATTAAAGTTATACAACATAAGATTAAGACTGCTCAGGATAGGCAGAAATCTTATGCTGACAAATGTCGTAGACCCTTAGAGTTCCAGGTTGGAGACAGAGTGTATCTTAAGGTCTCACCTTGGAAAGGGGTCCTTCGTTTTGGAAGGAAAGGGAAGTTAGATCTTAGATATATGGGGCCTTATCCAATCATTGAACGGATTGGAAAGGTAGCATATAAACTAGAGCTTCCCCCAGAATTATAGAGGTTACATCCTGTGTTTCACATTTCTATGTTGAAGAAATGTCACCCAGACACCGAGTCAGTTCTACAACCTATGGAGGTAGAATTGAATGATGACATATCCTATGAGGAGGGACCAGTGTCAATCCTTGATAAACGAATTAAAAAGTTAAAGAAGAAAGATATAAGTCTTGTGAAAGTCCTCTGGAACCATCGTGGTATTCAAGAAGCCACTTGGGAGTTAGAGGATGAGATGAGAAGGAAGTATCCTGCCCTTTTCTCGTAGTATGTTTTATCGATTTTGGGGACGAAATCCTTGTAAGGGGTGGATAATTTGTAACATCCCTGACCTGGGTTATGAGTTAACCCTAGGTGTTTTGCCTAAATATGTAGTTAGATCCTTGTGATTAACTCTGAGCATGTAATTAAGTTTCTCAGAAACATATATTTCAGTATTTGCTCCTTTTTATTTAAAGTTGTAGCATTGTTTTGATATACAGGGACCTATGTGCAATTTACCCAGCTAAAAGGGGTTAGCTTGCAATTTGCACATGTTGAGATGTTCCTCTGATGTTGAGACATCATGAGAAATCTTTTTAGCAAAGTTTGAGGGATTTCCCAAGCTAAGGCACCAAGGTGCAGCTGTGGAAGCAATCCCGGTGCTTGAAACCCTAATTTGGGGTAAAATGCAATTTACCCAAATTAAGGAATCCAAATTGTGAAATATGTCATCTAATGTATCTTTTTAGACTCTTGCCATCATTAAGAAAAGAAATGATGAGGAAGTCACCTCAATTGAATTATCAAGCTATGAGATATGCCTTGTGATTGAATAATCAGGGTATATGTGCAATATTTCTTTATGTACCTTATTATTAGCTTGCTCTCCTTTACCTTCTTTTCCTAAGACCTTAAGAGAAGGTTTGTCCTTAGAATAAAGAGGAAGGGACGATCAAGTAAAGAAGGAGGGACCTAGTTGGAATTATGGACAACTTATGAACTAAGGTTGAAAATCCTACCCCATGTATATAAGCTCTCCTTCCCTTAGTTGCAAGGGAACTCACCCTTCGTTCCCTTACTGTTTCATTTCACCAAAGACGACCAAGGACTGCCTTGGAGCTAAGGAGGACGACCAAGGGGTGCAAGGTAGGTTTAAACCCCTCTTCTTGCCTAATTCCATGGTTAGAACTCGAATTCAAGGTCATCTTCATGGCTAACTCTTGAAACCCTACCTTTCTAGCCGTCTCTTTTCATCCTTCCTTGGAGTTTTCACCTTGTCCAACCTGTAAGAACTCAAGGACGCCATTAGATCTTGGAGCTTGAAAGCTTGGAGCTCAAGAAGCAAGCTTTAGGCGGGTTTTATAACTCTAAACCCATGCTTTACTATGTGCATCTTTATATGCGTTTTGATGATAGCTCTTAGTATTTCCCTACTTTTCCCTGCTATTTTGCAAGCAAATCCATGGGATATTCGTACTGTTCTTGAGCTAGGAGATGAAGGCGTGATTTCCAAGAAAAACCCACCGCCTTTCACTTCCTTAAACGGTCTCAAAAGTTTGCTCTCTCGGTCTCAAGACCGTGAGGTGAGCAAACGGTCTCGAGACCGCGACAGGGCAAACGGTCTCCAAGACCGTTTGTCCCCGTTGACCGGGCGTGGACCGTATAAGAAATCTGTTCCTAATTATATAGGCTAATTACCCTCAAAATTTTGGAGGCTAACTCCAAAGGAATCGGGAGATATGACCTTTTTAAGTAACAACTTTATTTGAATTTATTCCTGATTTTCAAACGGTCTGAAATTGCCTTTTTGGGCAAACGGTCTCAAGACCGTGTAAGGTCGTTGACTAAGCATTGACCGTATGCGATAACTATTCAAAATTATGTTAATTAACAACTCACCAAGTTTGATGGTCTAATTCCAAACGGGCTAAGAGTTGAAGGGTGAATACTAGGGCTAACCCTAGATAAAATCAGTACTGAAATTATGGTGACCTAATTAGGGTTTTTAGGGTTGATTGACCTAAACGGTCTCAAGACCGTTTGGGGGTCACCAAACGGTCTCAAGACCGCGAGGGCAATCAACCAAGACCGTTTGGAGGTCTGGGGTCAAGGATAGTTGACCAATTGAGGACCTAATTGCAAATAAGTTATCAATTTAATCAAAATTCTGTTTTGTGGTTCAATCATGGTTCAACCCCTATCAAACCACCTTAGACTTTGATGAAATCTTGGGAAAACGGTCTCAAGACCATGTGGGGTCCACCCACATGACCTCAATACCGTTTGGGCCAAGTTTGGGCCCAATTGGAGCTCAATTGAAGGGTTCAACCTTGTGTTGATGCACATTGTTGAGTGTTGATGGGTGAACATTGATAGATCCTAATTGAATCGATTTCAATCATAATTGGTCAACAATTGAGGGTCAATTGAATGACCAATTGGTTAAGCCTAACCTTAATTAACCCAATCCATAGGTGGTCAACATAGATGGGACCTTTTGAAGGCTTCAACCTCGATTGACATTATCGGTTGCATCTTTGAGTCTTGATTGAAGGACCAAGCGGCTGAGACCATGAGAGCCTCGCGGTCTCAAGACCGTGAGAGGGCTCGCGGTCTCAAGACCGTGAGAGGGCTCGCGGTCTCAAGACCGTGAGGGGGCTCACGGTATCAAGACCGAGAGGGGGCTCGTGGTCTCAAGACCGTGAAGGGCCTCGCGGTCCTGAGGTCAAACTAGCTAAACGGTCTTCATGACCCTCGCGGTCTTAACCTTAATTGGAGTCTTCGCGGTCTTGGATGCATGATGGCTCGCGGTCTTGAACCAATGATAGGGCTTCACGGTCTTGAAGCCTAAGGGGGCTCGCGGTCTTGGAGTTAGAAAGAGCCTCGCGGTCTTGGAAAGTCAAAGTGGGCAAACGGTCAACACTTTCAACCGATTTCAACTCAATTGATGATTAATGATTGAAATCAATTAATGTGATTCCAAGTTGACTTCTCTCTATCAATTCATGATATAAATGGTCCAATGTTGCCCAAATCAAACCCTAATGATAATCTAGTATAGTAAGGGGTTAATTAACTAAGGTTTTGACCATAATGATGATCAATGGGGGGAATTACCAAAATACCCCTGAAGGGTCAATTGAGTTATACCTTGCTCAATTCAAACTCTAATTACATGAGAATGATGTTTTTAGTCATAATGACTCTATCCAACTTGATCTAGTCTAATGTTATCATCCACCATTATTATGATGAAAGAGAGAGTACTTCTAGAGAGAGAAAGTACCCTAGAGAGAGAAAGTAACTCTAAATCACATAATGGTGATGTTTTTGCCTATGTTAGCCTATGATGACTTAATCCGATCTGATCTAGGGTGATGTTGACATCACCTAACCTTATGATGAGAGAGAAAGTACTTCTAGAGAGAGAAAGTACTTCTAGAGAGAGAAAGTACCCTTTTTAAGTGGGAACTCAATTGAAGCATCCTCAATACACAGAAATGAGCATAATTAGGGTATGATCCACCTGTGTGAGATCATAGAAACCCTAATTATGATAAATGATGAACTTTTAACTAATCTAAGATCATCAATGAAGATGTTACTCATACATGATGATGTTATGAGTCCAATTCACCTTAATGTGAATAGTAAACCCTAATTCAAGGGTGATGACATGTAATGTGAATAGTAAACCCTAATTCAAGGGTGATGACATGTAACGTGAAGAGTAAACCCTAATTCAAGGGTAATGGCATGCTTTTGAATATTAAACTCTATTTGATTTGAATTACAGATTTGACTCTTGACAAGAGTAGGAAGTGCATTCCTTATTGTTGTATTACCTTTATCAGATGTATTAACCATGCAGGTTCTGATATGAAGGTAATCATATCCAGGTATGGATGTTGATGTTATATTCATTAAAGGCATGCTGTTAGCCTTATGAATAAGTAAAGTAATCTGATGCCTTGCCAGTGGCATCCTATGCTGATAATGGGCTATGAGAGCCATGAATACCATCAAGGTCATGCCTTAGAGATGACTTGTGATGAGGATAATGAGAAATGATGATTGATATGAGTTAGGCCTGTTACATTTAGTATTCTTCTTTTATAGCTGCTATGCTATTGTTATTGTTTGCAGAACAATGTATGCTGTTAAAGAATACTGAATGTACCTAACTAATCAAGTATAATGTAGAGCCCTGATCATAGATCCATCATTGTCAGAAATTAAGTGATGGTGAAACAGGTTTTCCTCAAGGAACTCCTGGAGCACATACTTTTGAGTATGTGGGGTACATGGATGTGTAGAACCTTACATCCTAGTGTAGGAAAGTGATGTAGATGTGTAATCCATCCATCCTTCATTATAGTTTCATACCGTATCAGTGGTAGGTAAACATGAAACCTCCTGATGACGAAGAAAGCACAGATATCCGTATCAGTGGTAGGTAAATATGAAACCTCCTGATGACGAAGAGAGTACAGAACACCACTGTGACTCTAGAATAGCGAAGGACCAGTTTACCTTGGTGAGCTATAGTAGTAGAGACACGAGATGTCCTACAAGTGATCCTCTTACTGACAGAGGAAGGTGAAGGTCATGAGAATCTGACTCTCTTAATGACCTATGTATGATACTGATGTGACTTCTCAGCGATCAGTTGGAGTATGAGTGGTAAGCCTCATCTCCACAGGGCATAATGTTGTTTGTAAAACATAATCAACCATGTAGTATAACTTGTTAGAGATGACTCCAAGTTAGTTGATTGATGTTACATTGCAATAGTGCTTATATTCTTCATATCTCCTAATTGTAGAGATCTGGTTATACCTGTAACTGTTATAGAATACTATGAAGGTCTTACTGTTTAAGATATTCTTTGATGATATAATAAAGCTTCTGGCGAAGAGTTATAACTCTCGCTGGGACAATTATGTATAATTATCTCACCCCGTAGGCTTCAACTTTTTAGGTGGACGTCGGAGACGAAGGAACCAGCCTACATGTGATCAGTCTCAGCAGCAGAATCAGGGGCAACAGTAATCTCAGGTGGAGATTGTCCTGCCATATGGTGTAGTTAGAGTCAGTCCTATGTGCCCTTTGTACTCTCAGGTCTTGGAGTCTTTTGTATAGTGATCTTGAGATTTTGTATCTTGATGTATATAATTACTCGAGAAGTAATTATCCTGAGATGTAAACAATTTATCTCTCTTTATGAAAGAAGCTTTTATGGATTCAAGCTCTTGTCACAAAAAGTTTTAATTTCCCGTGATTTTTGTCTTCCGCTGATTACCGATTCGCTTCCGCTAAGTTTTAATCGTGTTTATGTCATTGTTTGGAGATCAGAGCCCACAACCTTGATTTTTCCGACGGTGGCAGAGGTGCAGCACCGCCGTCATTGCTGTGTCAGGCAGCGGCAGCGAATTCTGATTTTACTGCCAATGGTGTACCTGTAGTGCCCTGGTTCGGTCCAGAATGTGGTTAGTGCAGTATTCCGGTTCAATAACCCAGGTGACATCGGCTCAGGCAGAAAAACACGGAGCATCGGACTTCTCCTACAAAAGCTAGTGTCATGTCACTATTCGCTGGAACAACTTCCGAAACAGGGTCTCGTCACAGCAAAATTGGACCCGGGTTTGCTGAGCAATGAGGAAAGGAAGAGAAGAAGAGGAAAGACACAGCGCCATTCACAATGAGAACGGGTCTGTTTCTGAGTGGAAAGCGCCAGATGCATGATGTAAATAGGAATAAGTGGGCGCACTTGAGACAGGGTCAAAAACGGGTTAAGTGTGACATTAAGGCTTGACCAAGCATTAAATTGATTTAATCATGTCACACTATATTGTTCACCTTCTTAATCACTTTGAGGGGTGTATTTACTATTCATTTAGTATAAAATTTGCTATATTAGCTAATGATAACATGACAATCTGATTTTCACCTTAACATTACCATTTGACATCGATGGGTGTATCATTATATTACTTATATTCTATTTACTCAGTTAATGTATCTTTTACTTTTCTCATTCGACTATTAAATACTATGTCATATTTTCTTCATTTTTGTCCATTCACTACCGTTGACAGGATACTAGAGTAACAAGTCATATCCAAAACTTAGTAAATGCTGAATTTGTATATCTAATCCCCAATTAATGATGTAAACTCTTAGTCGATCCTAAAACCTTATGAAAATGGATATTTATCATTTTATCATGAACTATGACTCCAAAAGGACTAATTCCTCTAGATCAGGGAAAGGACCCTAATACTAATTATAATTGGAAGGGGTCTAGAGAAAGGGATCTTTAATCTGTGACCCTAAATTTGGGTATGTTACACAACTCCACCAACAAATCCCAAAAAATTCACACCGTCCTAGGAAAGCACACCCAAAATGCTAATGTATAATGTAGGCCCCATTAGAGGCATTCCCATATTCCAAGTGTCTTGAAGTATCCAACAAATTATCCTCGTCAACACTATCTTATAATTGTAAAGTGATATGAAGAGGTGTGCACCTCTTTGACATACCCAATTTTGAGTATGTAATATATATCCCAAAACACTTACTTTAAATAATATTCATCATGAAGTTATCTGAAGAAGGTCACATGGGTTCCTAACATGCACATGATCGATCATAGAGTGTTGTATTAATTCCTCATAATACCTCTCTTGATCGAGTGTCCCAACTGGTTCTTGAATCCCAATATACACAAGGGCTCCCAAAAGATGAGCAACCTTTTATTTTCTGGATTGATTTGAAAATTTCAAATGAGATGAGGCCAAATCTATCCAAACCATAACCAATCATCACATGTCTATAAAAACAACCTACCATTTCTCTTTAACAAATGTTTGCAACCTTGTATCCTCTATACTCAAAATCACCACCCCCAATTTTTTTGAGTTTAGAAACCCTAATCCAAACTTAAGGTTAGGGACCCAAATTACTTGAAAGTGTTAAGTAGTTTTCTCAAATATATTCCTCCATATTTCTTTGTAGAAAGCAACGAATGTTGACCTCCTTCATCTTCCTTGAAGCTCAATCAAGTTAAGGGACTTCACTGAGATGCATATATCACCTCCATCCTAACACTTTTTGATATCAACTGGAGAGATGATAGGAGCACTAGAATTCAATGATTCTGCTTATTTTTAGTTTCATATATCACCCATATCATGTGTATTATGCTCAAGTATGAGATTCATACCCGCTTGCCACATATTTATGCTTTGTAGTTGATGTTCGCTTTTCCACCTAGTAAAAGAAAATAAATGTAGGGGTCATATGTTCCTAACACATTCCATACATGTTCTTTGGTTCCTTATCCACATATTGGGTCACATACCATTCTTATCTCAATGGTTTTTGGATTCTTCAAAAAAACCATGTACTCCCACATGATATAGTGGCTAATACATCTTTCATGGTTCCATTATCTACTTTGCATATATCCATGAGAAGATCAGTCCATAATTCATGTGGAAGAATAGAGTGATGACTTCAATGGGGACTATAATAAAGTTGATAATCACCCCAAGAAGGCCAATGATTTGAAATCTTATGATCATGGTAAAAAAAATACACTTCGAAGGCATGTCTGCTTTGTTCCACACTTATTCTATACATGTCTTGCATGCATGATTTTCTTCAGTCACACAATTTACAACTGTAAAGTGGCAATAGTTTTGTTGCACAACCCTATTTTCATAGCTTCAATATTTCTTGTTCATACAAGGAGAATGAATAGATTTTAAAAGAACATTTTGATGCACACCCACTTTCATTGGACCAATTGATCTCCACAAATAATCTCCAATGCGTATTATGAAGAGAAATTCTTATTATTTTTCTGAGATAAGAACATAAAGTGATGTATATAGGCTTGTCTCAAGGTACACTATATCGAAGACACAACATTACAAGAACTAAAGCAATGCTAGTGTGCTTAAGTAGAGTCAATTCATGTAATTATTACATAGATAATACCTAACATAAAATACCACCAACACTCTCCCTCCAAATGGAGAGTACACATGGTGTATTACCATCCTGCCACACATATAGGAGAAGGATGAAGGTGGAAGTGGCTTGGTGAAGATATCAACAATTTGTTCTCTAATATTCTCATATGGTGTAGTGATCATTTTGGCATGAATTTGATATCTCACAAAGTGGCAATCAACCTCAATATTCTTGGTACATTCAGGAAATACTAGATTATTAGGTATATGAATAGGTGCGTGATTGTCACATTTGAGAGTTACTGGGGATAAAAGTGCGAGACCTAGTTCTTGAAGAATGGATGTCATTTTCTAAATTTCACAGTAAGCATGTGCCACGACATGCCATTTTGCCTCTGTGCTAGAATGGGCCACGACATATTGCTTCTTACTCCCCCAAATGATGGGTTGGACCCCAAATAGAAAAAAAAGCTAGATATGGATCTCATATTGTTCACATCCACGAGGACAATCTACATTATCATAACAAGTCAAAGAGAAATCTGGAGAAGGTGGCTTCTTGTACATAACACCCTGGGCAGGTGCACTTTCTAGATTTTGTAGAATGCATTCTAATTGACTATAGTGGCATTCTATAGGTTTGTCCATGTGATGACTAACAACACTAACAACAAAATCTATGTCTGGTTTGGTAATTGTAAGATAAACGAGTTTCCAATCACACATTTATATTGCTAAGGATCGAGAAAGGACTCCATCTTAGAGAAAACTTTGGTGTGATAGTTCATAGGAGAACAAAAAGGCTTAGAATTACGTGTACTAAAATCTCTAAGAAGGTCTAGGACATACTTTCCTTGAGATAAAAAAGTTCCATGATGAGAGCATAGCACTTAAATTACTAAGTAGTGAAGTTGTCCCAGATCCTTGGTATGAATGTGTAGGTTGAGTGCCTGCTTCAATGATGAAATACTAGGAGTATCACTACTAGTAATGTGATATCATCAAAATGGACGGTAAGCAAAATGGTTCCATCATGTGATGTAGAAAAAAGAGTATGTGTTCACTAGAATATTTGTAAAACCCATGCTATCAAGAACTCCACTAAGTTTTATAAGCTATGTCCTCTATAACGACCCCTCCCCATGTTATCCCCTATTCAGGCGGACCGAGTGGGCAAGGGCCATTACCATAATCACATGATCGAGGTTTAGAAATTAACCCATAATAATTATAAATTTCATTAAATAGAAAGGAGTTTGGTACAATATAAAAAGGTAAAATTCTACTAAGGAGTTACATGATATGGAAATCTACTAGTTACAACTTAGAATAAAATCTATCTATCTAAATCCTCCTGAGTTGCTTAAGTCTTTTCTTTTGTTGCCTTCTTCTCTGAATGTCTATCTTTCATCATTAATTAGAGGAATTCTACCATTTAACTTAAAAAATAGTGAAAAAAAAACATGGTTAGTATAACAGGTTATACTGGTATGTGGGGGAAACTAAATAAATGCATGTAGGTGTAATAATATAGTCAGCCATCACAACAAATATGATTACAAAATTGAACATGCATGTTCTTTCTAACTTTTCAACTTAATATCTACGAGACACTCCTTCTCTGGAGTATTCATGTAGGGAATCCTCTCTCTAGGGTTTCGTCCCTATATGGGACACATCTTTCATAGGCCTTGGCCCAATCATCGATCACCATAGTGACATTTCATACACGGGCCTTTGCCCGAGGTGATCTTCTTTTTGGGGCCAGATCACATGTCACAATAGTGGCATTTGTTAAATAGGCCTTTTTCAAGGTGATCATCCTATCCCAACCTGATCATTCATCACCATAGTGACATTTCTTACATCCCACATGTATCACTAACATCCACAAGATATATTTGAGCAAGTTATACTTATATAATGTGATATCCATAGTTACTTTATAGATTGCAGGAGTTAAATAAACAACCAACAATTATCTGCAATCAATATGGAAAACCTCAGATATTGGTTAAGGAGAGTAGTCATAGGTGTAACCACATACATTTTCTTAGAAGTAACTTGTTGCCCAAACAAAAGGTAACAAGAGCAACCAATCAAGCAACTACCCTAAAATCAAAGCATAATATCCATGTATTATTATTTTATCCAAAATCTACCATTACAAATGAGTTGAGGTCCAAGTTAGGGTTCTGGGGTGAATTTTGGTTTCATTACGGTTTTAGCTTCCTAATTATCACTTTTCATGCCTTTTTGGTTTACAAACCCTAATTTTATCATCATATGAATTTTTAACCCTAGTGGAGAGTTTATCTTTCATCTTGTAACCAAACTCTTTCATTAGTGAAATTTATTAATTATTTTTGGGTATTTGATAAACCTCAATTCTTTAAACATGATAATGGCCCTTTCCCTCTCAGTCTACCTTAATTGGGGATTACAGGGGAAAGGGGTTGTTACATCCTTTATGATTTCTTGAGGCCATACAAAGAGTGTTTGAGATGGAAAACTCTTTGTGAAGACCCCTTCCTGAGCACAAATCTTAGGGACTACTTTTTCCTCATAAAAATCTCCATAGAGGAAGGCATTTTTGATATCAAGTTGGAATAGAGGCTAATCCATATAAGTGGAAAGAGAGATAACGATCCTGACAGAAGCAATGCGAGTGAATTGCGAGAAGGTTTTAAAGAAATCCACACCATATGTTTGAGTGAATGCTTTGGCAAAAAGACATGTTTTGAGCTGTTCCATCGATCCTATTTCACAATCATAATATATTTATACACCAAAAGTGTTGACATATTCATGTCTTCTGCATATCTAATTCACATGCTCAAGATCAATCAATAAATGACACAAGGCATTCTTACATTCCTAGAATGCTAAGAAGGGAAGGGTAACAATAACATGACTCCTACAAAGTGCATGACTCATCGTTAGTGGAGTGGAACCTGTGCAAGTGGGAAATCCTTAGCCTCAAAAGTGTCAACTATCTCATACTTGATATCTATCACAACCATTGTGATCATGAGGTATACTGGGATAGTACCCAAATCATGGTGAATCTAGAAACTATGTAGGTAGAATATAATTGCATATCTCAATAAATTAAGGATATACATCTTTTTGGTATGTATGTTTAATAAAGAAAGAGATTCCAAAATTTCATTTATCACATGTGCTAGAGGGGATTTTTTATGTGCTACCTAAAATGTGTCCTTCACCATTATAGGTTCTAACTTCTCTCCCTAAACCTAATATACATAAAATGTAATAAATGTTTGAAATTGGTAAAATCCACTTCACTGAATCCCCAATCTCATCAAAATGCTTCATAAGCTTTAAATTTGGTAATTTTTGTTAAACAAAAAAACATAAAAAATGTTCAAATTATTGTTATTTAGTTTATTATGCATATGGGCCTAATTGTCTTGGCCCATTGGGGTTAAGCTCACTTCCATTGTACTTGCACCCTTTTATATATTTTTCAGAGGGGTGTGTCTTCCATCAACAAAAAAATTCCATTAGTCTTCCATCTTATTTTCTACATGGTATTAGAGCGGTCCCAACGAGACAAGTGTGAGGACCAAATCCTACCTAAAAGAACAAATGCATGCACACAAAAGTCACTGCATTTGAGGGGATATGTTAGCTTTGAGGTGGTCTTGTGGCTTATAAGGTGTGTGATCCCTTCACTCATTGCCGACTTGTTTTGTGTTGAATACCACACATTCTAATATGGTACCAAAGCATCAATTCTGACCTAGGGAGGAAAAGAGAGAGCCTCCACTTGAAGGAGACCACCATTACTTCTTGGATTGGACCAACAATCATCTTGACCTCCATGGTGATTTCCTATCTGTTGTTCTTTCACAAAAATCCAATCTTTATATCGACACTCTCTATCCTAGCCATCACCAATGTCTATTGGCCTCCCCTAAGTATTTATTTATCTAGTCATCACTTCCTGACATACTCCTTGCCTTGATGTGCATGAAACTCATCTCACAAAACCCACAACACCAAGGTAATATTCCTTATGGTTCAAGCTATCATTTTCTCATTTCATTCTCCAATAGAAATGCCAGTCAATTTTTCTTTTTTGGTCCAATTTGCTTCGTGTCATCATTATTTGTAGTCAAGTCACTTTTTTAACTTTTCTCATGTCATCATTACCATACATAAATCCCTCCTTATTTCCTATTTCAATCATCATCCATTATTTTTTTTGATCATTAAGCGTGCTTCCTGCCTTTACTATTCAAAATCAAGTGGGTAACTATACAAGTGTGGCGTTACAATCAAATGAGCCTATCTATACATATAAACTATGATAATACTGTGATATGAGGTGCCACACCTCATGAACACTAGGCTTAATTTCATCAAAGATAACTTTATTTCATCAAAGAACACTAGGTTTTCTTTTTTTAAGACTCCTACCAACCACATTTCCTTTTTATTTTATACAATCAAAGTTGACCAAGATCCTTTCTAATAATCTTTCTTTATTACACTCCACCTTTTCAATTGATGACAACTTTGCTTCTTGAAGACAACTTTCTTTTTATTTATTTATTTCTATGACTGTAGGAAACCATGGGAGTTTTATATGTGTATTTTTATTCTTATTTTTCTTTAATTATATAGTACTCTGTTGGTTGCCGTTGGTTGTAAAAAGCCATGCATTTAATTTCCGTCTGTGACTAAACAGAGAAAAGAAATGGAGGGGATCTTTGTTTTACATAAAAGAAAAAGAAATGAAAGAGAATATAATGGATGATAAATTGGAAACATTACATAATTGAAGGGGTAAGGAAACAATGATGGAATACAAAAGAGAATATTATATTAAAATAAAATGGAACTCTAACTCCTCATCAAACAAAAGACCCCGTGCTAAGTTTATATAAAATAAAAAGGGACACAACAATTTTTTCCTCTCTTTGACATTTTTACCCCCCTACCATCCCTCATGTGTGCATCAATTTCCATATGTGGGGGTATTATTTCTTTTCCACATCCACTACTCAATCATTTCATAATTGGTGTGCGTGGGGGGGGGGACTAGGAGAAGGAGAATATGGGAAGAAAGAGCATGAGAGTGACTATATGTACATTTCCAAGCTATCTAGATCTCCATGGAGATTCTTGTTATTCAACACATCCATATTCTAATATCTTTGTGGTGCTTCATTCCCACTAAACATCATGTTTCTAGTGCATCATTGGCACTTCATTTCCAATGACACTATGCTTCTTTGTGTTCATGCCACAATATACACGTAGGGTAGCTATCTGTGCTTCATTCTAGTTGACTATCATGCATTAAAGGATCATAATTGCAGCATTAACATCAAACGTTTTGCATTCTTATCATGTTATGTAAGTCAGGATAGAGGTTGCTGCACATATTCCAACCTCCTTTCCCTCTAGTGTTAATAATGTTTTTGTTGAATTCTTGCTACATTCTCATGATATAGATGGTTATTTCTTCACATCAGACTTCTCAGAATCTCATCATTTTCTACCCTACAAAATTTGTATATGCAAGGTTGATGCTTCATCTAAATTCTATCTTCACTGAACTATTTCATTCATGTCTTCTCAAGCTTGGTCTACCAAGATGGTTCTTGTAGTGATATACTTGGGATTTCTTTGATGATGCCTTTCCTTCCCATCAAGCCCTCGTGAGTCACACTATAGATGGATCCATTTTTTTCATCAACAGTACCTAGTTTGTGTTCGTGCCACATTATGCACGTCTATGGTCTTCTTTTCTGATTCAAATTGAATACACTTCTTATATAATTTGAAGATACCTCTATTGATACATCGACATTGTGCCTCTACATTCATACTGTATTATGTACGTTGGATGTGTTGACTATGCTTTTACCACTCACATATTTCTCTCCAGTGAAGATGTCCAGTCATGTTGTTTTGGACCGTTTACCCCATATTAATTGTGGTAACTTTTTATCACCTTTCGATTCCATTTATCAGATGTTCGTAATTCCAGATGCACTTCAAAAGACCTTCTTCATATCTTCAATAGTTCCATCCTGCAAGACATAACTCAGAAAATGACATCATCAAATATTTTATTTGTTGGAGAGTCATGTTTAAGGGGGAGTGAACATCTTGTATCAGGAGTGACATTTTTCATTTTGTCATATTGTCTCATTGAGTCTTATTAGTCCAAGCAGGATATGTGTTTCACCCATACTCCAACTTCAGGGGGAGTGTAGAATTATTGTTATTTAGTGTATTATGTCATACGAGCCTAATTTTCTTGTTCGGTTAGGGCTAAGTTTGCTTCCCTTGTACATGCCTCATTTCCTATATATAGGATAATAGTGTGTATTCCACCAATAAGTAAATATACTATTAGTCTCTGATCTTATTTTCCGCAAAAAATTATGCCAAAATTTAAATATTGTACATCCACTTAACTAAGGCATGATACACATAATCAAAATTTTGAAATAAATATAATCTTCTTTATCAAAACATAAATCAAACCAAAATGTTATATATATATATATTTTGTCTTTGATAATTCTAATTTATCAAAAGTGTAATCTCTATAAATTCTATGGACATATTGACTTCAGTAGAGAAACTATTTTAAAACCTACAACACATTAAAATATTGAAAAAAAACCAATTTAAGCATGCATTATTCAACATCCAAATCAAGTTAGATATTTGGACTTAAAACATACAATATATAAAAACCAAATTACATCAAAATTCTTCAAACATTTACAACATATGTACAAACCATTTTATTAAAGTCTAATTTTCATAAAAGAGTTTCCAACATTTTGACATGAATAACAACCACTTTTTTAAGAACCAAATCATATTGGAATGGTGATTGTATTTAGATTTAGTATCTTGTTATCCAAAACTCAATTCAGGCTAGAGGTTAAAAACATGTTAAGTAGATAAACACCAAGAACATGTCAATGATCTTAGTGCACACAACTCAAGTAAAACATTTCCACACCTCATATCATATTTGAGTGCTTTCTATGCAAGAAAATTCCTTGATTGTTCCTACATCAAGGGAAGGATTCCTCAACTTGTCCCCACAACACAATGAATCATATTCTTAAGTAAATTTTCTCATAACATGGTTTAAAATTCACTACATATTAATTTCAATCAAAATTGGTTAGAGGACCCTGCATGGAAGGATTGTGATTTTCCCTTTGGACTTAGAAAATAACCACATCTTAGACCCAAATGTTAAAAAGGGAAACTATAACCTCATCAAAACATTTTCATGTATTAGGTATCCTTTAACCTCACCAAATCTTTGACTAGAAAAGAGTTGTTGCATCTTGCTAGATCTAGATCAGGCCAGTTTTCTAGCAACCACTTTCATGTCTAAAAAAATCTATGATGATATATTAGAAACCTTACCATGATAATCAACTTATGCTTAACTGATAAGATTAGGATCAAGTAATAAAATCATACTCAAACTCAATTTCACTCCCAATTTACAAGGGGAAGTTTTTTTTTCATTCCATTATAGCTTACCATCTAGGAACATCTTGACAATAATCATCCAAACCACCCTGCCATGCAAGGGGAAAAATTTCTTCTAAGAATTGGGAACACACACCCTATCATCCCTCTTATTTTATAATCAAGGACTTTCACCCTTTAACACCAAACCTTCTAGAAACGATCCACACTAGTATCCCAATATCCCACATCTTAAATGAAATTTTCATCCAACATAAGTAGGCTATTACTCAACATAAGGAGAACACAAAATTCATGTCAAACATGGATCACGTTTCTTATAACAATTTCTTCAACATCAAGCATCAAATTCCAACACCAACCAAGGCCTAGTTCTCCAAAAGATTATACCACTCATAAATTGAAGGAACCGTTCTAGTTTACAAAAGTAGATTAAAAAAATCTCTAGTATTTAGAAACAAACACATAAATATCAAATTTTTGATATCTAAATACTCGAAAAATAAATGGAATAGGAAAGTACAAGCAAGATTATTTTGTCGACTGATTACCGTAAGGTAGGCACTTGTGTCCAACAACACAAACACAATTTTTGAATATTGGTTGGACATTATTGTAAGACCCCTGACCTAGTTTTATGCTTGGACATTCTTGACTAATTTAATTGGGTGCTTACTTTATTAATTAAACATTAATTTATGGTTTTATATAAATTTACAAAATTATGTTTCAAATTTGGTCCAAATCGGACTTCGTTTACTCAAATTTTGTAAATTTATGTTCCTTTGAACCTTTATGCAATTTCCTTTGTTAGGGATCTATCTGTAATTTTAACACATGTATTTTGTGATTTATAAGTAATCTTCTTAATTTGTTTGATGTGGTTTCACCTTTTGATGCTTGGGTGCACCGTCATATGCTTGTTTCTTTTTCTTTTCCTTCAAGGTTGGAAACCAATGGTTTCTCACTTGAGGGCATGGGAATTGATGGTTCTCCTTGTAGCCTAAAGAGTTGATGGTTTTCCCTTGTTGCTTGAAAACCAATGGTCCTACTTGTTGGTTTGAGAACTAATGGTTCTCTTGGATGGCATGAGAATCGATGGTTCTCCTTGCAGTGGTTCTGAGTTTGTAAACCGATGGAGAGACTGGCTTGCAAACCAATGGTCTTCCTAGAGATGCAACTTGATGGTTCCACAAGTGCATAAACTGATGGTTCTCTTGGGAGACAAATTGATGGATATTCTATTAGCGCATGGAAAAGGAGATCTCAACTGTTGACATATGGCAATGAAATTGTCTACCTTTGACCACATTTCTCTCTCATCCTAGCTATATATACCCCTCCCCTCTTTCCTCAAATGAACTTTTCCACTCCAAAAACTTTCTTGCTGTAGGAGCTCATCCAAAACCATCGACTTCTAAATTAGAATCTTCTTGAGGATGAAGCCTTGCTAGATCATGGTTGCATGCTAGGGTAGGACTTGGATCTATATCTTCTAGGAAGGATCAAAACTTTCTTACCTAGTTCCTTGCTTTATATATGTAAGATCTTCTTCCCTAACCTCGACTTCTTACTATTTTCCTTCTTATTCCCTTCACCATGGTCGATATCCATTGTAATCTTTGCTGAAAACTCATGCACATGGATGAAGAACCCTCTTTGTTCTTTCTTTTTTCCTAGATCTACCCAGTTCTTGAAGATAGAGATATCTTGGAGCTTTTGGAGAGAAAAGCTCGTGTCTTTCCTTCCTTTCTCGAGTTTTCTTGCTGTTGGGATGTTCATCTTCTCCTTGAGGTGTAACTCATTTCTTGTTTACTATTAACTTGTTGTATGTAGATCTTGCTCTAGAAACTTGGTAATATGAAGAAACATGGTCTTTTGTGTACTGTTTGAACATATGTGTGGTAATTATATGTATTGTTAAACTACCTTCAAATCTTATGAACATTCCTTCCTTTTTAACGAGAATCATGGTCTTAGTGTAAGAACCAATGGTATTAATTAGTGTATGAACCGATGGTCTTACTTAGTGTAAGAACCGATGGTCTTACTTATCATGTGAACCATCTAGTATATGAACCGATGGTCTTACTTAGTCTAAGAACCGATGATCTTACTTATTCTATGAATCAATGATCTTAGTGTGAACCGATGATTTTTCTTAGTGTAAGAACTGATGGTTTTGCTAATGTGTACTATTTTGATAAAAGTCAATCCACACTTTTAAACCTTTCCTTATAATGGTTAATTGAGGATGGTTTTAGTGCTTCTATGTGATATTGATTCTAAAGTAACAATTGGACAAATTCATAATGCTTAAAGTAACTCTTTTATGATACTATTGGAAATGTCATAATTCTTATGAATGAAGCACACTTATACTAAACATTGAAGTAGTAAGTTCTTTTATGATATGTTAAACCTTCTACAAAAGTTTTGGATGATAATGATGTTCTTATAGGAAGTATTACTGTATTGGTCTAAATGGCTTTTTGAGGTTTAGTCCTCTAACATTAGACAAGTATATCATGATGAAGTATTAAGGAATATGTCTCAAACATTTTATATCTTCTGAAGTCATCATGTATCACTAATCCATAAGAACAACTTAGTAGTCTGTACATAATTTTGTTGATGCAGTCTGAAAACACTTAACTGAGTTAATTAATCAAGTGAAACCCTAATCATGTAGTCCCTGTGACTGTAGAATTATTCCAGTGTCAGAACTTGCTCGATAGTGAAATGAGTAAAACCCAAGAGGATCTCATATTCATATACTATTGAGTATATGCGTGTGTAGGGAGGATATATCTCTGCCATTCAGATCTTGAAGGTTTAGAGAGAGGTTTAGGCCATGTCTTGGAGTTTATATGTATTGAGAGCGACTGTAGTCATAACTCAGATTTGTGGGTTATATACCCTAGTTTCTAAGTGATGTGTCCTATGTACCCATGGAGGACTAGGCTATTTTGTAGTAGGGCTATTATGCCACTACGGTTGACTTGTACTGACTAAGGGGAAGATATCTTAGGATTCTGATCATCCTAGATCTTGTATGGAGCTGATTTTTACTTCACAATGGTCACTTAGTAGTTTGAGTGGTGTGCTTCAAAATAGTCAGGGCTTAATAAAATATGTTAACCAACCATGTAGCATACCTGTTGGGTTCAATGGAGGACTCACATTGGATGATTATCCTTGCTTTGTCTCTTTTGATTTATAGATGGTTTATAATGTAGCAAGATAAGTCAACTATATTATGACTTTAGCTTTGCATGATCTTTTGTGTAAGTTATATAGTCTTTCAACTCTATAATATTATATGCTTTAATGGTTAAAGTACATAATCCTTTTATAAGCAACAAACATTTTTGAGAGTTATATCTCTCCCTGGGAGTCTCACCTCATGGGCCACCGCACCTTTTTAGGTGATTGTCAATAGCACTGTCAGATCCATGGTACTGAGGAGGAGCACTTTGGAGATCCATAGAGGAATAAGGTTGGTGGGTTGTTTAGTGAATCCTAAACTCGTCCCTATACTCTTAGGTATGTGAAGGGAAGTTTTATAGATGATGTACATTGAATCGAGATTTTGGTAGTGTACTTGTGTTGGTACATGTTGTTAAATGTGGACAATGTAATTTTGTATACAAGTTGTGGCTGAGACCATGTAACAGTTGTAAGATACCTAGAATGGTTGTATATGTATGTAAGATGTTGGACCTTTGTGTAAATGTTCCATGGCATATTTAAAATGTATTATTTCGGTTTTAATTCTGTACCATTATGGTGATAGGATTGGTTAGTATTTAATCGATATTTTGGTTTTGAGTAATCTCATTTGGCATGGCAGATTGCCACATTTAGTGGTATCAAAGTGGGATTGTTCACTGAGTCTATAGGGACATAGGACTTAGGTTGTTGTGTATGTTCTTATGTAATCCATCATATCTGATGATAGTTCATGGCTATGCAGATATGTTTGGAGAAGGTGAAGAGCATGTAGAGAGTAGCTTTGTGGCACTAGGAGGTGACAGTAGCTACCTTGTAGTAGAAGGAAGAGTACTTAATATGGAAGAATAATAGCCCATCCCGCGTCTGTTTGACCCTTCAGCCATAGATGATCCAATTTTTTCAGTCTATGTTGGATAGCTTATGGTGACAATTGACATTTGGCACACATGGCACATGCACCTCAACCAAGGGCACCTGTTTACAATGCAGAATCTTAGGGTTCAAGGAAGACCTTTATGAGGATGAAGCGAATAGGAGCCACTGAGTATGCGGGGACAACTGACCCGATCGATGTAGATATGTTGTTGATATATCTAGAAAAGGTGTTCATGATTCTAAAAATCTCCGAGGAATATAAGGTGAAGCATATGATCTACCTTCTAAAGAGGTAGTGCTTTCCATTGGTGGGCCATAGAGGAGGAGAAGAGACTAGGCGAAGAAGTTGGTTGGGAAGAGTTTTGGTGAGAGTTTGTCATCCATTACTTCCCAAATATGTATCTAGAGGAGAAGATGGCTCAGTTTGAATGGTTGCACCAAGGATCATGGTCTATCAATGACTATTAGGCGAAGCCTATCAAATTGTTGAGGTTTTGTCCTCACATGGAAACTATCGAGAATGAGAGGACCAGAAGGTTTGAGAAGGGTTTGAAATTAGAGTTGGCAATGACAACATCTGCTTTGGAGAATTGAGAGAAATTTTCCACCTTTATGGAGTTCATAAGGAGGATAGAGAGGACAACTATGTAGAAGCGAGAAGCTAATGCAAGGAAGAGGCCAACCTAATTCTAGGGACAATTGTCTGGCAGCTTTAAGAAGCCAATGTTCTCTTCACCTCAACACCAGCTGAGGTTGACTTTTTTTGAACCAAGGCCACAAATGCAGTTGCAGTGGTCCCCTAGTAAATGGATAGGTCACAATTTTCCGCCAGTAGGGGCAAACAATTTAGGTTCAATGTCTATGACAAGGCCATCTAGGCCATAGTATGATACAAGGATGTGCTTCAAATGCGGTCAGGTTGTGCATGAGATATGATCTTTCCCCATGAAGAATGAGGAGGTGAAACAACAATCTAGGTACAACCAAAAGGGCTCACATCAACATCATTTTAGTAGTGGCAGTGGCAGAGGTCATGGGCAGACGTTGCAAGAAGGGTCTTTAGGACCAACTAGTAGAGGTCAAGGATGACAACATGCAACCTCTAGATTCTCTCTATGAATCAACTGGAAGGAGTGGTCAACCCGTGGGTCGTGACAGGTCAGATAGAACTTTTTCATTCTAACTTATCTTCTTCTACTTTTGTATCTATTTTGGTTGACCCAGGTGCAACACACTCATTTATCACCCAAGAGGTGATAGCTAGTTGTAACTTGCATGTTTATAGTAGAGATGATAATCTTTTGTTAGAAACCCCTTTGGTTGGTTTTTCCGTGTTGCGAGAGGTGTGTCCATCTTACATTCTTTATTTCTCAGGATGCAACATCCAAGTGAATATTATGCCACTTGATATGCATGGATTCTATGTGATCCTAGGGATGGATACCTTGGAGAAATATAAGGTTTTTTTGGAGTGTAGTTCCAAAGTTGCACCGTCTTGTGATGGGGATGTCTATTGGACTTTCTAAGGAGATAGAAATATTATTCCTACCTATCTGGTGTCAGCTGTGAAAACAAAGAAGTTGATGAGACAAGGGTGTGAAGCTTTATTAGCTCATGTAGTGGATACCAAGGTGATGATTCCTAGTATCTAGGATGTACGTATGGTATGTGAGTTTGGGGATGTTTTTCTAGATGAGTTTATGGGTGTTCCACCCACTAGAGAGATTGATTTTGAGATGATCTAGTTCCTATAATGCAACCCATAGCTCAGACAACCTATAGGATGGCACCAACTGAGATGAAGGATTTGAAGAAGCAGTTGCAAGAGTTTCTAGAGAAGGGTTTCATACGACTAAGCACTTCCTCTTGGGGTGCTCCAGTATTGTTCATGAAGAAGATGGATGACTCTACGAGGCTTTGCGTAGACTATTGGCATTTAAACAAGTTCACAATGAAGAACAATTATTCATTGCCGAGGATAGATGATCTGTTTGACCAGCTGAGAGGTGCTATAGTGTTTTACAAGATAAACCTGAGGTCCGGATATCACTAATTGAGGATCAAAGAGGATGACATACCTAAGAATGAGTTTAGGACTAGGTATGGTCGCTATGAGTTTGTTGTTATGCTGTTTGGGCTAACAAATGCATCAAAAACATTTATGGACCTGATGAACCAAGTGTTTAAACTATATCTTGATTAGTTTTTGGTGGTGAGTATTGATGGCATCTTGATATAATCCAGGAACAATTGAAAACATGAGCAACATATTTGTCAAGCGTTGGAGCTATTGAGGCTACATTGATTATATGCTAAGTTAAGTAAGTGCAAGTTTTGGTTGACTGATGTTTCTTTTCCTGGTCATGTCATGTCTGGAAGAGGTGTTTGTGTTGACCCTAAGAAGGTGGAGTCAGTGTAGGGGTGGGAGCAGCCCAAGACACCAACTGAGGTTTGAAGCTTCCTCGGTCTATCCAGTTACTAAAGGAGGTTCAATGAAGAACTTTAGTGCACTTAATCTACCTTTAACCAAGATGACTAGGAATGTTGTTCCTTTTGTTTGGCATGACGAATGTCACCATTCTTTCCAGTTGTTGAAGGAGAAGTTGACGAGAGCTGCAATTTTAGTGTTTCCTGAGTAAGGGAAAGGCTACATCATTTTCCATGATGCTTTAAAGAATGGTTTGGGATGTGTGATGATGTAGGATAAGAATGTGATTTATTTTTCTTCTCGACAACTTAAGACACACTAGGAGAACTATCCAACTCATGACTTGGGGCTAGCTACTATTTTTCTTGCTTTGAAGATTTTTGTACGGGGAAAGGTGTTAAATCTTCACAGATCACAAGAACCTTAAGTATATCTTCTCAAAGTAAGAGTTGAAAATGAGGCAGAGTAGATGGATGGAGTTGATCAAGGACTATGATTTTATGATAGACTATCACCCTGGAAAGGTGAATGTAGTGGCTCCGGAAGTCATCTACATCATTGTCTACATATAAAGCACAATGACACTCAATGGCATGCCACAAGCGGGATATGATAATTTCCCTTTAATAGATGAATGTACAATTAGAGGTTTTGATAACCTCCATTTTTGGGATGTTTATCTTAGTCTTTTCTCCAGTTTTCCATACTTTTTCTTAATTAAAATTAGACATAACCCCTAAATATCCCCTCTTATTGTAAATATACTATTAGACTAACTTTTCCCTTTTTACTTGCATAAAATGATACAAACAAAATCATAAAAGACTCAACCAGCCCCAAGACCGCATGGACTCACACGGTCCCAAGACTGCATGAAGCCAATCGGTCCCGAGACCGCATGGAGTCACACGGTCCCAAGACCACATGAAGCCAATCGGTCCCGAGACCGCATGGAGTCACACGGTCCCAAGACCGCATGAAGCCAATCGGTCCCGAGACCGCATGGAGTCACACGGTCCCAAGACCGCATGAAGCCAATCGGTCCCGAGACCGCATGGAGTCACACAGTCCCAAGGCCGCATAAAGCCAATCGGTCCTGAGACCGCATGGAGTCACACGGTCCCAAGACTGCATGAAGCCAATCGGTCCCGAGACCGCATAAAGTCACACGGTCCCAAGACCGCATGAAACCAATCGGTCCTGAGACCGCATGGAGTCACACGGTCCCGAGACTGCATGAAGCCAAACGGTCTTGAGATCCAAACGGTCTTGAGATCCAAACAGTCTTGAGGTCCAAACGGTCTTGAGGTCTAAACGGTCTTGAGGTCTAAACGGTCTTGAGGTCCAAACGGTCTTGAGGTCCAAACGGTCTTCAAACAGTTTGGACTTCACTTAAGGCCTATAAATAAGACCCCAAGGGTCCTCCAAAAGATATCAAGTTTCAGACGTCTAGAGGCTGCCTCTATCACTCCAGAGAAAATCCGACTTCCATCCTCCACCCAGGGGCTTCCGGTCTGAGATCCACACTCCATCTCGAAGCTGCTTTCTCTCTCTCTGCCAAAGAAGGTGGGAAGAGGGGACCTCGTCATCAAGCAACCTGTGAAGCTAGAAGATCAT
Source organism: Alisma plantago-aquatica (assembly GCA_963693085.1). Classification (NCBI taxonomy): domain Eukaryota; kingdom Viridiplantae; phylum Streptophyta; class Magnoliopsida; order Alismatales; family Alismataceae; genus Alisma; species Alisma plantago-aquatica. The sequence continues at coordinate 1,484,129,311 of OY856411.1, read as the reverse complement.
CTCTCTTTCTCCAAGGGGTTGACTTTCCTCTCTCCTTTGTGGGGATGACACACTCCCTCTCTTCTCTTCTCCTTCTTTGTCCTAGCTATGAGTGAGTAGTCTCTCTCACTGGGGTGCGGGGAGTAGCCCCGCTACCCATGTTTTCATCTCATGTAATGTAATCCATAGTTTGCAATATAGATATTATCTTTTCAGTTCAACATGAAATGTTTAATGAATGCTTGTTGCTTGATCACCAACTTGTGTTATCTTTTATCTTTTAGTATGAATTGTCTACGTTTGTACTATTAGATTCGAAACTCGTTTGTATGTTGGTTCTTGGTGCATGTATCCACCATGCATCTGTTTCGGTATCTAGGAGTGTATTTCAAGAAGTGGAGTAAACTCACTTCCATCATTGTACTTTCATACTATGAAATGGAATCAGTTGACGTATGAAAGTACAACCTTGATGAGTCGAGGAACACACTTTGCGAAGGGAATGATGCAAAGTAGTTGACCATTCGTTCAGGGATAACTAACTTTGTAACATTCCCGCACTTCTCGTAGTTAGTTCTCCTAAAGGAAAATAAGTCTACAAAGATACTAACTGACTAAACTCTTATTGCAGGTTATGTTTTATTTTGTATGTCTTGATCCATGTGTAGTGGCGGTGAAAAACCGATCACACCCTAGTGACTTTTTATCATTTTTTTACATCCTTAAATTTACTTGTTTGCTTTACTTTACATGTTCTTAGTTTAAAACAACCAAACCAAACTTTTGATCTAAGTGCCTACTATTAAGAGATTAAGTGAAGTTCTAACGTTATCCATCTTGTTGCTCACAACAAGACCGTTGTTAGTGGATTCGACCCTTAACTATACTACGATAAGACTTCCACGTATCTTAGCATACGTGGGTGGAGTTCTCAATCTAGTATAAGCAAGGCTAAACTTAAAGACTTACCATCTTTAGGATTTTTAGTGGTGCACACAATTCCACGTAAGTGGAAGCTCCATCAAAAATTGGCGCCGTTGCCGAGGATAACGAAACGTTTTAATTTCATTTAGTATCTTGCTAGTTGGTTAGGGTTTTACACTTTCTTTTAATCATTAATACATATCTTCTTGAATTCATTATATCTCTGCCATCATCTAAAAGGTGTTTTCTTTTCTCTACTCAGGTAGAAAATGTGTATGCGATCATTGTATAACCGCGGATTCTCCCCTGATCTAGAGTATGACTCTGAGGTAGAGAGAAGCTTCCATCACCGCATCAGACTGAATCGCCAAAGAGCCAGGCAAATGGCTGAAGATCAACGCCAAGCTGCACTGGTCATGGAGAGGGTCAACGCCACCATCTCCGCCCAAAGAGCACAACTTATCACTGACACCCGTGCTCAGATATAGGCAGAGATCTGGGAGGAGGAATAGGCCCGCATCCGAGCCGAAAACGAGGCAGCAAACCAAGCTGCTCAGTTGGAACTAAGGAACAAGCAGTTGAGGGATTATGCTATTCCTAAGAACTACGAAGACAACCATCCGGTTTGACCTCCGATCATCAATATACCCAACTTTGAGATCCGAACCCAATGGATTCAGATCATGCATGGCATCTCATTCTCCAGAGGTTCTGGAGATGAATGTATGGATCATCTGAAGAGGTTTAAGGCACTGTGCCAACTGGTTCCACAGGCCGGAGTTGCCTTCGATGCAATAATGTTGCATCTGTTTCACTTCACTCTATTTGGGAGAGCTCTAAGCTGGTATAACTCACTTGACATGGAACCAATAATCACCACATGGGCTCCCCTGGAAGAAAAGTTCATGGAGAAGTTCTTCCCCCCTTCACTAACTTACGAGATTAGGGGGCAAATTAATCACTTCGCCCAACTTCCCAGAGAATCCCTTACGGAAGCATGGGAAAGGTTCAAAGAGCTTCTGCGAAAGTGTCCTCATCACGACATCTCCCAAAACCAATTAATAGAAACCTTCTATCGGAGAGTGAGTGATGACATCAAGCAGTTTCTGTATTCCTCATCTAGAGGAAATTTTATGAGAAAGAATTACGTGGATGCCTGGAAAACAGTCACACTCAGAGCTGAGAATCCGTCCAACTGGGGACGATCAGCTGGAAAAGGAGTCCTCAAGGTTTATAAAGCCGAAGAATCAATGAAGATGAAGGCTATTGCTGAAGCCTTGAAGACCATAGCTCATAAGCAATAAGCTCTTGCAACTTCTCTCAGAGAATTTGACAAGAAGAAAAACTCCCAGGTTCAACAGGTCAAGGATGCCACAGGAACCTGTGAAGCATGTCATGCATCTGATCATCCAACTCTTTCATGCGGTTTGCTTTACAATGTGATGATGGATATGCATCCACCACCACAACAGTATGAATCAATCACTGACCAGTCTGAAGAGAAATTGCCAAAACAAGTCAATTCTATTCATTACATTCCTGGACAAGTTTATTATAATCCTAATCAACCAAGGAACCACCCAGGCTTTCAATACGGGAACCCTGCTGGGACCGCAAATCCGCAACACCAGACGCAGGGAGGATCCTCCAGTAGGTTACCACCTGGATTCCCAAGAAACTTAAATCAAAATCAAGGGAACCCCAGGAATAACTTCCCGCGAGCCAACTACCCCAGGAACCCATCTGCCTACTATCATTATACTCATCCTCCTCTACACCCACAGCTGCACCCTCAGTTGCAGCAACCTCAGTTAGCGCTGCCTCCACAACAACCTCAACAAGGACAACAACAACTTCCTCAGAAAAATACTCCTTCTCAGCCGGAAGATGAAATGACTTTGATAAGGCAGATGCTGCAATCCCAAAAATCTATGCTCGCTAATCAACAAGCTCAGTAAAAGGCAGTAGAAGCTCAACTTGCCCAAATTTCTACACAACTGAAGCCTCCAGCAGGCACATTTGCAGGGCAACCCGAATCGAACCCTAGACATGGACAGAATAGGCCTGAATAGTTGAATGCTGTTACTACGAGATCTGGACGCACCCTTCATGAAACTACAAGGATCACTCTTGATAATGATGATACACCTGCCTTTATGACGAATGAGAGCCCGAAGCAAGGAACGGAGAAGTCCACAGAGGGCGCAAAGGGAAAAGATAAAGAACAAGTGTTCACAGAGCCAGAAATCTTGCAGTATAAACCAAGGATCCCATATCCGGGAAGACTGCGAGAAACGAAAATGGATACCAGGTTCCAAAAATTCAAGGAGGCGATGAAGAAACTTTACATCGATATCTCGCTCCTGATGCTCTCTCGGAGGTACCGACTTGGGCTAAATACCTCAAAACTCTGTTATCAAGGAAGTACATCACCGAGGAACAAGAAACTGTCAAGCTTGCCCAAACCACCTCTGATATCATCCTCAATAAAATGCCAAAGAAGAAGAAGGACCCAGGTTCCTTTGGAATTCAATGCTGCATTGGAAATGCATCAAACAAAAAGGGACTAGCTGACCTAGGGGCCAACATATCCATTATGCCCTATTCTATGTGCAAATGATTAGGTTTCACCGAATTGCTGCCCACAACAATGACAATTCAGTTAGCCGACTCTACCATCACCGCACCTCTAGGAATTATTGAAGATATTCTAGTGAGGATAGGCAAGGATGCCTATGTCCCGTGTGACTTTGTCATCATGGATATTAAGGAAGATCTGAGATACCCGATAATTTTTGGCAGACCTTTCCTCGCTACTGCCAGGGCGCTTATCGATGTTGAAGCTGGCACCATCATTCTAAGACTCGGAAAAGAAGCAATTCAATTCCGAGTTCTCAACAACATGAAAGGCCCCATCATTCACGAGGAGGTCTTTCTTCTAGACGCAATACACCAAATGTCTCAATTAGAAATATCTGAGCCAGCGGACAAGTTAGAGAATGTTCTAACCAACACAGAAGTCGAGTTCTCTGCAAATGAATTAGTTCAACAGTGTCTGCAACACTTAGAGAAGGCCGAAGAAGCACCGACGGCCACCTTTGAGGAACTTAAAGCTGTCACCATCTTGGAAGCAACAGAGCCACCTAAGGCTCCTGAGATGAAGACTCTACCTATGGGGATTAAACATGTCTTCTTGGATGAGGAAAAATTATGTCCGGTTATCATCAGTTCCACCCTAACAGAAGACCAGTAAGAAAGGCTTCTGGATGAGCTGAAGAAACACAAAAGGCCATTGGGTATAAGATAACTGACCTGACGGGCATAAATCCAGCCCTATGCATGCACAGACTACCCATGGTCGAAGAATTTAAGCCATCACGCAAACATCAGAGGAAGCTGAACCCTAATCTCAAAGAAGTGGTTCGCCTGGAAGTCCTCAAATTACTGAAAGCCGACATAATCTACCCGATCTCTGACTCCCAATGGGTCAACCCCATCCAAGTAGTTCCTTAAAAAAGAGGTACTACTGTCGTGCTTAACGACAAAAATGAGTTAGTACCCACTAGGACGGTGACGGGGTGGAGGATGTGCATCGACTATAGGAAATTGAACAAATCCACGCAGAAAGATCACTACCCTCTGCCCTTTCTCGATGAAGTCCTAGAACACCTAGCCCATGAGAAGTACTTCTGCTATCTAGATGGTTATTCCGGGTTCTACCAAATACAACTGCCATTTATAGGCAGCTGTTGGGGGGGGAGTTATGGTGCTCGAAGCTCCACGTGTCCTCCTTATTCGCGGGTTGGAGGACGGATGATACTGGTATTGCTCGGCACAGGGGTGTCGGCTGTCGGTCACGTGACGGGTGGCGCCTGTCGGTGGGTGGCCTGTGTCGCACGACAAACTTGCGTTGTCGTGGCGAGCTCGGCTCCCTATCGGGTAAAAAGACTTGTCGTATGTCAGTTTCTTCTTGCGCGGCATCCCCATATCGCGCGTCGTCGTGTTGCTCTACCCTGTCGGGCAGAGGTCGTATCGGGCGTCAGGAAGGCCGATGCAGTTTGAACTTATTTGTGGGCCGAGATGGCCTTATTGATGATAAAACGTAACAAAATGAGGAAAAACTCTGCAAAAGATGGAAATATTGGATTAAGAGTGTGGTTCGGCCAATTATTGCAAAAGTACTTATAAAAGAGAGGAAAATAGCAGAAAAGGGCAATTTTGATAACAGAATAAAGGGCAAAAACATCACAAAAATTGGTGTTATCAACTCCCCGAAACTTAGCGTTTTGATTGTCCTCAATCAATATTTAAACTTTATTTTGTGATGCTTCTTCTTGCTCGGTGCAACTTTCAGTTCAAAAGGTGAAACAAGAATCGCGATGCCTTAAAGATAATGTTGTCTCCCTACGAACAAAAGACCTTGCGTTTCCTGCCTTATTATTCAAGTAAAATTCTTCTCTACAGCTTCAGTGAGACTTTGTTGTATGATTCTGAAGTTAGCTTACACACCAAACCACTTTATTTTTGGGGTGGAAAGTTGTGTATAGGGTAGGCTAAGGCTTTTTGGGGTTTTTCTCATTTCCCATCAGTCCATCCAGGTAAGGGTTCGTTAGCGGGCAAGTGGTCCCTGCAGTCCAAGCCAGTTGGCTTTAGAGCAGTGATTTCACATTTTACGTACCACTGCCCCAGATCTACCATGCCTAAAGATGGGTACTTTTGGAAAACAAGTGTGTATATATATATTTTTTTTCTTTTCTTTTATTGGGCACAACTCTCATGCTTTTATTCACACTCATAAGGCTTCTTTCTCTTTTTGGGATTTTCATTGGGTGAGGGAAAACAAAGAGATTTCTGCTATTTGGGCAGCTTTTTCCTTCTCCATACTCGTCTCTTAGCTGTTTGCGAGATTATTATATATTTTTTTCGAAATTTTTGGCATGGAAAAACATAATCTTTTGTTGTTTGAGGTAGCATTATCAAAAATATATAACAGAACTTGCATCTCATTAAGTACATAGAAAACAAACTTTAAAAGAAGTCGCAACAGGTTTTTACTATCATAATAACTTTGTACATATGTATGGAGATGATATAAACAAAAAGGATTTTCAAAACTTTAGTATGAACATATATATGTACGCAAAGAATAAAAGAATAACGAATTTGGGACAAAAGAATGAAGAAATTGAGTTAAAATTTTCAAAATTGTGTACCTCCCTCGCTGGTACATGGTACCCCCCCAAACTTACTCCACACTCTGTCCCAGAGTTGTGAAGTAGATAAGGTGAGGTAATGTTTATTCCAGTGAGGTTGCGCCTGCGACTGATAGAAGCTCCCACACATATTCTCCCCTTCTGCTGTGATAGACGATGTGGTGGAGCTGGTCAGGCATTTCTTCATTTACTATCCATTCCAGGACAAAGATGCTGCAGTCGTTGGATAGGGGAAGTTGCTGTGAACTGTAATGGCAGAACTGGAGTTCATGCCACTTCCTTGCTTGCGTATCCAGGAATGGTTGGATCATCTTTGCCACCTCGTCGTAGTATTTTTGGACCAAGCATTCGACGGATGTCAAAGGTTCTGATGTACACGACACTGGATGGTTCTTGTTGCTGTCTGAGCTGTTGTAGAAAATTCCTGCTCGTTGTCGGGTGTACACTGTTAGGAGAGTCCAGTGGCTGTAATGTAGAACGGGGAGGAAGATCTTGCGGGGAACTTTGCTCGCCAATTCTTATAGAAATGCCTACTTCGCTCCTATTTCATCGGCGAGGTAGATGTCGTTCAACAACATAGGATGAGCTATGTATGCATGTTCTAGCCTTGGCTGTATATATTGGATGTAAGCGGTTGCCACAGATACAACCAAGCATCCTCCTTCCTTTACCATGTCCCTTAGATCATCGACCGAGACTATGACATCGCCTGCCTGAAAGGCGACAACCGATGGGGTAGAATCTGCTAACTTCAGCTGGATTATGCTGAACTGCTCCTGTGTGAGAGTTGCACATGAAAAGCGGTCGAAATTTTTGATCCGCCCTTCTGAAGCTTGAGGTGAAGCAGTGTCTTCCATCCCGTGCACTTTCTTCAGGACTTCCAACTTCTTACCTGCCCCATAGGTGTCGGTAGGTATCTCTTCTTCTTTTTCTAAGGAGCTGCTGGATTGAGAAGAGTCTTCTTCCAGGTCACTGTCCAGCAGCTGCTCTGATACCCCTGTGTCTTGGAAATAGTGCTTGTCCTTGATCAGAAACATGGCGTATATACCCCTGCATTGATAGAAGGATCTGCCCTTGAGGGCTCCCAAGTTTCCAAATGTATTGAGCACCTCAATGGCACCCATGATGGCGAAAGCGTTGTTTCCACTCCCCTCTTCTGCCTGGACGGGGATGTCTCGTAGAGTAAAGAAGTTTCAAGCGCCTTGGTGACATTGGCTTCCTTACTTTATAGCTCATAGAAGACGCAGCAGCAGGAGTCTCAGCTTGTTGTCCTCCGGGCGGCAGAAAACACCCCCGAAGAGCGGCACTTCATCATTGTTGTAATACATCAGCTGGAGTCGCGGTTTCTAAGGTCTGCTATGCAGAGAAACCACACGTTCAGGTTCGACCTATGCTCTTCAATGTATTGTAGCATGTCAGACACCGCACAGGAGTTTGGATCTCCCTTCATCAGCCTTCTTGCCAAGGTCGGGGTGGCTGTGTATAGTGTCTTCCGACCTGTCCAACTGCCGATATTTTCTATTATCGCATTTTCCAGGACCCTGAACAATCTTTTGTCGACCACGGCCGACGTACAGAACATGCTTCGAAAAACTCCCCGTCACATGGAGAGATAGCCGTCGGTCCAGACGACGTCATCTTCATCTACCTGTGATCTTAAGACCTTATTCAGCAGCTTCTGGTCTCTGATCGTCAGGTATCTGATGGATCTCCTGTCGAAGTTGGCCATCTCGAAGGAGGGTATCTCAGATGGCTCACATAATCTATCTACCATCGAGCACCTTCCTCGGGGTAGATGTCTCTTATTGACTGCGTAGACATCCCCCTTCTCTCCCTCAGACTCATCAGAAGAGTCTCCCCCGATGCTGATATCTACACTATCATCTTCAGCTTCATCTAGGGGGACGGAGAGGTTTTCTCTTTCTAAGCCTAGAGAGCTCTCCTGTCCTGATGGAGCTCCTTCAGCTGACCTTTGTTGCGTCCCCTCCTCGGGCATTGAGGATCGCCCACTGGAGGAGGAAGAGGACGCTGTTCCCGAGGGGGAAGCTGACGAAGAAGGAGGAGAGCCGCGACTAGGGGGTGACGAGGAACTTCTCGGATGCCTTCGGTGCAGATGGTCCAACCTCTCCTCGATCTTGTCGAGTCATTGGAGAACTTGTTGAATCTTCACATTCAAGGCCTCTAGTCTGCCGGGAAGGCTCACTAGAGTCAGCAGCTCTCTTTCTTGGCTATTCAGCCTATCTTGGAAAGATGCAAGTTTGTGGGTTAGGGAAATACACACAACAGAGTTGATATCCGTTACCTCCCGCAAATAGTCGAGTTCCTGCCCGAGCATCTTTCCGAGCGACGGAGGAGTTCTGGTGGGTCTCCCTTCCGTCCTTGCGACATCTTGATCACGCGATGGTCTACCAGGAGAGGTAGAATCTATCAGAATCGTTCGCGATCCAGATGCCGCCAGGCGAGGTGATGACACTTTTTTAGTTGCCACCGCCTTGCCTTCTCATCGGGGTGGATATGGCCGTGGTGAGGGTGGACTCTGCTCCACCTCTACACTGTCAGTGATTTCCTCAACTGCTGTAGGTGGGGACTTCAGCGGCGGTGTCGGTGTTCCTCCGAGCTCCATTCTCAGGATCTCGTTGAACACCCCGTTGCTGACGTCTTGTTGAAGTTCCTCTTCTGCCTTTGCAGGCCACAAGCAAAGACGGGGTATGCGGCCATCTCTACCGCGGCAGCTCCCGTAGTTTTTGTCTCTGTGACCTTAACGATCACGGGTCTTTTTCAGCTACCACCGTCCTTGTTGTGGCGGTGGTTGTTATAGTTGGACCGATGACAACTCTATTAGCAGTTGTCATCGGTAGCTCTGGTATTGCCCTCTCCTAGGCCCTGGTGGCGGTGATGTAAGTTGCGTCATTTACTACAACTTCAATTTCGGCGGTGGTGAGGACCAGTTTTTCTACGTCGTAGGTGGCGCAACGAGGGAGCGGGAGGAGTATGTTTGTTCTTGAAAATTTGTAGAAGTAGTCCTTCCCCTCCTTCTTTATGATATTGGTCCTCATCAGGTACTTGATGTCGATCACCTCATCGCCTTGCGTCCTCGAAAGGCTGCGTGACTCTTTTGGGTACCCGAGCCCCACTGCGATTAAGTTTACAGTGCCGCCCATGCAATACTCTTTGGTGGCTTCCTTCATCGGGTGCAGTCTGTTCAACAAGAACCGCCCGAGGTTGATCATTCGACCCTCCATCATGTGCCACATGACGTGGAGTTCTTCTGCATAGATGTTGCTGGACTCATTCTTACTGAACAGCAAGCATGTCACCAATTTGTGCACTATCCTCCAAAAGCAGGAGTGCACTGCCACCACCTTTCTTCCTGGCTTGAATGACGATTTGCCGGTTAGCTTGTTCCAGAGCTCCACGGGATTGAACCCATCTCCCTCGGTGATTCGCTCACCGTTGTCCATTAGATTCTTCTCCTCCTCGTTGGAAGAGAAGATCTTATTCAACAACTTCTCAGAGATGGCATGCTCCAAGTTGTACAGTCGGGCCTAGAATCTATCTAGCCTGCTGAATTCTTCTCTCTCCGCAGCAGAATTCTTCACCCGGTGGAGAGAAGACATATTCCATTGTCACTCTGGTGTAAGTGGAAGACTGGCTGAAGTAGATCTTCTTCAGCCCTGCCGCAGTGAGGACGCCCTTCAACCTCCCAATGATCCCCAGTTCAACAAACGAGGCTTGATGGCAGAACCTGCTTGGCCGGTAGACCTTGGTCGCTAATTCAACATATCGGTGAGTGTGCTCGTCGTCCCTTGGCTTGAAACTTCCCGGCGAGTATCCCGGGAGTTCTACTACTGCTAGTGGTGTTGGTGTTGGAGTTGGAGCCGCCACTTCTCCAACCCTAGCCCTCTATTCTACTGTTGACGCCCCGGCTAATCCTGGATTCGGGTGTTTAGGCCTGGCAGTTTGTTCTTCAGCAGTAGTCTTTGGGTAGATTCTCCTGCCTTGTGCGTCAACAGGGACAACAATTGTCTTGATGCTGGCCATTTCTGTTTAAACAATAAGCAAATACCTCGATTAATTAAATGTGTTGATGCTTTGAAAAAGTAAAAATGAATGTGCAACAAGGTATTTCTCTATACAAAGATTGTGCCACACCCCGTATCGGGCGATACAAGGGTTTCAAAGGTGAAGTCTTGTGCCCGATATGAGAGATGGGTATCGTCCGTCACGTCAGAAGATCAAACATGTGATAAGAACCAGGAAATAAGGCGATAAACATGCGTCAGGTCCGTCGCTCGACACGGGCGTGTCACGCGATATGATGGCGATAAGATAAGTTGCCCGATATGGTTCACTTAAAAGGAAAACAGCGTGTCGCCCGACAACAAAATAGGCGAAGCAGTGCAAAGATGGGCGATACGGCTATTGCCCGACATGGTGCATAGGGCAAATGTGAATAAAAGGTATGTTGCGTGACATCCAAATCGGGCGATACAAGGCTACTCAACTTAGGGACTGCAAGACCGATAAGCTACTTGTTTAAATAAAGAATTGTGTTGGGCGACACGGTCTGTCAGGCGATAGGGTCTGTCGAGCTATACCTTACTGTGTTCTTAACTTTCACACGATACGATAGCAGGGAGTCTTACACGACACGGGAGCAAATGCACAAGGTCTTAGCACGATACGGGAGAGTGAAAACAGTAAGACAAGTAGCCTGACACGGTAAAAACTCGCCCCTTTATATAGCAAATCAACCGGGGTGAAACTGGTAATTCCGGGGCACGCGTCGGCTGTTAGGGTAACTCGTTCCAGGGTCGGGCAGTCCATCCGTCGGCACAAGAGTAATTACTCCAACTACTCGATACGAGTGTACGCCACCAAGGTATGCCCGTCACAACCCTTGCGATCCCCGGAATTCTACTGCCCGATATGGGCGCATTCATAGCGCCGGTTGGATTGCTGCCCGATATGTCATGAAAACAGAGTGGTTAAAAGGCGGTTGATGAGTAAAACATCATTGGCCTAAGACTAAGCTCCCGGCCTCAGATGGTATTACCCATCCCGGTCAATAAAGCTAAAGCGGTGGCCCATAAAACAGAAGAGTCAGTGCATGTGGCGCATGCGCTGACTCGGGCCTTATTACAGTCCATATTGTCCATAATGTTTAAAATGTTTGACTTGCATGAAAGTAAATGCATTCTATACTAGGAATTAAAAGACAGCTTGGGATGCCTCCCGAGAAGCGCTGAGTTTTCCGTCCTCAGCTGGACGTCTTCGACTTCTTCTTCATTCTTTTCCTCTGCAGTTACTGTCCCATTCTCTTTGCTGGTTCAGTGTTGGACGAGATCTTCCACGATAGGTTCTTTACGATTTCGGCGAGCTGAGCTATCTGCTGGTCAATTTGGCATTGATGCGTCTGCATGTCTTTCAGCTGTACCTGCAACGAGTTCAAAACATCGGAATTTGATAGCGCACTTTGCGCCAGTTGGTTATTAATGGTATCCTATTTCTTAACAAAATCAAATAACTGGCCAATCACGTCAGATTGGCTTGCTCCTTTGTCATGTTCTCGGTTTGGGCCTTGGTATTTTCCCTGTACTTGGAAGTTGCCTTTTGCTAATTGGAATTGGTTGTTCTTGGTATATTAATTGGACCCCCTCTCTTCTCAAAAGCTTGTGTTGGCTTGGCCGAGGTATGCATCTGATGAGAGTTTTCGGCTGCATCCTTGTTACCATAATTAAAGCCAGGGTGATCTGGCCTCTTGAAGTTCATGAAAGAGACATTCTCTGTTCTTTCGTCATCCGAGTCAGAGTCGTTGTCCGCGTCCGATCGGATGTAGACGCAGTTGTCTACCCCATGGCCTCCCTCTCCGCACGTAACACATTTCATCACTTTTTCAACTGGCTTCTTACCTTTCCCGCCAGCTTCTCACAGTTGTTTAACATCAGTAGCAATTCTCTATATCTGCGAGGTGATGGACTCCAGCGCCTTAGACTCGAGGGCAGACCCTTCACCTACCTTCTTGACCTGTCCTCTGTCAGATCGATCAAACTCAACACCGGCCATTAGCTCGACCATGTTCTTGATAATCATATCGGACTTCTTTGGCTTCTTTCCTAGGAAGTCACTTCCCGCTGCCACGTTCAGTGACACCCTTTCATCGGGAGTCAGGCCATTATAGAAGGTGGTGACGAGGAAGCCCTTCTTGTAATTATGATGGGGGCAATCCCTCTAGTACTCCTGGAATCGCTCCCAGGTGTCATGGAGGCTTTCATTCGGATTTTGCATGAAGGAGGTTATTTTCTGCCTATTTCTGACCGTTCTTTCAGTGGGTTAAAACTTGTTTACGAACGCATCGGCCAAAGCTCCCCATCCGTTCAAAGACTGGTGGGGTAACCCGAGAAGCTAACTCCCTCAGAGTTTTCTCCTCTTTGTCTGAATCTTCGCTGTCACTGGCCGCTCGTCGCCGTTCTTGGTTGTGATTTCTACTGTGTCTTGGGTGGTGGAGACGTCTATCACAACGGTGATCTTCCTCGGAATGCTCCATTTCTAGATCTTCGAGTCATTCGTTGCCGTCATATCAGTCGTCGTTTTCTGGTAGAGGTGAGAGAGCCCTAGCCCTCTCTTGTTGTTCACCTTCAGAATGAGGTTGTTCTACACGAGGTGGCATGGTGTCAATGCTTGGTTGAACAGATCACCGTTCTTTACAGTAGCTGAAATAACATGAAGAATCAAGTCAGAAAATCAGTTAATAATGATACGAGTTATTCATTTTAGGCAAAGAATAATAATAATGAAAAAGAAAGAAAAAGAGTGCTGTCAAGCTCATTTCTAAGCTTGAGGCACGGGAGTGTAGTTAGTGGATTCAGATTCGTCAACCATACCGTTTTGCCTTATCCCCGGCAACGACGCCAAAAAGTTGACCGGCCTAAATCACGCGTCCAAAAATGGAGGCAGATTTGAAGTTTTTCAGACTATTACATTTATAAACCCAAACTCTTCTAGGCCCCCACAGCTTTGTTTATGGGGTCGAAGTAGATATGCGGGGTCAAACACAGGGACTAGTGTGGTAGTGTTGAGAACTCAGAATCGACACGCTACACTCTGAAAGGTATAAAGAGATGATAAATTCCCCAAGGGGAAATAGAAAGATGTCACAAACAAACAAAGAAAATTATCTCCAACTGGAGCTACTAGAAAGATTTAAGGTTTTAGTCACTTAGTAGTTTTTAGGGGTTTTCATGCCACAGAAATAGAAAGATAAAACTAGAGCTAAAGCAAGGTATGAAGGATAAGACTTCGGTAAAACAAGAGGTAGCAGTAACATCCTGCACCCCTCCTCTCAGAGCGGGTACCTCTAACCAAGCATTAACACCCCTCTCGAGGTTGCTGGACTTTAAGTTAGAGTGAAATGTTACTATAGCAACTCCGATTCTGGGCACTCGCATACTCCAAAATCAGACCAAACACTAGAGCCACAACATATCTCTCGAAATTGTTGCGACGGGAAAACACGATTCGGTAGCTAAGCGAAATGCGATCCAAACATGCAAGCTAGAGTTCAGATATCAAACATAACAGTCATCCAACAATTGCACCAAGCATAGAGCAGCAAGTAATTAAGTATTTCTATTTCCAAAAACATTAAAGGTCTAAAATACATTGCATAAGCAAAGAATTAAATGACAGAATTAAAGATAGATGTCGCCTTCTTGATGTAGAAGGACGACAGGCTCTTGCGGCTCTCTAGCCCGATACTGGTCAGGAGCCTAGCCCGATACAACAATGTCGGGAGGCACACCGTGATGGCCGACTATATCGTTCAAGGACCCTGGACGATACGCTCATGTCGGGCAGCACACCCTCTCAGGCGGCACGCCATGACGGGCGAAGCGTATCGGGTTCGATATCGTGTCGGGCATGGAGCGACGCGTTCTACTGTCAGACACTTGTGTCGCTCATCCACGTTGGCCAATATCGGCCTGCAGTGTCGCCCGGGACAGTCCTAAGTGAACCATCCCCTCCCTCTCGGGATGAGGAAGATCTCACCTAGAGTTGCCCAACACGAGCACTGGGGTGCGATACTCTTGCTCTCGCAGTTTTCCTCCAGAGATTGCTCAAAGTTCCCAACTGTCCGAACTGTCTTTTCGGCTTCCTATAGCTTCCATTTATAGGCAGCGGTTGGGGGGGAGTTATGGTGCTCAAAGCACCACATGTCCTCCTTATTCACGGGTTGGAGGACGGCTGATACTGGTATCGCTCGACACAGGGGTGTCGGCTGTCGGTCATGTGACGGGCGGCGCCTGCCGGTGGGTGGCCTGTGTCGCGCGACAAGCTTGTGTTGTCGTGGCGAGCTCGGCTCCCTGTCGGGTAAAAAGACGTGTCGTCCGTCAGTTTCTTCTTACACGGCATCCCCATATCGCGCATAATCATGTCGCTCTACCCTGTCGGGCAGAGGTCGTATCGGGCGTCTGGAAGGCCAAAGCAGTTTGAACTTATTTGTGGGCCGGGACGGCCTTATTGATGATAAAACGTACCAAAATGAGGAAAACTCTGCAAAAGATGGAAATATTAGATTAAGAGCATGGTTTGGCCAATTATTGCAAAAGTACTTATAAAAGAGAGGAAAATAGCAGAAAAGGGCAGTTTTGATAACAGAATAAAGGGCAAAAACATCACAAAAATTGGTGTTATCAATGTTACAACCCCAATTTTTGGGTTCAATTGGTGAGAAATGTAATTTCTCATATTAAGGATAATTGAACAAATAATGATATAATTTATTTTAAATAAATAGATTTCATTTACAATAGCCTTGATGATTGTGTTGTGGGTTTTATTGGCTATTGGCCCAATAACAAGGAAATGAAGAAATAAAATTCAATTATTAAATTAGTAAATGAATAATTGAATTTTTGAGAAAAGAATAAAATCCAAAGAGGAATTTCGTGCCTCTTGGGTTCCTTGGGTTCCAAGGAGTCCAAGTTGCAAGATAATGCAACAAGAGAGAGGAAAGATCAATTAAATATTTCTTTATTAAAGGAAATATGAGATAATAATAATAAGACAAGAAATATGAGAATTTTTGGATAATAGATCCATCTTAGAAAAGATCTCGTGTTCACATGGTTTCTTATGAAAAAAATAGAAATCGAAATCAAGAAAATAAAAAGAAATAAGAATGACAAAATATGAAAAATATGCATTTTAAAGTAATAACTTGTACTTAAGAAAAGGCACATTTTCTTTTGAATAATGAGTCCAAACTTTACAGGATGGTAGATTAAGTCATTGCTAAGTTTTCCTCAAAATTTGGGATGAATTGGAAGTATGATTTGGAAGGTATGATTTTTAGAAGTTTCCATAAAGTGAGAGGCATGTCATTAAAATGTCATGATTAATTATATTCAATTTATGACTTTACTTTTGGGTGCACGTGATGACAGCCCTTGGATCCGAGATCGAAAGTGGATGTGCCATCACCTACCTCGGGTAGGAAAAGGAAAGAACGCACAGTACATGGAAACTCTCCCGATCATTTTTCTCGCGAGACAACCTGTGTGCAAAGAAGGAAAACCCCTCCAGTAGATTCACAAGGCAAAAACGAACCAGATAATGCTATTTTTTGGTTCCTTTGGAAGGTAGTTGATGGAAACCCCAATTCCTATCTCCACAGCAACCGACCCCTCAACCTAGACCTATAAAAGGAGGATTAGAAAACCCCAAAGAGGGAATTAACTCATCCTCTTGGATTCTATAGGTGGTTAGAGCTCGTTCCTTCAGACAATTTGAGTGTGAATGCCCTCCTTCATCGCCAGTAACCCGCCGCGGAACTAGGATGCCACCGAGGGCTATTCCCTGGGTTCCCTACTTTCTCCTGCCCCTTTGGCACATCTAAGAACATCGTTGAATTCAATGCATCGTGGCGGAGAGATGAAGGTTGTCACCCGCTGCTGAGGAAGTGGGATTTGTGAAGTCAATCCTCTCTGGCTGACTGAGCCATGGCATTGGCTCGTGAGTAGGCAAAGCAGAAGTCGGGGAAGGAGATGAGGCAACACAACGCTAGTCAAGAGAACTCAGTTCAAGGTTGGTGCAGGAAAGAGGATTATCACGTAGGTGTTTCGGAGAGCGAGGACGTGCTCGCAGGCCGTCGGAGCCGTGCCGACGGCGGAACTCTGTTTTACAGAGTAAACAGGGGAGTCCCCCCCTTTCCGCGACGCGCCTGTGAAGAAGACGATGCCACAGACCCAGGTGCCGGGTAGGCGGGTCGGTGATCGGATCCGCGAGCCAGGCATCGCTGAAAAGGAACAGGGAAGAAAAGAGAAGGAAAAAGACACGTGGCAGCATACGATTGGCCCTAAAGGTAATTATTTTGAAATTTCATAACTAACTATTAGTAACTCCGATTGGGATGAACTATATATGAAAATTTATCAGGAGAATACAAGGAATTTAATAAAAATAGTTTTAAGGTCTGAATCTGATCGTTGTTCTAAAAGTAATCTAAGCTAACCATGTTTATGCATTGAACTATGAAGAAACCCTAATTGTGTTTAGAAATTGGGTTTAATGTCTTAATTATGTTATTTTGAGATATAATAACCTGTGGAGAATAAGAAAAATATAATTAAAGCCTATTTTTGCTTGAAATTTGAATAGTACATAAAGTTATCATCTTTAATGATTTAATTAATGAGTAACCCTTAGATTTGATGATAGATAGATTTAATGACGTTCTTTGGATAATTAAAGCCAATATTAACCTGTTGTTAATAAAAGTGAAAATAGGATCTAAAAATATGATATGTTTATATGAATGGCTTAATTTAGGGTTTCGTGTATGAATATGCATTAATGAGCTTGAAAACCCTAACTTAGGTGAATATGTCTTTTAATTGTTTTAATTGTTCAAATCCATAAATAAACAGGGATACGATGATCCTAAGTCAATTTGGGTATAAAAGACTATTAAAATGGATAGTTGAGCAATTAAGGTTCATATAAGTAGAAAAGAGTATTTTAGGGTTTTTGACCTAAAAGGGATAAAGTTTGAGAAATTGATCTAAGAAACCCTAATGAATATTAATGAAACCTTAATGCGGATTAGAAACCCTAGAAAGTGAATCCAAGTCAATAAAGTAGATTCTTGATAAAGTGTGTAATAAATAGAGTACATATTCTTTTTCAGGAATTATGTGATTGTTGAATTGCTTGCTTGGATTGCATTCTTGGTTGGATTTTCTTAATGCTTGTGAAATCATCAAATCAGGTATGTGGTTACGCTTATGATTATCTCGACTAGTTTTTTGAGGATTTTATCGACGTTTCCCTCATGGCTTGAAATAACTGTTGGATGCTTTTATTTCATGCAACTATAGAGTGACTATGACTATCACTATGAATATACATGTATAACTGGCTAGATTCGGGTCCGCCTCTGTGGTTTGTAAAGGCTAAAAAGGGGTAACTTAGAGTAAGGTCTAGGTTATTGTGGGTTAGAAATTGGGCTACCAAGTGTAGTGCCATGAGTTAAGGAGTGGGCTACTTACAAGTAGTGCCATGTGGCTCAACCCTAGAAACTGGTTCACCTATAGGCGGGACCATGAGGGGTTTAATGGGGATCTACCATAAGGAAGGCAGTATCCAGGACCACTGCATGGATAGCACAAAGGATAGGGTACTCATGGATCGCAGAGTTATATTTAAAATGTAATCTTGGTTGTTAAATGATTAATTGAATGGTTATGTTGTTATCATAGTTGCACATTTATTATTTCCCCCACATACCAGCTTCGTCTGACCGCCGTTTTGTTTGTCGACGTTTTAGGTACAAGCCAAAAGGACAAACAATAAATCATCATATTGTGAAATACATGAAGTAAAATACAAGGGGGATTAGTTAGAATAGAATCCATAAGTGGATAGAAGTTTAGAGATCCAAGTTTTCAAAAAGGTATGCAAAAGTTTATTTTCTTATAGTTTTCCCATTTAGTCTGTTTAAATTTAATAATTATTCTTGGTTAATTTCCGAACCTTTGATCCGGAAGTCATGGGTGCGGCTTCGACCTCTCAGTCTCCCTTAATTGGGGGTTATCGTGAGGTGGGGTCGTAACATTTAAGGGATATGATTTTAAGCATTTTTCTATCATATTTTCTTAGGTTGATGAACTAATTGATGATGATGAGGGATTTGATGATGATGAGGGGTTTGATAATGATAGGGTTGAAGTGGAATCTAATACAGATCTGTATATAGGCTTGCAATTTGATTCTATTGAAAAGGCGAAAGAATTTTATAATTGATATGCTTACAAGGTGGGATTCAACATTCCTAAGGGGAGTCAATATGTTTCTGCTAAAACAAAATAGGTTACTGGTAGAGTGTTTGTATGTTCAATGGAAGGTTTGCAAAAAATAAAGAACAAAGGTGATGATGGTGTAAATGGTACTCCAAAAAAAGATATGACATCTGCACGAACAGGTTGTAAGGCTCGAATGTGAGTGAAGAAAGAAGAGGGCACAAAGTGGGTGGTTACAAGTTTTGAGAAAGATCACAAAAATGACCTCACTCAAAGTCCATCCAAGAAGCAATTTCATCGGTCACATCGACATATGTCAGTAGAGGTTCGAGATTTAGTTTGTGCTATGCATGACCAGAATATTTCTACTGCTCAGATTATGTCTCTCATAGCCAGTCAGCGTGGTGGCATTCGTAATGTGAGTTTCATTAGAAAGGACCTGAGCAATGAGCTTGTATCCTTGAGAAGGAAATATATAGGTGTTGATGTTTCCTCCACTTTGGAGCATTTTAGAAAAATGCAAGAAATTAATCCGTTATTTTATTATGCACTTCAACTTGACGAGGAAGGATACACACGCAATATCTTCTGGGTGGATGCTAAGTCAAGGATGGCATATCAAACATTTAGTGATGTGATGACTTTTGACACCACATATTTGACTAACAAGTATAGCATGCCATTTGTACCATTCATAGGTGTTAATCACCACAAATAATCAACTTTATTTGGTTGTGCGTTGCTACGTGATGAGATGGCTGCTTCTTTTATTTGGGTATTCCAAACATTTTTAAATGCCATGTTTGAAAAACACCCTAAGGCAATACTAACTGATCAAGATCCAACAACGAGGAAGGAAATTCACATAGTTTTTCCTAATGCAGTTCATCGTTGTTGTCAATGGCATATAATGAGAAAAGCACGTGAGTACCTTGGTGTAATATATGGGACAATTATTGGTTTTGCTGAATAATTTCATTGTTTCATAAACATGCATGTCACTATTAAAGAGTTTGAGGATAGGTGGAAGAGAATGATATGCACATTCAACTTAGGTGACAATGCACATTTGCACCACTTGTGGAGTATTAGAGATTAATAGATACCTGTTTACTTCAGGGGTACTTTTTTTGCGAACATGTCAACCACACAACGAAGGAGAGCATGTTACGACCCCACCTCCCGATAACCCCCAATTAAGGGAGACCAAGAGGTTGAGCTGCACCCATTAATCCCGGATCAAAGGTTTGACATATAACCATAAACAATTATTAAATTCTAACAGACTATACTGAAAATGGTAATAAAATTTTTCTTTACATACCTTTTGAAAACTTGGATCTCTAAACTTCTATCCACACCGATACTAATCTATCTAATCCTCCTTTGTACTTTAATTCTCTTTTAGTATCACATGTGCCACTTTACTGTTTGTTCTTTTCATTGTACCTAAACCGCTGACAAACAAAACGTCGGTCTGCCGAAGCTGGTATGTGGGGGAAAAGTAGATAATCATGCAACTATGATAACCATGTAATCATTCAATTAATAATTTAACAACCAAGATTACATTTTAATCCAAACTACTCAATCCATACCTATCCACAACTCTGTGTTGTCCCTGTAAGGACTTATATGGTACCTCTATAAAGGTGACTTGATGGACCTACCCTCTAGGCAGCAAAAGTCTTTCATGACCTGATGGACCTACCCTCTAGGTAGCCATGTACTAGGTCATCCATTACGAAACAGAGGGGAATAATGATTGAGCTAGTAGGCATATACATTATTTGATAGTCATAGTCACTTTATACTTGCCATAAATAAATAAACATTCAACAGTTTAGTTGCATTCAATGCGATTAAACATCCGAGAATCCATTGGGAAACTAAAGCGGTTATTCATAATCGTAACCACATACCTGATCCATAGTAACTTGATGTCCATGCATTAACATTCAACACAATTAACAAGCAATCAACAATATCCTGAAAATAATGCATAACATTCAAGTGTCATTGTTTTATTCAAACATCCTCAAGATCAACTTGGATTCCACCTTATGATTTCTATGCCAACTTTAGGGTGTTATTAGGGTTTTAGCCTTCATTATGCATTTATCACTTTTAATTCTCTTTTAGTTCACAAACCCTAATTTCTGCATCATAGGCACAATTGAATGTCAAATAAGTCTAATATGTTTCTTTTACACTAAAACTATTATCCTTTTAGGTCATATCCAAAACATTAAGGCTAATTATCATCTTCGGTTTTGGGGTCGTTACAGAGCATGAATAGTATTTTTAAAGACCATGTCAACAATCATTTACCAGTTTTTAAATTTTTGAAGCATATGAAAAGGTGGTTGAGAGCCGATATGACAAAGAAGATGAGGAGGACTACATAACTAAAGATGGAGCCGATATTTCGCTTAATGCCAAGTGTTTCATTTATTTCATTGGTTTGAATATATACCACATATGACATTTATTTAGTTGGCCATCCATGTTATGGAACGTGAGATCGGATTCCACTTATGTATGTGTTGGAGGAGTGTAATAGTAGTAATCCATGTGCTATGGAAGGGTGACGGGTTCATATTGGTTGTTGATGACATTGATTTTTTAGTCTAGGAAAGATTAATGAGGCACAAATCCCATAGATGATGTCATCTATGATGATTCACCATACAAACAAAGCCCTTAAATTCTTAAGTGAGGGAAAGATATCCTTTGGACCCTAGTCCATCCTGGTGGAGAAGTGCCCCCGTGTGATGGATTTTGGTGACATCCAATATTTTGTGTAAGGAGTGGGTCTCAACGATGGGACCACTCCTTACTTATTTTGAAATAAACAGTACAACTCCAAAATATATTCATCGAAACAAAAGGTAGGGGTGCATAGTATTATCCAAAATTGTATGGAGTATAAAGCATTGTAAAGAGTTTGCAGCGGATGAAAACTTAAGCTATTACAAATAGAGAAATTGTCTAGCATACTGGTCCATACTGGATAAAAGGGGGTATAAATAAAAGTATCAAAAACTAATTATGGTTTAGGTAAAGGGCCATCTAGGCATCTCAAGTTCTTCTTATACTCTTGAATGGGTTTCTTCAAAAAAAATTATCCCAAAATCTTGATCTTTTAACTCTTAGTCCATAGTTTGCCTAGGATCTAGGTGAGGGAACAACACCCAACAAAAGAAACAAAAAGGTATGTGTCAGATAAAACTAGTATATGTGCGTTGCATAAATGTTTGGGCAATAAAAAGACACAAGGACCCAATCAAGGTTGTTCTCAGTCAAAAGAGGGTTATGACATTTTGGTAAGTTGAAGAAGAAGTACAACCAAAAAAAGTGTCAACATAATAATAATTCAAAGAAAAAGGAATTTATATGAGATGAGCAATAAAATAGTGTTCCTTGCCATTTTGAACGAATTCACAAACAATATTACATAAATAAATGCATGTTGATAACAAGAAAGACTAGCAGAATCTAAAAAGTAGGGTTGGAACCCATATATGCCAAACCAAGGGCAGGAGGACTAAAACCTCAGTGCCAAATAAATATAGAATGGCAGGAGGAGTAAAACCTCAGTGCATATACACACACACACACACATATATATATATATATATATATATATATATATATATATATATATATATATATATATATAATGTGATAGGGGGAACCAAACCCCAGTGCTTGGAAGGAGGACTAAACCTTAGTGTCATGATAAGAGGACTAAAATGTGAGTGCCAATAAAATATGGTGGAACTACTTCTAGATATGACTATCAAAACCCCACATGTATAATATAGTAGGAAAGCTAGAACAAAGTATAATAAATACAAAAAGGATGAAAGCATCCAACATATAACAATTGGGGTCAAAGGACCCATATACATGTGAAGTAGGATTCAACAATCATCAATGAAGAAATATGTGGATAATATGTGAGATTCCAAAAGGATTCAAGAGATACAAAAGGAGGATTATAACTTAAAATATGTCTAATTAATAACAATTAGGATTCAATCATTATATGCCCAAATAAAATTGGGAAGAAGCACATACCTGATCTTCACACCTAAATGTTAACTCAATGGTTATATTTTGGTCCATATAGGCAAGTTTTCTCCCTAGAAAAACATTAGGTATTGTAGTCGAATCAAGAAGATCATGCGTACACATACCTAGTATAATTGTGTCTATCGTTCTCATCCTAATCTTGATTACCTAAAGGCATTTTGGGATTATTAACCTTATTGAGTGAATTGACACTCCATTATATATTTATTAATGTCCTAGTCACAGTTATTATATGTACATATCTCCACTATAATGTAGGGGACACCATTTTTCCTTACATAGTCATCCGTGATCACATAGGTACAACCATATAATTAGGGACTATATGTATGTGGCTTAGATTTTGTATACACACCTCATTCTCATATTAAGTCACATATTGATATCTAGAGTGAAGATTGACATTTTCAAATTTGATTTATGTTTCTTCTTAATTTGTTTGTTCCCGATGTAGCTCTTGGTTTATTTGAGCTTATGCATCTAATTACTAATGATGATGATGATGAAGAAGATCTATGGTATAACAATTTGTGTATAGTCCTACCATCTTGAATCTAGGGTTTAGTATATGGTTTAGTGAGTATTTAAAAGAGAGATAGAAGATACAAGTCATCAAAAAATCATTAAATTATCATGATAGTCACTTAAGGTAATCCGAGACTGATATGTTATATCTTAAATTGATGTTTAGGCATTCAACTAGAATATGCATGATCATAGATTTAAATTTCAGACTAGGAGTATGAATCTTATAAAGATACATTCAAATGGTCATGTGTACCCACTTGAGTTGGTATGATTTACTACAGATCAAGGCAATTTTGCCTTCAATAATTTATTAGTTTTATTCATGTTATGAGGTATTTAGAACTCATGACAACCAGATTGAAATACAAGGTTTCCTACAATGTTAACTGATGAATGTAAATCATTGTAAGCTAGTATAACATATGTGTTAGTCATAATGTACATACATTATAGTCTACTACCATAAGAAGTACTAACCTACCGATTAGATTGTTTAAATCACACTGAACCATATCAAGAATTAAGTTATACATTTGGAATTGGTCATTAATAACCAAACTAGAATGCAGATATAGAAGTAGTCATTCATGCATTTTATTGGAATTGGTCATTAATAACCAAACTAGAATGCAGATATAGAAGTAGTCATTCATGCATTTTATAGAATAAGAAGGAATCATGAAGAAGATGGAGGAGAAAGTAAGAAATGGAATGTTACCTTTGATAGATCACATAGTGATACTGGATGATGTGTTGTCCTAAACTACTGTTGCACCAGTTGGCATGTTTGGTCACCAATCATCTCACTTTATTGGTGCAGTCATGTGGAATAGAAGAATATCACCAGACACTCAAGAAGAAGGTTATAAGGAAGCGAGGAGGAAGGACTAGTGGCTAGTGAATGAGGATGGATAACTGAGGGTAGGTGGGGAGTTGTACCTCACTTTGAATACAAGACGAGGGGTGAAATGATGTTGTGGAGACTGGTGGTCTTCATATTGCATTTATTAGTTGCACAACAGCTGAAAAGAGATGCAGTTTACCATAGGGAGGAATAAGATTATGGATGTGGCAGAGATGGGTTGCGATTTGGTGTAAGGTAACGATTGAGATACTTCTACTAGAGTATGTGGATCTTGAGGTGATGACCTGGTGAATCTGTGATTTTGGGGCCGACACAGGAGTTCACATGCAACAATGGCATTAGTTGGCAGTAGGTTTTCTTGTTGCAAGTTGTTGGGCATAGAGAAGATCTAATAGAGGTTGTAGGTTGTCCTTGAGATGGTGACAGTCTGAACAGTGAAGAATAGATGGATCTCTGTCGATCCTAGTCCCTAAGGTATCCTTCATCGACCTCTTGTATTTGCAGACAGCTATCAGGCACTAGGAGATGACCACTAGGTGCAAGTGGAGGGGATGATTGGCGGATAGGTTTTCAGTGGATCATCAAGGTTGAGGAAGTTTAGGCAAAGAAATAGGGGAGAAAGGAAGAGGGAGAATGGAGAGCAGCATCCAGCATTACAGTAGCTGTAGACCTCGCAAGGGAGATGACCTGTGAACCGTGTGGGCATTACAGGAGGGGGTGAAGTGGAAAGGGCAAATAAAAGTAATTATTACATATTCAACAATGTAAATGAAAGCTTAGATTCTCAATTGATAAATTGGATGGTTAAAGGAGGTCTAGTTGACGCAAAAATTTCTACATAAGATAATTATGATGTTCCTAATCCAAATGTATCATTAAGTTCTTCTTTTCAAAAGTGGTATTTTCTTTATTTATTTGGTTGATAAGTACACAGTTAAAACATTTATGATCCTCTTAATTAATTTGATATATTATTTTGTGTTTTAATTATTTCCATTCATCCCTAGACTTAATATCAATCTCGAGTGACAAATTCAGGTCAAAGGTAATTAATAGGTGAATTTATATATCATCCACTCCCAATTGAGACATAATTAAGCAATTAGTCATTAGCATTACATATTGGTTATTTGTTGAATCAATGTATTTTCTTGACTCTAATTACTATTATTTTATCTAATTTGATGAAAAATAGTTTAATGTGATATTATTACAAATGGTCCCAATTAGGGGGATGTTTGAGTTGGATATTGATATTTGAGTACATTACATTTTGACCTCAGAACATGCACGAATTAATCGAAATCAAAAGGAAAAAGATGCATTTGCAAAGTATTAGATGGAGGGGGAGAAGACGGAAAATGGACTATTTGTGGATTGTGTGCACATAGTTCCCCAAAGTTGAAGGAATGAAAGGAATCAGACAAATGTTCTATGACAAAAAGGAAATCGGGCTGTTGAAGGAAGATAAGGGTTGATTAGGGCATAAGATGATTGATGGGATAGAGTGAGGAAGACATGTGATGAATGAAATTGAGTATAATATGGGAACATATTGGTGTTAGGTTCCTTTGGGTTATTTTAAGGAAACAAGAGCAATTACATTAAAGAAATACTTTGAGCATCTATAATAGAAATTAGCAACAACACAAAGTTTTTGATCTAGAGATACATTTGAGAGATATCACTGGAGAGATTGGAGGTGCTTCTGCTTAAGATCATTTTAATAAGATCACAATTGTCTTTTTTTGGTGGATGCCATCATCAGTCTTGATCATAGCCATGATCATAGATCGCTCTCGGAGAACCTCAGTCAACCAAAAACTTGATGTTATAGGAATTGCCAGAATGTCTTCCATTAAGCCTCCAAAAACAACTGAACGACAGCCGACCAAAAGCTCCTAATCACTCGAGAGTTAGGAAGAAAGAAGGGGAAACCTTTATCCTAACAACAGCAAAAGATGGGGAAGACGACATCTCTCGAACACTCTAGTAGTGACTAGCACATGAATGAGATCTAGCCTTATTCCAATAGGCACCCAACCAAACAAGCAACCAGGTATCTGAATGCACCACTCCGGCACAAACCACCAAAATAGAGATAACAAAGAAGAAAAGGGGGAAATGTGGAGAGAGTAGCCTCCACCTCTTTAGTGCATTGTTGCCCAACCAGACTTGAACGGAGGAAGCAACTATTTGTGGCATGTAGGGGCAAACTAGAGACGAACACCAGGGAAGAAGAGATCTCCCCACAGCCTCATTGCACACTTTGGACCAGTCGCCTTTCCACCCAGGCCTCCCAACAAACAATGACTCTGACTAAGGGTGGTCCTCGACCCCAGGGAGGAAGAGAAAGGAGGTGTGTGGTAGAGGGAAGCCCAGGGGATGGGGATGAGCTCGTTGGCCACCAACCCTCTCCCTCGAGCCTGTGAGTGCCCCCTTCGTGAATCCTAGATTGCATGTGAGATCGCCAGAGCAGGACTCAGTTAGAGGTACCTTTGGGTTACTTAAAAACATAATATGTAGGGAAATTATTATTTTGACATTGACTCTGTAGAGGTGATGATAGTGGGTGGAGTAGAGAGAAGTCTCACACAAGGAAATTAAAAACATTTTATATGTGAGAGAGTTAGGTGTGGATATTGAAATAATCTCTTAGTATCTTTATCAATCAAAACAATGGGTATGCATGAAGGAGATCATCAAGAAGAAGAGTGACCAATCTGAGAATGAGGTAGGATAAAAATGTGGTATATGTGCTTGTGTAGACTCTAGGGTTCTAGAGAACATGTAGCTATAATCACCACATGCAGGGGTGAAGAAGCTTACCCATCTAACTTGCCTTTTCTATATTAGAGAATCATTTCTAATATTTTATAAATCTATGCAACATAATCATCGTCTTAGAACCATACTTGATCGTTTATGAGCAATAGATTTTTGTGGGTCAAGGGCATGTGAAGAGGACTATGTTACGTGATTATCCTCACCCAATCACAGTCAACTTGTTGTGCCTCTAAGCATTAAATATGTTTGGATTGGGATGAGGAAGAAACTCTAACTATTATGCTCTCTCATTATCTCTTGTACTATATATTGTCACTCTTGCTCACTCTGGGTTATGTCAATTGTTTATAGTTGAAAAAGAATCCCTAGGTATATGGAATAATGTAAATGGACAACTACAAATCATAACATATAAATGGTGGTGTGGAAAAGATTAGAGGGGTATTTATTCCTACTTACCTTTTCTTCATCACATAATACTTTGATCTAATTCTTTGCTAGTGATTTAATAATAAAAAATTGGTATTTTTCAATTGTTCTATAAGATACCAAAATCTAGATATATTAACTGCTCATGGCCTTCATCTTCCTTCTTATGTTAGGACTGATTCTAATTCCATTTACCTAAGATTAGGTGGTACTTACTGTGTTATGAGCTTAGAAATGTAGTTTTTAGTAAAACTTTCTCTAGTAGGAGGTTTTAATGTACTTTTTATAAAATGTTTTAATGTATTTCATTTACTTAGGGACCAAGTGTTGGTTAAAATCAAAATCACCATTAATCGAATTCACTTCTTAGTATTTAGAAGAGTAAGAGAGATATGGATTGTGGCCCCAATTGGTTAAACAAAGTGATTATATATATATTAGTGAGTTTTTCTCCATGTTTTGAAATAGTTCATCAGAGACTTAAAAAGTGGGAATTTAATGAGATAATTGATTTCATCATTACTTATTTAGACTATGTATCAATGTTCACATTATTTTGACTTCATTTTCTCCCTCAATTAGTTAGGAAAAAAGATGAAAATACCTAAAATGAGCTAGTTTTAATTTCATCCTATGTAACTCTAAATTTTGAGTGTATATATTTTATTGAATGTTTCATGTGAAATTTTATCACGAACCCATTTATTACTCAAATTTAACATTCAAATGACTAGAAAGTCAATGGATGAAGGACCCAAGCGTCCATCCCTAGCATGGTAATATCAAACTATGAATTTGGAAGTGTAAAGATTAGAAAACATGAAAAAATAATAAGAAGAAGGCATCAACATAATCTAAATATTCAATAAGTATATTGAGCAACATAGTTCATTACATGATTCCAGTTACATGTTTAAGAGTCAGACGGTACAAGTATGGTCATGTAAACTAGCAAGCGTCTCACAACAAGTATATCTAAAACACAAGCTTGGGATCCATCAACCCCTATGATATCTCTAAGTCTAAAACATATGTGAACAAGCAGGTTAACACACAAAGTGTTGAGTACAGGGTTGAAAGATAAATATGTATAAGTTTTGCGTAATTTGAAAAAGAATTGCAAAAGTAGATGAACAAGAGTAATTAAGTTAAGTAATTAGCAAAATGAGAGCGCATATTTTTTGTCATTTTACTCCAATTATACCAACAATATCATGTACCGTAAGGCCTTTTACCAGCTTCCCATTTAAAGGGTCTATAAGGGTGCTCAAGATCATCTAAACCCTTTCGTTGACATGGTTTGACCTATCTTGAAAACTCAAGCAGAGCACCTGGCCTTATTTCCTTACCCAGAAATATAGGAAGGTGTAAAAGGTATGCATAATGAAGTTATATATTATGTTTGTAAGTTATAAAATCAACTAGACAAAGCATCGAGTACAATACTACATGGCTATATTTGAGAAAGTAAAACAAACATATATACATATCAAGTTTGCAAGAAAGAAATCTATAGTCACATAAGTATTAAGTCTCATACCTAATTTAGAGATTCAAAACCCAACTTATCCTTGTTCATCTAGACACAAGACACAACTGATAAAGAATGAGATTATATGAATGCATTAGATACTCATCATTAACCATGTTTATCTCCATTTTTAGGGTTTTTTTATCCAATTTAGTCTCAAATTTTGTTAAATACATGTTTGATAATCTTTTATTGATTTAGAGTTCATTATGAAGTTGTGTTTCAAGTTTCATGTCATTTTAATGTTTCATTCATTTTGTATGAATATTTGAAGTTTTGTGTCACTTGTGCACATTTTAGGGTCAACATACTCCTAATAGAGAAACAAGTTGAAGGATTATCAATTAAAGGTGTCCACATATATAAGATGATTTAGATAAGAAGTAAGATATAAGAAGCTCATTTGAATATAGTTGGTTGTCCCATAAGGTCAAGACTCCATGATCCAACCATGGTATCAACACTTCAACATACATGCTACTATTCATGTATAATACTTCTATCATTAGGGTTCAACATATGACCTAAGTGGGACATCCATATCAAAGGGCCACAAGTATTAGAGTGAACTTTGATTTGAGATGGTAGCCATGAAATTGAGGTTTGCATTGAGACTAGTACATAAGAGAAGCAAGTAATCCATATATGGGCATACGAGGTAAAATCTAGTGGACCATGACATACATCATCACGCAAAAAAAAAATAGAGTGAATCTAGACATTTGGGTCTCTAAAGCATCATGGAGTTACTATTTTCAAGAGTAGAAGGGAGTTTGGTTCATAATTAGGTGAACACTATCACTTGATTGGAGTATCACTTGATTGGAGTATAACATAAAGGGGTCACAAGTATACATATTAGGTCATATGACGTGAACAAGAAAGAAGAAGTGTGATATTATACATTCACGTTACATATTAGGAGTAAGATTGATATTTTAAAATTAAATTCATCATATTAACGTATCAAAACAAGAAACACTATGCAATTAGAGTCATAAAGAATACAAGTTGGGTAATTAAATATTCCCTAATTCATGAAGTTCACTAAGGTTACTAATTTAGAATTCGGTGGTGGGTTGAGCATCAATATCCAATATTTTATCATAACCATGCATTATGTATGGTCAAATATGGTCAAGATCATATTTATAGAAAAATAAGAAAACTAGAAATAGATCAAAGTATACAAC
Organism: Alisma plantago-aquatica; assembly: GCA_963693085.1. Classification (NCBI taxonomy): domain Eukaryota; kingdom Viridiplantae; phylum Streptophyta; class Magnoliopsida; order Alismatales; family Alismataceae; genus Alisma; species Alisma plantago-aquatica. The sequence continues at coordinate 1,484,099,465 of OY856411.1, read as the reverse complement.
CATGTCCAAGTTGTAGTTCTTGTTGAGAACATCAATTTGGTATATAATTGCATATAAATTGGCCATAGAACTAGAGAGGTATATATTTTTTTGATTTCAAGTGAAAACTATATGGATATATAGATAGGGCGTTACATACATTATTTGATGGCAATCTATGGGCATTGATCATGCATCATATAGCTTGTGATACTCTCTATGTTCGCCAATTATTAGTTTCACCCTCTTGCAATGTTATTTGGTTGCTTGCTTGACATTTCGACTACAATTGCCTGATTGGGTTTCATCCACAGCCACCCTCCACTATCGCTCCATGGATGCAAGCTGCAACCCAACATGTACCCAATGCCTAACTGTTAGCCGGCATCAGTCCCCATGGGGCTTGCAAAGGGGGCTGTCCCGGACACCTCGATGCCATGAAGGCAGTAGCGAGATCATCCTAGATAATGAGCCCAAGGGTGTGAACCCCCAAATTAACCATGTAGTGGTGGCAGGGGGGTTGGTGTTGGAGGGGAGAAGGCAAAGGGAAACCCTAGGCCTAATAAACCATTTAAAATAGAGGGTAAAGATGGGGAGTAAGAGGAGAGAATGGTGGGTTTGTATTGGAGGGAATGGAGTGAGGATGGGAAAAATTGGTGGTAGTTCGATAAGGTATAATGTAGCATTTGCAATAGTGTATGGAGCAATGTAGGAGAGCACTTGGGCACAATTGGATCAAGGGGGATCTATGGGTCTTGGATCAATTGCTATCCTTGATTGCACCCAAAATAAGTACGAACAAAAGCACAAACGAGATGGTCTGTGTAACCCCCATCCTAATTGGGCCCAAATAGGACTCAAAATCCAATTAAAACAAGTTAAATTGGAGTGAATTTTGAAAGGTCCTAAATTGGGCTATGATGGTCCAGTTGACACAATTTTTGCATCTCTAGATTCGTAGTTGAATCCTATACATCATGACATAAATTAGTGAACAATAAGATATTATTTATGGCGTTTAATTTAAGTTTCAAGAGTTTGATTTATATAAAACATTACATTAGATTAAAAGTGAAAATTCATGCCACACGTTGTGAAATTTGATCTTGGAGGTGACCAAATTAGAGAATCACAATACTCCAAGTATGAAATTGATATCAAAACATTAATAAGGACACTAAATGAGAGAGGAAGAGTATAATATAAGCGATATAAATTCAGCTCGTCACCATTTTTTCTTTATTCACTTTGGGATCACAAGTTAGATGGTTGGGATCACTTCACATATTATCATTTATTGGACCTATAATTCATTTCAATTATTCAATGTAATGGACATCTCCTTCCTACTCGATCACCGCATCAACCAATCAGCTCTTCCATGACTCCATAATAACTACCTTACCCATGAATTACTTGTGAATGTGAAGGTCCCATGAACTACATTGGTTTTCAAGCTACAACTACTGCAATTGTTGTTCTTGGGAATTGTTTGTACTTGTATCAATATGCCACTTCAGAAGTGTGGTGGTTGAACTGTCTTCTACTTTCAATCATGCATCATTTTGTGTGAAAATATGGGCATGAATCCCACCTATAATCCTTGTATCTTATCCATTTGTGATGTTTTATCCCTTGACTTTTATATCTAATTCTACTTATTTTGATCTCCTATTTGACATATCTCTAATCTGAGAAAATAAACCAATTTACTCTTCTATTCTCTCTCAATTTCAACTTTTATAATATCTTTGGAGTAAATCATGTATCATTAGAAGTATGTGTTGAGAAACTATGTCTCCTATGAAATGTCGGACCTCTACCAAATGGTTTTGAAGTGTTCACTTTCCATCCCATCAGACTCCATCAATGGTTTGGGGAAGATGAAGGTTGTTATTCCTAAACTACCAAATTCAAACTAATTCCCTAGAATTGAATTATCACCATGCCTCCCGATCACCTCCTGAACCTTAATAATGATCCCTCTATCATCATGTATTCTTGCCCAACCATGGTCACCATAGTTGGCAGAGTTTCATGGCTTGAACCCTTGGGTCCTCCTCAAAGCATTTACCCATCAAAGTTGTGTGCAACTGAATCTTTAGACGCTCATCCAACTATTTGTCTTCGATTAAAAGTATTTAGGATAGTAGTTCAGACCTAGTGGTTGACTTGGATATGGTTAGTCCATGACTAACATATGTGCATCCTCTCGATTTATATTTGAGGATTGAATGACTAGACCCTAGTTTTCTATAATGGGCATAAGAAAATTTAGCTCTTGTAAAAATCTTTTCAAGAAATGCTTGAACTAAAATTTGTGATTATTTGATTTTTTTATTATTGAATTTTCCAAATTGATCTAGGTCCTTGACCCCACATGCCATGCATCTATGTACCATATTCTCTCATTGATTATCTCTTTTGAAAATGGATGTGTCATTCTCATATTGTTATTTCTCTTCACTTTGCCACTTATTTCCCTCTACTTGAAAGTGAAATGTTTTTGTTTAACTTTCCTTTTTAATGACAAAATAGTTATTCATCTCCACGTACATCATTTTTACATATGCATACCTTTTTTTATTTTTCTCATTTCCTAGATGTTGTTACCAAACCATCCAAGTATAGATGTCTAGACAAGATGTCTTAGGAGGAACATGTTTTACTTCTTATCAAGCTTGAGATGTCCAAGTTGCCCTCTACAACTAGACCTTTACATCATTTGCATTGTACTTTCCCTTTTTGTAATGACACCCTTGGGATGAGGAACAATGTCAAAATGTAATAATGTAATACATAAATGTTCCATTGATATAAAATCAAATTGCTTGTATTTCATACTTATGATGAATGAAATTACATGCTTTCCTTCATACATTCTGGTATTTTGGATTTGGATGGGTTTAATCCTTATGTTATGAGTCCATTCCATCTCTAGCACACTCGATATAATCATGACATTAGAGCTTTATCAGTCAGTTGATCTCTTACTGTTTCAAGTTATCCTCTATTGTTCCTATACATATGTATTGTATTGGTAGTTAGATGATGTATAAGGGCTTTTAAGGATTTTTCTCATGACTCATGGAATATCATTTAGAATTTCGATCCCTTATTGACTTGGTCCCTCCTACTCCTTAGATCACTTTTGTGGTTGTGACTCAATGTATGCTAGACTTAGGTACTCCAACCATATCCTTAGTGGCTATAACTTCCCCCTACTGCAAGTGCTGAAACTTCTAGTTATTAGATCCTATCATCTACCTTAGTTGAGATTTAGTTAAACCACTACCAATTTCAGGTTATCTTAGAAATTTTTATCTAGGTGAAACCTCTTCACACAATGGATTTTGTCCTGCATCCTCATTTTGAGGCAGATCATGGACGCTAGACAAATCACTCAAGCTTCAAAATGTCCCATAGTAGAGGCAATGATGAATGCATATTCATCGTAGCTTTAATGGAAATTTTAACCTAGTATAGCATTCAAATGTCTTAGTCTAATTTGTAAGAATATGATAATTTTGTTGACTCCCTTGCAGGTTTTGAGCCTTATCATTTTGAGCACTCCTAGAAGGTAGACCGATCAACAATTTTTGTGTCCAAGACCAAAATAGGCCCACCAAATGACCTTCAAGATATCATCAATTATCAACCATCAACCTCTCATCCATCAAACACAATGATCGAGCATTCCATTACTTTCAAGGTCAATGACTCATTGACCTCCCTAGTTGACATCCAAAAGATAGACATCTAGACTAATCAATGATCAAAATCAAGCTCTAGAGCCATCAATCATCTAGGTTGATGGTCACCAGGTCGACACTCCAGGTCAACAAACATAGCTCAACATCCCTTCATATCGAGCATTAAAGACCATCGACCTTGTCAACCGTTAATCTATCTCGTCGACCTATGTTGAGTTGCTTAGACACAAAGCAATCGATTTCAATGGTCCACGTGGTGCAAATATAACCACTAACACATGGGTTCATAAGTCTATAAATATCCATAACACAACCACAGAAAAATCTCTCTCAGACTTCACACTGCTCAAGGAGGCAAAAGTGATACAACTCCCAAGTCATTTCTAGATTGGTGGGCCTAATCATGTATAGAGCCATCAACCTCATAAGTCTAGATCCATCAATCATCTTGCTGCTTCCTAGAGCCATCGACCTCTCTATCAAAAGATCCATCATATTCCAAGTCAATAGAAGTATGCATTGACCATTTCCTATAGAAACTCAAGGCCACCAACCTCCAGTGTGTCGACCTCCATATCTACCTTTGCATGTCTAAGGCCATCGAGCTCCCTCTCCAGGGTGATTGACCGCTTCATCAATTTGTTGTTCATCCACCTACTCCAACCACAATTCAAGGTTAATACCTAGAAGAGAGAGGAGGAAGGGATTATGTCATTACACACCACTCTAAGCTAATTCTACTACAGTCATGACCATGATTGTGTCCCTTTCTTCTACCAGTGATATTAATCTTGCCATGTCAAGGGAGTATCCTTTCAATGGGGTGTGGGGATTAGTCCCACTATCCGTTTTGTGAAATTTAATTCATTTTCTAGTTATTGTATGAACTCATTTAGTTCATTGCTAATCGTTCACTCCATGGCTAGTGGATTAATCACACACTTTATGTGATTTGTTTTAACCTTATGATGTAACAACTTCAACATTTAACATTTGAATATTGATTCGTTTTGGTTGATGCTCTGATGACAACTTCTGATGGGAAGTTTCTGGAGTAGTGGATATACAATCTATAAGTAATGAGACATCAAGCTTACATAGATACCTACTCATGCAAGTTTCTAACGTCGAATGGGGAAACTTGCATAAGTCCAATTGTCTCTTCATATATGTTTGGATTAGAATGAATGCACAAATTTTGATAATGGATGTGAAACCCAGTTCCACCCTAGTGTTTCCATCCATTGATAACTAGAACCTTAATCTATCTCTTTTGATGCAATTTACAATATTAATATCGATGATTTAGAATGAGAACCCTCATCTTTTATAACTAGATATCATGAGTTGGAGGTACACATAGGGAGAACATTGAACTGAACTAGCTTGATCTAATCCATGCCATGAACCATATAACCTGTATAGAATCTTACCTTTATATTACTTAATGCTTATGAACATACTCTTATATTCTATAACTAAATGTGAAGGGAAGGTAGGGGGTATACATACGGTAAGAGTCAAACCATAACAATTAGATCTAGCACATGTCTTGATCCTAGTATTCCATAATTGACTAGCACATAGAAGATAAAGGTTATTTGACTCAAATTTTACACTAGTATGGACTGGTTCAAAGTAAATCTAGATTCAAAAAGCCAGGTTCTCATATCCATACATACACAATTTTATCGTGTTTGTCTCCCATATACGAAATTATATTTGTCCATCTATTTATTAATAATATGTGTGTATTTTGTGAAAAAATATTAATAATGTTGAAATTGTGATTTTATTGAAGTATCTTATGATTCTCGTTATTAAAAATATATTTATCAAGAAACTTGTTCTAAATCTTTTCAATTTTTGTATTATATGCACTTAAGCGGATCTAGCATGAAACTAATTGAGACAAAACCATGTAGGTCTATGGGTCTAACCCTGTAAATGCTATATTTCTTATATAACGTGCCCAATAGGTCCATTTTATATGCTCATTTTTCCTTTAGTTTCATGGGATTATTACTAGTCATCCAATCCCACCACATCTTAGAAAATATCCTCTTATAATTACTATATAAACATTACTTTCATGAAAAAAATTATCTATAATATTAATCAAGAACAACAAGCATCATACTTTAGCTAGATATTTTTATTATATAATCAAATAACTAGTGAATATGAGTTTCTTTAAAATGTATTGAAAATGTCAAAAGGATTTATGAGTAGTTTCCAGCCAATGCAATCATTAATTTTAGGAGTGGACATGGTCTGGTCAAGTATGATCTGACCCAAAAATCATAGACTAGATCACATATAGTGGTCTAGAAATTTTCTAGACCAAACTTGACTACTAAAATGATCTCGACCGGACTTAACTTGACTACTGAAAGCCACTAATATGTAGTCTACTATTCTACTCTACTAAGCATGACTACTCATTTCTGTACATATGATTACCTACAGATTGGACTCCTGCACACTACATATTTTTTGAAGTCAATTCTCTCTATTTAAGATTAAGCTGCCAAATTGGCAGCGACACAGTCAACAACAATCGAAGGGAAATTGCTAGAAAGAAAAGCATACTCTCTACTGTTAATGGCTCCCTGTGCTAGCATATGGGCTAAGACATTGGACTTTCGTCTACAAAACTGAAAAGAAATGCTATCGAAATAAGCTCTGAAAAGAAAGATATCATTGAGAAGGTTACCAGCAGATCTGCCCTATCAGTTCCCTTCTTGATGCATTGGATGACCACTTGTGAGTACGACTCCACTATTATGTTATCCATCCTCAGCTCATGGTTTCGTCGGGGACCCTCCTTGATTGCCCATGCCTCCGCTCAGTTGCTCTTTAGCTAGCTCGTCTTCCAAATGCTCACAGTGTGCCACACTTCGTCTTTGTTGTCCCGCCAGACTAGTCCAGCACTAATTCTGCCCTACTTATCCACCGCCACATCACAGTTTAGTTTGATGGCCAGTGGATTGGATGGGTGCCAATTCTGTGCTTCCGTTGGCGATGGGGTCACAGCATGACCCCCATTCATCTCTCGGTGATCCCTTATCATTGAGAAGAGAATTCTATGCATGACAAGAGGGGATCGGATGTTGTTGCAAAAAGTAATGTCATTTGTCCTACTCCAAACAGCCAAGAGCGAGGCAATCATGAAGTCGTCCTCTTCTTTGTTACCCGTGTTGATAATCCAGCTAATGGCTTCTCCACTGTTCCTATTGCCGAGTAGCACCTCCACGAGAAATGTGCAGCCTTATGATCGAGTCCCTGACGCCAGACCCCACACCACCATTCGACCTGATAGATACGTGATTATTATATTACTGTAGCTGCTATTAATGTAGCAGCTGGTTACTGTAGTACGTTTAATGTAGTAATCACTTATTTAGTATGAGTTAATCCCAATGTAGTGCAACAAGTACATGTGAGAATGTTGTGTTGTTTCTAGTGCAAATGACAAAGAAGTTTTATCCCATATTGCTCACTCCTACAACTTTTGTGGTCCTCATATGTAGGATCACATGGGGCACTAGTGTCCAAAGGAGTTCTAGGAAGAAGGTATGCTCACCTGCTTGGTGGGTGGGGTTACCACGCACGTGCGCGTGCACGCCACGCCTCGCTTGGCCCGGCCGGGCTCGGGCTCGGGCTTGCACTAGAATATGACTAAGTAATTAATTACTCGTGTAATTAATTATTGCTTTCTTAGTCCTAATTAGAAAGTGTTTCTCTTTTGCGGATTATTCATTATTGTGTACAAGAGCAACCGAGTGTTTGCGTCTTACTGGGAATAGGATTAGGGACGTGCGTGGATATATATACGCATCCGGTCATTAGGGTTAAACACACCGAAAACAATCTTCTGCCGTGTGTTTTGAGAGCCCTAATCCCGAGTGCAATAGTAGTTGTCGTCCCCGGAGTTGCTTTGTGGAGTTGTTCTCCTGTGCGAAGCATGACTCCTCCTTCCTGTCGTCGAGACGCAGCTGTCAGACGGTGGTTCCTGCAGTTGCTGTGCTGCACTGGTAGCAGTGCGACGCGACTACGTCGAGTGCGAGCGAGACGTGCAAGTTTCAGGTTCGTGTCGGATCGCGATTGGGAGAACGGTGCCTATCCGCGAGGATTGTCGGGCACTGATTTCTTTAAGTAACACGTTCGTTTCTCAACGAACGATCTGGTTTGCGAATCTAACTCTTGTTTTCTATTCTCCTACTTTGTTTGTTCTTCGATTCTTATTTTGGATATGCCTGCACTGCTAATTACTTTGTACCTGTCATTGTTGCATGAACGAAAATAACAAATATTAACAACAGTCTCAAAGAAATCATTTTCTGTCGTTAATTAACAATGGCCGGTCAGGGTGGTTCGGGATGTAAAATTGATACAACTAATATGTCTGAAAAGTTTACTAGTACGAACTTTGCCCGTTGGCAGAGTCATATGGAAATTTGGTTGAATATTGCGAGTTATGATCGGTATTTAGTTGAAACTGAACATGTATCTGATGAAACAATTCCTGATAATGCAAGCATTATTGCTAATTGGAAGAAGGGTGATAAAAAGTGCCGCGGTTTGATTTTGTTTGGTTTAAATAACAAACTGTATGATTCTTACTCAAAGCCGCCAGTCACTACGTCCAAGATTTTATGGGAATTGTTAATTAACAATTTTAGCACTGAAAATCAAGGTGTTGAAAAATACTGCGTGTCTAAATTTCTTAAGTTTCAGATGGTGAGGGTAAGTCAGTTTCTGATCAAACACACGATCTACAACTCCTAGTTCATGAACTCTCAGATGCCAAGATGGTGTTGACTGAGAAGTTTGTTGTTATGTCTATCATAGAAAAATTCCCTAAGTCTTGGGAGTCGTTTGGTATGTCTCTGAAGCATCACAAAGGGACACACACCATGGATGAACTAATGATGGATATTAATATACAAGAAGAACACTTAAAGGAGAAAGGGGTCAAGGTGCCTACTAATGCAAATCCAACTGTTAATCTTACTTATACAAAAACACCAAAGATAAGAAATCTAAGAATGCACATAAACCCAAGGCAAAGATCCAAAAGAAACCGAAGAACAAATCTTGTTGGACTTGTGGACAGGTTGACCACTGGAACAAGGATTGTCCTACTAAGAAGGCAAAGAAAGCTACCACATCTGCAACTGAGGAGGCTGTGGTCAACATGATGACTACATCCTTGAACCTCAATGATGGGTACGTGTCTATTAAACCTAAAATTCTTTCTATTTTTGAACCACTTTATTGGATAATTGACACTGGGGCTAATGTACATGTGTCATCATCATCATCATCATCTAAGCCTCAATCCCAACTATGTTGGGGTCGGCTACATGGATCCTTCGTTTCCATTCAGCTCTATCATGGGTCATATTCCGATTGAGATGTAGAGATTCAAAATCTCTCTTTATAAGCTCATCCCATGTTAATTTAGGCCTTCCTCTTCTTCTATTTATAGTGTTTGGCTCAATAGCATTGCTTCGTATAGGCGCACTAGTAGGCCTGCGTTGCACATGTCCGTACCATCTGAGTCGGCCCTCACGCAACTTGTCCTCAATGCTCGCCACCCCCACTTTATTCCTGATATAGTCATTTCTCTAACGATCTTTTCTTGTCTTCCCACACATCCATCTCAGCATACGCATTTCGTCCACATTTATCTTGTTGAGACCTTGTTTCTTCACCGCCCAACATTCACTCCCATAGAGCATGGCTGGTCGTATAACTGTTCTATAAAACTTACTTTTTAACCTGAGAGGGATCTTCTGATCGCATAAAACTCCAGTTGCACTCCTCCATTTCAACCATCCTGTAGTGATCCGGTGACAAACATCATTTTGGACATCCCCGTCTATTTGAATAATAGAGCCTAAGTAACGAAATTTGTCACATTTTGGTATATCTACTCCGTCCAACTTGGCTCCATCATTCACACTGCGAGATTGGCTGAAATTGCAATGCATATACTCAGTTTTGCTCCTGCTAATCATCAATCCATTTGATTCCAATGCCTTTCTCCAACATTCAACTTTATCATTCAATCCATTTGATAGGGGCTAATGTACATGTGTGTGCTGATAAATCCCTATTTGTGTCTTATCAGGCCTCTCGAGGTCGGTCCATGACTTTGGGAGATTCCAGCTCTGCAAAAGTCAAAGACGAATGACAGGTGGACTTGAAGTTCCCTTCGGGGAAGGTTTTGACTCTTAACAGGGTCAGACATGTTCCAACCATTCGACGCAATATCCTTAGTGGTGTCATATTAGTTAGAGAAGGTTATAGAGTAGACTGTAACTGTAATAAGGCTATTATTACACGCCTTCGTGATTCTTTGTTTTTTGGCAAGGGGTACTTATGTGATGTGGAGAACTTGTTTAAGATTCATGTTGAACCTATTTCAAATTCTGTTTTAAATTTGAATGATTATAGTTCTATTTGCATGAATCTTGTTTCATTCGATGTATGACATTCACGTTTGGGACATGTTAATGTTGCCTCAATGAAGCATATGATGAATCTAGGTTTGATCCCTAAATCTGAAATTAGCAACAATAAATGTGAAATCTGTGTACAAGCTAAATTGCCTAGGAAGCCTTTTCATTCTATGAATAGGAATTCAAAAATTTTGGATTTAGTTCATACAGATATCTGTGAATTTAATGGTGTTTCTACGAGAGATCAAAAGCGTTATTTTATAACTTTTATTGACGATGCGAGTAGATACTGTTATGTCTTTTTACTTAGAAGTAAAGATTAGGCATTGGATAAATTTCAAATTTATAAGAAAGAAGCAGAAACTCAAACCGGTAAAGTACTTAAGCGATTAAGGTCTGATAGGGGAGGAGAGTATACCTCGAACTTGTTTTTGGAATTTGCCAATTGCATGGTATAGTTCATGAGGTAACTGCTCCTTATTCACCACAATCAAATGGGATAGTTGAATGTAAAAACCGATACCTTACCCCAAACATCTAGATTACCCAACTTTATGTGGGGGAAAGCTTTGAATACGGCTTGTCATATTCTGAATAGAGTTCCCCATAAACATTCAGAGAGTAGTCCGTTTGAGTTGTGGAGAGGAAGGAAACTGAGTCTTAAATATCTTCGATTGTGGGGGTGCCTTGCAAAGGTACTTGTCCCTGAATACAAAAGGAAGAAATTAGGACAGAAAACGGTTGATTCCATATTCTTAGGTTATGTAGAGACAAGCTATGCTTATAGATTCCTAATTGTAAAATCAGATATCTCTGGCATTGAGGTCAATACAATTGTAGAATTACGTGATGCAACATTCTTTGAGGATGTGTTTCCTATGAAAACTGGTGTGCCCAATGAAGTTTCTCAAGAAGATTCATTTACCACAGGTTCCATTCCAGAGCATGTGGAAATGATGACAAATGTGGGGGGCGACTCAAAACATGCTATTTCTGAATCTGATGATTCTGAAGAAATAGTTGAACCAAGGAGAAGTAAACTGCCTAGGACATCCAACGACTTTGGAAGTGAGTTTCTTACTTACAATGTTGAGGATGATCATGTTATTTCAAACAAGCTATGGAATCTCTAGAAGCTAAGTTTTGGAAAGAAGCCGTTAATGATGAAATCTGATCAATTCTCTCAAATGGAACTTGGGAATTGGTGGATTTGCCTCCTGGTTGTTCTGCAGTTGGTTGCAAATGGATTTTTAAGAAGAAACTTAATGCAGATGGGTCAATCAAAAGTATAAGGCTAGGTTAGTTGCTAAGCGTTACACACAAAGGGAAGGAATAGATTATTTTGATACCTATTAACCTGTTTCCCGTATGACCACAATCCGAGTGCTTATAGCATTGGCTTCCATTTATAATCTCTATATCCATCAGATGGATGTGAAGACCGCGTTTTTACACGGTGATCTTCAAGAAGATATATATATATATATATATATATATATATATATATATATATATATATATATATATATATATATATATATATATATATATATATATATATGGAACAACATGAGGGATTTGTGGGTCGTGGGAATGAGTCCAAAGTGTGTAAACTTGTTAAGTCATTATATGGCTTGAAACAAGCCCCTAAGAAATGGCATGAGAAGTTTGATTATGTGATATCATCATTTGGCTTTATTTCTGATGAATTTGATAAGTGTCTCTACTGCAAGTTTGTCAATAATGGATTCATTTTGTTATGCTTATACGTCGATGATATCCTGCTTTTTGGTTCCGATATGAAAGTAGTAAATGAGACAAAGTCATTCTTGTGTAGCAAGTTTGAGATGAAAGATATGGGTGTCGCTGATGTGATTTTAAGGCTTAAAATCATAAGGTCTACTGATGGTATAACTCTCTCTTAGTCTCACTATGTTGAGAAGATACTGGAGAGGTTTGAGTACACATCACGTAAACCTGTTAAGACTCCATATGATTCATCCAAACCCTTATTCAAGAATGAGACTGGAGTTCCAGTGTCTCAATTATGATACTCTCAGATTATCAGAAGTTTAATGTATCTTATGAACTGTACACGTCCAGACATTGCGTTTGTCGTGAACAAGTTAAGTAGATACACCAGTTGTCCCGACAAGACCCATTGGGAAGCTCTTGACAGAGTTCTGAGGTATATCAAGGGAACACGTTCCCTTGGGCTACATTATGATAAACATCCTTCCATAGTCGAAGGATATAGTGATGCAAGCTGGATTGCCGTGAATTCTGCGAGTAATGGTGTCTCAAGATATGTATTCCTGTTGGGAGGAGGAGTTGTTTCCTGGAGGTCTAAGAAATAGACTGTATTGTCTTGGTCCACTTTTGAAGCAGAGTTGTGTGCTTTAGATGAAACTGGATTAGAAGCTAAATGGCTACATGGACTAATGTCTAGTTTACCTATGGTAATGAACCCGCTTCCTGCAATTTCACTTCATTGTGACAACACTACAACTATTGCTAAGATAAAGAGTTCCAAGTACAATCAAAAACAGCGTAGACACATCCAAGTCAGATTGAAATCTATAAGGGAGTTAGTGTCTAATGGGGTCATGGTTGTGGACTACATCGGTACCAAAGATAATACAGCTGATCCTTTCACTAAAGGTCTTACCTTGGCTTTAGTGGAAAAATCCATATTGGGGATGGGACTGAAACCCCTATAGATTTGCAAGCAGTAGCAACCCAACCCAAAAGAGTGGAGATCCCACAAATTGGGTTCAATGTGGTAATAACAAGCTGTCGGGTAAATCAGATCACACTATGTATTCTTATTTGATGCTTCTAGCATCTGTGTGTCTATCTCCTGGAAACATGTTAGTGTCATGACTGCAAGTTAGTAAGAGAGTAGTCTCTTAATGGTGTCAAGTCTTAGGACATGATGTTAGAATTACATCCTTGGAGACTCCAGCTAAGTGATTTATGTTATGTAGGCCGCAACAGGCGAATTGGGCTGTTCTCTGTTATCAATCATGATATAAATATTTTGTATGCATGGCCTTAATGCATTGTTTTTCCTTACTACCATGTCTTTATTGTGTTGTTACCAACCTATACTCTTGTACCCAAGGTTCAGGTTCAAGACTTTTATTCACCTAGTTCCTACGGGGGTCACAGTTGGATAACTCAGGTAGATTCAAACCGAAAGGTATCTGCTGAAAGCACAGTATGGAGGACTGAATGGTAGAGCACACTACACATTGGACTTTGTGGGGGATTGTTAGATACATGATTATTATATTACTGTAGCTGCAATTAATGTAGCAGCTATTTACTGTAGTACATTTAATGTAGCAATCACTTATTTAGCATGGGTTAATCCCAATGTAGTGCAGCAAGTACATGTGAGAATGTTGTGTTGTTTCTAGTGCAAATGGCAAAGAAGTTTTATCCCATATTGCTCACTCCTAGAACTTTTGTGGTACTCATATGTAGGATCACATGGGGAACTAGTATCCAAAGGAGTCCTAGGAGGGAGGTATGCTCACCTCCTTGGTGGGTGGGGTTACCACATCACGACCCACACTCGCACACGCGCGCGCGTGCCACACCACGTCTCGCCTGGCCTGGCCTGGCAGGGCTCGGGCTTGGGCTTGTGGCTTGTGGATTGTGGATTGTGCAGAATGTCTTCCGTATTCCGTCTTCTTTTTGCACTAGAATATGACTAAGTAATTAATTACTCATGTAATTATTTCTTGCTTTCTTATTCGTATTTCTTAATCCTAATTAGAAAGTGTTTCTCTTTTGCGGATTATTCTGTATTGTGTACAAGAGCAACCGAGTGTTTGTGTCTTACTGGGAATAGGATTAGGAACGTGTGTGGATATATATACGCATCTGGTAATTAGGGTTAAACACATCAAAAACAATCTTCTGCCGCCGTGTGTTTTGAGATCCCTAATCCCGAGTGCAATAGTAGTTGTCGTCCCCGGAGTCGCTTTGTGGAGTTGTCCTCCTGTGCGAAGCGTGACTCCTCCTTCCTATCGTCGAGATGCAGCTGGCAGGCAGTGGTTCCTGCAGTTGTTGTGCTGCACTGGTAGCAGTGCGATGCGACTACGTCGAGCGCGACCGAGACGTGCAAGTTCCAGGTTCGTGCCGGATCGCGATTGGGAGAACGATGCCTATCTGCGAGGATTGCCGGGCACTGATTTCTTTAAGTAACACGTTCGTTTCTCAACGAACGATCTGGTTTGCGAATCTAACTCTTGTTTTCTGTTCTCCTGCTTTGTTTGTTCTTCGATTCTTATTTTGGATCTACCTACACTGTTAATTACTTTGCACCTGTCGCTGTTGCATGAACGACAATAGCAAATATTAACAACACGACCTCCTCTCATTTCCGGTCTGGTGTAGCCTCCCTGCATTCTGGTTAGCCATCTTGTAGGTAGAACAGACTGTATAGTTCCCTTTATTGCTTGGCCACCAATAAATAGGTTGTCTTATTGACCTGATTCGTTGACCGGGATCAATAACATCTTTACTGCAATGTTCTACATGAACATTGTGCTAATAGTACTTACATCCCAGCCCATCGGGTCTCTGTGCAAGAGTTGGTACACATGTGAGAATGTGTTACAACTCACTCCATACACCATGTTCAGGATTCCCCCTACACTCGGTATCCAGTGATCATTTCCATATATTGATGTTGGTTCCATCACCCACCCTCCACTGTAGGCCCTCCACAATGATGTTATTTGCATTCCATATGCTCTGCCATGTGTAGCTAAGATTGTGTCCCCATTGCGCCTCCCGGATGGAGTCATTGGGGAAGTATCTGGCTTTAAGAACTTTAAACACCAGTGTGTCCCTCATGTGGAATAGTCTCCATATCTACTTTTTCAGTAGATCTTGGTTGAAAAATCCCAAGTTTTTTAATTCCATCCCTCCTTGATTCTTTCGGGCTGCACAATTTTCCCCAGCTGACCAAGGAGAGTTTCCTTTCAGTTCCCTTGCCCCCCCAGCAGAACTTGGCTATACAACTATAAATTGATTCAACTAAGTCAACTGTAAGTAGGAATATTATCATGATCTAAGACAATATCTCCTTCACCAAAACTTTAATAAGGACCTCTCTTCCTGGTTTAGATAGCAACTTCTCTTTCCAGCCCTGTAATTTCCTCGACATACGATCTTGTATAAAGGCAAAGACTTGTTTCTTGAATCTTCCAAATGCTGTGGGCAAACCCAGATACATGTCATGTCTCTCCACTTCTTTTACCTTCAATATTCCCTTGATCTCTTCTCTTTCTCATAACATACCCCTTTTCTAAAGGCGACTTCACTCTTAGAAATGCTGATCTTCTTTCCTGGTGCTCGTTCATATTGGATGAAAATTTCAGCTAACTTGAGGCACTCTTTCCGGGTTGCCTTAGCAAAGAGAATCGAGTCATCTGTAAAGAAAAGGTGGGAGATATGCGAGCCATGGCGGCTTACTTTAATGCCATGAATAATATTCTATTGTGCCACCATGTTTAGAGAAGTATAAAAAGCTTCAACACACAAAATGAAGAGATATGGTGATAGAGGGTCTTGATGCACTATTTATTTGACATTTTTATAAGGTATTTTATTTTGATTTTTGTGCATTTTTTCATATTAATTGTGCACAGTCTACTTTTATTGTCCTATAATACCTATTCACATCAAATAAATATAATTTCAATATTTTTGAATGATTTTGTATATTCCCAGAGCTTATTTTTGGATTTTATATATTTCAAGTGAATGTACAAGAATTTACACAACCCGGTATTACCGACTTTGGAGTCAGTGGTAACAACACGTGCTTAGGTTGGAACAAAAAGAATTTGAAAAAAATCGATAGTACTGATACACAAGTTAGTACTACTGACAACATCACAATGTTTTGATCAAGAGTTATCGAAGCAACCTGGTACTATCGATAGCCATGTCGATAGTACCCACAACTTGACAAGTGGCCACCCAATTAGAAGAGTCGGTAGTACCGACAACCTTTCGATAGTACCAACGTGTCGAGTTCAGGTGGATCTAAAGACATTATTTAATTCGATGGCTGAGCTTTTAGCTCACCCTAAGTCACTCTTATGACTTAGGAGAAGTGCATCCAGACTTAGGGATTATCATATTTTCCATTGAACGAAGGTCGGGAGAAAGCGGAGAAGAAGACTATGCTCCAGATGATTGGGACACTTCCAGTTCATGGATTTGCAGCCGAAAGTTAGCAAATTGGCACGTGCACGAGAAGGGATCCTTGGAACCGTCTATTTCAGGGATTCTTCATATTCTCCACATTTTCTCTCTTCTCTTTGATGTTTTTAACTACGGAAACCATGCAGGACTAATCCTCACATTCCTGAAAACCTGGGAGTAGCACAGTTATGTATTGTAATTGAATATTATGCATCCATTCATCTATTTCTCTTAACATCTGCATTCATTTCTATGAGAATGAATGAACTATCCATGTTTGAGCACCATAGGTAGTAATTGGACCCTTATTTGCTTCGAAAAAGGAAAATTAATGGTTGGAACTTCATAGAAATACACATTCTATAAATTTCTTTGAGAAATGTGGCTTACAAACGTGAGTATATTACCTAGAGCATTTGATAAAGCAAATGTCTAATAATATAATTGATACAAGATTGGGGTTGGTATTACATTAAGAGTGAATTACATTGTAAGAATGGGTATTTCTATCTAAATGCTCTTAATCTAGGGTTAGGAGAGACTTTTGTTAATGTATTGATATTAAACTGCAATGTTAACCGTGGTGAAACAACTATCCTAAGGAATTCAATTAGACTGAGAAAAAATCCAATAATTTATATTTATTTTCTGTTCTAGATAATGAAGCCAGTCAATCAAGTGTCGTCAGCCTAAGTTGATCATATTATAGTCAGTAAGACTCTATGAAGTTACATTTCCCAGTATTCGACATCCAAGCCTCATTGGATTATATTACTCTAATAGTGTACACTTGCGTTTTAAGTGTATAGAAAATGCATATCATGTTTCTAGCACCGTTGTTGAGGAAACGACAACTTCAACACTACGAGTGATGTAATCAGCCATTCTAGGCCAATCCTTTATTTCTCTATTATTGATTTAAAAATAAATTTCAAACATCCATTTGTTCTTACCATTAGTATCGTGGTCTCACAGTGATTTTTTCTATTTTTAGGTACTAGTGCATGGTGCATACCAAACCCATGACTACAATGATTCGACTTCACTGGTCTTTGGTCAAGCGAAGCTCCTACGTAGAGGACGGGAGTACGGTGCATCAGTTGATAGATTTAATCAAACTCCACCACCTAAACCTCCACTAGAGGAACCTGAGCCACTAGAGGAACCTGAGTAGAAGAATAGACGATCTGGGAAAGAATCAAGGTATCTTCTTTTATGGGTCAAAAAGGGCCAATCAAGAGACAAGCCTAAAAGTCAGCAACTACAAGATTGATCCAGGGTTGGTGTAATTAGTCAAATCACATGCCTTTCATGGCCACAACTCTGAAGATCTGATGATGCATATCAGTAATTTCATAGAAAGTTGTGATATGATCAACATATTTAGGGTGTCGGCAACTATCATATACCTAAAGCTCTTTCCATCGTCATTGGCAGACAACACCAACTCTTGGTTTCATAACCTTGAAGATGAATGCATTGAAACTTGGGAATTCGAGCGATATTTTCCACCACAAAGGACAAACGAATGGGTCAAGAAAATCCACAACTTCAAACAAAAAGCTGATGAGTCATATTTTGAGGAATGGGAGAGGTTCTAAAATAAGTTGCAAAAGATCCCTCACCACGACATCGATCTATTAGGTTAGGCAAAGATTTTCCATTATGGTCTGTACAAGGGAGAAAGGACCACCTTGATAGTGTAGGAGCAGGTTTTTTCCTCAACAATAAGCCAGCCCAGTGTCACAAAATCTTAAAGAACATGTATAAGAACTAGACATGGAGATCAGAGATAGAGAACCCAACAACCCTCAAAAGTGTTGGGGAGTCCAAGGTTATTTCAGCACTGAATGAGAAGTTGGACTTAATTGCTAAGAAGTTGTGTGTAAAAGATAGAAATTCTTCAGGAGGGGAGGAGGAGGAGTGCAGGTTTGCACAACAACAACATAGTACAGGAATAACGACTACTCCTAGAGGAAGGATACTAAGTTCTCTTGGAAGGATCCTAATAGTTTCCAGCAAGAGCCATCTCAGGCACAACAAGCTAAGTCACAGCAGGTTGGCATCCAACAACAATATCAACATGATAGGGGTCCCAGTAAAATTAACTGTATTGAGGAGTTGCTCGAGAAGCTAGTCAACCAAAATGAAGTACTTATTGGCCTGAATCAGAGAGACCTACAGAACAAAGGAGTACAGATCCACAATATAGAAATGCAGATTTCTCATATTATAGTGGAAGTGGCTTCCTTGAAGAAGCCACATAAGTAGGGGTTTTAGGAAATGATGATGTACCTTATGGAGATCAATAGGTCAAGGTGGTATTACACAGTGGCAGACAATTTCTTAATGACAAACTAACTAGTTCAGATATAGGAGAGGCCACATGTGATAAAGACAAAGCAGTGATTGTTGATACAGTTGAACCAGATACTACATTAGAGGAAAAGACAACTAATGAAAAGGTTGATGAGATAGAGGAGACAAGGAATAAGAAATATATACCACCTCATCAAAGGAAAGTGGTGAACTTGATGCCCTTTCCAAATAGTATGAAGGTAACTAAGGCAGACCAACAATTTTAGAAATTCATGGACATCTTCAGAAAATTGCATGTCAATATCCCCTTGATTGATGCAATTGAGCAAATACCTTCATACAAAAAATTATAAAGGACTTGATCAACAATAAGAGGAGTATAGACGTCTCTGAGGTGGTAATTCTGAAGGAGAAAGTCGGTGTTTTTATTCTGGGAACATTGCCACAAAAAAGACAGGATCCAGGATGTTTTAAAATATCATGTTTTATTGGGAGGGTGAGATTTGGAGAATCCTTATATGACTCACGGGCTAGCATCAATCTTATTCCCTTGACCACTTTCAAAAATCTAGGTCTAAAGGAGTCCAGGTAGAGTAATATGACCATTCAGCTGGCAGACAAACAAGTGGTGAGGCCTTATGATATTTGTGAGGATGATCTTATCAAGGTGGATAGGTTTGTATTTCCAACAGACTTTGTTGTCATGGAGATGCAAGGTGTCCGGGCAATGAGCTATTACTTGGGAGGCCATTCCAAGACATAGCTGATATGATACTAGAAATGGGTAGAGGAAGAACAACATTGGGCAACAGAAAAGAGTGATTTGAAATCTTTATGCATGATCCTACACAGACTGACAAAGGGAAAGTACAATGTCACATGTTGTAGCAGGTCCTAGAAAATGTGTCATTACTTCTGTAGAATCCATTTCTTGAGATGACTCATGTGATGAAACAAGTCCACAAAGGCACACTGGCGGTGGACATCTTGGAGAACACAAAAGAAATCTCTTTGAAAAAGGTAGTTCAACATCTTGACCATGAAGAAGAGGACTATTGCCCAGTAATAATTGAGGAGGCAACCTCTACCGCTCTTGTTCAAGCATATCTGCATCTACCTTTGGAGTCATGTCTCATGAATCTGGTAGATGATTATACTAGATGCTATTATTTATAGGAGTGTGTCTTGCTTCTCAAGACCTTACGATGTTATTACACCAGAAACATCAAGGATCTAGGACCACCTCTACAACCATTGGTCTCATCTTTGCTGAGTCCTCCAAAATTAGAGTAGAAACCATTGCCACCTCACTTGAAGTATGTTTTCTTAGAAACAGAGGAGAAGTATCTAGCCATCATCTCAACTTCACTAAGCATTCGGGAGGAGGAACAACTACTTGTGATTTTGAAGAACCACCGCACATCATTTGGCTGGTTCATAACAAACATAAATGTGATTTCCCCTAGTTTCTGTCAATAAAAGATCAGACTGGAAGAAAGACACAAAGATATAGTGCAACCTCAATGTCAACTCAACCCCATCATAACATTGGTAGTAAAAAAATAGGTGGTTAAAACTTTTATCTACATGTATTATATATGTTATCTCTGATTCAAACTGGGTTAGTCCAACCTAGGTGGTTCTTAAAAAGGGGTTATAATGATCACTATCAATTCCAATGATGTGTTGATTTCAACTATACTAGTGACTAGGTGATGTGTATGCATAGACTATAGATGTTCGAACGCCGCCACTTCAAAAGACCATTTCTCGCTTCCTTTTATCGACCAAATTTTAGAGTGGCTCGTCAACCGCTCTCATTTTTGTTTTCTTGATAGTTATTTGGGATATAATTAGATTTCCATTGAGCTACAAGATCAACAGAAGTCAACCTTCACTTGTCCTTATATCACATTCATGTATCGCCATATGTCGTTTGGTCTTTGCAATGCACCGGCCACTTTCCAGTGATGCATGCTTGCCATTTTTTTGATATGGTAGAGCGACATTTAGAAGTGTTCATGGATGATTTTTTGGTGTGTGGGGAGTCCTTTGATGATTTCCTTGACAATCTAGATAAGGTTTTGCATAGATGCGAGGACACTCATCTTGTTTTGAATGGGAAAAGTATCACATGAGGGTGAGTGAAGGGATTGTCTTGGGACACAAGGTGTCTGATTAAGGAATGGAAGTAGACCCATTCAAAATAGAGGTGATCTCCAAACTACATCTACCATCACCAGTGAAGGGAGTGATGATCTTATTAGGACATGCCAAATTTCATTGTCATTTTATCAAAGATATTTCTAAGATTGCTAAACCACTCTTCAAGTTATTGGAAAAGGATGTTGACTTTAAGTTTGACGAGAGAATTTTGAAATCTTTTGAGGTGTTGAAGGAGAAATCGGTCTCCACACCTGTTGTCTAGGCTCCAGATTGGATTCATCCTTTTGAGCTAATGTGTGACGCATTAGATTACGCAGTAGGGGTTGTTCTAGGCCAATGCTGAGATAAAGTCCCCGCTGTTATTTATTATGTGTCTAAGACCTTGAATGATGCCCAGTTAAATTATAGAACAACTAAAAAGGAATTTTGGGTGGTTGTTTTTTATTTTGAGAAATTCCGTCAATATTTGATAGGGACTAAGGTTATAGTGTGGGAGATCATGCAACCATCACATACTTGCTACAGATAAAAGATGCCAAGCCCAGGTTGATTAGGTGGATCTTATTATTGTAGAAATTTGATATAGAAAGTAAGGACAAAGATGACACTAAGAGTGTGGTGGCTGATCACCTTTCTAGGCTTGAATGTGTGGATGAAAATGACATTGATACACCTATTGTGGAAGATTTCCCTGATGAGCAGCTCTTTTCTATGAAAAGAAAAGACCCATGGTTCTCAAACTTTGTGAACTATTTTGCATGTGGAGATTTGTCAGCAAATTGGGGATACCAGGAGAAGAAGAGATTCTTCCACTCCTTAAGGTATTACATATCGGATGACCCCATCTTGATGAGGTAGTGTAGGGATGGTATTCTGAGGAAGTGTGTGTGTCATATTATGAATTTTAGAGTATTTTGGCACATTGGCATTCTTTACCTACAAGGGGTCATCATGCTAGTTCTAGCACTGCAGCTAAATTTTTAGAATGTGGTTTCTATTGGTGGATGATTTTTAGAGATGTATAAAATTATATTCGTCATTGTGATGCCTTTTAACGTGTAGGTAATATTTCAAAAAGACATGAAATGCCTATGAATGTTTTTCAAGAAATTGAGGTGTTTGACTTATGAGGCATAGACTTCATTGGCCCTTTTGTGTCTTTAAATTCTAATATTTATATATTACTTATTTTAGATTATGTATCTAAGTGGGTGGAAGCAATTCCAACCCTCACCAATGACACCCAAGTGGTATGTAGATTTGTGAAAGAACACATCTTTTGTAGGTTCCGGTGCCCAGGTAAATGATTAGTGATGGTGGTTCTTATTTTACCAATAGAAAATTTAGGACACTTTTGAACAAATAGGGAGTGAAACATAGGGTAGTTACTCCATATCACCCACAAACCCAAAGTCAGGTTGAAGTGTCTAATAGGGAGATCAAGAAGATTTTGGAAAAAAACAATTTCAACCAATAGGACTAACTACAACATGTTTCTCAATGATGCTCTTTGGGGATATATGACCGCCTATAAAACACCTATAGGGACCACTCCTTTTAGGTTGGTTTATGGGAGGGCTTGTCACCTACCTGTAGAGCTAGATCATAAGGCTAAGTGGGCAAATTAAACTACAACTTGGACAATGCGGGGAAAAAAGAGATTATTAGTGTTGAATGAGTTAGATGAGATTCAGTTTGATGCCTATGAGAGATCAAGAATCTATAAGGAGAGGACTAAGAAAATTCATGATCTCCACATATTTCATAGGGTTTTCACTCCAGGATATAAGGTTCTTTTGTTTAATTCTAGGTTGAAATTACACCCTGGTAAGTTGAGGTCTAGATGAAGTGGACCCTTTGAGGTGATTAAAGCATTCCCTCATAGAGCTGTAGAGATTAGCAATGGAGCTGAGCCATTCCCTGTCAATGGCTAGAGACTTAAGCACTACTTTAGGGAAGTGTGATTTGAAATGAGGATGAGTTGAAGCTCATTGATCTTCGCTAATTTCATGAGCTTAGGATCTTCGAGCCTATTATGTAAAACAAGGGCACTTGTTGGGAGGCCACCCAACCATCATCTTTTCTCCTTACATTCCAATTTGTAGTTTCATAGATTTAATTTTCATTTTGTTTGGTTTTGATATAAAAAAGGTACCTTGATCCATTTTGGTTGGTGTGCGGATGAGTACCAGTCGATGCTACTGACATCAAATTAGTACTAACTACATAGTCACAAGGAAAAATATTGAGTCGACTGGACAAGTCGATACTTGTGACACCCCGATCTCACAATTTCCTCAAATCATGAGATTAGGGCATAAGATAGGATTTATAAGTAACACAAAGAACACCCTTAACTTTTTCTTTTCTTTTAAACTCTTGTTTCTTCGCATTGAACCACATAATATCTTAACAAAGGAATCTGAACATCTCTTTTACTAATCAGACTTCAATAGTAAAGATACATGTATAAACATTCATGATGTCTCTCACATCTTATGCACATAAAACTTGCTAATTAGCATACATATCAAAGAGGAAACAAGATTACACATCGTAGTTATAACTTTCTCTCTTATCTCTTACTGAGGACCTAGAGTGACAAGGACCGACTGACTCAACGAATCTTGTACTTAACTCTTGTGGCAGATCTACACTGAAGCTCTAACCATCTCCAAGTCCACGCGGTTAACCCTAAAAATGTTTGAGTAGAGGGGTGAGCCTACTCGCTCAGTGAATGAGTACTTCATGGAAACAGACTAATGCACTAATGTGATTACATATATAATTTGAGTAAACGATATGAAATTTAACAACAATAAATACTACACTGAGCAGTTCTAAAACAATATAATTGAAATAACAAAGAATGTAAATATTGCATCCAAAGAATAACTACTAGAAGACTATACTTTAGTCTTCCTTAACTCTTTCATTTATAAGGAACTCTGTGAACCTATATGATCATATTTTAGATTATGCCCTGATCTATGCAGTGTACTCTGCATAGAGACTCGTAGTGCACTACGGCCACACCGTACAAGACTTAGCGACACACCCGGGAAATGCTAAGTCTGACTTCTCGTCCTGGTCTGCACAGGACTCTCAGGCGCACAAGGGCCTCAGGCGCACAAGGGCCTGTCTGCACTAACTCTGAGTGCTCTAGACTCCTCCTCTAACTTGAGTACACAGGCGCAGGGAGTCAACACTGGGTTACCACCAGAATTAATCAACCATTTGATGTTGGATAACCCTTCTGCCCTCATGCCACCAGAATTACTCAACCGATTGATGTTGGACACGAGTTTCACCCCTAAGGTGCAGACCTCTCAAAGGGGTTCTACGGTGTTCAGGGCACCTAAGTTTAACATTAAGATTATAGGTACATTTAAACAGAAATCATAATTCATTTAACATTTTTCACAAGGCTCACACGGCCTACCATATCATATCATAAGAAACATCATAACTCATGTATTCAACATATATCATGTCTCAGTAACATCCCTTTCTAGGGCATGTCATATCTCATCACCTGCAATTTACGAGGTATGTATTGAAAATAAGAAGCCCTGCAGTATGTAGATATCAACTCAGAGAGAACAAGCATATAAAGTTAAATGCACTTAGAAACATACAATTCAACAGTTAAGTATCACCACATCTCATATCGAGACCTTTCATATCACCATAACATGATTCATTGAACACCCTATCCTTAGGGTTTCCTTTCCTTATTCACTTAACACATGTCAACACCCTGCTCTTTGGGTTTCATTTGCCTCATTCACTTATCACATGGCAACACCCTGCTCTTAGGGTTTCACTTGCCTCATTCACTTATCACATGGCTCTCATAAGGATTTCACACGATATAAACATTCACTAAATAAAGAGTGTTTCCAACAAATCATATACAATCAATATATATATGAAGCCATGAAAATTTAACTAAATTTAGGCTTTCCATACCATTCACTGAGATATCATGTAACAAGAATAAAATTCAATTAAGATAACCCATGAGGAACATCCTGACCACTTATAGGATTACTAGTCCTTTTCAATAAGGTTGAAACTCTAGTGATATCTCAATTAGGTTAAACCCTAATTGCATCATTTGATATGAATCCGAAAGGCATTCTTTCTAGAATGTGTTGTATACATTTCTGATGTGAATCTACCATCAAAGAGTCATTCAAACAGAGAAGGAATCCATATCATATCAATTTACAATAACTTAAATCAAACGGACATTTCAGGATTTAGAATCACATGCTAAGCATTTAGGGATTTGGATGCTATAATCAAATTTCGTGCATTACACTGTTTGAAGGAAGAACCCACTCACCCTAAGGTGTGAAAACACCTCACAACTGCAGCTCAACTCAGGGAATCTCGAACTCACATCAAATCCCTAGCAAATCTCCCAATTCTTCTTCCATTCAACTCGGAAACCTTGAAAATGAGGGATTATGAAGAAAGGGTGAGAAAAGAGGGAATTTCGACATCATCTTGGATCAAATCAGAGCATGGACGGAATCTTGACATGAGAGAGAAGATTCACCATAAAAGTCTATGCAAGGAATCCGAACTTACTTGATTTCACCATCCCTCGGACCGCAAAACCCTAATTCAGCAATTCCTCCTCTTTCTCCACTCAAGCCCTAACTCTCCCTCTCTCTCTAAGAGTTCGTTTCTCTGGAATGAATGACGTATAATGAGAGCTATGTGTGTGTGTGGTCGATCATATAAGTCAATTTGAGCCGCTTGGGTCAATTGCATATTGACCCTACACTCAACTTTAATTAAATTGGCTGAATATTCAGTTTCACAATAGCTTCTATAATTCGCCTACTGAATAGCTAACAGAAGCTCCAAAGATTCTGGAAATTTTATATGTTATACCTAATGAAGTTCCAGACCTCCAGTAAAAATTTGAGATCATTTCTAGCACCAATAATTAATTAAAAAATCGAACAGTGCACTGCTATATTGCAGTCTGCAATATATTCGTCCGAGTTTGTCCTGCACAGAACTCGACCGACACCCTTACTGTAGAGATCAAAAAGTCATCCAAAAATTACGCCAATTTAAAAGAGTGTCTAAAATTATGTTTTTAAAGCACAGTTAAAATTTGAGATCAATTGGATATAGAAATAAAAGTACAAAATTCAATTACCACACTGCTATATAAATCTGAAAATGTGATCGGTCGAGTTTGAAACTCGGCCGATAAACAGGTCAGAGCATTCTTCAAAAATTCTGATATTTTCCAATGTTGTTCACATTTTATATATCCAAATCATATCCAAATTTTAAGTAAATAAGAGTTACACATAAAATACTAAAAATCATTTAGTGAGACATTCTACTTATCAAATTCTTTATTCATGTATCATCAAAACCCTATTTTGGGCCGATTAGGGTTTATGCTTCTCAAACCCTAATTCTCAAGACAAAAGAACATTTAGACTTCTTATCATAGTTAAAACATCCTAATTGTGTTATCGTCATTAATTAGATTTCAAGAATGATTATTCCAATTAATCTTTGCAATTGTCTAGGTAAACCCTAGTTTACCAATTAAGCTCAGATGGGGTCGTTACAACTCTCCCCCCTTAGAATGTTTCGTCCTCGAAACATAAAACTACAAGAAAGATACATTCAAGGTTATTCTAAGCTTCTAAAGCCTTTCATGTCATTATATTCTTGTATTTCATACCTGAATGTAGTTTTCAACATTAGATCTTTTAATTCTTTACTAAATCCCAACACATTTCAAATGGTTCTCGATGATATCAAGCAAATTCTTTATGCCACAGTCAAACATAAAATGCAAAGATAAACCACCACGCTTTCACTGCGCAACTCTGATACTCTGATACAACTATCTCAACTTATGCTGCTCAGAGAGTTCTATTGTTCTGTATCACCTTTAAGTGACAAAAGCAAGTTCACCATGCTGTTTTAAACTTTAATAACATGCTACTCAAATAGCAAAATAGTCTTGAATTAAAAGACTAGATTCGACAATCAATTGTACAATACTACTCTTGGCATCCCCATAGGGTCATGGATGCATGAGGTGAAGCATTACCACCTCATTCCATACTATCCTGTTTCGATCCTGGGACCTGTGGGTTATGGGCCCACACAATTCAATGTGTAACCATCATATTATATCATTTTAGGGTTTCAACATCAGTAATATGGTAATCCACAATTGTATCAGTCATTCAAGCATTAATCATACTAAATTACCATCACTCAGTTATATTAGAGCTAGGTATAACAAGCTAGACCTCATTAGGGTTACTTGTCCAGACAATCTGATTATCATCCCTTTCTATTAATATGAGTGAATAAGTATGACTACCTTGTTCAGGGTATCTCTCCATATGTTCTGACATCATCCAAACCGTATCACCATGTCACAAATACACAATAGTAAGATGCATATCAGGTATGAATTACCACAACTATCATACACCTTTAATTTAACATATAGCTTGCACAAATACACTGAAATCATATGTAGAACCAACTTCATACCTTAATATGCCTTCAACAAATCATACATGTAAAAACAAATTCACATATTACACAAAGCTAGTGTTTTCCCATATCTCTCTGCTCATTCATTACTTCTTTACTTTTTGCTACCTATCCTTTTCATATGATTATATACAATAAACATCATTAACATTGAAGCATTTAAGATAGGAATAGATTATTCATCATTCTTGCTATCACATAAGAATTTATTTCTTATCGCTCTTCATCATACTGTATGTCACTATTACATTCACTAGATGACCCTACCAAGGTAGTTATGCACCATATATGATTCATTTTCTCTTATCATTTCATTCCCACCTTGCTCTCATTAAGGAATATATGAAAGAGAAGATGATTTTAAGACTTGGAATACTTGTATTCAAACATTCCCTTAATACATTCTCGTATGTAGATTTACTTAGTTATCAATAGAGATATTTGATTAATTAGCACTTGCTTAAATCTCACAACCTCTTTATTTTATAACTTCTCCATCATATTTCAAACCCTTTCTTACGTTTCATAGTCCTCTTACCATATACTACTCTTTAACCCGTCATCTTTAATTCTAAATTTTTCTCTTATGACCATGTTGCTTATTCATATGTATGGTCATGTATACCATGTTGCACATATTTCCTCCTTTATCTTTATACTATTGTGAAGTTAACGTTCTAAATTAATAGTCCTTCTATTAGTTTTTCCTCATATTGAATACATTACATATTCTTCATTTTTAAATCAAGTGGATCATGCATGGATCAAACATAGTTTCTCTTTCAATCAAGTTTTTCTCTCCTGAATACAGTCTACCTTTGTATGACTTATTCATTCGTTAAACTACACCTATGCTCTTTGCTTAGAAACTAGTTTGTTGTTCTAGTCTTATGAATTACATGTTCATACGATTCTCTTTACTTTTACTCTTTTGAAAACTCTTTACTTCTATGGACCTATTGAATGCTCAACCCTATTCTCTACTTAGCCTTTGCTTTAAAGTTCATAAAAGCATTATACTCTATTATATGATTCATTCTTCATGATTGATTCTTGCTATCTTGAACCATACATACATTTCACATATCTTTTCTATATTTCATATGTATAGTTCATATAATATTAATCAATAAACTGATTATGAACTTCATATCATGTTCCTTTATTCCCAATTAAGGTTTTCACATTTGAGACCCCAAAGTTGAACCTCAGATATCAGTTTCAACTAATTCTTAGTTGTTTTGATCTCGCCCATCTGTTTCAACATCTTACTGTATGTACATTCTTACTCTGATGTGGGTCTAATTATTCCAATTCTATTCTTATTATGCTATTGATAGGATTCATTAGATCCTAGTAACACATCCTGCTAACCGGACCAGGCCAAACCTGAAATCCTGAAGCCAAGAACTACAAAGGATTACATTCTTCCTGAACTGCCACTCACCTTATTGGTCAGAAACTCGGCCGATTGCTTCACAACTTGGCCGATCCGCTTGAAACTCGACCGATCAACTTGCTGTTTGATTTCTTGTAAAAGAAACTCGGCCGAATTACATACAACTCGGCCGATCAGTTTGCTATTCGATTGCCTATTAAGGAAACTCGGCCGAATCACCTACAACTCGGCCGAATCGCGTACAGACTGAAAACCTAAACAGACCTGCTGATGTCAATTTCACTCGAATCAGCGGGCAAAACTATAGAAACAAAAGCTCATTCAAAGGTCAATTCTAGTCTACTTGTTACAAAGAATGAAATCAATAAATGCTACAATTGCATAGTTTACAACAGATATTAAAGACCCATATTTCAAAGTATTGAATATTTCAATTCAAACATATAAGAGCATTTCTATACATTTCCAACAAAAACAATATTATGAAATGTAAGTTCTGTCTCCTTTTACATTTATGCTCTTAATTCTTGTTTCTTTTCTCGTTTTCTAACCCTAACATTTCTAGGGTTCATCTCTAGCCCATTCTTCCACTGTGCCAGGGTATACGTGAGAGAATAGACAGAGTAGCTTGTACTGGTTGATCCAAGTACTCAGATATCGGGCCAGGATATCCAAATACTCAAATCCCCAAAGCTAACATCAAACATCTCCTATCTGCCACACATAGGACTCTAACTTACTAACTTAATGGTCCTTGACAACTCACCCTAAGCTCTGATACCAAGCTGTGACACCCCGATCTCACAATTTCCTCAAATCATGAGATTAGGGCATAAGATAGGATTTATAAGTAACGCAAAGAACACCCTTAACTTTTTCTTTTCTTTTAAACTCTTGTTTCTTCGCATTGAACCACATAACATCTTAACAAAGGAATCTGAACATCTCTTTTACTAATCAGACTTCAATAGTAAAGATACATGTATAAACATTCATGATGTCTCTCACATCTTATGCACATAAAACTTGCTAATTAGCATACATATCAAAGAGGAAACAAGATTACACATCGTAATTACAACTTTCTCTCTTATCTCTTACTGAGGACCTAGAGTGACAAGGACCGACTGACTCAACTAATATTGTACTTAACTCTTGTGGCAGATCTACACTGAAGCTCTGACCATCTCCAAGTCCACGCGGTTAACCCTAAAAATGTTTGAGTAGAGGGGTGAGCCTACTCGCTCAGTGAATGAGTACTTCATGGAAACAGACTAATGCACTAATGTGGATACAGATATAATTTGAGTAAACGATATGAAATTTAACAACAATAAATACTACACTGAGCAGTTCTAAAACAATATAATTGAAATAACAAAGAATGTAAATATTGCATCCAAAGAATAACTACTAGAAGACTATACTTTAGTCTTCCTTAACTCTTTCATTTATAAGGAACTCCGTGAACCTATATGATCATATTTTAGATTATGCCCTGATCTATGCAGTGTACTCTGCATAGAGACTCGTAGTGCACTACGGCCACACCGTACAAGACTTAGCGACACACCCGGGAAATGCTAAGTCTGACTTCTCGTCCTGGTCTGCACAGGACTCTCAGGCGCACAAGGGCCTCAGGCGCACAAGGGCCTGTCTGCACTAACTCTGAGTGCTCTAGACTCCTCCTCTAACCCGAGTACACAGGCGCAGGGAGTCAACACTGGGTTACCACCAGAATTACTCAACCGGTTGATGTTGGATAACCCTTCTGCCCTCGTGCCACCAGAATTACTCAACTGGTTGATGTTGGACACGAGTTTCACCCCTAAGGTGCAGACCTCTCAAAGGGGTTCTACGATGTTCAGGGCACCTAAGTTTAACATTAAGATTATAGGTACATTTAAACAGAAATCATAATTCATTTAACATTTTTCACAAGGCTCACACGGCCTACCATATCATATCATAAGAAACATCATAACTCATGTATTCAACATATATCATGTCTCAGTAACATCCCTTTCTAGGGCATGTCATATCTCATCACCTGCAATTTACGAGGTATGTATTGAAAATAAGAAGCCCTGCAGTATGTAGATATCAACTCAGAGAGAACAAGCATATAAAGTTAAATGCACTTAGAAACATACAATTCAACAGTTAAGTATCACCACATCTCATATCGAGACCTTTCATATCACCATAACATGATTAATTGAACACCCTATCCTTAGGGTTTCCTTTCCTTATTCACTAAACACATGGCAACACCCTGCTCTTAGGGTTTCATTTGCCTCATTCACTTATCACATGGCAACACCCTGCTCTTAGGGTTTCACTTGCCTCATTCACTTATCACATGGCTCTCATAAGGATTTCACACGATATAAACATTCACTAAATAAAGATTGTTTCCAACAAATCATATACAATCAATATATATATGAAGCCATGGAAATTTAACTAAATTTAGGCTTTCCATACCATTCACTGAGATATCATGTAATAAGAATAAAATTCAATTAAGATAACCCATGAGGAACATCCTGACCACTTATAGGATTACTAGTCCTTTTCAATAAGGTTGAAACTCTAGTGATATCTCAATTAGGTTAAACCCTAATTGCATCATTTGATATGAATCCGAAAGGCATTCTTTCTAGAATGTGTTGTATACATTTCTGATGTGAATCTACCATCAAAGAGTCATTCAAACAGAGAAGGAATCCATATCATATCAATTTACAATAACTTAAATCAAACGGACATTTCAGGATTTAGAATCACATGCTAAGCATTTAGGGATTTGGACGCTATAATCAAATTTCGTGCATTACACTGTTTGGAGGAAGAACCCACTCACCCTAAGGTGTGAAAACACCTCACAACTGCAGCTCAACTCAGGGAATCTCGAACTCACATCAAATCCCTAGCAAATCTCCCAATTCTTCTTCCATTCAACTCGGGAACCTTGAAAATGAGGGATTATGAAGAAAGGGTGAGAAAAGAGGGAATTTCAACATCATCTTGGATCAAATCAGAGAATGGACGGAATCTTGACATGAGAGAGAAGATTCACCATAAAAGTCTATGCAAGGAATCCGAACTTACTTGATTTCACCATCCCTCGGACCGCAAAACCCTAATTCAGCAATTCCTCCTCTTTCTCCACTCAAGCCCTAACTCTCCCTCTCTCTCTAAGAGTTCGTTTCTCTGGAATGAATGACGTATAATGAGAGCTATGTGTGTGTGTGGTTGATCATATAAGTCAATTTGAGCCACTTGGGTCAATTGCATATTGACCCTACACTCAACTTTAATTATATTGGCTGAATATTCAGTTTCACAATAGCTTCTGTAATTCGCCTACTGAATAGCTAAAAGAAGCTCCAAAGATTCTTGAAATTTTATATGTTATACCTAATGAAGTTACAGACCTCCAGTAAAAATTTGAGATCATTTCTAGTTACCAATAATTAATTAAAAAATCTAACAGTGCGGTGCTATATTGCAGTCTGCAATATATTCGGCCGAGTTTGTCCTGCACAGAACTCGACCGACACCCTTACTGTAGAGATCAAAAAGTCAACCAAAATATACGCCAATTTAACAGAGTGTCTAAAATTATGTTTTTCAAGCACAGTTAAAATTTGAGATCAATTGGATATATAAATAAAAAGATAAAATTCAATTACCACACTGCTATATAAATCTGAAAATGTGATCGGTCGAGTTTGAAACTCGGCCGATAAACAGGTCAGAGAATTCTTCAAAAATTCTGATATTTTATAATGTTGTTCAAATTTTATATATACAAATCATATCCAAATTTGAAGTAAATCAGAGTTACACATAAAATACTAAAAATCATTTAGTGAGACATTCTACTTATCAAATTCTGTATTCATGTATCATCAAAACCCTGTTTTGGGCCGATTAGGGTTTATGCTTCTCAAACCCTAATTCTCAAGACAAAAGAACATTTAGACTTCTTATCATAGTTAAAACATCCTAATTGTGTTATCGTCATTAATTAGATTTCAAGAATGATTATTCCAATTAATCTTTGTAATTGTCTAGGTAAACCCTAGTTTACCAATTAAGCTCAGATGGGGTCGTAACAATACTACTGATTAAAATGTCAGTAGTACTGACGAAATCACAGAGAGCCAAGAATTTTTTTATTTTCACTTGGTACTAACGACCCCGAAGTCTATAGAACTAACTCTCTACAGAATAGAAGACTAGAGTAAATGATAAGGACTCAGTACTATCGACTAAAATTCAATAGTACCAACAAAAGGCCCACTTCAGGTTCGGAATACCAAATTCCCACTCGAAAGCACCAATGAAATTTGAACTCTTCGTTACTATCGACACTTTGTTGGCACTACCGACACATGAAGATATAAGATCTGTGGGTCCACAATCCAACGATCGAAGATCTTCACATCAAATGGTTGGTATTACTGATCCGCAGGATGAGTCGATAATACCGACACCACGTCACTAGTACCGAAAACATGTAATCCACATCAAAGACTAGAAGATTAGATCTGTCTCTAGCATCGAGCACACACATTTGTGATGAAAAGTAGTACTACTGACACATCATCGCTAGTACCGACGTGATGGCAGAGAGGAGGGGTTGTGAATCATTTCTTTTCACACCTTCTCTACTCCTCCTTCAAGAAAGATCAAGTGAACATATCTGAGCATTCAGAATCTACACTAAGATCTCTTTCTCTCAAATCCCCTTCTACTACTAAGGATGGCGCCAAGGTGAGAGGCTTCTTCATCAGCGGAGGTTCCAAACTTGGTTCTTAAACCAGCCAAGATTGCACATTCCAACACTGACATCAAGAAGATCTATGAAGAATTATAAAAGAGGGAGATACATTCAACACAACAAAGTGATCGTGAATTCATCACCTCCATTGGCTTCACAAAAAGCATGCTCAAGGTTTGTGAGCATCAAGGGTTGGTAGGAAACCATCCCTTCTTCAGCGACTGGATTACATACCCATATCTCGTTTGTGAGTTCCTGGCATCACTGTAGCTTTGCATCACCCCTCAGAATGGGGATATCTAGATGAGTGGCCACATCAGTTTCCTCCTCTATAACATCGACTACACTCTAATGCCGTAGTAGTTCAATGTCATATATGGATATCCAACTGGAGGAGATTGCTTCTACCCAGACAAATTCAACTTCATGATGGCATGGGAGTTCAACGCCCCAAAGCTTGATCTTAAGCACTTCAAGAATGTCAGCCTCGTCAACACACTCCTGAATATTGTATATGCATGTTGTACAATAGGCACCCAGTACAAGGAATGAGCACAGTCATATGCCACCTTTGATTTGTTGGGCATCCATCTCATGAGGTGGCCTGTAGATAGCTCTTCAGAGGAGGAAGAGGAAGAAGATGATGCAGCATAAGACCAGTAGTAGGAGCAGGATGAAGAAGAAGAGGAGTTGGAACCAACCATCCTAGTCACACGGAGGCTGGTTCCACGCAAGCGTCCACGACACTATGTAGGATCTAGTTCTTTTGTCTCCACTACCATCCTAGCACAAAACCATTCGATGAATAAGAGAAATTTTCCAAATAAATGTCATCAAGAACTATTGTCAACTAAAAACCACCCAACCATTCAAACTGATCAAAATGTTCATACTTTTGTTCATTGACTATCCCTTCTCCATGTGAGCATATTTCCTTCAAAGCTGAGGTCCAACAGACCGCAATCATCAATGGTGTCCCAGAAGTTTTTCATAAACTTTTCATTTTTTGGTGGACCCCCTTTCTTTTCAGTATTTAAAACAATCTCATTGAAGTCCCCAAAGAAAAGCACCGACTCTTCAGCCTCATATTTTAATCTCTGCATCAAGTCCCATGTCTTTATTTTGCTCTGCTGATATGCCCATCCATATATCCCAATAGCACACCATCTAGGACATGTAACATTGCCTTTGACAAGGTTGGCAACATGTCTGTTTGAGTAGTTGAGGACCTCCACCTCTGTGTCTTTCTACTAGAAACCACTGCCCCCTTCCCAGCCATTGCTAGAGATGCACAATCCATCTTAGTAACCACAACTTTTTTGTACACCTTCCAGTTTCTTTCCTACAATCATAGTTTCCATGACGAAAACTATGTTTGGGCACTCTCTCCAAAACCAGGATTGGAGAGTCATGCACGTGTCAGGGTCGCCCAAGCCCTGATAGTTCCAGATGAAGAGTTTCATTGTCCTTCACGGGATTGGATACTTGGGTCCCACAGACCCTGTTTGTATCGGATCCACCTGCATTGGTTTACTTTGCTTTCTTCTCACTGACTCCAGTGATTGATTGTTCATCAAGCTCCATATCACACCACTCCAAGTTCATGTCCCTCTTCCCAGTCATTTTTTCCCACACCACCTCTTCCTCTGGGATGCCAAGTCGGGCAAAATAACTAGTATTTCTTATGAGGTACTTGTAAATAGATATCTATAACTACTTAGTTGACCCAATGGCAACATAACCAAATTCAAAATTTTTTATTATGGATTTACCACTCCATTTAAGTGTGTCTTATGAATCCGTTGAAGATGTTATAAATGTGTTGACATACTACAAGCGCCTAAATTGAGAAGTTCTTAATTGGAGGAAACTCATGGCATGACACACGACAAATGTGATTGAAGTATGACCAATATCTTTATATAATGTTATTATTTTTCACATATCGAATATAATTTATTTTCTTAACCACATATTTTCATAAAAAAATAATTGAAATGAAGCCGCACCAATATACCCATTAATTGAATTATCAATTAGGACTTGGACTTTATCGTAGAATCATCAAGTGAAATGTGATAAATTGTTCCAAAGGATATTCTCATAGGTTGATTTTTTTCAGGAATCCAGTCAACAAAATCATCAATGCGTGATAAATCAATTGGCAATGAGTAGTTGTTTCCTAGCACAAAACCATTTGATGAATAAGAGAAATTTTCCAAATAAGTGTCATCAACAACTATTGTCAACTAAAAACCACCCAACCATTCAAACTGATCACAATTTTCATACTTTCGTTCATTGGCTATCTGTATTCAAAAACAAATCAATGAGTGATGAGTTTCCTCACAGATACATGCTTTAGTTGATTCTCTTATTAGAAAAACCATTTCATTGTACTATGTTTACAAACATCACATAGCAGTGGTCTAGTTTTCCCAAAACAATCTCTCAAAAGGCATACCACCAGAAAGTTCTTTAAAATGCTCAACGAGCCATTTTTGAGAGTGAATATAGATTTGGAGTTCTATCAACTACCAAAAAATGACCAGAATTTTAATTATTTATCTTAATTGGCTCAGTGGTACTATCAACTAAAGAAGACATTTGGAAATTTCTCAAGGTTGTTGAATGCTCCATATGTTATAGAGATAAGGTTGTGTTACAAAAGACCACTATAATTTCCTCGAGCTTACACTGGTTTGCTCCAATTTATTGATATGATTCTTGTAAGATGGCCATCACCACATTCAAAATGTAAGCTTGTCGTTTCATTTTCCAAACTATTTTTCTCAATCTAATTAAAACCTCTTCCTTTCCAAAGGAAGGTTGCATCCTTACATAGTAGTTTTCTATTAATAAGGTAGGTTCACACTTAGAGTAGGTTGTTGACTCTTTACCAATAAAATAAGTTACTTATTCTTTGACTAAAAGAGTTTGGCTGGTGTAATTTCTTATGATGTAATACAAGATATTTTGTTAAAATAAAGAAATCTTGGTAGATGAGACTACTTAGTTGTGGGGGCATATCATTTGAAGCTTAAACCTCTACAAGTAGGTGTGTCCATTGTGGTCATTCTCTCTATCCCTCATATGGTCTACCGAGTTTATCTTAAGTTTTTATTAGCCCACTTCACCCCAATTTGATCCTAGAATACTACTCTGTTTTAAGATTCCGTTGGGTCGTCACGTTAACAGTAGTATACTACAAATTCGAAGCGCCAATAGAAATGGTGCTTTCTGCTTCAGGATTTAAAGCACCACTTTTTGTGGTGGATTCAACATAAAGTGTACTCTTTGAAGCATGATTTTCTCAAATGTGTAAGGGTAGAAATTATTTTGATCAAACAATGCAATATTATTATTTTTACTTTCTCTGGAGACCCATTAATGTTCAACCACACACAATCATGCCAAGTTAATGTGTTAAGATTTCAAATGAGAGAATATGACGAGTTCGGCAGAAGAACAAGACGAAAAGAAAAGAGAACGATCACGCAACCAAAATACAGAATTTACGTGGTTCGATCGGATGACCTACTCCACGGGAGGGGGCGAGAGTTCCACTATATCAGAAAAAGATTACAAGGAGGAGCGCTCTCTAAAGAGGCAGAGTACATCCTGAGTACGGCGGCTTCCGTCTAAACAGAATACACGATGATTACAAACCATAACTAGGGTGTATATATTTATAGATGCAGAACCGTAATTGGATTTCATCTGGATCCGAAAAATAGACTGTACCATACCGCAGGGAGTTTCGCCTTAATCGGGTCGGCGAAGATCCATTTAATTTTGGGACCGGATCTACAATCGGATCAGCATTTTTTTTAGGCGCATAACATAATATGTGTGAAAATATTGTATAGGTCGTCTACAAATTGTTTACTATGGCAAATCGATGTGCAAGAACGTCGCTGAAAGACATGATGTCCTTTGTTTTGACATTAATAGGGATGACTATTTATATTTTTAAACACGACATGTTGCCTTTGTTTTGATAATATCTAATTCGATTATGACAGCGGAAGTTGGTATCTTCCTGACTGAAAATAGTTGTAGCCATCTCCAAATCACCTCTTTGTATCAGCTTTAGGTTTTTATTTTAATGTAATCTGACATATCGTTTGCTTATAAAGTCATTGACTTTCTTGAACTACAAGTTTCAAACTGCATAATCTATTTCAATGCACCCCCCGACAATGTGCGGTCCAGTAATCACACGCTTTGCCAGCTGATGCGGGTGCATATACCTTAACCCGTTAACATATAGTGAAAAGAGTGATTATAACAACTTGATCACATACATGCTTAGAACTGGTTTCAGATATCTCCAACCGCGCGACGTGCTTCATTGATTATATTTTCCCGACGGCGCATCGGTGCGTCAGTACCTCTCAAATTACGTTATTTGACATGGATTACCATGTTTGTCCTTCCCTGTGTAACGTTCTCCTGGTTTGAATGAGTCAATTGTTTCCAAGATCTTGCTACTTCTCCCAAAACACTGTCTTCAACGACCTTTATAAATACCATATTGCAGCAACAGCTTCCTACAAACTCAAAACATCGTCCCGTCTTTTGTTCCATTCATTAGAAGCAAGAGCAATGGCTCCAGGGAAGATTATTGGCGTTGCCATGGTGGCAATGCTCTTAATAAGTATGACAACAGCTACTAGAGTGCTGACTCAATATGCAGGCGGTGGAGGCGGTGGTGGAGGCGGAGGCGGTGGCGGTGGACGTGGTAGCGGATCAGGATATGGGTCTGGATATGGTGCAGGATATGGTGGTGGAATTGGCAGTGGAGGAGGAGGTGGTGGAGGAGGAGGAGGACGTGGATATGGGTCAGGCAGTGGTTATGGATCTGGGCAAGGGTCGGGGTTAGGTTATGGAAGAGGTGGAGGCGGTGGGGGAGGCGGCGGAGGCGGTGGTGGTGGACTAGGTGGTGGGTTTGGACATGGTTCTGGTTCTGGCTCTGGCTTTGGTGGAGGAAAAGGATACGGTGCTGGAGGGGGTGGTGGCGGAGGAGGAGGAGGTGGTGGTAGTGGAGGTGGTCTAGGTGGTGGAAGCGGACATGGTAGTGGCTATGGATATGGGTCTGGGGCTGGGGCTGGAACAGGTGGTGGTGGTGGAGGTGGTGGTGGTGGTGGCGGAGGTGGTGGCCAAGGAACTGGTTACGGGTCTGGATCTGGTACTGGGTCTGGGTACGGTGGGGGACGTGGTGGTGGAGGCGGCGGTGGAGGTGGTGGTGGTAGTGGTCAAGGAGGTGGGTATGGGTCCGGATCTGGTAGTGGGTCTGGGTTTGGTGGCGGACAAGGTGGTGGAGGCGGTGGGGGAGGAGGTGGAGGCGGTGGCGGTGCCGGAGGGGGAAGAGGTTATGGATCCGGCTCCGGTTATGGGTCTGGTCGTGTTTAATATTAAGTCGTGAAATATCATTCATAAGCATTTGACATGGATTCATAATAAAATGACATATTTTCTGTTTCTAATAAATGTTTCGTAATACATTTTCTCATATGGTAGGTACTTTGTACTCCGGAACTGAATCATTGTAATAATCTAATACCTAATAGATGTATTGTGTTTTGAGACAGCTTGTTTTATGGATTCTGTTTGGAGCTAAATAACATAGTCATGCAAGCATTTTGCTGCTAAGTAACGAAAATCCATATAAATGTGCTGAGGTTCGATCACATATAGCCTTTAGTTCACAAACCTAGATGATTACCACCTGAACTTCACTCATTTGGCCATCTAATATTTAAAATGATTAATCATTCACTACAAAACTGTTGTTTTCGGGATACATTACAATCAATTGAAATCACTAGTGTTGATTTCTATGCCTGAAACGGCCAATCAACTTAAACAGAAATGTATTCCCAAACCTAAATTTTAAAAACCTTTGCTAGTGATATATCTTTTTGGTCATATAGAAATGTGGAAATGAATCAAACACATGGTCTTATACCTTAAAACAACGAAAAATAATTGTGCACTACTACAGAAATGGCTTATAACGTCACTTTTCAAGGTGTCGGTTGTATAAATAAGCCGACACCTAAACTCTACAGCGTCGGTTGATAACATAAACCGACATCCAATCTATGAAGGGCGACCAGACACGGGTACCGTTTTTATTCAGTGTCGGTTACTTAATAAAAAACCGACACCTAAAATTAACCGCCAAATCCTAAATTTCCAACGAAAAAAATTACCTCCAAAATTTGACATATGGCGTCGGTTGATAAATAAAAACCCGACGACTAAAGGTTATTCGCGAGACAAAAATTGGGCACATTTTGGTCGTCGGTTTTACTACAATTACCGACGCTTATGAGTTTTTCCACGCTGTCCGCGGGGAATTTTGCACACCCTTTAAGCGTCGGTTTTGAGTATAAACCGAAGACTATGATCATAAATCGAGAATAATTTTTTTAATCGACATATGTATATAGACGTCGGTTGTTTTGTAGTTAAAAATCGATGACTATAATCAAGTATTGGTGTCGGTTTGTATTCAGAAGCGACACTGTTAGTTTTAGTTGTCCGTTTTTTGAATAACCGAAGCCTATGGTACAGTTAATAACCCCGCAAACAGAACTTTTCCCCATTATCTCTGTTTCATTGCGACTCTTCGCTAGGTCTGGCGATTGCTCCCCCGATTGCTCCCCGCCGTCGTTGCCGGTTGGCTCCCCCACGCCGCCGTTCGTCTCCTCGCGAACCGCTTGTCTCCTCGCCGCCGTCGCCGTCGGTTGGCTGGTCTCCTCTCCTCGCCGCCCTCACCGCCGCTCTGTCGAGCCGAAGTTCTCCTCTCCTCGCCGCCGACACTGCCAGCTTCACCTCCAGCTGCTCTCCTCTGCTCCGACCAGGCCTTCTTCCTCTGCCCTCAAGGTACGCCGCCTTCTTCCTCCAATCGTCCTCTGCCTAGGCTAGGTCAAGCCCTGCAGGTACCCTGGAGAAAAATCGTCAGGTGCCCTGCTGGGCATTTTTTTTTTAAGTTATTTACTTATTGGTAACTTGATAAGTGTTGAAACAGTCAATAACTATATTCTGCTACGTGATTTATGATTGTATACATGTGCTAGCTAGCAACAGACTGACGTGGTCTTGAGGATCTATAAATACATTCTTACCTTCTATAAACTGTGTAATCTTACATTCTATAAATACATATATAACACAACATTGTTCAGGTATTAGCCGTAGCCTCTGTTCTTCATTCAGGAAAATCGGGGATATGAATGGGGTGCCTTCATCTATACAATGTAGTCTAGTCTTCCTTGGTATTGTAGAGGCTATGTCGGGAGAAGGTCATGACCAATGTGATTGTCATTTGTTTCTATAAGCAGTTGGGTCCTCACAAGGAAGGAGGGAGAGTGGTTCTGTGTCTTTATGATAACCCTAATTACTAATCAATCTTATGTACTACTTAGTCATAATTTCGAATTTTATGTAATTACTAAACAACAAATGGAATTTTCTTATGGATTTGACCTACTTCATTAATTCTTTTTTCATAATTCATCAATCATTAACATATAATATCACTAATAGTATTTTAAACTTATTTGAAAGCTATTAGTTTCCAAAAGATAGTAAGGAGAGTACTTCAATGTGAATTTTACTAGCTTACCTTGTTTAAAGATGCCTATGACTTTATTATTGCTTGTGATCAATAACAGAGATCTGAAAATATCTCTAAGAGGGATCAAATTCCCATGAGTTCATGGCTAGAATTAGATATCTTTAATGTTTGGGCATCGACTACATGGTCCCCTTCCCCTC
The DNA here is from genome assembly GCA_963693085.1 of Alisma plantago-aquatica. NCBI lineage: Eukaryota > Viridiplantae > Streptophyta > Magnoliopsida > Alismatales > Alismataceae > Alisma > Alisma plantago-aquatica. The sequence continues at coordinate 1,484,058,053 of OY856411.1, read as the reverse complement.
TGCCTGTGGATTTGAGTACATTCTTATTTTTGCATTTTACATGTCCAAATGGATAGAGGTCATTCGTCCCACGTGGATTTGAGTACATTCTTATTTAACTGGAAATGGCTTGTTACCTGATCGGTCGAGTTCTGTGAGTGCACAACTCGACCGATGCAATCTTCAGAAAATTGACAAAGGATGATCGGTCGAGTTCTGTGAGTGCACAACTCGACCGATGCAATCTTCAGAAAATCGACCAAGGATGATCGGTCGAGTTTCAATCCAGGAAAACTCGACCGACCAAGTGCCTGTAATCCATTTTCTAATGTGCATTTAAAGTGATTAGCACTTGGTGAAATTTGTCCCAAACATTTTTCTCTTCTAAGTTACAAGTCAATTCATCATTACAAGTGATTACATAGATGTTCTAAGGTCGTTTACATAGAAAACCCAAAACGTACACTTGTAGCCATTTTGACTGGAACTTGACCCATTCTAGGGCTTTGGATTTTAGATCCTTTTCATGTACCTAATGAATGATTGTTAATTGATAAAAAATCACAATATTAGAGGTATGTTTTATTTTATACGTTTTTATTTTTCTGAATATGTGAACTTTACAATGTGAATGTGAACTTCTCGACAAAGGAGATTAATTTGAGCTTAATTTATAATGTGAATTACTTTACAATGTGAATGTGAACTTTACAATGTGAGCTTTACAATGTGAATGTGAATTTTCAGATAGCTGAGCATTCTCCTAATGACCGTGCTGATAATTACCGTGAGGGTGAGGACATCAATGCGCCGCCTCACAATGTAAGTTTTAAAAATATATCATATATTTATATCTATATGTCGATTTATAGTTATATCTTGTAAATATGTTTATTTTGTCAAATTTTAGGTTGATGATGCACAGGTACCATCTGAAGCACTTGAGGCACTTGATCAGTAGCACCAAAAAGTTGACAAGAGAAGGGGCATCACTATGATGAAGAAGTTAATAGTGCAAAAGGGCAATGGACCCAAACTTTTTGTGGATTTTGATAATGCAGGAAATGCATCTGGTGTGAATCGCAATTCATTTGTTTCATATCTTGGGTATGTTACTCGTAGCCATTGCGGTTGTAAGATAGATTCTTGGCATAAAGTTTCTAAGGAGAAGAAAGACTTAATATGGAGGGATTTATGCGTGAGTTATTATTAATTAGTAATTCTATTTTGTAGATTACTATTTTTTTGGATACTAGTTAATAGCAATTCTATTTTGCAGAGTATATTTGAATTGGATGAAAAGCTGCATCGTAAATGCGTTATGCAACGCTGTGGGAGAATACTAAGGAACTATAGGACAAATCTCAACCGAGAATACATAAAAGAAGCTGACAAGAGGAAGAAGACATCCACTGAACAGTGAAACTTCCTGGACAAAGCAGAATGGGACGCGTTTGTTGCTTCAAGACAAACTGATGAATTCAAGGTATTAGGCGTCAGTCCCAATCTCATTAATTAATATATGTTGTATTCACCTATTCAAGATTAACATTTACTGTTACTAACCAAATCATTAATGTGCATACTAACTAGGCCCTCAGTGAGGCACAAAGATCAAAGCGTGCACTGAATGTGCATGACCACACAATGGGTCTAAAGGGGTATGCAGGCATCCGCCAAAGACTACTGTCTGAGGCTACTTCTCAGTCTGCTTCTACTCAGGAGTCCTCTACTATAGGTAGCACACCTCTGCCTTACCATGATGTCTGGATAGCTGGGAGGCAAAATAAGAAGGGAGAAATAACGAAGGCCGCAACTGCTGAGGCGGCTGCAAAAATGGTAAAATACAACTCTTACAACAATCATTCAAATATTTATTATTTGTGGTGTTTACTTAATCATAAATTTTTGTTTTGGAGATTAGCGGGAGCTGCACGAGATGAGGAAATAAGGCAAGTTCATCCCTGAGGGCACAAGGGATGAATTGACAGTTGCTCTGGGTAACCCAGAGCATCCTGGACGTGTTAGGGCTGCAGGCGCTGCTGTGGGCATCAAAGCTTTTTTTGGGCCATCCCAGCGCAAACATGTCCCAAAAGCGGGACTTTCACAAGAAGAGGTAACATATTCTTTCTTTATAATGTTACTGTAAAAGAAAATTTCATAATTAGAATTTGACGTTACTTTTATCCATGTATAGGTAGATAAGCTATTTGATAGGAAACTCGAAGAAGCAATGAAAAAGTGGCAGACATCTCAGACTGCCACTTACCATACAATACCTATAGCTCCTACTGCATGCTCTACTCCTACTGTAGAGGTTGGGAGTAATTTTGTAGACCCACCACCTAGCACATCCGCTGTAAGTATTTTTATGACATCGTAACTAGTTTTTTAATTCAAGATGATATGTTTTCAAGATGATATGTATATATGAAATTGTAGTCGTTTCAAAAAAAGATGATATGTATATATGTATATAACATTCTTTACACAAAAATTTGTAGGGGTTGAAGCCATGCTGTCTAAAAAGTAATAAATATGTCATTGCAGAGGCGTCGACTTCCCATCCCAACCAGGTTAAATGTTTCACGGGTCTCCATTACCAGTTGGTTGGATTCGTGTGAGCCCGATACATATATTCCAAGGATGGGTGGATCTTCCATTGCCATATGCACACCCAGATTGTGAAACGTTTGGTGAGGCAGAAGGCAGAGTGATATTGTGGCGAAAAGCGGATGTCCTCTTTACTGAAACTGTATGATAAATTTACATTATGTTAAATTGTTAGTGTGTGTATATGATGTCAGTTGATCTGAAATTATATATATATAGGTTAAAAAAAAGACACCCACATCATCTAGGCCTCCACTTCCACCTCCTACATTATCCAGTTGGGTTCCACAGGACCTACCTGTCCCGTTAGGTCCTAACTATAGGGGTATGGCAATATGGTTAGGCGAACATGATATAAATTTCCCTATAACTGTTTCTTTAGATTCAGATTCTGTAGGTCAGTCATACGAAAACAAACTATTTGTACAAGATATTTTGGAGTTGTTTGGATATGATTGGCTAAATACATCTGTGATAGAGCTATGGATAAGGTGAGATCTTCTTTATACATCCATATACCTTGTGTATGATCTGGTGATTTGGTTTCTTATTTATTAATGCATGTGTAATTAATACATATTTTGCAGCTACTTAGACAAGATATGTGCATATTTTGCATTCGAACATGTAGGATTTTTGATTCTATCTTTGATTAGTCTAGTAGCTAAAGACCCTTTGTCAGTTCAACAATACTGCTGTGAGGCTTTTACAAATTTTACTCAAAATAAGAAGACGGTGATAATGACTCCATTCAATGTAGAGTAAGTTTACTTTTCTTATTATAATTTAGACTTAATAAAATTACATTTTTATTGTGGATTTTGAGTTATTAATTTTTAACTTTTTTACCTCTAGTGGTAGGCATTGGGAGTTACTGGTTATTGTCCCCGATACGTTCACTGTCTATTATCTAGATCCTAAGGGGAGTAAATTGAATACAAAATTTGGACACATAATGAAAATGACATTATTCCGGTGAGAAATATTTCATTTTCATATCCGTTAACATATGTTATTACATTACTATTTAATTGCAATGTTATGTGTTACATTAACATGTAGGGGTTTGATGAGTTCAAAAAGGCTGGAGGAAAGGTCCCCACGAAAAAGAACCAGCCAATAATTTGGAAGAACGTGAAAGTAAGTTCCCGACTGTAATATATGTATATATTATTTATGTGAACAATGCTTAATTAGTTGTATTTTTTAATATTTTGTATGTTTGAATTTATATTGTGCTACACAAGACAACGGATGGGCATGTGGATACTATGAGATGCGATATATGCACATGATTATCAAATATGCCGCACTAGACATCGATTGTATCACTAAGGTATTATATAGTCTCATTAGGTAATATGAAATATATCAATCTTATTTATAGCTCATTAATTATATATATACATCATTCTCTTTACAGGTGTTTAAAACTGACCCCACTACAGGACAGACTTACCAGATGTACATGTTCCCTATACGACGGGAGAATTAAATGAAGTAAGAGAAGAATGGGCAACAACCATACAAATAGTGGGGGTTTTAAGATATAATTGGGATGTTGATAGCGAATAATGACTAAAGAATGATAATTTTTAAATGAATTTCTGAATTATAATATATGTGTGAATGTTTCTACATGTCTGGATGTTTCTACATGTGTCTGAGTGAAAATGAATGAAATTGTTGGTTTCTATATGAATGTTTCTACATGTGTGAATGTGAAAATGAATGGACTACAGATTGCTAGCTACATGAATGTTTCTAAATGTGTGAAAATCAAATGGAACTGCAGGTTGCATTGCTAAATGTGTGAATATTTTTGTTGTTAATTTTGCAGGTTTATGGCCTGTTGTTGGCTGATATCAATGGATGTCGTAAAACCTGCAGTTCATAACTGAACTGCAGGTTTCTCATCCTGCGACCAGCCACAGCAGGTCTGCAGACTGACAGAATAAAAAACAAAACAATAGGCGTCAGTTATTTGTATAAAACTGACACACAAAGTTATAGTGTCGGTTTTATATAAATAACCGGCGTTTATTTTCTGTGGCGCGAAGGTATATGGTGCCGGTTTCTTATCTAATAACCGACGCTGATAGCCCTTTCTGTGGCGCGAATGTGTATGGTGTCAATTTCTTATCTAATAACCGACGCCTATAGTCCCCTGATGGCGCGTTTTCGGTGGCGCGCGAAAAGTTTGAGCTTTGGTTTTAGAACTGACGCGTAATGGTTGAGCTTTTAGTGTCGCCCACATAGGTGTCGCTTAGAAACCGACACTAAAGGCCTTAAATAACCGACACTAAAAGTCGGTTCTGTAGTAGTGGTGGTGTCGGACCAAACATTTCCGATCAGTAACTTCGATGAATTAAATATAAAAGAGTTAGAATCACATGAAAATCGTAACGACATGAACAAAAAGAACAGTAAACCATTATGTTTCCCGTGCACTGGAGATCCTTTTCCTGTCTACTATATAGTCACAACATTCTTATTGAGGACATCATAGAGGAACATGTCCGTGCATAACAAAATTGCGTGCAGATTTTCCTCTGATTATCAAATCGATTTGTAATATTAGATTTCATGCAAGTATCAGAGTTGCAAATGGTTTGAAAAAGGTACAAATTAGCATCGACTTGAACACAACCCCATCTCCACATATCCTGCCATTATGTCATGTGTTTTACCTATCAACGCAATGCGTCAACACTAGATATGGGTAGGTAGAAATAGAGAACATGGTAAAAAGAAATAGAGAGTGATTGATTCAGTAGAAAGAGATGAGAGATGAACGTAACAAAGAAAAGAGGCAAAAGAAGATCTAAACTGGGAATGTAGTGAAAGAGATGATATGTGATCTCAAGGTGACAGAAAAAAGAAAGCGAAAATGATTGGGTCACACACATTCTCCCGTCAAGCGCATCACGTGCGGGCGGCTAGGTAGTTTTGTTGGGGGGGAGTCGATTTGGATGATGATGTGGCAGGCTTTAATTGGATGGGTTGGTGGAGGTTGTGTAATGGATAAATAAATTTATTTTGCTTAAACTTTTGAATTTTGATGAATTTTTTGACGACAAAAAACTATTAGATTCGTTTATGAAAATCACATTCCAACAAGACTAATATTGATATATTTTTAACAAAAAATACAAAAATGATATGAATAGGTGTTGAGAGAGAAAATTATTTTATTTATAATTTCTAGATCGTGATGAATTTTTAAACGAAATAAAAATCATTAAAATTATAATAAAAAATACATTTAAACAAGAGTAATGTTGATATACTTTTGAGGAAAGACGTAAAAAAAGAAGGAAGTGATGATGCAAGATTAGAGAAGTGAGGAGTCCAAAAATTAAGTGCTTGAAATTAGTGAGTATGCACCTAAAAATAGATAAAGGCACCTAAAGATGACTATATAGCTCCCAAAAAAAGATAAAATGTACCCAAAAAAATAATATGCCCACAAATGGTTGAAAACGCCCAAAAATGACTAAATAGGCCAAAAAATGGCTAAATAGCATCCAAAATGGCTAAATAGCGTCCAAAAAGGGCTAAATTCTTGGGGTTCAAACAAACTTATTTGGGCTCTGTTATACTTTTTCGTTGTCAATACCTTATTTGAGCGCCATTTTTATACTTCTGGGAGTCAATGAACCATTTTGGATGTCAATTAACCATCGTTGGTGTCAATTAACCAATTTTGTGCGCCATTAAGTTGTTATTGGGTGGGAAGTACCTTACACCCTTTTAACGTGTAAAATCATATTTGGGTGACATTAAGTTATTCTTGAGAGTCAAAGAAACCTATTTGGGCATCATTATGTTCTTTTAGTTGTCAATACCTTATTTGGGTGCCATCTTTATACTTCTAGGTGTCAATGAACTATTTTTGGCGTCAATCAACTATTTTTGAGTGTCAATAATCATTTATGGGTGCCACAACGCCCAAAAATGGCTAAATAGCGCTCAAAACGTGCTAAAATTCTTGGGTGTCGCACAAACCTATTTTGGCAACTTTACGTTATTTTTGGCTGTCAATACCTTATTTGGGTGACATCTTGATACTTCTGGGTGTCACTGAACCATTTTGGGCGTCAATAATCATCTTTGGGTGTCAATAGCCATCTATGAGTGTCATAGCGCCCAAAAAGGCTAAATAGCTGGCAAAAATGGCTAAATAGCGTCAAAAAATTGCTAAAACTTTTGAGTGTCAAACAAATCTATTTGGGCACCATTACGTTATTTTTGGTTGTCAATACCTTATTTGTGTGCCATCGTTATATTTCTGGGTGTCAATAAACATTTTGGGTGTCAATTATACTTTTGGGTGTCAATTAACTATTTTGGGCGTCATTTTTAGATTTCAATTAGACATTTATGGGCGCCATTAAGTTGTTATTGGGTGTGAACTACCCTTATAGCCTATTTTATCCGTACAACCATATTTGGGTGCCATTAAGTTGTTCTTAGGTGTCAAATAAACCTATTTGGGCGCATTTACGTTATTTTTTATTATTAATTACCTTAAGTGTTTGGTTGTCAATTACCTTAGATGTGATTTAGCACGTATAATATTTACTTAGGCATAATGTTTAAACTTATGGGTGTCAATGAAACACTTCTAGGCATCAATGAACCATCTTTGGGTGTCAATTAATCTATATATCATTTTTGTATTTTTTTCTCAAAAATATGCCAACATTAGTCTTGTTGGATTGCATTTTTCATAACGAATCCAATAGTTTTTATTTCATTAAAAAATCATTACGATTCAAAAGTTATAAGCGAAACAAAGTTATTTTCATATTACATAATTTCAAAAAAATTACCCAATCACCATCTGCCACGAGTAGGCAATTTCAGAGGATGGTTTTGGGAGTGCGTGAGCGTGCCCTAAATATAACCCAAAACAAAGATTAAGGGAGTAAAAAATCAATTGGAAAAGAATGATAAAATATGAAAACTGTAAGTATACAATGCCACAAGGGATAAGAAAGAAAGATATAGGATAATTTTATTAAAGAAATGAAGTACTACTTTAAGCTTCTATAAAATTATGATATATTTGTTACATGGAGAAAGAAGATATTTGAAAGAAAGATGAATAACAGGGAATGGAGAAAGGAAACGACAAGCAAGTGTTCTTATTTATAGTTTGCATATTTAGCATGGGGAAGGAAACGGTAATGGATTTGTTAAATATAATACAAATTCAATTTATCCATTTAAATTTTAATATTATATGAAGTCGTTATTAATCCCATCATCACATCTTCACTCTATTTCAAATGGGAGAGAATTAAGAGAAAATGCACATAGATCATTTACTTCATTTTCCTTCTCCGTTAATTTGTATACTCTAACTCATTGAAATTTTTTATTCCCCCTCCCCTACTTTCTCATATACCAATAAGTTCATAATGAGTGAAAAATAGAGTAAAGTATCTTTTATATTTCCTCACTTTTTTCATCTTTCCCTTCTAATATGGAATATAATTTTATTGAAAGTAAGTTTTTAAATAAGCTAAGTGAAATATCTCTATTTATTCTCTTGTATATATAATAAAAAAAGAATCAACTTTGTTGATTGGAAACATTAAGGCACTTCCTAATTCAAGTTATAAATTACACATTTCATCTTCTACTACAACTATTGGTCTTTGGGAAAAAAACTAGCAATGGTTAATCATTGATTTTCTTGATTATTGTCTTATATATGTTCTTTTGAAAATCTTGTTTTTATAAACACTTCTTGACATATGATCTCCATATAACATCCTCACATTTTTAATGATATACATGTTCAAAACATTAGCCCATCTTATTTTGTAAAACTGCATTGAAGAAATGATATAAAATATTATACTAGGTAATGTCACTATATTTTTATGTGTATACGTAACTCGTTGCACATCAAAAGACAGTCTACTCAATATTTTTGTGGTTACTAAACTTCCCAGAATTTGATTTATCTTTTTTTTTTTAAATTTTGGAATGGTTTAGGTAATACATGCAATGATTTAGTATACACTAGATCTCACAACAAGAAGTAGTTGATCCAAACATCCAAATTTTGTATAGAATAGATTACATGTGTAATCATAATTGAGCATACAACCTTATTATATGTTCCCATGCAAAATGATTAAAAAAAATCAATCATGATGGTATTATGTATTGATTTTCAAGTTTATTGGATATCAACAATTATTATGAAGTTCCTATAATTCCAACTTGGCCTCACACTGGTGCTAATTCCTATACATATAAATTTAAAACATATAGTAGATTTTTATCCTCAATTTGACAAGCATATGATATGAATGTATGGAAACACTATTGTCATTGACAATAACTCACAGATGTCCATTGCCCTTCCAAATAGGTAGGTTCATGCACATTCAAGAACCCCTTGACTAATAGATAGCTGTGAGAGAACGTTATTCCTTTTGTGACACTAAATCGGTGGTTATATACCACCTCTTGGGAAATATTAGAACATGCTCTTATGAATGGTTATTAGTTTCTTGTCAGTACTTGTTTTGTGTGATTGAAGGCTTGCTCATTTGATATGTTAAAAAGAAGCATACAATTGGTTGGTCTTGTATTATCCCAAAAAGATTTGACAAAATGGGTCTAAAACATGTGAATTCTAACAAATCAAGTGGCTTTAAATTTCTTGACCTCAAAAAGCATTACCAAAAGTCATTTTTAGTATTATAATTAATGTCTTTGTTATTTTAGCAAGTTTCAACTCATAATATTATGTTTTGAGCCATTTTCCATTCGTATGGCTCAAACTCGCCCAATAAGGACACTATGTAGTGAAAGCATGTGATTTATTGAATCGATCCTATTTTATAGTTTTCACTACTATTGTATCTAGAGTCCCATAACAAGTTGGACTCCTATTACTTCTGTCATCCTAATTTCCTAGATCACCCAATGTTTAATATATTTATAGAGGTTCTATTCCCATAACTGGAACTTCCTTGGCGTTCAAAAATTCCATGGTGTCACTTTCATACTATCAGGTTCGTCAGAGACACTACCTCCGTATTTCAAGAAAGTGGAGTTCATATTGAGGTGATGGAGGATAGCAGGCATCATCAACCTCAGTAATCGTGCCCAGGATGCACCTTGCTCATAAACACAATCTAGCAGCATGGTGTTATATAAGATATGATAGATACTAAATGCCCACCCATATGAGTAGGGTGTCAGAGATTTACTTGTTTTAGATAAGAAACGTCGGCTGTTATAGCCATCGCATGACGCAGTGCCTCAAAGACTTCACAACCAGAAATGACCACATACCATTGGTGGCCACCACTGTCATACAACAACAATCCTAGTTTGGGTAGGGAAATTATCTCTTGATGCTTTCTAATATGCATGTAATCCAACTCAATCTAACATGTTTGATCCTCTTCTTGGACTCATGTAACTTTAACCATGCTTATTTGATCTGAATATGATATAGTTTGTGTAAAAGAAAAATCTGGCCAACATTGAAAGTGTGATTCTGACTCTACCGATGCCTAAAAACAAGAATCAAAACCAAAGGGTCATGAGCAAAACAATGGTTCCTCACAATGTTTTCTCAAGATGATATCATGTATACTTACTTTTGTTTGATTGATCGATTTCTTATGATCTATGTTAAAAATTCTTATTATGATTATTGATTATGAATTAAGGTTAATGAATCATGCTCAAGTAGGGGAAACCCTTTTACAGGTTATGAGGGAGAAATCCCATTATGACTCAAGGAGAGAAATCCCATCATGTTAAAGTTCAAGGATCATGTTAATGTTAATGATAATTTTAATGTCATGTTAATAATCAAGTTTAATGGAATTGAATTAGTTTTTACATGCTCCCAAATCATGGACTTCAAGGGGTCATCAAGGGCTTTCCTAGAATCAAGGGCTTTCCTAGCAATCATGTGCTCTTAAGGGGGCATTATAGATGAATGCATATACTTACTTCTCAATTCATCATGTAATTTATGAATCGTAAATGCTTAAGAAAATCCATGTTCAAGTTTATGTCAAATATGTCATGTCAAGTTATATTTACTTTTATGTCATATAAAGTGCCAAACACCACTTACTGATGTGATGTGTTTGCATGGTTGGGGATGCGATGTCCGCATGACTTGGAGCAAGTGAAGGACAAAAAGGGAAAAATCAAGACTATGAGATCCTCAAGCTTTTCCTGGCGGGGTTCCATTTACCAAGAAGATCTAGAGGTTTAGATATAATTCATGTTATGTTTAGTCATAATATTAACTAGATTAGGCTTGATACATGAGCATTATGTAATCAAGAACTATGTATGAATCAATATTAAACCAATGCAAGTGTTTCATTTACTTTAGTTGCATGATTATCATATTATGACATCCACATTGAGTGAAATGTTTCCATTCATGTGATATAGAAAATAGGGTGTTACATGTACACGATACCCATTATAGAGGGTAACCTATTTATCCCAAGATATCCTCAACTCCAAAATCTTGTAAATGATCTTTAGGAGTGTTTGTCTTCTAAGGTACCTAGTACTAGGTTGTTTGGGAACAACACCCAGAAGAAAAAAAAAGTAAGGGTCTGTAAACATTGAGAATGTGCACACCAACATATCTAGTCATTGTTAGATGTGTAGGGAGAAAAAAGGCGCTTCCAATAGAAAGGGGTTTACATGTATAGGTAAGTTAAATAAAATGTGTCTCAAAGGTATATAACAGAAGAATGATGCAATATATTATGAGAACAATATAATCATTTTAAAATATCTTGCCCAATAATCATTAAAATAGTAAAATAGACATACATATTGAAGTAAATGAATCCATTATAGGGCCGAGACACCATAGATTCTTGATCCAGGGAGAAAGGGGGAGTAAAACCTTGATGAAATAAGAAGATTATATTTCGTGAGGAATGGTTAATGAGTAAAGAAGGAGAAAAGTTCAAAGATTACTCATTATTGAAAATGGATTTATAATCAATTTAATGGTCAAATGTAAATAGGGATTCAAATACTTGGTCTTCATGACTATTGGTTATCTCAGTAGTTATACTTGGTCACCAAGGTCGAGTATCCATCCTAGGAACACATTATGTACGTTAATTGAACCAAAGTGAACATGTGTGTACATTCCTATTATAAAATTTCATAATGTTCTTATCCTAGTCTTGATCATATAGTATCATATTCAGGTTATTAATCTTACTAGGTAGACATATCATCCATTAGATTTCCATTTTAGTAGTACTACACAACTTTTTCCACATAAGGCAAGGCATGTCGGTGATATATTTATATATGTGTGTATGTATGTGTGGCTAACAATATGTATTCTTCCCATTCAGGTGTTGAACGTTATTCTCTGACTAATACCATGCATTTTGATATTGATTGTAGCATGCAAATTAGTATTTAATAACATCATATCATAAAGTTCTTCATTACACCCTAAATGAAAGTTTGTACCATATGGATATTTAAAATGGGTATAATCCATTTTTGGTATGTCACACAAAACAAGGTATGTATTTATAAAAATACTCTCTATTTCTATTGTGTATGTGATTGTACATGTAGATGTGCATATATATATACATATACATACATACATAAATATATATATATATATATATATATATATATATATATAGAGAGAGAGAGAGAGAGAGAGAGAGAGAGAGAGAGAAAAAGAGAGAGAGAGAGAGAGAGAAATAGAGACAGGCTAGAATACACTCGAGTGTATTTGGAGCAGAATACACTCAAGTAGTTTTTGATGATGCAATATTTTTTTCAAAAATCTAATCCATTGATCTTCTTAAACATCTTGTGAATAGCGCATATACAAAATTTGAGCATATTTGGAAATTTTTAGGTCATGTTATAAAGACTGCAAAAATTATGCATTTCAAATTAATTTCGCGCGCCAATTTTGTTGCCCTTGGATGAGTGACTTACACTCATCCAAATGGGCTCAAAATTTGTATGTAGCCTAGTTATAGTATGACAGTGAATATCAATGGTTTACATTTTGCAAAAGCATAGTCTTGATATGAAAACACACTTGAGTGTATTCATGTGATCTGTACACTCGATTGTATTCTAGCCTGATATATATATATATATACATATATATATATATATACATATATATATATATATATATATATATATATATATATATATATATATATATATCTGTGTGTGTGTGTGTGTGTTTTCTTATATATATCTATATATCTGGGTTTTTAGTCCCTTGTGATTAGTATCAAATAGAGGGTGAAATAGGTTATATTATATTAATAACCATTTTTTTTGTTATAATATAAATAGGTTATATTATCATAATAACCATGTTTATATTACCCAATGATTGTATAATATTTTATTGAATATATATTTACTAATCAGTTTCTTAAATAAAGTGAAATATAATGATACTAATGCTAGTACTTATACCCCACTACGTGCACTAGTAAGATAATTGTTAGGATAATAAATCAAGTGTATATTATCAGATAATCCAATGTTATATTCTATTCAAGTGGATTATCTATGCTCCATATCTTATTATTGTATCATTAATTGGAATCCCAACATATAATATGAAAGTAAGAATATCACATGTCATCTTGATTGGCTTGGATCTCATTGTCACTCTCTATGTCCTCTTCTTCTTTGATTGCAGTCATCTTCAAATAAGTATTATTTCCATAATTCTCGAAAAACCAATTTCATGTATCTATGGGAATATAACTGAAGCTTTAAGATCATGGAAGGGTTATAGGTGAGACAACATATTGAAAGGGAAGCCATGGTGTTTTTTGAGGAGGTGGAGAATGAAGCTCAGTAACATGTCATTAGATTTGGTGACACTAGCTTGTGGAATTGGTGGTTTGTACATAATGAGAGAAGAAATATGTAGGTCAGAGATTTAGAAGGATGGCATAGGGAAGATAACTACATGGAGTAGGGAGATCTCTATTTGCCTCTATCCATTATCATGGTCTACTTCTAGGATGGTAAACACATGCAACAACAACTTTCTGATGGATGCATAACAACAGTAGAAAGACTGAGGTGAAATACTAAGGTGGATATTGAAGAAGCTCCAAGGGAAAACTTCAATGTGAAATCTCACATTTGAATAGAAGGGATGGTGACATTTATATGTTGAAAGTGGTTGTAGACTAGGGTATTAGTTTCCTTTAGTCTTGGTAGTTGCAAGAATAGGAATCCCAATGACAAGTCACTTTGCAATGGTTACTACATTGGAAGAGGCTTACATGGTTTTGGTGTCCATGGGAAAGGATATCGGAAGGAGCAGAGGAACCGAAGAAGTTGAGGAGAAAAAGTGCTTGTGTAAGAAGGAGAAGAAGAGAAGAGGAGGACAGGGGTAAAGAGGTAGAAGTGGATCATCCATTACTAGTGTTGTGGTAGTTTTTGCCTTCCACAGATGGAGACAACTTACAGGGGTTTACCTAGCCGCATGATAGGGATGGGGGAATGAAATGGATGATAGGGATATTTGGATGTGATCAACCAAATAATCAATTAACTCCTAAGTTGACTAGAATTTTCTTTGATAGTTTTATTGTGGGAGAAATTAAAGTCCTATTCACATGAGAATTGGTAACTAATTAAGGTGTGTCAACCTAATTTTAACATTAACCTCACCTTTAAAAGGTTTTGCATTTTTTATTAATTTTAAGTTAATTACTCAATTAATTAATTTAATGTATTTTTGATCAATTAGATACATCATTTCCTATTTATTGAATTGCATTCATTGTGTAGAAAAAGTGGATTTGATATCTTCAAACTAGGGTCAAAACTAAATAAATAGTGAATTAATATAATTAACCCCAATCAAAGAATTATTTAGTTAATTAACCACTAACCTTATACATTAGGTAATGTTGAAACATTATATTTTATTGGCTTCAGTTTCTCTTAGCTACTATAAGTAAAGGGAAATAGATACATGGTTCAAAATGGTCTAGGAAAAAAGGTTGTGTTGTATACCTAGGTTTGAGTATTTTATAGATCCCACAGTCCTTAGATCTAGCTAGGATCTTTGGAATGGTAACCTACGGTTCTCATGATCCCATAGGGTGTGAGACAGATCAGGTTGGGGGAAGGAAAGGAGGGTGTGGTTGGGCCCACATTGGGTCAGGGGCCAAAGTTGGGGCCCATGACAAAAAATGAAGTAGTAAATTAGGTTTGAGATCCAAGGATTAAAATGGGAATGTCTCTCTCATTCTAGCTCATATTTTAATGAAATGTGGTGCATTGGATGTGTGATATTTCTCTCTACATAACTAGTACAAGTTGAGGAGACAAAGAGATTCATATAACAGATAAATAGAGGATGAAGGAGAAATCTGTATGTAGTAGGTGAAAACTAGGTTATTTATCAAATTGAGTGTCACCATAAGTCATATAAACATATAATAAACTCAAATAGCATAAAAATATATCAAACATGAAATTGAAGGCAAGAGTAAGAAAAAGATAGAAAGGTAGAGATAGAGGGACATACATGGATAGATAAAAAAAGTATTGTCCATCCAAGTAAGCCATAAACCAACCCCAATATAAATCTTTTGTTGTATTTTTTCAAAATATTTTCCATGAGCTAGAATTGTAGGGTAATGAAGAAACAATCATTGTTTAGCTTAATAAGTTGATAGAATAATAAGTGCCTAATCGAATGTCAATATCAATGTAGGGGGGGTCTCGTTGTGGATGGAACGAAAGCCATGATTCATAAAGATTCATAGTGATGTCATTGTGAGGACAAATGACAATTGGGGTTAGGAATAATTTTGCATGACCATGTGGGGAAGGCAATGGGGATAGAATGAAATTTTGGGAAAGGAGGTTGAAACATAGACTTTAAAGTGATGGAAATTGTTTGTTGAGATTTTGAGATAGAAGAAAAAAAGTTTGTTTTAGTTATTCTTCACTTGAGAAAAAGGTCATGATCTAAATTATATTGATAAATAATGATACGAAATGGATCTATTGTTACTTGATATTCTCTCTCCTAGTAGAGCTTAAAATTCATTTTCTTTCTAGAAATACTTAGAGATTCTAATTCTACTGTTAATACAACAACACATCCAGCATGTAGTAGTCGTCTAATAGCCTCTTTCTGTACGGTTTACCATCTTCCATTTTAGCTTGTAAAAATCTTATTTTTGTTATATTTAGTGTTTGGGAGTGTCCCCAAAAGAAGACAAGAGGAGTAACAATTATGTGGGACATAGGGTGTCATTCTTTTCAAAGGCATTCTTCCCTGCTTCTTTGTCTAACTGTCATCATGTTGCCAACATGTAATCTAGCACTTATGTTTCTCTTTTGGAGAATCCCTTTCATATTATACAAGAAGGCTTTGTAGGGGTGGAATGAATTTGTTAGTATTAGAAATAAAATTTACTAATTGAACCTTTAATTGTACAATTAATTATCAAGAGATAGTTGTATATACATAAGGTGGGCATTAGATTAGTGCAACCTGGTCCAATTTTATACTGACATGCATGACTGGATCTGAATCTTGATCTATATTTTTGGTTTGAAAAAATACTCATATGCCCTTATATTCTATAACTATGTTACTTTCATATTATATATTAATTCCATGGAGGTATATTCTGCAATTTAAAGTATTTTATTTTAAAATTACAAATACACATATATATGTGCATGCCAATTTACCAATTTATATAAGTCCTTTTGCTAAACTATACTGCAATAAGATCCATCCGCTTGTAGGTGGTCACTCTTGCATGTATTCTAGGTAAAATCTAGGGATTTCACCCCTATTGAAATTGCTTGTGCGATAACATCCACATTATGAATCCATCCAACACATTGCATCCCTCTTTGATCAAAAGGAACCATTAGCATATAATGCAACAATAGTGGCCTGCTTGGTTGTTGATCTTTCCAAGATGATGGTTAAGATGCACTTGGAGCATGTGTAATATCACCACGGTGGCGTTGTTCTTCCTCCCAATAGAGAACTTAGATTTTATGAAGCATAGGGAAGATGCAACACTCATTGTCCAAGATCTTCAGCAAGACATAAAATTGTGGAGGAGGATGGATTTCCCTACATTCAGTGCCCTAACAATGACATCAGCATGCTAAACCTCATGTCTCATAAAGATGATGTACCTCTTCACTTACCATCAAATAGAATTCAAGAATCACAAGAAGTGGATGCATCTTTTGATCCATGCATCATCACCCAATAAACAACATTCATGTTTCCCTACCCTTATGGTAACAAACAACATGGGAAATCTAGCCTCTTTACGGTCCCTGAATACACCTACTACTTCTTCCTACAAAGGGTCTGTTAGTAGATACAATGTCAGACCCCACATTGATTCTAGTATTATCAATGCTCAGGGCACGTCATGGGAAACGTCCAGGTTCCCAAACACCCTTTTCACTTCAAGAGGAGGGGGAATTCCACATCACCTAATTAGCCTCCTCTAAAGATGGCTTTTGTTCATTTGAATGAAAAAGATGAAGTTAGAGAGTGTACAACACTGAAGCTATATATAAAGGTGATTCTTGGAAGGATGAGTATTGTTCTTTAGGAGGAATCAATCTGTCTTCATTGGTTGTTTCTCCCAAATCTTAGGAGAAACAGTGTCCAGTGGACCATTTCACCTTAGTATTCATATTGTTAGAGGATTGTGCATCCACGATGAAACACGTCCCCACATGTTGGGAGGGGATATTTCAATGAAGCTCATAGAATTTTCTTATATGGGTAGGATAAAAGATTGGATGTGCTTTTGGTTGAAGGAACTCCCTTTATCTGTAGAGATATGGGCTCTATATAAAAAATGATGAACAACTTAGGTGAATAAAAATATATTATGATGTGGGCATGATTTTTGGGTTTCTGGGAAGTTATTTAGTAATGTTGGAGGCATATAGTAATTTTTTTGATTATCCTTGGAGTCTAGTTTACAAAACATGGTCTCAGTGAGGTTATTGAAGTTTATTGACTTTTTTGATGATAGGGTAGACCCTATATTCTCTAAACTTGGTAAATCCACTCCATTGGAGATTTTTTGGTCTCCCCCATTTCTCCTATAAGACATAACGACCTTGGGGTTTGACGTATTGGTTAACCCCCAACCCCCTATTAAGGAAGAGTCCCTTTCTAGGCATCAAGTAGTGGACCAAGATGGTTGTTGACAGCTTTACTCACATTGTGTAACGTCCCAAGATTTGAGGCCTTGGATAAAATGATCTTTAAAGAAATGATTAAACTATTCATATCACCAAGATGTGCCTCATTTTTAGGGATCCCATCACTAAAAAACTCTATGGTTAAGTATTCTCATCCCAGAGTAGTACTAGAATGGGTGATCAATCACGAAGTTTATCTTGGCTTATGCGTGAGTGAGAGCAAAGAATGCAGTTAAGGATAGTGGTGTTTTGTGGGGCCAGTTGTCATTCCTGAAACTCTACTAGAGCCTTGGGCAGTGGGTGTGAGTGTTACAAATGGTATCAGAGCCAGATCCCCTCCAGTAGGTGTGGCCCATGTAGGCATGAAATGGGAGTCTTAGTCTGTGTGGTTTGGGCATGTTGGAAAGGGCTATCCTAGTTTATGGAGCCACCCTTGCAATTGGTAGTCGTGGAGGGGAGTTGGGTGTACATGTGCCATTATGGGTCTGTACTAAAATGAGGACATATAATTGAGCCTTGATGAGGATTTCAAGAGTCTAAGTGGGGGAGATTATAACATCCTAGGATTTGAGGCCTCTAATAAAATGATATTTAAAGGAATGATTTGACTATTCATATCACTAAGGTGCACCTCCTTTTTAGGGATCCCATCACCAAAGAACTTTGTGGTTAAGAATGCTCAACCTATAGTAGTACTAGGATGGGTGACCAGTCAGGAAGTTTATATTGGCTTGTGCATGAGTGAGGACAAAGTGTGCAGTTAAGGCTACTAGTGGTCTGTGGGGCCAATTATCATTCTTGAAACTCTACTAGAGCATTGGTTAGTGGGCTTGGATGTTACACATTGACACTTGGAATACTTCATTAGACGCTTTCAGGCCAACCGCCAACATGATTTTTAAGCCCGAGTTTGTGCAAGGATAGATCATGAGATGGCTAGGGTGATGAAGATAGGAAATGTTTTGTAGGAGTATAAATAGCTCCAAGGGAGGAGGTACACTTTCATAAGAGGATAAAGAAAACATGAATGGAGATAATGAATACATTTATGAGGAATTATATGAAATGTGCTAAATGTTGGTTGAGGCCCAAAGATGAATACATACAACCTCTGAGCTATTTGGAGATGGTTTAGGATGGAATATTTGCCTTTTCAAGTTGCATGTTTTTTGGATAAATTGCATGTATTCTTCTATTTGTTTTATTGAAGAGGTCAATGCTTTCAATGATTGAGGTGCCCATTTGGATGTGTTGGGATTTTGATTAGATGTTGGCACACCATAGTGTGTGGGATGTGTGAGTTGGTGGTATGCCCTGAGAGCCAACCATATGATGATTGTAATGGAACATCTTGTAGTTGATTTGATTATTAATAAAGTCAATTCTAGTTATTATGTTCATTTCAATATTAGGTAAAGAATAAATATAATAATGTCCTATGAATGTATGACTCAATGACATGTGGCTTCAGGATAAAGACCTAAATATGAGATCATGTGTATGTTAAGAGTAATAATTCTTGTATGAGTCATTGGTCAGATATTATTGTGTAATTTTGAAGAAGAATAGTATGTTAAGACCAATATGTGTATTGATAGATGAATACATCTCATTGGTCATGATATTGGATATCAAATTAAACACATGGGTGCTTGTTATGAACAAGTTTACCGAACAAACCCACTTTTAGCATGGAAGCCAATTAAGAAGATTAGAATCGCATCTGAATGTGACACTGGTCATTGTGGCCCATATACCTAAATTCACTATAGTGATCACATGTTGTTCGATGTATCTCAAAAGTATTCATCTTGACCTTGAATAAGGTTTGTTATATATGTAGTACTTAGGTGCATTGTGACACATGTGGATTATTGTGAGTGACGTAGATGGAATTTGTCCCTCCCATTTGAGTGATATCTTGGCCACTTGATGAGTGAGAATATGAAATGCATGGGCATTCCCATTTGAGCCAATATGATATTGAGATCATGTGTATATGAAATAGTCTACTCTAGATCAAGAAATGAAGATTGAACATGAAGACGATAATGTTTACATGCCTTGGACTTGATCTACCTATCAAATACAAAGGGATTATACAATCAATATAACATTGATCACAATACCAATTTTAAGTTGTTCTCACTACTACATAAATGACATATCTTGTTGCTTGTTTTTCAAGAGAAACTGATAGTATACGATATATCATCAGTGCTTTAAAGATAATCACCATTGTTGACTAGATGAAAAAACATAGACTACATTTTGTATTTATCATTGATCACTTCTCAAAGCAACTGACACGATATATCACCCCTAAAAACAAAATTTCACACAAAATGTTTGTGAGGAATTTCATTTGCCTCCAAGACCGTACATCGTTGGTTCTTTGTTAAATATACAATGGTATAAATGAATACAAACCAAACTTATCCTTATAATTGTTATGTATATATTGTCTGTTTTCTCTAGGCAGTCGACGACAAAAATTTTGCACCATGTGTCTCGCAAAATCTTTTCCACTTCTAATTGGTTTTACTCATTGGTTGTCGTCAACCCAATCGACGATATTTGTTGGGTTACATCTGGGATGCAGACTTAGTCATCAGTTTTGTCTATTCAATCGATGAATAAGATAATGTCAGACAACTATTTTGTCGAAAATTTTTAGGTTGCAACTGATTACCTATGTTGTATATCTTTGGTTTTTAAAATAACCAACATGGAATGTCTGACTTAAACCACTACGAGAAACCCCTCTTTCCCATATCCTCATTCTCTAGAATTTCCACTCCAATGATTTTGCCATTGCTTCCTCCATTCTTCCACTGTCATTGCTCCTCTGATGCAGCCATTGTTGATCCTCCTCCTTGAGTCAGTGTTGCTTGTTCTATTGCTGTTGTTGGTCTGCTTCCTTCAGTCGGTGTTGCTTTGTTGTAGATGCCACCTCTTGCTACCTTATTATCGATGTCGCCTCTTGCTACTCGTTTTCAATGTCGCCTCTTGTTTCTTTACTACCGCTGCCCTCACTTGTTACTTTGCTTCCAACACTACCATTGTTGGTCCTACTCTTCCTTGCCTATGTTGATGATTCCTCTTACTGGAAGTAGATGTATTCTCTTGAATCCACATAGGATAGATTGAGAGGATGTGCCTTCCATTATTTCTCCTAGTTACCCATGATCATGGCTTTGGATTCCATAGTGAATTATGATATGTTATAATAATATGCTTTGTTGTAAAAATTTTCTTTAACCCTAATTTTATTTGAAACTATAACCTAGATGTGGAGAGAATCAT
Source organism: Alisma plantago-aquatica (assembly GCA_963693085.1). Lineage (NCBI taxonomy): Eukaryota > Viridiplantae > Streptophyta > Magnoliopsida > Alismatales > Alismataceae > Alisma > Alisma plantago-aquatica. The sequence goes on along the minus strand of OY856411.1, from coordinate 1,484,036,897 downwards.
ATTCTAGCACTCATAATGATTATGATAAATGCCTAATCTTGACTTGAATTGTTACCTAATGCACAACTGATAACTAGATCTCTAAATTCTAATATTGCATGAACCTTGCTCTAAAGATGATCTTTGCTAATTTAAGACTTCAAATCAGTATCTTAAAGATCTATATGACACCATATATTACTCGATCTAGCTTATACTCTAATGATGATAGCCTTGCATGATAATGACCATACATGAAAAGTTATGACAGTGCTGACGCTTATGTTGACTCCTATTATTCAAATCTTATGACTTCTCTATCTAAGATCATGAAACCCTAATATTATGATCCCTAATCTAAGTTTTATTGTGTCTTTCTAGTTATAAATGAACCTAAGAGGTATGATGTAACATGATAATGATAATGCATGGCCTAGTTTGAAATTTTATGTTTGATTAATATGTAAGACCTAAATGACTAAACACGAATTTGTGAATTATAATATGTAAACCAATGATTTCTAAACCCTAATATTTAAATGCTAATCTATAAATGTTATGTATAATCCCTTGATACTAAACACAAATTTCTAAACAATTGTTGGCCTAGAAACCTGTTCAATATTTACTCATCATGATTAAACCTTTGATAGTCCCTGATTTGGGACTATTCTTGAGTACTTCATCTCACCTAGGATGTAAGTGTATAATGAATTTTTTATTTATATAAATTTTGACAACATTTTTCCTTCTTTCTCTGGGTACATACGTAGGCAGGTATTTGCCCATCTACATTGGTGTACTTAGAGAAATGTGGGAAATGTTGCCAAAATTTATTGAAATGAAATATGCTTTATAAAATTACTAGTGAGATGAAGTGATGAAGAATGGGATGAGTAGTACACATTCATGAATGTGAATGATACTATATGATTAGGTCTCTATTCAAACATATTTTGTCTTCTGAAATTAACTTATTACCTAGAATTTGATGAGCTACTCATCTCCCATCTGATCATAGAAATGGATCGATCACCGATGTCTAAACCAAATCGTCGCACTCTGAAGTTTATAATTGTCTCAATGAGTTTGTAAGATTTATATAGGAACATAGAAAACAACTTGGAGATAGGTTCTATTGCCCCAACAAGGTTGTATTACAACATAAAAATTGACAATGTTGACATGATCAAAGATCATGTCATGTGCAGTGGGATTGTACAGGGCTATACAAAATGGTAGTGGCATGGAGATATTCCTAATAAGAGATCAACATATGTCGGTAATGGTAGTTGTGCTGATAAATAAATGGTTGATGATGTCTATGGGAATCAACCAATTCCGATAGACATGGTTGATGTGATGCTAGATAGTTGTAGGGTAAATGTTAAAGACCCAGCTCCCTTATTTAGAAATGGCGTGCATGATGTTGAGAAACTATTATAGTTAGGTTGTACAAAGTTTACAAAGTTGAGTGTTGTGTTCATATTTTATACTTTGAAGGCTAACAATAGATGGAACGACAAAAGATTCACTTCTATGTTGTCTTTGTTGAAAGAAATTATTCCTGAAGGCAGTGAGCTTCCAATATCAACATACAAAATGTAAAAAATGTTATGCCCAATGGGAATTGAGGGTAAGAAGATACTTGCATGCGTGAATTATTGTGTGTTGTTTCAAAATGACTATATCGATCTGAAAGAATGTCCAAATGTGGGGAGTCTAGGTACAAAAGGATGACATAGGGTAAGACCAAAATTGATTCTCCTACCAAGGTGATGTGGTACCTTCCTATAATACCATGATTTCAATGCTTGTTTTCTAATATTGTTGATGCATAAAATTTATCTTGGCATGTAGAGGTAAAAAAAAACAATGATGGTATGCCACGACATGTGTATGATACCCCACAATGGAAGAAGATTGTTTTATTGTATCTTGCATTTGGCGAAGATGCCAAGAATTTAAAACTTGGACCTTATACTGACGGGATGAATCCATATGGAACATCAAGTAGCCAACATACCACTTGTCCTATCATTATTGTTGCATACAATATTCCTCTATGGTTGTGTATGAAAAAGAAAAGTGTCATGTTGTCCTTGCTTATTTGGAGCCCCAAACAACCCGACAATGATATATATGTTTGCCTTGTACCTTTGATTGATGACCAAAAGAAACTCTGGGGAGAAGGCGTGATGAATTATGATGCTCTGTACAGAGAGATGTTTATTTTACATGATATGTTGTTTTTCACTATTAATGACTTTCCTACTTATGGGAAGTTGTCTTGATATTGCGTCGAAGGAACCAAGGCATGTCCAATATGTGAGGAAAATGTTGATTCAATCTAACTAAAAAATAGTTGTAAGACTATATATCTTGGTTATCAAGGTTTCTGCCTAAGGTGCATCCTTACCGAAAGTTGCACAAAACATTCAATGGCTCAACTCAGTAATGGAGTGCCCCTAAACCTATGTCATGGGAGGATGTTTGTGCAAGAGTAAACAACATTATAAATCATTTTGGTAAGCGACCATGTACTACTCCTACAGGTGAAAAGTCTTTACTCAAAAAGAGATCGATATTTTGGGATCTTCCTTATTGGATTCCTTTGATAATTTGACATTGTATCGATAGCATGCATGTTAAGAAAAATGTTTTTGCTAGCATTATTGGTACTCTCTTGAATATACCATGTAAGACTAAAGATGGAACCAAATCTAGAATGGGCCTACGTGAAATGGTTAGAAGGAAAAAAACTAACAAAAGAAGTTACTAAGGGTCGCCGCACATATCTACCTCCTAGTTGTTACACCTTGTCTACGAAGGAGAAGAGAACACTTTGTGAGTTCTTGTTTAATGTTAAGGTACCACATGGATACTCAACCAATATCTATATATTTCTATCAATGAAGGATTTGAAGTTCATAGGTCTTAAAACTCATGATTGTCACACTATAATGCAACATATATTACATGTGGCTATTTGATCTATCCTTCCTAAAAATGTAAGGTTTACAATCACTAGACTTTGATTCTTTTTCAACATTCTATGTAGCAAAATAATTGATTTTGATATTCAACATCCTTGTGAGAAGTATATGACTATTTTTAAAGGTGATGTTAGGAACTGTTGTCACCCCGAATGGAGTATTATTGAGGGCTATGTTGCTAGGGAGGTTATGGAATTTTGCAATGACTTTTTGAGTTGAAATGAAACTCCTGCTAATATTGAATCCTGATGTTTATTCCAGCAAATGTATTCTTGGAGGACAACAAATAAATATCAATGATCAATAGTGGGAACAAGTAGACTTGCATGTTTTACACAACATTGACGATGTGGGCATTTATATCACCTAACACACCAATGAGTTTAAGACAAGTTATCTCCGAGCCAGTTTAATGTGGATTTCTAGAGAGCATAGTCAGACATTTATTAGGTGGTTTGAAGAGAAAGTATTCAATCAACTATCTCAAATGCAAAATAATGTTATAGAAACTATCAAATGGCTCACATATAAGCCAAAGACCCATGTCACATCTTATGAAGGATTTTACATACATGGATTTGAAAACTACTAGAGGGGGGGTGAATAGAGTTTTATAAAAAATTTAACAATTATTTAACTCAAACAAACAACCACAAAGATATTGGACAAGGAGACAAGAGTTTAGAGTGGTTCCAACCTTAGCAAATACTAAGGAAGTCAGTCCACTACCCGGTTGCTTACCCAACCGAGATTTGAAAAGAAATTTATTTTATTACCTCGCAAGGATTTTACATAAAATACAATTTCTTTTCCTAAACCCTTCAAGCAGCCTTCACCTAGAAGTAATCGCCCAACCTTGAAGCAGCCTTCACCTAGAAGTAATTGCACCACCTTGAAGCAGCCTTCCTCTTGAAGTAGCTTCCCGTTGCAATAGCCTTCTTGAAGTAGATTCCCGTGCGATAGCCTTCTTGAAGTAGCTTGAAGTCCCCTTCTCCACCTGAGAAGTCAAACTCTCTCCAATCCGCAGCCTCCAACCCTAGGAGTAGCAAGGAGAATACAAAGGATAAAAAGGAACAAGAAAGAAAATAGAAATTACAACTTATCCTTTTGAGCACAAGGCTTGATTTGCCTATATCAAGCGTATTGATCTCCTAACCAATGAGTGTAGAAGTGTAAGTGCTGTAGTAAGGAGATGCTAGCCTATAGGACACGAATTTGAGCTAAGGGAAAAGTAGGCCAATGATCACAGTGCTCAATTTGCTTGCAACAGATTGCTCAAGTATGCTCAAGTATTTCTCAAGTGTAACAAGTTGATTTTGAGTGTCCTATGGCTTGTCCTATTTATAGGAATGGCCTAAGGATGCTTAAGGACGTTCTAGACAATTTCTAGGGGTTTCTAAGTGCTTAACTAGCCGTTAGGTACAAAGTTGTTGCTTTAACAACGGCTAATTAATTTATTCTGCAGTTGCTGTCAGAGACCATCTCGGTCGACAAATGGTCGACCGAGACACCTACTCGGTCGAACTTTTGTCGACCGACAGGCTCTCTGGAACAAGTGATTTGCAACATCTTTCATCAACTGCCAACTAACTTGTCTGTTGTGTCTAACGACTACTTTGGATCTTTCTCGGTCGAGAAGATTGTCGACCGAGAGTGTCTCGGTCGAGGGGTTTGTCGACCGAGATTGATCCTGTTTCAAGGTTTCAATTTAGGCACTAATTATGTGTGTGAGTGTGCAAAAATAATCCTATTTGAATGGGATGACTTGTCTAACTGTGGTGTTTAGCTAGGGAGAATCTAACGCTTGATTTACATGCAATTCTAAGTACTTGTACATTATATTTTTGTACAAGTTTTTACAATAGTGATTACATTGCATGAAAATGTAAATATGTAAGCTTGTAGATTTTCCCTTGTTGCTTTGTCATCCTGCACACTCAAGTAGCTCGTTAGATTAATAAGAATGAAATGTTTGTCATAATCAAAACAAAGGGATTTTATAGATGTCCATTTAGCCAACAATCTCCCCCTTTTTGAAGATGACAAACATTTCCAAAATATAAATAAAGGAAATATAAAACATATGAGTTTCATACCTTTAGATTACCTTTTGTAGCTTTTTCTCTTGTGTATAAAATGTGTGCTTATTATTCCCCATGAATTATAGAACATGAAATCCAGATCATTTGGGAATATAGCAACACTTTCAATGTAAAGCCAAGAGTTTATTTAAGAAACTCATTAATTGAGTTTTACATAATTTTAGTTTTATATTTATCTCTCCCCCTTTGTCATTTCAAAAAGATAACCGTTAAGAATAAAAACTCCCCCTTAATTAGATACTATGCTCCCCCTTAGATAGATATTCTATTAGGAACATGGATTTAATATCATTTTTGTCAAATTTGCCACAATTTGTTTCTCAATCATTTGCAAAGGATGTTAAGCCTTGAAATGATATGAGATCCTGTTAGGTACATGGCATATGTATTGATTTCTCATCCATTTTACAAGGGATGTTAAGCCCATAAAATGATATGAGAATCCTTTAATCTCAGAGTACATAAAAATGTCTCCATTCAAATGCAAGGGATGTTAAGTCCCGATTTGTTTAGAGAGTTCCTTTAAGTACAAGTTATATCATTTTTCTGAAATTCATAGATTTCTTCATAACCAAAAAGAAAAATACTAAGGTCGTAACAAGCTCCAAATAATGTTTTTGTAAGCTTCTTAATCAAATAATCAAATTTGTTTTTATGAGCTCCCCCTTAATCTTACAATTTAAAGCAATTTAAGGCTTCTAAGGTCACAAATGATTTTAAATTTTGATTTTGACCTTTATCAAAAATATACTAAGGTTAAGTACATTAAAATGATGTCCATAAAAACCAAGAGCTTGTTTTTAAGTAGCACCAATATCAAAGAAAACATTTTCCAAAGTGAAAGCGGTTTGGCCAATTTTATCTTCAACATGATGAAGAGAAACATGATTAATCTGCAAATATATTCAATTTTATTGCAAACTTGATAACAGAAACCTGCTCGGTCGACGATCTTTCGACCGATAGTGTTCTCGGTCGAACAGTTTCTCGACCGAGAATGTGTCTGGATTTGTTTCATAACTGTTTTAAGTAATTGTGTCATAGATCCTTGTCAATTTTGCCACAATTTTAAAGGTTGCATTTTTATTTATTACTCCCCTTATTTTGTATGTTATACAATGATGATCTTATAATCCATATTTTGAATATGTATCACATAAAAATATCCATTGGAATCAAGTAAAGATGGCCAATATCATTAAAAGCATGTATTACAAGCATAGAAAGATAGACACATCATATAGAGATGACCCATTACAATTATTCAAAAGATATCATTACAATAATTCCAACATTTACTGGAAAGACTTAAGGATTACATCAATGTCAGGGTCTTTCCCAAGAAAAGGCTCAGTTCCATAATACTGGACCAATGTTTGCCAATCTAGAGCACCTGTCTTAGTTAGAGCATATGCTTCCAAGAATGTAGGTACTCGGTCAAATCGGAAATGAGCGGCAATATCTTGCAGTTGCATGGATGAAAACTGAGTGTGCGAAAGATCCACAGATGGTGGAGGTGGAGTTTGATAATAGTTGTACGAAGGATTGTATGGATTGAGCATGCCAGGATTTAAAGAATACGGATATTCATCAGGTTGGTTTGGTGAAAGGGTTTGCATTCTTTGGTTTATATAAGTCATGGCATGATGGTTATAGTCTAGTTGTTTTCTTAGGTGATATTGGGAGCCAGCAATATAAGTAAGAGTGTTTTGAATGGGGTCATGTGATAGGTTAGTAGAAGGAGGGGGTGGTGGTATGTCTTGATGAGATGTTTCTCCTTCAACTCTAGCCCTTTTATGACCAAAATCAATTCCCATTTTTTCTACTGTATTCTTACTTATTTTTTGTGGTCTACGCTCCCATGTATATCCCATATCCTCAAGTTGGGTCTTAAGGAAATGTTGAGTAATTTGGCATACAAAATCGGCATATGGAGGATTGCCAGAAAACTCAAGCATGTTTTTAAGAATAATGCGGATAAAATTTGTGGGAATACGTTGAATAATGGCATATATTAGGCACATGCAAAAAACAGGAACTTCAGACTTATTGGCTCTAGGATGTATGTTTGTTGAAACAATGAGGTTTACAATCCTAGCAGCTGGTTTAAGATTTATAGCATAATATGTGCCTCTATCTTCGTGACAGGTTGTATTGGATTTAAAAATGGTCCTTTTGATGTCACTAAGACTAATGGTATGGTCATCTTGGAGAAATTGGTTAAGGGGGTTTCCAGAAGTAAGGTCAAGGGTGTCTTGATATTCATCTATGTCAATGTTTAGCATTTCAAGAATATCCCCTTCAGTAAATCGGAAGCTATGCCCATTAACCATAGTGTAGAAGAAGATGGTTTCATTTTCAGAGTGGGAAATGAAGTTTGCATAGAATTCATTCACTACCTTGATTGAATAGGAAGGAAAAGAAGGGTTGATGAATTCTTTTAACTTTTGTACTTCGAAAAGGTCCTCCAAGTCGACGATGTTGATGAAGTCCATAACTTCAACTGGTCGTCGTGGGAGAGGAGCTTTAGAGGAAAGCCGTAGATATCGATCACCAGCATCTCCATCGACGAAGGCGATGTCGTTGATGATCGTCAGTGGTGGAGTAGCTTCCCGAGCTTCCCTTCCTTTCCTGCCGGCGACCTTCTTCTTCCCACGAGCAGATGATGAGGCCATTGTGTTGCTTGAAGGTGGAGAAGAAGCAAGGAAGGCTTGGGGATGAGGATGCTAAAGAGTTGCACAAAAATGCACTAGAGAGAGCCTATGGAAGCAAAAGTATGCAAGTGTGAGGTAGTGACCCGTCTTTGGTTCCTTTTATAACAATCCAGCGACCTGGTCGGTCGATGACTCGTCGACCGAGCGTCCGCAACGGTCATGTTGCAGACGCGCCACTTGGCTCCCCAACGGTCATAACGGTCGGTTTACAACAGTTATATCCAACGGCTATTTCTCGATCGAACAATTGTCGACCGACATTGTCTCGGTCGAACATTTGTCGACCGAAAGTGTGTCCGATACTAAATCTGTCTAGATTCTATCGGTCGAGAAAGAGGGGCTGACCGAGAGGTTTTCGGTCGAAGAATTCGTCGACCGAGAGACTTACTGAGTACGAATTTGAAGCTGTAATTGATAGACTATTTTTGTAAAACACATATATAGATTTTCCAAGGGAGTAATTTTGTGTTTATTATTGACAATATTTGGACAAGTTGTGATCATAAATTAATTGTTCTTTTAATCATAAAAGGATATCCAAATAGTTATTATGTCAAACTTATTTTAGGTCGAATTTGACTACGACCATAGCGCCCCTTGGTCATCTTTTATTTTGACCAAGAGGCTAATTTTGCAGATTTTCAGATTGAATATGTTGAGTATAATATCTGCATTAAATGTCAAACTGAAGCATAATACTTAAGGTTCTTAATTGAAGGTAAAATTAATTATCAAATCTTCAAAGATACTAATTTATGGATTGTGTTGCAAGCAATAACATATAATTAATAAATCATTTTGCTTGCCTATATATTTTCATGGATCCATGCATGCAATTTTCATTATCTATGCGCACCCAATGATGAAAGCATGGTATAACAGCATACAATGATAATTCTATTTCATGATTAGTATATGAAAAGACCAGAAAATACTTTTACGAACAATCATGTGAAAATAGGAATTTTCTTTTCATTTGACTAAGCATGATTTCAGTTTAAACTTTAAATCATCTAGAGAATAAACTAATATTAATTTTATTTACATTTGTAATCTCATAATGTTGAGTTGAGATAGACATAGAAATATGCAACTAATGTCTTTGGTCATATCTCAACTTGATTTTGTTCATTTAGTTTGGAGGTTTTGGAACCCAAACTAACTCGACATCTTTTCTCTTATAAGGGCATGAAAAAGAGTAATGTCCAAGACGTGAGCAATAATGGCAACATATAGAATCAACCTCAAGTCGTTTTCTATGGTTTTGTTCTAGGTTGTTCTTTGGTAAAAATGTATTTGTTCCTTTAGGTACATATATAGATTGATGGGTTTGTGACTTTTTCCAATTAGGTTGATAGGACTTCCCTTTAGGCTTATAACCTAGTCCTCTTCTCCCCATTTGATGATAGGAATTATCTAAGATTTGATCAAGAATGCCATTATTATTTAAATTACTGACTTTTTGTTGTAACTTGGCAATCTCTTCCATTCTCTTCTTAATATCTAGTTTTTCTTGGTCTAGATTAGATGACAATAAATTTCTTTCTTTAACAATAGTGTCATAATCTATATGGGTGCACAATAATGGTTGTTTTTGAAGATCGTTTACTTGAGTCTGCAAGTTTGAATTTTCAACAGAAAGGAGCTTGCAATCGGCTTCCATAGATTTTAATTTAAGATCAGAATATTTATTTCCCTCTTTGAGATCCTCATTTTCAGATGCAAGAGCAAGAAGTTTAACATTTAGATCATCATTTTCTTTATTTGATTTCTTTAATTTTTTTTTGCACTCAACATATTTGTTATGTGTCTCTTCAATAATAGCAACTAGTTCTTCTTTAGATAAATCAAAAAGACTTACCTCTTCTTCTTCTTCACTAGTTGTAGAAATAAGACATTCTTTGTGCTCTTCCTTTGATCTCCATGGGCATCCGGTTGTTTTGTGGCTTGTTCCTAAACACCAATTGCAGCATGTTGTGGTTTTGTCCAAATAGCACTTTTCACCATTTCCCTCCATTCTTCAAGACCTGGTTAGGGTTCCTTGAAGCCTGCTCTGATACCAATTGAAAACTACTAGAGGGGGGATGAATAGAGTTTTATAAAAATTTTAACAATTATTTAACTCAAACAAACAACCACAAAGATATTGGACAAGGAGACAAGAGTTTAGAGTGGTTCCAACCTTAGCAAATACTAAGGAAGTCAGTCCACTACCCGGTTGCTTACCCAACCGGGATTTGAAAAGAAATTTATTTTATTACCTTGCAAGGATTTTACATAAAATACAATTTCTTTTCCTAAACCCTTCAAGCAGCCTTCACCTAGAAGTAATCACCCAACCTTGAAGCAGCCTTCACCTAGAAGTAATTGCACCACCTTGAAGCAGCCTTCCTCTTGAAGTAGCTTCCCGTTGCAATAGCCTTCTTGAAGTAGCTTCCCATGCGATAGCCTTCTTGAAGTATCTTGAAGTCCCCTTCTCCACCTGAGAATTCAAACTCTCTCCAATCCGCAGCCTCCAACCCTAGGAGTAGCAAGGAGAATACAAAGGATAAAAAGGAACAAGAAAGAAAATAGAAATTACAACTTATCCTTTTAAGCACAAGGCTTGATTTGCCTATATCAAGCGTATTGATCTCCTAACCAATGAGTGTAGAAGTGTAAGTGCTGTAGTAAGGAGATGCCAACCTATAGGACACGAATTTGAGCTAAGGGAAAAGTAGGCCAATGATCACAGTGCTCAATTTGCTTGCAACAGATTGCTCAAGTATGCTCAAGTATTTCTCAAGTGTAACAAGTTGATTTTGAGTGTCCTATGGCTTGTCCTATTTATAGGAATGGCCTAAGGATGCTTAAGGACATTCTAGACAACTTCTAGGGGTTTCTAAGTGCTTAACTAGCCGTTAGGTACAAAGTTGTTGCTTTAACAATGGGTAATTAATTTATTCTGCAGTTGCTGTCAGAGACCATCTCGGTCGACAAATGGTCGACCGAGACACCTACTCGGTCGAACTTTTGTCGACCGACAGGCTCTCTGGAACAAGTGATTTGCAACATCTTTCATCAACTGCCAACTAACTTGTCTGTTGTGTCTAACGGCTACTTTGGATCTTTCTCGGTCGAGAAGATTGTCGACCGAGAGTGTCTCGGTCGAGGGGTTTGTCGACCGAGATTGATCCTGTTTCAAGGTTTCAATTTAGGCACTAATTATGTGTGTGAGTGTGCAAAAATAATCCTATTTGAATGGGATGACTTGTCTAACTGTGGTGTTTAGCTAGGGAGAATCTAACGCTTGATTTACATGCAATTCTAAGTACTTGTACATTATATTTTTGTACAAGTTTTTACAATAGTGATTACATTGCATGAAAATGTAAATATGTAAGCTTGTAGATTTTCCCTTGTTGCTTTGTCATCCTACACACTCAAGTAGCTCGTTAGATTAATAAGAATGAAATGTTTGTCATAATCAAAACAAAGGGATTTTATAGATGTCCATTTAGCCAACAGGATTTTCATACTACACAAAAGTCAAGATGATAAGAGTGTCATCCAATATAGTATGGTCACCCTTCGGGCATTTTATTGTATTTTTCTAGAGCAAGGATAAGAATCCATGTGAAGGAAATATGTCTTATTACAGTTTCAATAAAGACATATGGGAAATTGACTGCATAGATTTTAGAGTTCCATTATTTAGGTGTGAATGGGTTGATATCAAGAATGGAGTTGTAGTTGACAAACTTGGTTTCACAATAGTGAATTTTGAGTGGATATGCGAGAAGGATGAACCATTCATCATGGCAACATAGGAAAAATTAAATATTCTATATCGACAATCCTGCAAAAGAAAATCGATATATAATTCATCATAGGAAAAGACAATTCATTTAAGATCATATTGATAAAGAAGAGTACTATGACAAGTATGATGACTCTATTCCAAACCGTAATGTCTTACAAAGTGTAAATGTTGAATCTAACATTGATGATTGTACACGTGAAGATAACACACAAAGGATATTAGTTTAAGGTAGACCACATATAATATTTCATATGTTATTTGCATTACATAAGATGTTTATTTGTTCATATGTTATCTAACTTTTTAATATGTGATCTAAATTTTTAATATGTAATCTGAATTTTTAATTTGTGATCTGATTTTACTGATGGCATCTGACACAGTGATCCCGAGCGTTGGGATCCTAAGCATGAGGATCCTAAGTATCTTGTGTAGGGTGTTGACGGTGTTGATAAATCAAAACATAGGAGAGGGAATACTGTGATGAAAATGGCCACAAATAGGGAAGGGAGGAAGGACATCATTGAATTTCAGGCACACTGATTTCTAAAGAGTTTGTTATCTATTTTGGGGTCCTTGTTCAAAGCAAAGTGCCCCTCTGTGTTGATTATTGGAGACAAGTGAGTACGGCTAATAAAGGCCTCATCTAGAGGGAGTTAGAGGTGAGAGAAATGCATTTATGTTTTAATAGTCTTTTCCCATTCTTTTCTTTAACATTTATAAACAGTAGTGAATGTTTAACCTTTTTAGGGTCAGTATGAGCATGATGAAAAGTTGCTCTGCAAGTCCATTATGCAGCTCATCGGGAGAAGACAAAGAGATTGGTTGACAATCTTTACAAGAGACTACATCTTTGGAGACAAGAAGGATCAAGGCCCTACTATTAAATGGAACTATATTGATAAAGATGATTGGAAGGATCTTGTATAACAGAGAAAAAAAGATATGTTCAAGGTATTGAAATAATTACATTTTTATGGTTTCTTATGGTTACTTATCAATATATGTAACTAAATTAATTATATTTTTATGGTTTCTTTTGGTTACTTGACAATATTTATTATCGAATTAATCAGGCCATGCATGATGATAAAAAAGATAGGTGTGACAAGAATGTACACAACCACTGGTTGGGTTCAGGTGGTTATATTATATGAGAGAGTAAGAGAAAGGGCCTTCTACTTCTACCCCTTCCATTGCTGAGTCTTCTAGTGATTCCAGAAGGTTGTCTTGCTATATTGAGTGGATAGATGTGAGGAAAAACAAAGCCAGAGAAATTTCAGTCCAAGCAACCTAGAAGGTGGCTTCAAAATGGTAAATTTCTTGGTCTCACAAAATGTACATGTTATTTTTTCACTAGTTTGTTAAGTTTTACTGACTATTTAGTTTTTATGATGAATAGTTGGAGTTGGGTGAGTAAAACACAGGAGGGCAAGTTCACCCCTTAGGACACACATAATGAATTGATTGTTGCTCTAGGGACGGAAGAGCATCCTGGATGTGTTAGGGTCGTTGGAGATGGGCACAGGATAAAATATTTTTTCAGTGCATCCCAGAAAAATAGTAAATCTTCTAATAAAGCGGGAATGGACATGGAGGAGGTGAAAAGATTGATAGTTGTAGCCTTGGAGGAGTTTAAGGCTTCTAAAGGGGCGCAAGATCGATCAGCAGTTATGAAACATTTACAACGTCATAAGTCAATGGAGTGTATTGGGAGTAGTCCTTAAGACCCACATAGAATGGCAGGGTAAGATTAATTTTAAGTCAATTTTTTATATACATTGTGATAAAGTAAGGCCTCTAGTCAATATATATATATATATATATATATATATATATATGTGTGTGTGTGTGTGTGTGTGTGTCTGTGTGTGATTAAAATCTACACATGAATTGCACTTGTACAAAACATAGCAGGACTTGTAAGCAAGATACATGGATGTTGTACAATACCGATGTCTTATAGGACAAGAGTAATGCACACATCCTTCACGGGTTGAGTAACTCTCATCCGGTACATATCTATGTGTCAATGAAGATATGTAGTCTCCGAAGAGAAAATCTTACTCAACCTCATGAAACGTGCATCGGAAAACTAGAAAGCGAGTGATGATTACCAAACCGATTAGTATCCTTATAGACTATCCCTCTTTCGAGGATATAGCTACGAGAAACGTGAGAGTGTTGCAACGTCAGCCATTCCCGAACGAATGGTCAAATACTATGCACCACTCTCTCCTCAGAGTGTGTTCCTCGACTTGTCAAGGTTGTACTCTTGTACGTCAACTGATTCCATTTCATATTACAAAAGTACAACCATGGAGGTGAGTTTACTCCACTCCTTGGAAAGCGTTCCTAGATACCGAAACGGATGCGCGGTGGATACACACACCAGAAACCAAAACTAAATCGGTATTCGAGTCTAAAGAGCGATCGTAGACAAACCACAACGAAAGACAATAGATGCATACAAGAACACGGCCAAAATTCAAGTATGTATGAAACGATTTAGCATTGAATCGGAATGATAACATCTTTTTAGTACAAGATTCAAAACACAGACAGCGGGGCTAGTCCCTGCACCCTAGTGGATGGAACTACTCGCTCCTCATAGAGGGAGCAACAAAGAAAGAGAAGAGAGAGAAAGAAAGCATCATCAGAGCAGAAGAGTAGATCTGTGACATCCCGGTGTAGATCGTCGCAGTCTCCGAGACTGTTCCGTTGTGGTCGATGACGTCTGTCTCTCCGCCTCGATCGTCGTGTCTAGAATGAGATAGAACATTAGTAGAAGTGAGATGATAGATGTGAGATGGTGATGGAACAGCCTTCTAGATCTGTCTCCAGTCTGGTAGCACACCGGATTTGGACTCATGATGGGATTTTGAGGCTGTGGGTGAAGTTTGGTCAGAAACGGTGCTCGGGCAGTCTGGCGGTGTTCCGGCACTGGTCCCAGTCCGGCAGCCTTGGGCTGTAGTGAGATGGTATGTCTTAGGCCATGCCTCTACCCTTCTATTTATAGGCTTGCCAAAATATCTTGGCTCAAGGAGTCACACTTTTTACGTGCCCTTTTGTTCATGCGGTTTGCTCTAATAATGCTTATGCGGTTTGCTGTAGCAGCTATTCCATGCGGTCTTATAAAACAATTGGCTCATGCGGTCTTTGCAATGTGCTCCATGCGGGCTGTGCATGCGGTCTGCTCCGCAAATGAGCATGCGGTCTTGTGCTGCATTTGCTCATGCGGTCTTGGAAACCGCGAGCCTCCTCACGGTCTTGGCCTTTTGCTTTTCAATCCATGCAGTCTTGATTTCCTAGCAGCTGCCTCATGCGGTCTTATCTACAGCAAGTGACCATTCGGTCTTGCTCATTCGATTTGCGGACTTCATGGTTTGCACTATGTGTTTTACTCCCGCCATTGCTTCATGCGGACACTCCATGCGGTTTCTTCGTATTTTGCTCGGTCATACGATTTTGCTTTTTTTCTCGGTTTCTCCGCTGATTGCATTCGGTTTCAGCCTCGCTTTTCCACCATTCGTTTTTGCTTTTCCATTCGGTTTTCTTTCCATGCGGCCAGTGTTTCTCCACCGGTCTTCTATCCACTTAATTGCTTATTTGTTTTAGCATGTTTGCAGTAGCAAGATGATCGTTCGGTTTTCTTTCCATGCATGCTTGTTGCATGCTTCTTTTTACTAAACGGTCTCTAGCACGGTCTCGCATACGGTCGTGCTTTGCAACAGCCTCATGCGGTCTCATGCAATTGGCCATACGGTTTGCGTGGCAAATCAGTAACCGGTCTTGGCAACTTCACGTGGGCGCAATGCAGCGCTTCATTCAGCTAGCATAGGAGGATGGAGCCGGCGGTTGTGGCGGGCGGAGCAGGTGATGAAGACGACGACGCCGGAGATCATGTGTAGGTGGGCACCGACGTTGTTGGTGACGGTGAGGAAGACGACGACGACGCTTGTGGCAATCCGGCCATCATGGGCATCGTCGCTGCTGCTGACGGTTACACCGACGCTTGTGGCAAGAAGGTCGTCGAGGCAGCGGTGGTGTCAGCGAGCAGATCACAACACCGACGGAGGTGCTAGTTGTTGCTGCGATCTTGATACTAGCCGAACGGTCTTCACGGCAGCAAAACGGTCTTGAGACCGCAGGGGCTCAAACGGTCTTGAGACCGCATGGACGCAAACGGTCTTGGGACCGCATGGGCTCAAACGGTCTTGTAGAAAGTGGTTTTCGATATATCTTCATTCTTAAACGGTCTTGAGACCACATGGGCTCAAACGGTCTTGAGACCGCATGGACTCAAACGGTCTTGAGACCGCATGGGCTCAAACGGTCCTGAGACCGCATGGGCTCAAACGGTCCTGAGACCGCATGGGCTCAAACGGTCCTGAGACCGCATGGACTCAAACGGTCTTGAGACCGCTAGATCAGTGTTGTAGGGGTCATGACCGATGGTGATAGTTGAGTATGATCTGTAGAGGAGAGAGAACGTGAGTAGGGGAAAATGAGATCAAATAAGCTGGAAACTAGGGAAATTTGAGCTAGTAAAGCATTATTTTCACGAGACTGAAAAGATACTTAAAGTAAACCCAAAGCGAGGGTAGATCAGTCGATATGCGCCCCAAAATCCTTAGAATTGGCGACTATAATGATGAATCTGGAGGATTCATCACCACATCGAACTTAAGCATTGCTCGTCCTGAGGAACGAAAAAGCCCAAGACAGTCACCAAAACGCATGAAGTTGGTCTCGTAATTACCTCACCTTCGTGCAAGTGTCAGAATTTTCACAAAAAAGAGAAAAGTAAAATGAGGCGAAACAAAAATTAGGAAAAAACATCAAAAATCCTTTGAATTGGTGACTGAGGATGAGTGGAAGATTCATCACCACACCGAACTTAAGTGTTGCTCATCCCGAGAAACGGAAAACTTAAAACAGTCGCCAATGAAATCATTCATCTCAGGATTGCCTCATCCTATTGTCATGGCTCAGATTGATACAACATTAAAGCTTCCTTAGATCACGAAATACATCTTATGATATCCTCATTTCTGAGTTCATTTTACTGAAGTATTTCCTGCTCATTCTCTGCCGTATCAGTCATGTTTAAAAGTTTTATGAGACTTTGAAAAGACCCACAGAATCAACAAAATGCATACGATATGTCCCTGGTGTTGAAAAGGGAGGAAATGAGGGTATGATCAAAAGATAAGAGTCTCTCCTCTGATTGAATCAAAACTCTTATTATTAGTTGAATCATCGAGATACTTTGAATGATTTATGCACAACTCTGGTTGACATAGCCTTACACCTGATTTTTTTTCTAAAGGTAACTCAGAAGTGTGTATAGGTTGGCTTAAGGCTTTTGGCTATTTTACCTCTTTGAGAGGAGGTAAGGAGGTTATTTTTGGATCCTTAGGATCTCACTACCAGTCACGACACATCTGCCTTTATTAGGGCAGCTAATGTTCTGGCCGGGCAAGACCTTTATCAGTTATCCTTATTCAGGGCACAACTCTCATGTTTTTATTCACACTCTGGCTTTTATTCATTCTCACTTGGCTTGGGAGAAAGGGTATTTTTGGATTTTTGTAAATTTGGGCTGCCAAGCCTCTTTTTGGAATCGGGGTAGATTTTTCGCCAACCTCGGTATGTGCACAATCATCATTGTATACTCTTTGAATCAAGAAAAGAAGGTGATACACCCTTGTTATGTATTTAGGGGTATGGAAGAAGAGGTAATGGAAAGAGGGGTGTGGTGTACCACACCAAACTTAGGGTTTTGCAGAGGTGTGGTCTACCACACCAAACTTAAAGATCGGCAATGTTCTAGTTTTCACTAGAAAGGAGTGTGGCGTGCCACACCGAACTTAAAACTTTGGCATGGTTAGTGAATAGAGGGGTATGAAAATGAAGGAAGAAGTGTAGAAGAGAGTTCGGATCATTATGCAGTTTGCTTAGCGATTCCATGCGACGAGTCTCTTTTCTCCATCACATTCTGCTCAAAAAGAGACATGATTAAACATCAAATGAGAAATCCATACAACAGATCCATTAATCAGATAAAGGCGTGATGTATTTGATCTATCTCAGTCGTATTGAAGTGTATCATCTTTTCCTGTTTGAGGGTATGACATTAGGATTCATAGACTATTCAAGATGAAAAACACGCATTGGCTAGTTTTAAGCATTCTTCTCTTGGAAATTTGCAACGAAAAGAGGTGATGATCGCAGATTCGAAAAACAAAAAGCCGACTAGATAAAGGCTTTATTTTTGGAAGACTACCGAAAGGTAGAAAAATTATGAAAAAGAAACTAGAATGGAAAAATAGGAAGAAATACAGATAGAGGGTGGAGTGAAGGTCATACCACTCGCCCTCCACCTTGAACTCATGAATTCACTCTTTTTTGAACAAATATTAGGTTCAAGGTGGAGGGGACGGGTTGCGCAATGTTAACCAGGAGGTCCTCGTAGTTGGAAGAAGGTGCGGCAAAGATGTCTCGCGATAGCTGGTGCTGAGAACGAGGAAGTGGCCCGAACAACCTATTGAATGGGTGGTTGTGGCGTCTCAAACGAGTCATTTGGATGACTTGGATGCACATTTCTTTCACCTCATTGTCCGTCTAGAAGAATCCAGATACCTTCCCCCATCAGCGAGGGAGGTGAAATGTATGCAGTCGAAACTGGAGGTCTATGCGAGAAATCAAGGTTATGCCCACTTGTGCTCTCCAATTGTGGCTCACCCTCGAAGTTCAAAGTAAAACTGCTTTCTTCAAAATCTAGGGCAGTTGATTAAGGGTCGGCCACTTGAACTTCCTCCTGTCCAGGATCAGGTGGTGGATCCGATTCCAGCTTCATTTCATCGCCTGACTTTTCTTGTGTGGGATATGGTATCCAGGAGGATGTTTCTTCATCAGAGGAGTTATTTTGAGAAGTATCATCATCTTTATCAATGTTGAAATTGGTAAGATCATCGTTCTTCTTTTCAAGGTTTTGTTCAAAATTTTTCTCGTAGAACATCCTTAGTTCATCCAAGTAACTAGAAGAGGATTTGATTGGTAAAATGAACTCTTGCTCGGGTAAGGAAATAATAGGGTCCAGAGATAGAGGTTCCAATGATGTATCTTCATGGGAGGGATTAGTCCATGACATATCATTTTGAGGGCTAAAATCCCCTGATGAAACCATTGCTTTGATATTGGGACTAGTGTAAACCATTTTTGAGTCATGTTGTTGTTCCAATTCTTCTTCATAACACTCCTCCGGTTCTATTGAGTGCTCGGGAAGAGTTTCTATGGGAGGAATGGAACCTAGCTCAAGTAATGGACATATCTCAATTTCTTGAATACCAAGAGGGGCTTCTTCATAGGGATGAGTGACTATAGAGGGATAGGTTTGTGACTTGATGTCTTCCCAAGGGTCCTTTTTATCATTACAAAAGTTTGCGGTAATATCGTAATCAGTTCCAAAGTCAAGAGATGGCTCATGTTTCTCTTCATAGTGCACTGTCAACTCGTTCAAGTGACTAGAAGGAGATTCAATAGAAAGATCATGCTCTTGTTCGAGGACTGGCTCCGACTGGATTTCTTGTGGTGGTGGTAACTCAGGTAATATCATCTCATGAAAAGGAATGGTCATAGGATTGTCATCTTGAGACCCGTCATTCTCCATTGATTTTTCTTCATCACTATCGGGTTCAGTGAGAGTGGTGTGGTCCGTCCCTGGATCAGGGTCTTGGTCAGCCCCATCCTCAAAGTTTATTTCTAGATCAACCGAATGATTAGAAATTTCTTCATAAGGCCAAATCAGATCTTGCTCCAGTAATGGAGTCGTTTGAGTCTCTTGCATAAAATACGTCTCCTTATCTGAATCAGTCTCGTATTCATCTATGTCTGACTATGAAGGATTGTAGAGTTCATGTAACGTAGATCCTTCTTCATTGGGATTCAACGACAAGACAGTTGAAGTTGAAGAATATTTGTCGTATAAGGAGTCAATCATTGCTAATTGCCCCTCAATCTGTATGGTTGGATCTGGGTCTATGGAGTCATAAGGTGGGTAGGTATTGAAGTTTATCCCCCATTGATCTTCTGACTGTAGACAATCCTCATATCGGTTACTCAATCTTTCACCTTGAACTGATGCATGAAGATCATTGGAAGGCATATCCCACATGATTTCATAATCATCATCGTAATTGATTCCAACATGTGGACTAGGGATGTGTTTAGTTGAAATAGGTGGTTGTTCTACATGTTTCTCAGGAGTGTCGATAAGTCGATCAAGATCGACTATCAACTTCTTGATCGCGGCTGTTTGATCAGCTAGTTGTTGAGCCACCGATGTCTGTAGAGCACGTAGTTCTTCCATCACTGTGTGTTGATCTTCATGCACTTCATCGTCTTCCAGGTTCCCTTCTACATTGTATTCCACGCCTTGAAATCCACCATAGTTAGGTTTTTCGCAGTAGCCTCCAGGGTGATACGGATTATAACTTGTGCTATATCCAAAGTTGTATGATGAGGCCGCTTTGAGTTTCCCAGCTATCCGATTCATGATTATTTGACGCAGAGCCATCACGTAGAGGGGAGGGACATTGAAGCAGTAAATCGATGCATGATAATATTCACCACATAGTTGACATCTAACGGTTGGAGGTGTTGACTGCTCCATCTTGAAGAGAGTTGGTACCTAAAATCGAAGAAAGAATTTATCAGGATTGACCAACCGTTTCAAATCCAAGAAGATATGCAAGATTAAGCCCTTCACTTTTTATGTTATTGAAAAGAAAATGAAAAACCCTAGAGAAACCTAAATTGACACATAATTCGAAAAAGACGATTCTTATACCATTTTCCCCGGCAACGACACCATTTTTTGATGGAGCTTGGACTTACACCAAAAGATTTTACTCTTCCAATGGGAGTGTGATGAGTGCATACTCATCATGAAATTCAATTACCTTTTTGGAACAATTTCATCTCTATTCCACATCTTTTCACCCTAATATGAATCATAATGCACAATACTACTTAGTTGATTCAATAATCAAGATTTTAACTAAATATCTTTCATTTAATGCAGGAAAATCAAGCAACTCCATGCATACGGTCTCAAGACTGTTTGGATCCTTGCGGTCTCAAGACCGTTTGGGTCCACGCGGTCCCAAGACCGTTTGGCGGAATACACGAAGAACGAATGACGAAACCGGTTGCCAAAGAAAGCCATGCGGTCTCAAGACCGTTTGGTCCCATGCGGTCCCAAGACCGTTTGGTCCCATTCGGTCTCCAGACCGTTTGGTCCCATGCGATCTCAAGACCGTTTGGTCCCATGCGGTCCCAAGACCGGTTGGTCCCATACGGTCCCAAGACCGTTTGGTCCCATACGGTCCCAAGACCATTTGGTCCCATGCGGTCCCAAGACCGTTTGGTCCCATACGGTCCCAAGACCGTTTGGTCCCATGCGGTCCCAAGACCGTTTGGTCCCATGCGGTCTCAAGACCGTTTGGTCCCGTGCGGTCCCAAGACCGTTCGACGCAGGCGCAAGGATCGATTGAAGAACTAAAGCCGCACGACCCCGCCAAGGCCAGGACCGATCGAAGCAAACCGTTTGGTGCCCAAACGGTCTCCAAACCGTTTGGCGCCCAAACGGTCTCAAGACCGTTTGGCGCCCAAACGGTCTCAAGACCGTTTGGCTCCCAAACGGTCTCCAAACCGTTTGGGGTCAGATCTGAACATATAAATAGACCCCCAGGGTCCCCATTTGAAGGCATTGGATCCGGATGCCGAGAGGCTGCCAAAGTACCACCCCGATCAAGTTCCACTCCACCTACTGCTGGTGTTGCGTCCAAGGAGGCCAAGAAGAGAAAGAAGACGGAACAAGGAGCGCATCTTCTTCACCGGGCTGCGTCCACCCTCTGCACCGAGCTCATGGCGGATCTATCTTTCTCTCGTATCCTTCTTGTATCTCACATTATGAGCGAGTAGTCCTCTTTCGCTGGGGTGCGGGGACTAGCCCCGCTGCCCATGCAAACCATGTTCTTTTGTTAAACTTTCCATGGAAATGTATATAACTCTTCATTTTGCCATTTATCGTTAAGCTTGTAGGTTGGTTATGTGCGTGTTTCCATCTTTGTGCTCCCTATGTTGTGAGAACTTCAATGCATGGGTATGAATGTCGTTTAGCATGTTAGACTTCTTGACGAGAACTTCCGATGGGATTTCTTGAGGTCGTAGGTGTATGATCCGTGAGGGGACGAGCCATCTAGCCTTCGGTGACGCTTCTGTGCGCCTGACGCCCGTATGGGGGGTTCACAACTTTAGTTGGATTTTGTATCTTCATGCTTTTCGTCGATGTTTACACGTACTGTAATCGCTTATTTGCTTAACGGTCGACGCGGTTGACTCCTTGACGAGAACTTCCGATGGGATTCCTTGAGGTCGTAAGTGTATGATCCACGAGGGGACGAGCCATCTAGCCTTCGGTGACGCTTCTGTGCGCCTGACGCCCGTATGGGGGGTTCACAGCCTTAGTTGGATGTTGTATCTTCAGAGCCGTAAGACATGTGATCCGGATGGCGACGAGACATCTGATGCCTATGGTGATGCTGACGCGGACCTGACGCCCGTATGGGGGGTTCTACAGCAGCTCTACTTGGAGTGTTATATCGTGCCTGGATTGTTTGCAAAAGAGTATGTTTGTGTGTGTAGCGGTGGTCAAACCCGGTACCATCCCAGCGATTCCATATTATTGATCCAAATCCATCTTTTAATTCAGCTTTTACTTTCCTGCATTTAGTTTAAACAAACCAAATCAAACTATTGTTCTAAATATTAGTTTTACTTGAGCTAGATCTAACTGACAAAGATTCTTAAAAACATTGTCCTTTGGGTTCGATCCTCAACTATACTGCGATAAGACCCGTCCGCTTGCGGGTGGTATTGTTGCACTTGGTTTTGGTAAAAACTCGGGGATTTCAGCCCCGGGTGAATTTGTTAGTGCATTCAAAAGCCACGTCAAATTCTGGCGCCGTTGCCGGGGACAACGGAATCAGTCAAATCTAGTTCTTCTAAGACTAATCTAGGATTTTGCTTTTTGAAACTATCGCTCATCTACTTCACCGTTATTCTACTTTGTGGATCTCACTTTCAAATCTTTTCCAATTTCAGGTGCTCTTCAACGGTTAGTGCATGCACCGTTCGGATAGTCCCGGACTGACTGCGAGCTTTGATCCCGAAATAGATAGAACCTTCCACCGACATATTCGGGAAAATCAAGCAAGGATGGCGCAAGAAGAAGAAGTAGCCCGAAGAGTGGCTCAAGCCATCAATGCGCAGAGAGAGAGGCTCATGCAAGAAGCTAGAGCTGCGGTTCAACAGGAGATCTTAGCAGCACAGGCAGTAGCGCAAGCAGCGGAACTTCAGAAAGATCTTAGAGAGTTCTCTATCCCAAAGGCTACAAATGTCTATCATCCGGTGCAGCCTCCTCCCATCGAAGCTACCAACTTTGAGATTAGAGCACATTGGATAACTTTGCTTCAAAACAACCCCTTCTACGGTAAACAAGCTGAAGACAGCCAATGTCATCTTCTTAGATTCATCGACCTATGTGCTATGACGAAGCAAAATGGAGTCTCTGATGATGCCATTCGACTTCGTCTTTTCAAGTACTCTCTTGCTGATAGAGCCATTAGTTGGTACAATTCACAGCAGAGTGAAGTACCTATCACCACCTGGGAGCAGCTCCAAAATGCTTTTCTGGAAAAGTTCTACCCCCCATCTCTTACATATGAAATCAGGGGACGAATCACAAATTTCACTCAAGTCCCAGGAGAAACTCTTGCCAAAGCTTGGGATAGGTACAAGGAGCTCCTACGCAAATGCCCACACCATGGAATTCCTAAGAACCAGCTGATAGAGATATTCTATAGGGGTGTGGAGGATGACGTAAAGATGTTCCTTGACTCCTCGTCTGGAGGGAACTTCATGCGGCAAAGTTACGACAGCTCATGGAGAGTAGTCACCCTGGGAGCATAAAATCAAGCCAATTGGGGCAGATCTATTGGTAAAGGAGTCCTAAAGGTAGGCATGGCTGAAGCTATCCCAGAATACAAATCTATAGCTGAAACTTTAAAGGTCTTAGTTGCAAAGCAAGATCACATAGAATCATCCCTTGGTGCGATTGGAAGAGGACATTCTCCCACTAGGCAACCAGAGCAGGTCAAGTCGACTTCTTTGTTTTGTGAAGCATGCAAAGGCACTGATCATTCCACACTGTCATGCAATGTTCTCTACGATGTTGTTCCAAGCAATGCTTGTGGACAAGGAGACGGTTGCCAAATGGAAAATCTAAATGCTATCAATACCATCCCTGGGCAGAACTATTACAATCCGAGTCAAAATAGGAATCACCCAGGCTTCCAATACGGGAACCCTTCAGGAGCTATGAACTCACATCAATTTGGTCCGAACAATCAACCCAGGGGCCCATCTGGTTACCAGTTTAACCAACAACAGAACTTTGGGAATCAAGGAAACTTCAAAGGGAACTTTCAGAACAGAAACTACAATAATTATCAGAACAATTCTCAGTATCAGAATCTGAATCAGCAGCAAGGTCAGGCAGGATCCATCCCTTCTGATGACAAGCTATCTACCATTGAAAAGTTGTTGCAAACAAAACAAACGATGATAGCCAACCAACAAGCCCAACAGAAAGCTATTGAAACTCAACTAGCTCAACTTGATGCTAGTATTAAGCCACCAGCTGGAGTCTTTGCCGGACAACCTGAGAACAATCCGAAACATCTTGAGCAGCTGAAGGTTGTCACCACAAGATCAGGGAAAAGTTATTCGGATCCCCCAACGAACACGACTGTGGTTATCCCTGACGAGAGTGAACCTCTGACAGTCCAAAATCTGACCACACCAGAATCACAACCAAAGGAAAACGAGACTGATAAGGGAAGTTCTGAAAAGATTGCTGATGAAGTAGCTGAGACACCAGAGCTGGATATTCCTGTATATAAGCCTCGTGTTCCTTTCCCATCCCGTCTGAGGCAAACCAAGCTTGATACAAGATTCATCAAATTTAAAGAGGCTATGAAGAAACTCCATGTTGATATACCATTCTTAGATGCTCTTAATGAGATACCAGCCTGGACCAAGTATCTAAAGTCGCTTCTCACCAAGAAGTACATCACTGAAGAGTATGAAACTGTAAAACTGGCTAAAACCACATCGGATATCATACTAAGCAAGATGCCAAAGAAACAAAAAGATCCAGGATCCTTCAGAATCTCATGTCACATTGGTGACTCATCATGCAAGAAAGGATTGGCAGATCTTGGCGCAAGTATTTCTATTATGCCGTTCAGTCTATGCAAGAGATTAGGGTTTGCAGAACTGCTTCTAATTGCTATGACCATTCAACTTGCGGACAATTTGATAAAAAGGCCGTTAGGAATTCTCGAAGACATCCCGGTCAAGGTAGGCAAGGACGCATATGTTCCATGTGATTTTGTCATCATGGACATAAAAGAAGACACTAGATACCCTCGTATCTTCGGCCGTCCGTTCCTCGCCACTGCTAGAGCCCTTATTGATGTTGAAGCAGGAACCTTGCGGCTCAGGTTTGGTAAAGAAACTCTGGAGTTCAAAGTTTTTGAAAGCATGAGAAGACCAAGTATACAGGAAGAAGTATATATGATTGATTGCATTGAGCAATTGTCACAACTGACTAAAGAGTATGATGAATCATACGACCCCTTGGAATTGGCTCTATCTGACTTATTTAATGACGAACCTATTGACCAACAAGCAAAGGATTGCAATGAATTCCCCAACTCTACTAAAGAGAATGCTGAAGCTACTTACGAAGAACTAAAGACTACCGAAACTACAGAAGAAACTAGTGAAAAACTAGAACCTCCTGAAATGAAGCCCCTACCTGAAGGACTGCAGTATATGTTTTTAGACGATCTCAAAGCTTGTCTAGTGATCATAAACTCTGATCTAACAACCAAGCAAGAAGAGAAACTTCTGGAGGTATTAAGGGAAAGGAAGAAAGCCATAGGCTATAAGATGAGCAACCTCACAGGGGTCAGTCAAGCTTTGTGCATGCACAGGATCCCCATGATGGAAAACCATAAGCCAACCATCGAGCATCAACGGAAGTTGAACCCAAATATGAAGGAAGTGGTCCGTCGCGAGATCATCAAACTTCTTACAGCCGGAATAATATACCCGATATCAGACTCACCATGGGTAAGCCCAGTTCATGTGGTACCCAAGAAAGGAGGGACAACCGTTATAAGAAACGAAAACAATGAGCTCATCCCCACTCGAACAGTCACTGGGTGGCGGATGTGTATTGATTATAGAAAATTAAACAAGGCCACTCGAAAGGATCATTTTCCTATGCCCTTCCTCGATCAAGTTTTAGAAAGATTGGCCCATCAAGAATATTTCTGTTACCTGGATGGTTACTCTGGATTCTATCAGATTCCCATACATCCAGATGATCAAGAAAAAATGACCTTCACCTGTCCCTTCGGGACATATGCTTTTAAAAGGATGCCATTTGGCCTGTGTAATGCCCCCGCAACTTTTCAACGTTGCATGACTGCCATTTTTGCGGGACTTACTGAAACAGTTATGGAGGTCTTCATGGATGATTTTTCTGTATATGGGGACTCCTTTGATTCCTGTCTTAAGCATCTCTCCATGGTCCTCAAACGTTGTGAAGAAGCACATCTGGTGCTAAATTGGGAGAAATGCCACTTTATGGTAAAGGAAGGCATTGTCTTGGGCCAAAAGGTTAGCAACAGAGGAATTGAAGTTGATAAAGCCAAGATAGAAGTCATATCTAAATTGGCTATTCCCACAAATGTGAAGGAAGTTCACGCTTTCCTCGGTCACGCTGGATTCTATAGAAGGTTTATACGAGATTTTTCCAAGATAACAAAGCCGATGACCAATCTACTTTTAAAAGATGCTGATTTCAATTTCAATGAAGAATGCGTCAAAAGTTTTGATACGCTGAAGAAAGCCCTTACTACTACCCCCATCATTAGAGCTCCCGATTGGGACCACCCCTTTGAAATTATGTGTGATGCCAGTGATTACGCGGTGGGTGCGGTCTTAGGATAATGCATAGAGAAGAAACATTATGTGATCTATTATGCATCGAAAACCCTCGACGAAGCTCAAAGGAATTATGCTACTACTGAAAAGGAACTTTTGGCAGTCATCTATGCCTTCGATAAATTCAGATCCTACCTTACTGGTTCGAAGGTTATCGTTTACACAGACCATGCTGCTATCCGTTACCTTATGGAAAGAAGGATGCTAAGCCAAGGCTGATCAGATGGATACTCCTTCTACAAGAATTTGACCTGGAAATTAGAGATAAAAAGGGGACGGAAAATGTTGTTGCAGATCACCTCAGTCGCATCCACACTCTGGATGCTGAAGGGATCCCGATAAATGACTCCCTACCGGATGATCAGCTCATGAGCGTCTCGGAAGTAGTGCCATGGTATTCTGACTTTGTAAACTACCTTGCTGCGGGAGTCATCCATCCCCAGTACACCGGGAACACTCTGAAGAAGTTTATTCATGATGTTAAGCATTACCATTGGGATGAACCATATATTTTTAAACTTTGCGCTGATGGTCTATATAGATGTTGTATCGCCGAAGAAGAAGCTCAATCTATTCTGGAACAATGCCACTCGGGACCTGTGGGTGGACATATGAGCTCCAAAAAGACTGCCTTAAAGGTTTTGCAATGTGGATTTTTCTGGCCAACTTTATCCAAGGACTCTTACAATTTTGTCCTATCCTGTGATAGCTGTCAAAGATCTGGCAATATAACCAAGAGAGACAAAATGCCACTGAATCTATGGCAAGAAGTCGAGGTATTCGACATCTGGGGAGTGGACTATATGGGGCCATTCCCATCTTCTAATGGATTCTCATACATCCTAGTGGCGGTAGACTATGTCTCCAAATGGGTTGAAGCTATACCAACCGTCACTAGTGATTCAAAACCAGTCATCAAATTATTCAAAAATATCACCTTCCCACGGTTTGGAGTACCGCAAACCGTGATATCTGATGGAGGCTCCCACTTCATTGAACGAAGCTTTGAAGCTCTTCTAAGAAAATATGGTGTCTCGCACAAGGTGGCTTCACCTTACCATCCACAAACCAGTGGACAGGTAGAGGTCTCTAACCGACAACTAAAGGCTATCCTTGAGAAAAACATTGGACGTAATCGAAAAGATTGGTCGATAAAAATCAACGACGCCTTATGGGCTTATCGTACAGCTTATAAAACTCCCCTTGGGACTACTCCTTTTCGATTGATATATGGAAAAGCTTGTCACCTGCCAGTCGAATTAGAACATAAGGCATGGTGGGCAATTAAACAATTGAATTTTTATATGAAAGAAGCAAGGCAAGTCGGGATTCTGCAACTCAACGAGTTGGATGAACTTAGAATGACAGCTTATGAGAATGCACGAATCTACAAAGAACGTACGAAACTCTGGCACGATGGACATCTGAAAAGAAAAGACATACAAGTGGGAGATCAAGTTCTTATTTTCAAATCAAGATTACGGCTATTCCCAGGAAAACTCCGTTCCCGCTGGTCCGGACCCTTCGTCATCAAAAACATCTCGCCACATGGTGTTCTCTCTATGGAGTGAAGCGACATGGGAATTCATAACAAACGGCCACCGCTTGATGAGATATTTTACCTCGATTGACATTGGCACTGACACAATGATAGAACTGGCTAAAGGACTTTGTCGAGCCAATGACATAAACAAAGGCGCTTGTCGGGAGGCAACCTGATCAATAAATCTGTTTTACTTTTCCTTTCCAAATTTTGTTAAATTTTCCTTAAATAAAATTTGCCTTATGAGATAGTTTTCTTTCAGAACACGAGATCGGAGTGGCGCTGATCAGAACGAAATCATTCTCGGCAGTCATACCTGGTGTTTCCTTTACCCTCCATCTTGAATTTAGGGTTTGCTCGAGGACGAGCAAATCTCTATGTTCGGGGTGGAGGGTGGGTGGTACGTACTTCACTTCCATAAACACCCTCTCTCATATAAGTTGTCTTTATCATAAAATTTTTCAAATTTTTTAACATATACCTGATGAAATTTTGACTCTTGTCGATAAAAATGTAACTAACTATCTTGCTATGCATTTTCGATCATAATATCCTCCTTATTCGAAGCGAATCCTCAAGAGGACTAACTTTTGAAACTTGCCTTTTGCCTGAAACCATCTTGTGAAGCTTATGATTCCTAACATCATAATTCTTTTTACAAAATGATAAGTACATGTCAAACTGATAGGGATCAAACACGTCATGCTTCCTAACTGACTAGTGGAACAATGGCTCAGAATCCCCACCGGATCCGCATCAAGTCATTATTTGAGCAGAATATGACAAAGAGAATAACCCGGTTTTGAATTGTAAATCAAGTTGCATTTTGATCTGAACTCTCTTCTACACTTCTTCTATCATCTTCGTATCCCTCCATTCATCAATACCACCAAAATAGCCAAACTTGTGCCAAACCCTAAGTTCGGGGTGGCACGCCACTTCCCCTTATCTGCTTCTTCCATACCCCTCGCAATGAATAGGGGCGTACCACAAAAAAATGCAATCTCGAGTCGAATAGAGGAGAGATTTGCAAATAAAAGATGCCAAAGTGCACACAAAAAGGAATGCAATCTTGAGTCGAATAGAGGAGAGATCTGCAATAAAAGATGCCATAGCGCACACAAAAATATATACAATAAATGAAATTGCAAAACAAATAAAAATCTCGAGTCGAATAGAGGAGAGATTTACTTCTTCTTTCCATACCACCTTTCACTCCTTTTTCTACCTAAGGGCACAATACATGCCCCACCATCCTGAACTACACCAGTGTCAGATCGGATGCATACTTGTTGATTCTGCGGGTATCTCAGAACTCCTACAAAACTCTTCGACATGCTTGGTGTTGGAAAAAGTGGGGAGGAAGCGTTGTTGGGAAATGAACTCAGGAACGAAGCTATGGAAAGATGTGTTTTGTGGTCCCAGGAAGTTATGGTACTCATTCATACTGAGTAGAAAGAAAACATTTGTGATGTGAAGATGAAGAAATCACACAGATCGAAAGTATTTCATTAGGCAACAGTTTCAAACTTTATGTTACTCGAGGACGAGCAACGATTTATGTTCGGGGTGTTTTGATGAGTGCATACTCATCATGAAATTCAATTACCTTTTTGGAACAATTTCATCTCTATTCCACATCTTTTCACCCTAATATGAATCATAATGCACAATACTACTTAGTTGATTCAATAATCAAGATTTTAACTAAATATCTTTCATTTAATGCAGGAAAATCAAGCAACTCCATGCATACGGTCTCAAGACCGTTTGGATCCTTGCGGTCTCAAGACCGTTTGGGTCCACGCGGTCCCAAGACCGTTTGGCGGAATACACGAAGAACGAATGACGAAACCGGTTGCCAAAGAAAGCCATGCGGTCTCAAGACCGTTTGGTCCCATGCGGTCCCAAGACCGTTTGGTCCCATTCGGTCTCAAGACTGTTTGGTCTCATGCGGTCTCAAGACCGTTTGGTCCCTTACGGTCCCAAGACCGTTTGGTCCCATGCGGTCCCAAGACCGTTTGGTCCCATATGGTCCAAAGACCGTTTGGTCCCATGCGGTCCCAAGATCGTTTGGTCCCATACGGTCTCAAGACCGTTTGGTCCCATGCGGTCTCAAGACCGTTTGGTCCCATGCGGTCCCAAGACCGTTTGGTCCCATGCGGTGCCAAGACCGTTTGGTCCCATACGGTCCCAAGACCGTTTGGTCCCATGCGGTCTCAAGACCGTTTGGTCCCGTGCGGTCCCAAGACCGTTCGACGCAAGCACAAGGATCGATTGAAGAACTAAAGCCGCACGACCCCGCCAAGGCCAGGACCGATCGAAGCAAACCGTTTGGGACCGTTTGGCGCCCAAACGGTCTCAAGACCGTTTGGCGCCCAAACGGTCTCCAAACCGTTTGGCGCCCAAACGGTCTCCAAACCGTTTGGCGCCCAAACGGTCTCCAAACTATTTGGGGTCAGATCTGAACCTATAAATATAACCCCAGGGTCCCTATTTGAAGGCATCGGATCCGTACGCCGAGAGGCTGCCAGAGCACCACCCCGATCAAGTTCCACTCCACCTACTACTGGTGTTGCGTCCAAGGAGGCCAAGAAGAGAAAGAAGACGGAGCAAGGAGCGCATCTTCTTCACCGGGCTGCGTCCACCCTCTGCACCAAGCTCATGGTGGATCTATCTTTCTCTCATATCCTTCTTGTATCTCGCATCATGAGCGAGTAGTCCTCTTTCGCTGGGGTGCGGGGACTAGCCCCGCTGCCCATGCAAACCATGTTCTTTTGTTAAAATTTCCATGTCAATGTATATAACTCTTCATTTTGCCGTTTATCGTTAAGCTTGTAGGTTGGTTATGTGCGTGTTTCCATCTTTGTGCTCCCTATGTTGCGAGAACTTCAATGCATGGGTATGAATGTCATTTAGCATGTTAGACTCCTTGATGAGAACTTCCGATGGGATTCCTTGAGGTCGTAGGTGTATGATCCGTGAGGGGACGAGCCATCTAGCCTTCGGTGACGCTTCTGTGCGCCTGACGCCCGTATGGGGGGTTCACAACCTTAGTTGGATTTTGTATCTTCATGCTTTTCGTCGATGTTTACACGTACTGTAATCGCTTATTTGCTTAACGGTCGACGCGGTTGACTCCTTGATGAGAACTTCCGATGGGATTCTTTGAGGTCGTAAGTGTATGATCCGCGAGGGGACGAGCCATCTAGCCTTCGGTGACGCTTCTGTGCGCCTGAAGCCCGTATGGGGGGTTCACAACCTTAGTTGGATGTTGTATCTTCAGAGCCGTAAGACATGTGATCCGGATGGCGACGAGACATCTGATGCCTATGGTGATGCTGACGCGGACCTGACGCCCGTATGGGGGGTTCTACAGCAGCTCTACTTGGAGTGTTATATCGTGCCTGGATTGTTTGCAAAAGAGTATGTTTGTGTGTGTAGCGGTGGTCAAACCCGGTACCATCCCAGTGATTCCATATTATTGATCCAAATCCATCTTTTCATTTAGCTTTTACTTTCCTGCATTTAGTTTAAACAAACCAAATCAAACTATTGTTCTAAATATTAGTTTTACTTGAGCTAGATCTAACTGACAAAGATTCTTAAAAACGTTGTCCTTTGGGTTCGATCCTCAACTATACTGCGATAAGACCCGTCCGCTTGCGGGTGGTATTGTTGCACTT
Organism: Alisma plantago-aquatica; assembly: GCA_963693085.1. Classification (NCBI taxonomy): domain Eukaryota; kingdom Viridiplantae; phylum Streptophyta; class Magnoliopsida; order Alismatales; family Alismataceae; genus Alisma; species Alisma plantago-aquatica. The sequence continues at coordinate 1,484,004,928 of OY856411.1, read as the reverse complement.
GGTTTTGGTAAAAACTCGGGGATTTAAGCCCCGGGTGAATTTGTTAGTGCATTCAGAGTGCCAGGGGTTATGCACCAAAAACCCTAGAAAGTTGATGTTCTCTCTAGGTTTGCCTACAACTGGTGCTAGATAAATGATCCAACCCCACAAGAGTGTGGAAGCCTTATCATAGTACAGATTTAGGATCGAACCCAAAGGACAACATTAAGAATCTGAGTGCCTTTTTCTCGTTTTGTATCAATCTAAGTCAATCATCTAAGACCAGAAGTTTGATTTGAGTTATTTAACCTAAACATGCAAAAGTAAAGGCAAGAATAAAAACTAGTTTAATGATTAAAATCTAAGATTAGCAAATGATGATGGACCACTGGGGCGATGCGGGTATTCACCACCACTACATATGAATTGCACTTGTACAAAACATAGCAGGACTTGTAAGCAAGATACATGGATGTTGTACAATACCGATGTCTTATAGGACAAGAGTAATGCACACATCCTTCACGGGTTGAGTAACTCTCATCCGGTACATATCTACGTGTCAATGAAGATATGTAGTCTCCGAAAAGAAAATCTTACTCAACCTCATGAAACGTGCATCGGAAAACTAGCAAGCGAGCGATGATTACCAAATCGATTAGTATCCTTATAGACTATCCCTCTTTCGAGGATATAGCTACGAGAAACGTGAGAGTGTTGCAACGTCAGCCATTCTCAAACGAATGGTCAAATACTTTGCACCACTCTCTCCTCAGAGTGTGTTCCTCGACCTGTCAAGGTTGTACTCTTGTACGTCAACTGATTCCATTTCATAGTACAAAAGTACAAAGGATGGAGGTGAGTTTACTCCACTCCTTGGAAAGCGTTCCTAGATATCGAAACGGATGCGCGATGGATACACACACCAGAAACCAAAACTAAATTGGTATTCGTGTCTAAAGAGCGGTCGTAGACAAACCACAACGAAAGACAATAGATGCATACAAGAACGCGACCAACATTCAAGCATGTATGAAACGATATAGCATTGAATCAGAATGATAACATCTTTTTAGTACAAGATACAAAACACGGGCAACAGGGCTAGTCCCTGCACCCTAGTGGATGGAACTACTCGCTCCTCATAGAGGGAGCAACAAAGAAAGAGAAGAGAGAGAAAGAAAGCATCGTCGGAGCAGAATAGTAGATCTGTGACAGCCCGGTGTAGATCGTCGCAGTCTCCGGGACTGCTCCATTGTGGTTGATGACGCCTGTCTCTCTGCCTCGATCGTCGTGTCTACCTCAGGGATTGCACAGGTAGAATGAGATAGAACAATGGTAGAAGTGAGATGATAGAGGTGAGATGGTGATGGAACAGCCTTCTAGATCTGTCTCCAGTCTGGCAACACACCGGATCTGGACTCAGGATGGGATTCTGAGGCTGTGGGTGAAGTTTGGTCAGAAACGGTGCTCGGGCAGTCTGGCGGTGTTCCGGCACTGGTCCCAGTATGGCAGCCTTGGACAGGTAGTGAGATGGTATGTCTTAGGCCATGCCTCAACCCTTCTATTTATAGGCTTGCCAAAATATCTTGGCTCAAGGAGTCACACATTTTACGTGCCCTTTTGTTCATGCAGTTTGCTCTAATAATGCTTATGCGGTTTGCTGTAGCAGCTATTCCATGCGGTCTTGTAAAACAATTGGCTCATGCGGTCTTTACAATGTGCTCCATGCGGGATGTGTATGCGGTCTGCTCCACAAATGAGCATGCGGTCTTGTGCTGCATTTGCTCATGCGGTCTTGGAAACCGCGGGCCTCCTCACTATGCGTTTTACTCCCGCCATTGCTCCATGCGGACGCTCCATGCAGTTTCTTCGTATTTTTCTCGGTCATACGATTTTGCTTTTTTCTCAGTTTCTCCGCTGATTGCATTCGGTTTCAGCCTCGCTTTTCCACCATTCGTTTTTGCTTTTCCATTTAGTTTTCTTTCCATGCGGTCAGTGTTTTCCACCGGTTTTCTATCCACTTATGTGTTTATTTGTTTTAGCATGTTTGCAGTAGCAAGCTGATCGTTCGGTTTTCTTTCCATGCATGCTTGTTGCATGCTTCTTTTTACTAAACGGTCTCTAGCACGGTCTCACATACGGTCGTGCTTTGCAACAGCCCCATGCGGTCTCATGCAATTGGCCATACGGTTTGCGTGGCAAATCAGCAACCAGTCTTGGCAACTTCATGTGGGCGCAATGCAGCGCTTCATTCAGCTAGCATAGGAGGATGGTGCCGGCGGTTGTGGCGGGCGGAGCAGGTGATGAAGACGACGACGCAAGAGATCATGTGTAGGTGGGCGCCGACGTTGTTGGTGACGGTGAGGAAGACGACGACGACGCTTGTGGCAATCCGACCATCATGGGCATCGTCGCTGCTGCTGACAGTTACACCGGCGCTTGTGGCAAGAAGGTCGTCGAGGCAACAGTGGTGTCAGTGAGCAGGTCACAACACCAGCGGAAGTGCTAGTTGTTGCTGTGATCTTGATACTAGCCGAACGGTCTTCACGGCAGCGAAACGGTCTTGAGACCACATGGGCTCAAACGGTCTTGAGACCGCATGGACGTAAACGGTCTTGGGACCGCCGCATGGGCTCAAACGGTCTTGAGACTACATGGACTCAAACGGTCTTGAGACCGCATGGGCTCAAACGGTCATGAGACCGCATGGGCTCAAACGGTCTTGAGACCGCATGGGCTCAAACGGTCTTGAGACCGCATGGGCTCAAACGGTCTTGAGACCGAATGGGCTCAAACGGTATTGAGACCGCATGGGCTCAAACAGTCTTGAGACCGCATGGGCTCAAACGGTCTTGAGACCGCATGGACTCAAACGGTCTTGAGACCGCTAGAGTCAGTGTTGTAGGGGTCATGACCGATGGTGATAGTTGAGTATGATCTGCAGAGGAGAGAGAACGTGAGTAGGGGAAAATGAGATCAAATAAGCTGGAAACTAGGGAAATTTGAGCTAGTAAAGCATTATTTTCACGAGACTGAAAAGATACTCAAAGTAAACCCAAAGCGAGGGTAGATCAGTCGATATGCGCCACAAAATCCTTAGAATTGGCGACTATAATGATGAATCTGGAGGATTCATCAGTGTGTGTGTGTGTGTGTCCATTTACATTTTGTGTTTCATAAAATTGTAGGTGGCTAGAACATTTCATCTTTCCATTGATGTTCCATCATACAACATCGCGGAATATGTCAAGGCTTCACTCACCGATAGACTTGATGGTATTCCCCTTCCCACTGATCACGTTCGTTTGAACATCAAAGGCGTCATTCTGGTAATGAGAGATGCACCTCTCGCATAAGCACCTGAATGCCACCATAGTCAGAGAGGTAGAATGTGGATTTACTAGGTGGCCTAAACGACTCATTGTATTTCATGAGGTATAACAAATATATATTGAAATTTGTATAAATAATTAAAAGCTGATCTGAGAATACATGCATGCAGCCCATAATAGCTAAGAATCCCCCTAGGGTTCTGAAGCCTCTACCCCCTCATTTTATTCCACATGAGTTGTTTGACTCCTTAGGCCCTAGTTGCGAGATGTTGACAATATGGTTAGACAATACAAAGTGATCAAATACCATGGTGATCAGCCTTCCGGAGGAGATTGTAGGTATAGATCATGACAATATTATACTATTGACAAATATTTTTGAGCTATTTTATTATTAACGGTTGAAAACATCAGCGATAGAACTTGGGATATAAAGGGTCTAAATACCCCCACCATATGTGAAGTATACATATTTTTAATTGTGTTTGTATATATTAATTTTTTTAGTTATTTATATTATAGGGTTTCTAAGTTTAGAATAGAAAATGTGGCATTTCTAATGCCATCATTTATTAGTGATGTTTAGAGATTTGAGTGACATCAAAGATTATGTGAGTACAACAATGCAGTCTTTTGGTGCTTCCAAGACTGTGAACATAGCTCCCTTCAACACGATGTAAGTTTTGAACTTGTTGTTTATTTGTCTAATTTATGAATACAATTTATTGTGAAAATTAATTTTTATTTTATTTGCCCTATGTTCACTCAGAAATAAGCATTGGAAGTTGCTAGTAATTGTCCTCAAGACTTGGGTTGTGTATTTCTTTGATCCTTAGGGTATAATAACTGACACCAAATGAGGGACACCCAATGAAATTGGTGATTCATGTGTAAACATAGTTTTCTATGCTCAACATGTTTTCTAATGTTTGCATCATATGAAAATTTAATAATACAACATAAATGGTCATTTAACTTATAGGGGTGTGAAGCATTGTGTATCGGCCAAAGGAAAGTAGATAAGAAAAAGAAACTAGTAACTTGGAAGAGATCTGATGTAGTTTTCTCATTCTAATTTCTTATATATTACCAACTTAACTTAACTACATATATTAACATAATTTTAAATCTACAGGTCCCTATACAAGAAAATGATTGGGCATGTTCATAGTAAGTGATGTTGTACATGAAGATGATTGCCATGCACACACAACAGATCAAATGCATAGAGAAGATAATGTAATTAGTCTTGGATCATATTAATGAAATAGTCATTTGATAATGCTAACAATAAAATCTAATTAGAACTACGTCTCATTCTCTTTGTATTTTTTAACACTACCTAAACCCTATTCATTGGTGTAGTTGAATGACCTACGTGAACAATGGGAAGACTGCTTCATCAAATATGTGGACTTCACAGATGAATGGAAGTTTCATTGATATTTTTGTAGTTCAAACTTTGATGTCATATTTTTGTTTATTATATCTATGAAACTGAATGTGTGGCTGAGAAATGAATCAATTGAGTTGTGAGTTCATGGATACATGTCTGCATTTGAGGTGAAAAAATGATAGAATGTTGAGGTTTGATGTCATGTTTGTGTCTATTTGTATATATAGCTTTCTTCTTGTACGTTTTGACCTTTTGTTAAGTTGTGATGCTTGTAGAGGCATGCAACTCTTCATAACTTTTAGTTTTGAAGAACTACTGGTAGCAGACATGCTAGCAGCTAGACAGAAGGTCTGCAAACCTTCTAAATTGAAAAAACATAGACATTTATCATCAATTATTTATAAATAACCGATTACATATATGTTCTACATTAGTTACTTACATTAAACTGAAAAGGTATACCTAAAGTTTTCATTATTCAATCACTGATAAAATTGACAATGGTTATTCAGTGTCGGTTATATCTCATTACTCAACCGATGAGGAATTGTCATAGGAAACCATTTTTGTTGTGTAATTAGCTTAAAGGTGTCAGTTGTTTCTCATATAACCGACAAGGAAAGGTCAAAGGAGACCACAATTTCTTCTCCTGTTGAGTGTTGTGTCATTGATTTTTCTATAACATGAACCCGACCACAAAAAGTATTATCTTTGGTTTCTCTAATGATGATGAGTGGCTTGAGTTTTGGCATTGCCCACTTAGTTGTTGATTTTTAATTGACATTATATGCTTAAAGTACTAAAGAAATATCTTGTTTCTATAGTAGTGTCTCCAACTTCTCCAATCACTTAGGTGATGATGGATTATTGCTCGATACTAATTATTGCTTGTCAGGATTTAATTTTATTACGTACATCACTACCAATGTAATATTGAATCTATAAGGTCACATGCAAAGCATGCACTAGAATAGTATTATAATACTGGATATGATTGGAAATATTCCAAGTTACATTATTACTAGACGGTTTAGGTAAACAACTAGAATAATATTGGAATCAAATCTAAGACAATTGGCTAAAAGGTTTAACCCGATTTATTGGACCTAAAATTATAAAAGCATATGATGAGTCAACCAACTAATCTTGAGTGATTGGGTGTAGTTTCTAATCAAGTGACTAAAATTAAATAATCAGTTACTATGTTTAATCAATTAATTGAGTCATAGATCAATTAATTTGATTAATTGATTTGTATGATTCCAGAATATTCTAATGCCTATTAGTATGACCATGAGCGACCTATTTTAAATGCAACCACCACCTTTTAGTAACCATGGTTTTGGAAAAATTGCTTCCTTTCCTCTCCTATTTGAAGGGGAATGAGGGTCAAGATACAGAGACATGCTCTTGTATGTGAACCCTAGCCCTCATCATCCCCATGAGAGAGAGAAGGTGAATGATCGTGTTGTTAGGATGCCACCAAGCAAGAGGATTCTCTTTCCGCAAGCTCAAATAGCATGACAAGGAGTTCTAGTCCACCTGTGTAGACTATGTAGAGGCATAGGCATTGTACGACTATGTCTGGAGGACATCTTTAAGGACAATTCATGCATGTGAGGAGCTACATACACCACTGTACAAGGAGGATGTTTTTGGACTTTGTCCATGAAAAATTTATACCGCGTGCACCCACCTTCTAAATATATTGTTTTGGTCGAAGAAATGTTCTTGTAACGAATGTGAAAATTTTGGTTTTTCCACTGTGTTTTTGGCTCCATAATTCCTAACAGTGTGATCTCAATAGAACATATTGTTTTAAGGGAGTCTTCTTTTGCATTTGATGGTTTTGTCTCTGTGGAGATATTATTTTCTTTTCCATACAAAACTAGGCTAAACCCTAGTTTCTTCCTTAACCATCTTATTAGGTGTCATTCAAGTATGCTCTAAACTATGTTCAACATGGAAATGAGCATGATTATATATAAATATTTGAACACTAGATTAAGTTTAGTTGTAAGATACCTCCTTTTTTGTTAAGTGATCATGTGAACCGTATCGATTGTGGTTATTTAGGTCTTGCCTTCAACATGACGTTGTTTTGTATAGTTTTTGCCTAAACCACTCCGTCGAGGGTACCAGATACTTTTTCTTCATTCCAATTTTCTCATACACTAGAGTTAGTTGAGGTAAGTTATAAGTATATAGTGAAGAACCTTAGGAGTCCACCTCCTTCATTTTAATAATGTAAGTTAGATACTTATGTAGTTTCATTATGGGATATATGAGTAAAGTATGTTCATATACTTGTGTCTTATAAACACACTATGCTAGTAAAGCCATTGAGTAATAGGGAAAGTCTAATATGTAACTATTATGATTGTGTGACCAAATGTGTCCCCTAATGTCTCTAGGCGATCTTCTATGTTCTCTATTATGATAAGATAAAGTTAAGATTGTGCTAAATAGTGGTTATATGATGTATAGGAACCTGAAATAAGTTGACATTATGTAATAGGAAATCCTATCTCTTTTTGCTATGATAGAAGTTATATATGTCTTGGGTATACCCTCCTAGATTCTAGGAATACTAGACTCTCTTGGTATAATGAAGTTACAAACAAAAGCTGGGTAAATGTGTGTTGTGGTGAAAACAATTTAACTACTACCTAGGTGGTTTCTTGGTGGAGAAGGGCCAAGGTCCTTAGAGTAGAGACTCAGGTTCAAATCATTGGTTGTGTGACCTAAGAAATCATTAGTACAGTCATGCATGATGGTCGTTGCATAAGTTTACACGCTCCCCCCGATGTGTAGGTAGTTGAGGGGGGGATGGGGGTTTACACTGCCCATGTGAGGTTAGCAATCTGGCTCCTCCTCTAGGTTTTTCTAACGTCTAAAAAAAAGGATGTTGACTTAATTCTTGTATTTATTTTGGATCAATTTTAGGTTTACTTTGCAAGTTATCTTTTTAGCATTATTTTAATTATACTATTATTTGTATAAAAATAAAATTTATGGGTTTTATTGAGATTTCATGAACCAAGTCATAGCTTGTGGAGGTGTGAAGTAGTAATCGATGTCCTTGGAGAAGAATCATATAGGTGGTTAGATCACCTCCCTTCAAACCCTCCTAGTTGTGGAGCCATCATTATGAACAAGTTTTTGTTTTATGTAGGACTTCATTTGCTTACCCCTTGTCACCTATTTAGGTGGTTAACTATGTTGGGTGGAGTCATGGACACTTTTGTATCCAGGAGTATAATAAAACTTTAGCTTTGTTTAAATATTAGAGAATGCTCTAATAACCATTGTTAATGTTCATCATATTTTTAGGTGCATTTTATATGTGGTTTGCATGTTTATTTTACATGTTCATTTCATATCTGACTTGTTTTAGGTTTTCAATATTTATGTAATTTATTTGGTATTTAATGCATTTTTTGTGCTTTATTTATAGGAGTTATGCAACTTAAAGAGATAAGTAAATATCCCTCCACAAAAGAGAGATGACTAAAGATTGCATGTTCTCACTCCCCATCTTCAAAAGTTGGACTGAGGATCTTATTCATTGGCTCAAGCCAAAGAATACCTTTTAGGAAGATCATGTCAACTGGTTGGATACACTAGTAGGCCAGTTGGGCATAGGAAGAATGAGGCCCTTCATATGGCATATGAGTCGCTTGACTCACCTATTGGGTCATTCAACCAATTCCAAAAAAACATCACAAAAGAATCTAGAATTCTTGCATTTTATCAATCATCTGACTCGTCCAATGAGTCATCTAATTGATTCACATATATTCTCCACCAAGAAAAGATCAATCACACAGAGGGGCATCTCGATCGACCACCATGGGTTTCTCAGAGGCTCTTATCAACAAATTAGTCACCCAAATAACTCAACAAGTCAATCATTGGGATCTTCCTCACACTACACACAATAGGGAAAACAAACTCCCAACGAGGTGTTTGACCCACTTGCAAGTCTCCTGGTTGGGGGTCTAAAAGTTTCAACATCAAAGACCACATTGACCGACTCGTTCCATGAATCGATGGATTAGAAAGCATAAATTGCACTGAAAAGGATCTATATTCCACATCCAATACGGAAATTGGATGATTCAAGTTGGGCCAGAACTTTAATTCGATTGTATGCACGATACATATATTCCGACCACTTCTATTGGTTTTATTATCCCCATAGTTGCTCATCCTAGTGGCATTCGAAATTGCTACAAATGGTTAATAGTCTTTGGATCAGATCATATGGATTTGATATTTTGTCAGTTGATATATAAGGATGTAAAGGGTGTCTAGGGAAAGTTCCATGACCTATACATCCCTAATGAATAACCATGGCCATCATGGGAGGAATTCAAAGATAAATGTCAATGGCTTAATATGGAGACGCTCTCCATTGGAGGATGTGATTGGAGTCTGTAGCTATTATTTGGGAGTGGTAAAAATCCATTGAGCTTATCCTCTACACCTCTACTTTCTCCATGAGCTTTTGTTTCTCTCCCTTTTTTTATCATGAACATGATTAGAGGATAGATTATTTACTGAGTTGTGAGGATTAGTCTCATTTCCCATATCTTGTACTCTCCTATTTTTTATTTATATGTATTTTTTGATTGATTATCGATTGATTGATTGCATGATCTATATATTAACTACCTATCTTGTATGAATATTAGAATTCTTGATGCGGAAACCATGAAATCTGATATTAGAATGCCAATTAGTATCATTGAACCTTGGATGAAACCATGAAAGGGAGTTCTACAGGGTGATGGATTGAGGATATGCAGGTAATGAGATCTCGGGCCTATGTAAAATATATCATTGTGTATTTCAAGATCCAAAAGGGTATGAAAAAACTTGACACCAATCTAAAAAGTCATATGTACGAGTGATACAATGGATACATAGGCAGTGGTGGTGAAACATGTCATCTTGGTGATATTATCATAGTGTTTAAAATCAATTCTTAGTTAGTTTAATTTATCTTTATTGCTTAATTAATTTTGTTTCCCAAACAAACCACCAATCACTTTGTCTATGTTAATTTATTTCTATTAATTAGACTAGAAAGTTGAATTGTTCTTAAAAAGGTTGTCCTTCAGGTTTGATCCTAAAGATATACTATGATAAGACCCCTCAGTTTGCGGATAGTGATTATTGCATGTTAGATTAGGTGAAAACTTGGGTATTTATTACTAAGTGAATTTATTGTGTTGTACACTATCATATCTGTAACTACTCATTTAATGCCAATATTTTTTTACTTTGATGTAATCAGAGTAAATAGATTACCTTGCTTAGTTGACCACTACAGGTATCGGTTGAATAAATAAGATAAGTTTGATAATCAAGTCTCATTTATCTCTAATGGTGTACATATTAGGGTTAGTTTCTATAGTAGGTAACATTGACTAATTAGTTTAAATTTGAGTTTACACTCTCCAACCAAACTGGAATTATATTTTATTAGAGGTAATATCGTCATCCTCACTATCACTAATTCAGTTGAGGGGATTTGAACTTGTGCTTAGGATGATATATATATATATATATATATATATATATATATATATATATATATATATATATATATATATATATGGTTGATAGATAATTTTTTGAACCCATTTATCTCATGCTTTTATAGTGTAGAACAAGAGGCTCAAGTAGAGCCTCGTAATCCTAGGTCTATACTTCTCCCCACTTGATCAAATATATTACAAGTGGTATAATTAGTGGATGGTAATGAAACTACCCCAATTCTATATGGCTCCTATAAGTACAATGATACTCATATTGTTGTTTACTAGCAAACTAAGGACCGATGAGAGTTTCAACTAGGACATGTAACCAAATTCTTATGACCCTAAAGGGTACTTTTCATGGTGCAATGGAAGACGAGATGTTTAAACCAAGACCCTAGCAAACCCGATGTGTAAACCTCCCACATTTAAGAAAGTATTAGGTAGTAGTGCTAATCTTGGGAAAGATGATAATGGAAACATTACACCAGCCATAAGTAACATTATTCAGAATAATGGTGTAATAATAGACTAGGTTTTAATGTAAATCTCCTAATTCAACACTAGTTTGAGAATATGAATGCATTCGTTATGTTGAGATGACACAATGTCACCTAAAGAATGGAGTGTTGTTTTAAACGGGGTGGTATGCAATGATCCCAACTGACTTGACTGGGGAAGTGACCGAGAACCCTATAACTTGTTTAACAGTTGTAAATTAGTGCACTGAGTAATGGTAAGGATATATCCAATCCAAAAACTTAGTCAAACACCTTAGTTACATAAATCCCAATGAATGTACATCATGATTGTACCTGGTAAAAAAACCTTAACTATTAGTTTGACCTTTTATTAGTTTGAGAGTAATTGGTTGTTAAGGTATGGATATAATGAATCTGAAGATGAAAGAATTTTTAAGGGGTAGAGTGTTGTAATCTAAAAAAACCTAGGTGTATTCACTAACCATATCCTATCTATGCCTTTATCTCTTAGGATTGTTTAATTATATTTACCTAAATTAGGTGGTAGTAGATGTACTATGAACTTGGATGTGTACAATTTTAGCTAAATCTTCAGTATAATGAGGTTTTAATGTAATTACTATAGTTAGGGTCTATGTGAAGGTTAAAATGTAGATTCATTCTTTGATAGATTTATGTTTCTAAATAATAACTGTAGAACCTTCTTATCCAAGATATTCAGAAGAGTACGATGTATATGAATTATGACCCCAATTTTTAAAAGGGGTAATAATTATATTAATTAATTATCTTTTATCCATGTTGTAGATATTTAATATAGACTTTCAAAAGTAAAACTTAAATCAAAAGTTGATTTTCTAATGCTTTTTTTAGTCTATGTCTCAAATTTTAAATTATTTGGACTTTGTTCGCTCCCTCAATGAATTACGTAAAGAAAAGAAGATGAAAATATCCAAGAATTAGGATGATTTGATTCATATAGTTATTCATATAAACCTCTGATGGAATGTCTTGCATGTGTTTCCTTTTTTGGACATTGTTTTAAATAAGATTGCTTAGATTGCTTCACACCTTCCTTCCATTGGACCACTTTGATCAAACGATGATTGGACAATGTTCTACCTCAAGTCACATGTGGTATTCTCATGAGTAGTGCACATCTGAATTCCTCATACTTATCTTTTGGGACTCATTGATTTATCAAGACCTGTTCTCCCATCATTTCCTTTCTAATTCTTCTTCTAATGATCTAATATTTGACCCATGTCTCTAGTTTGAGTAAAACATATATCCTCAAAATTGTGATTTAAGCAGTTACGTCTCCTATAAAACATCTAACCTCTATCAGTTGTATCCTAGTATTCATATTCCATACCTCTAAACTCTATCTACGGATTAGGTAAAGGGAAGGTTGTTCTCTGTAAATGGATGACTTCAAACTAATTCCTAGAGGGGAACTTTTATCGGACCTCCATGTGACCTCACAAGCCTTGATAGAGATCTAAGTATCAACATATCTTCATCCCCAACCATGACCATCATGGATGCATACAGCTTCATGCTCTGGTCTTGCAACTCCTCCTTAGATCATTCATCGATTGTGGTTGGGTGTAGTAATTTCATGTTAAGCTCCTCCACCTATAAATCATATCTGATCATAGTTATTTTGAGATGGTAATTCATACTTAGGGGTTGAATTGGATATGGTTAGTCCATGACTTAGGTATGTGCATCCTCTTAGTTTTATATTTGGGCATTTAATTGAACAAACCTTGATTTACTAAAAATAGGGCATTAAGTTGCAAAATAATCTCTTTTTGAAATATTCCTATTTTTTTTTAATTATAACTTGATATTATTAATGTTTTCTTAATTACTAGGGCGTTACATGATTACATCAAAGCCTTTTGGGCTGGAGAGATACTAGAGTTAGCATGAAAGACAAAGGGAAATTCGTAGTCTGTATAGATAACCTCTAAGTAGAAAGGGGGGTAGGATTCCCAAAATAGGTGTGGTTTTAGTTGCCTTAGGCAATGCTTAGATAACTTATCAACAAGGTTGTTTTGGTTCCTTTTAACATGGCACACCTCCTTGATACTTGTCTTCTTCCAAATGTTTTTATCACATGTATCATTAATTTGTACTTAACATGAGGATCCATGAAATTGTTCACCCATTTGACTGCATAGCTCAAATCACTGATGATGATGCCTTGACTAGAAGTGTTACTCAAAACAAATAAAATTTTGTTAAGGATTATGTGGATTTCTCCTTCCATGGGGTCTGACCCTCTCATGACTGATGTCGCTTCACCTAGCCACTGGCCCTTGCTGTCTCTCAGAAGTAAACTAGTTGATTCAAAGTTGTCTCTAGAGCTTACCATTGTATCAACGTGCATCAAGACCATATTTCGGGAGATATTAATCATTTTTATCTAGAAAGGAGTTTGTATTGATTGGGATTTGGGTGGATCTTGAAAGATGAGTTAAACAAAAGTGAATTTAACTTAGAAAGAGACATCTAGAATAGTAGGGGGTTGGACTAGTTTTAAAAGATATGGGAGTTTCTATACTTCCATGTGAGCCCACATGACACTGCAAAGAGGCTTTGCCAACCCTTGACTTTTCCCAGGGACTTGAGGTTATAACCCATTCAATCTAATGGTGATTCTAAGTCAAAGCAATTGGATGCATTTGAGGGGATCAAGTGCAACCACATTTGGTTTGCTTCAGAACCGTTTCGTAAAGCATGGAGAATGGTTTCTTCATCAACATTACATCTCGAGCAGGAATGATCCATTGTGAGATTCTTCTTGAATCTTAAACTATCATGATGATACTAGTTTTGTGAATGATCCAGAGATGAGATTCCATCAGGTGTGGGATAGGAGATACCCAGATCATCATGAAGTGGTCCAGGTCGGCATTTTTATTTGTCTTGCTTATAATTTTGTAGGAAGATCTTGAAGTAAAGTTACCATCACTTGTGGATCCACACCAATAAATCTTCATTGTAGGATATGTTGGGTGTCGGCATATGAAGGATGTCATTTCTTATGAGGGCGATGAACCAACAATTCAAGAAACATGTATCCCAAGTTCATTATCTGTAACTAGACATGAAACTTTCATATCTCTGATAACTTCAAGAATTATGAAACGAGGTTAGAGGGTTGGAATATAGCCTTCTTCAACTCGTGCATCTTACCATACAATCGTGTCCCAATCAGATATCACTGCTTTCCTTGAGTTTCTGAGGAGGAAGGGGATTGAGTTTGTATGAATATACAAATGTGGGAATTAGAGGAATTATGGGCCCCTTGGCATATGTATTTTGTGTGCTTAAGCATGACCTAGGAAATAGGTTCCTTTTTTTATGAAATTCCATGACATTTTCTTAATTAAGGATAAATTAAAGTCCTTTTTCTTATTGATTCCTAGACCTCCCCAATGGTGAGGTTTTTTAAGGTGCTTCCAGGTTACCAGGTTTCCTGGTGGAAGATGACCCATTCTAGATGATTCTAACAAGTTGATCAATCCTATCACAGAAGGAGGTTGGAAGTAGTACGACTTGCATGGTGTACCAGGTTCAACTTGTTTTTATTTAACTATCTTATGATTATTGAATTTGGTTAACTATTTTGGGTCTTTGACCCAACATGCTATGTTGTGAATTGCATGTTCTATTCATTCTTGAGCTTTAATAAAATGATTGAATTATCCATCTTACCATCACATTTTCATGTAAGATAATTAGACTAATATTATCTAGGATAGTGTTGCTTCTGTATGATCATACACAGGGTGTGCCACTTCCACCAACATATATACATGGACATGCTACTTCTGCCTAGATGTGCTATTTCCACCCACATATATATAAGGTTGCACTCCTTTATCCCAAGATGTGAAACTTCCACACAACTTACGGTCAAGATTCCATGCTTTGTGAGTCCTACATAGATATTCTTAGTCTATACTTACTATACATTAGACAAGGGCAAGGTATCACTTTCTACATTCCCCTTTCTCCATCTTTCCTTTCTCTGTTCATACATATTCCCCTTTTCCTTTTTCTTTTTAACCCTTTTTTGAATAAAGTCACCCCAACTAACCTTAGAATCATGGTAGTCCCCAAAAGTAAATAGCACTTAGACATTTAATGGCGATTTAACAATGTCCATCCACTATTGATTTTCATGTTTTTGCTTCAATTCTTTATCTGACTCTCCACAGGTCAAAATCAAGGCAAAAATAAGCCATGCTCTCAAGGATGAGAGGGGCATCAGGTAACTTCCAAATAAATAAGTTCTGCAAGTAGACCACAAACCAAATAAGTGCATGTTGAAAAACTCTAAGAACAACTTTCCTCTCTTCAAAATAAAAGAGGCTTGGCCGCCCAAAATAATTTCCCAAAACAAAACCCTAAAACCCAAGCCTGCGAGTCATCAAATAAAAGCCAGAAAGTCAAATAAAATTATGAGAGTTGTTCCATGAATAAGGATCTATATAAAGAACCAATGAAGGTCTCACCCGGCCGGCACATTCAGCTGCCCTCACAAAGGCAGATGTGTCGTGCCCGGTAGTGAAACCCTAAGGTATCTAAATATATGAAAGACTTATAAAGGGCTCACCCGGCCGGTACATTCAGCTGCCCTCATAAAGGCAGATGTGTCGTGCTCGGTAGTGAGATCCTAAAAAGCATAGACAACCCCTCCCCCACTTGAAGGGGGAGTTACACTTCAAGCCTTTAGCCAACCCTCATACCCTCTCTAGCCTCCAGTAGGTCTTTCAGAGAGGTATAAAGCTAATTAGAGTCAACAACATGCACAAAATAAAAGTGGTCCCGATGCGAGCTACGAGAAACGAAAAGAACCTGAGACCCAAGCAACTCTCGAAACCTGAAAGAGTCAAGGCAAGCAATAAGACCTGATTTGACCTTCGCAGAACTCAGGTTAAGAATTGAAGCAAGAGTATGGAAATCCCAAATAAGATCGCCTCGCCATTACATGCCTCAACTTTATCTAACTTGAGGACAAGCTAGACTCTAAGTTAGGGGGGGTGATAGCCTCCCATTTTGGACGGTTATCTTAATCTTTTTTCTTTAGTTTTCCATACTCTTTTTAAATTAAAACTATACATAATCTCAAATTTACCCTTTTATGTAAATATACCATCAGACTAACTTTTCCCTTTTTATATATGCAAAAAAACACAAAAAAATCATAAAAGATTAACTCAGCCTCAAGACCACATGGATTCAAACGGTCCCAAGACCACATGAAGCCAATCGGTCTCGAGACCGCATGGAGTCAAACGGTCCCAAGACTGCATGAAGCCAACCGGTCCCGAGACCGCATGGAGTGACACGATCTCAAGACCGCATGAAGCCAATCGGTCCCAAGACCGCATGGGTTCAAACGGTCCCAAGACCGCATGAAGCCAACCGGTCCCGAGACAGCATGGAGTTCAAACGGTCCCAAGACCGCATGAAGCCAACCGGTCCCGAGACCGCATGGAGTTCAAACGGTCTCAAGACCGCATGAAGCCAACTGGTCCCGAGACCGCATGGAGTCAAACGGTCCCAAGACCGCATGAAGCCAACCGGTCCCGAGACCGCATGGAGTTCAAACGGTCTCAAGACCGCATGAAGCCAACCGGTCCCGAGACCGCATGGAGTTCAAACGGTCTCAAGACCGCGTGAAGCCAACCGGTCCCGAGAACGCATGGAGTCAAACGGTCTCAAGACCGCATGAAGCCAAACGGTCTCAAGGTCCAAACGGTCTTGAGGCCCAAACGGTCTTGAGGCCCAAATGGTCTTGAGGTCCAAACGGTCTCCAAACCATTTGGACATCACTTAAGGCCTATAAATAAGACCCCAAGGGTCCTCCATCAAATATCAAGTTTTCAGACGTCCAAAGGCTGCCTCAATCATTCCAGAGCTCTTGCAACTTCTATCCTCCGCCCTGGGGCTGCCGGTCTGAGACCCATACTCCATCCTGAAGCTACTTTCTCCTTCTTCGCCAAAGAAGGTGGGAAGGGGAGATCTCATCGTCATGCAACCCTCAAAGACTGGTGGATCGTTTCTCTCTCTCTCCAAGGGGTTGACTTTCCTCTCTCCTTTGTGGGGATGATTCTCTCTCTCTCTCTTCTCGCCTCCTTCTTTGTCCTAGTCATGGGCGAGTAGTTTCTTTCACTAGGGTGCGGGGAGTAGCCCCGCCACCCATGTTTCCATATCATGTAAATGTAATCCTTAGCTTGTAATATAGAGTTCTTATCTTTTTCAGTTCGACATCAAACGATTAATGAATGCATGTTGCTTGATCTCCAACCTGTGTTATCCTTTATCTTTTAGTATGAATTGTCTACGTTTGTACTATTAGATTCGAAACTCATTTGTATGTTGGTTCTTGGTGCATGTATCCACCATGCATCTGTTTCGGTATCTAGAAGTGTATCTCAAGAAGTGGAGTAAACTCACTATCATCCGTTACACTTTCATACTATGAAATGGAATCAGTTGACGTATGGAAGTACAACCTTGGTAAGTCGAGGAACGCACTTTGTGAGGGGAATGATGCAAAGTAAGTGACCATTTGTTTGGGAATGGCTGGTGTTGCAACATTCCCACACTTCTCATAGTTAGTTCTCCGAAAGGAAACTAAGTCTACAAAGATACAAACTGATTAGACTCTTTTTGCAGGTTCAGTTTTACTTTGCATGTGTTGATCCATGTGTAGTGGTGGTGAAAAACCGGTCACACCCTAGTGATATTTTATCATAGTTTAACTCATTAGATTTACTTGCTTTCTTTACTTTTCATGTTCATTAGTCTAAAACAACCAAATCCAACTTTTGATATAAGTGCCTACTAGTAAGTGATTAAGTGAAATTCCAAATGTTTTCCATCTTGTTGCTTGCAACAAGACCGTTGTCTTTTGGGTTCGATCCTAAATTTGTACTATGATAAGGCTTCCATACTCTTGTGGGGTTGGAGCATTTATCTAGCACCAGTTGAAGGTAAACCTAGAGAAGACATCAACTCTCTAGGGTTTTTGGTGCATATTAGGATTTCCATTGGAAGAGTAATCTTTTGATGTAAGTTCTAGCTTCATCAAAAAATGGCGCCGTTGCCGGGGAAAATAGAACATTGTAATTTCATTTAGTAACTTTCTAGTTGGTTAGGATTTTACACTTTATTTTTTAATCATAACTCTATATCTTCTTGAAACTATCATATCTTTGTCATTATCTAAAGGTGTTCCCTTTTATCTACTCAGGTATAAAACGTGCATGCGATCATCGCATAATCGCAGATTCTTCCCTGATCCGGAGTACGACTCCGAGGTAGAGAGAAGTTTCCACCGCCAAATTCAACTCAATCGCCAACGAGCTAGACAAATGGCTGACGAACAACGTCAGGCTGCTTTGGTGATGGAGAGAGTGAATGCCTCTATCGCCGCTCAACGGGCACAACTCATCGCAGACACTCGTGCCCAAATCCAAGCGGAGATACGTGTGGAAGAGCAAGCCCGCGTAAGAGCTGAGACTGAGGCAACAACCCAAGCTGCTCAGCTGGAGTTAAGGAACAAACAACTGAGGGACTACGTTGTCCCAAAGAACTATGAGGATAACCACCCGGTCCGACCTCTGATTATTGATATTCCAAACTTCGAGATTCGGACCCAGTGGATTCAGATCATGAAAGGCATCTCTTTCTCTGGAGGTTCTGGAGATGATTGCATGGATCACCTGAAAAGGTTAAGGTGATGTGCCACCTGGTTCCGCAAGATGGAGTTGCTTTTGACGTGATAATGCTCCATCTGTTCCATTTCACCTGTCTGGGAGGGCCCTGAGTTGGTACAACTCATTGGATAGAGAGCCCATAATAACCACCTGGCCCCCCCTAGAGGAAAAGTTCTTAGAGAAGTTCTTTCCCCCCTCACTGACTTATGAAATCAGAGGGCAAATCAATCACTTCTCTCAGCTACCTGGAGAGAGCCTTGCTGAAGCATGGGAAAGATTTAAAGAACTTTTGCGCAAATGCCCCCATCATGGAATCTCCCAGAATCAACTGATAGAAACTTTCTATCGGGGAGTGAGCGATGATATTAAATAGTTTTTAGATTCCTCATCTGGAGGAAACTTCATGAGAAAGAATTACGAGGATGCATGGAAGATTGTTACACTCGGAGCTGAAAACCAGTCCAACTGGGGACGGTCAGCCGGTAAAGGTGTCCTCAAGGTTTTCAAAGCTGAAGAGTCTATAGAAATGAAGGAAATAGCTGAAGCCTTGAAAACTATAGTTCACAAACAGCAAGCTCTCGAGACTTCTCTCAAAGAGATTGATAAAAAGAAAACTCCGCTAATTCAACAAGTCAAAGCCGTCACATGATCCTGTGAGGCTTGTCATGCTTCTGACCACCCGACCCTTTCCTACGGTATGCTGTATAATGTGATGATGGATCTGCATACACCACCACAACCATATGAACCCATTACTAATCAAGCTGAAGATCAGATTCCAGAACAAGTCAACTCCATCCACACTATTCCTGGACAAGTCTACTACAATCCCAATCAATCGAGGAATCACCCTAGATTCCAATATGGGAACCCTGCCGGAACTGCAAATCCACAGCATCAGACGCAGGGGGGATCTAATAGTAGGCTACCACCTGGGTTCTCAAACAATTTCAACCAAAATCAAGGGAACTCCAGGAACAACTTCCCTAGGGCTAACTACCCTAGGAACTAATCAGCCTACTACCAGTACACTCATCCCCCGCTCCATCCACAACTACATACTCAGCAACCTCAGCTGGCGCTACCACTTCAACAATCTCAACAAACCCAACAACGAAGTCTTCTGAAAAATGCTCCTGCCCAACCGGAAGAAGAAATATCCTTGATAAGGCAGATGTTACAATCGCAGCAAACTATGCTTGCCAACCAACAGGCTCGGCAGAAAGCAGTTGAAGCCCAGCTTGCCCAGATTGCTGCGCAATCAAAGCCTCCAACAGGTACGTTTGCTGGGCAGCCTGAATCAAATCCAAAGCTTGGACAGAATAGGCATGAACAGTTGAATGCTGTTACCACCAGATCTGGACGCATTCTTCATGAACCTACCAAAATCAATCTTGATAATGATGACACACCAGTTTTTATGACGAGCGAAAGCCCGCAACAAGGAATGGAAAAACCCTCAGAAGGCATAAAGGGCAAAGATAAAGACCAAGTGTCCGCAGAACCTGAAGCCTTGCAATATAGACCAAGAATCCCGTATCCAGGTAGACTGCGCGAAACAAAGATGGACACCAGGTTTCAAAAGTTCAAGGAGGCGATGAAGAAACTGTACATCGATATCCCGCTCCTTGATGCTCTTTCCGAGGGACCAACATGGGAAAAATATCTCAAAACCTTGCTATCAAGAAAGTATATCACCAAGGAGAAAGAAACTGTCAAGCTTGCTCAGACCACTTCTGACATCATCCTAAACAAAATGCCAAAAAGAAGAAGGACCCTGGCTCCTTCGAAATCCAATGTTGTATTGGAAATGCATCTACAAAGAAAGGATTAGCCGACCTTGGGGCCAGCATATCTATCATGCCTTACTCAATGTGAAAACGTCTGGGTTTCACCGAATTGCTGCCTACAACAATGACTATTCAACTAGCTGATTCCACCATAACCGCACCATTGGGGATCATTGAAGATATCCCGATGAGGATAGGCAAGGATGCTTACGTACCGTGCGACTTCGTTATCATGGATATTAAAGAAGACCCAATATACCCAATCATTTTTGGCAGACCGTTCCTTGCTACTGCCAGAGCGCTTATTGATGTCGAAGCTGGCACCATCATTCTTAGGCTCGGAAAAGAAGCAATTCAATTCTGAGTCCTTAATAGTATGAAAGGCCCCAACATCCAAGAGGAGGTTTTCCTCCTTGACGCAATTCAACAAATGTCACAATTAGAAATATCCGAGCCAGTTGACGAACTGGAGAATGTTCTGATCAATCCGGATGTTGAATTATCAGCAAATGAACTGGTTCAATAGTGTCTCCAACATCTAGAAAAGGCTGAATAAGCGCCAAAGGCCACTTTTGAAGAGCTTAAAGCCGTTACTATTATAGAAGAAGCTGAGCCACCGAAAACCCCTGAGTTGAATACTTTACCTACATGGCTTAAATATGTTTTCCTAGATGAGGAAGAGCTATGCCCAGTCATCATCAGCTCCACCCTTACAAAAGATCAAGAAGTAAGGCTCCTGGATGAGCTGAGGAAGCATAGAAAGGTCATTGGATATAAAATAACTGACCTTACGGGCATAAACGCATCTCTGTGTATGCACAAACTTCCTATGGTTGAAGAATTCAAACCCTCTCGTGAACATCTAAGAAAACTGAATCCTAACCTGAAGGAGGTAGTTCATCTGGAAGTCCTTAAATTACTCAAAGCTAGCATGATCTATCCTATTTCTAACTCCTAGTGGGTCAGTCATGTCTAGGTTGTTCCAAAAAAAGGGGGGACTACTGTGGTGCTCAATGACAAAAATGAGTTAGTGCCTACCGGGACTGTAACAGGATGGAGAATGTGTATTGACTATAGGAAGTTGAACAAAGCCACAAGGAAAGACCACTACCCTCTACCTTTCCTTGATGAAGTCCTGGAAAGCCTAGCTCATCAAAAATATTTTTGTTATCTTGATGGTTACTCCGGGTTCTACCAAATACCCATACACCCAGAGGACTAGGAAAAAACCACCTTCACTTGTCCCTTTGGGACATATGCGTTTAGAAGAATGTCGTTCGGGTTATGTAATGCACCCGTTACTTTCCAACGATGTATGTCTGCTATCTTCGCCGGCTTAACAGAATCCGTCATGGAGGTGTTTATGGATGATTTTTCAGTTTACGGAGATTCCTTCGACAATTGTTTGATCAATCTTGGACAAGTTCCACAACGTTGTGAGGAAACGAACCTTATCTTGAATTGGGAGAAATGCCATTTCATGGTAACTGAAGGTGTCGTCCTCGGACACAGGGTAAGTGATAGGGGAATCAATGTTGACAAAGCAAAGATCGATGTTATCTCAAAGCTGTCACCTCCAAAGGACATAAGAGTTGTCCGAGCTTTCTTGGGTCATGTAGGATTCTATAGAAGATTCATCAAAGATATCTCGAAGATAGCTAAACCCATGACCCAACTCCTGACCAAAGATGCTGAGTTCATATTCAATCAGGAGTGTAAGCAAAGTTTCTCCACCCTTAAAGATGCGTTAATCTCCACACCTATTCTATGAGCTCCAGATTGGTCGCAGCCCTTCGAAATCATGTGCGACGCTAGTGATTATGCCATAGGGGCTGTTCTAGGACATCAGATTGATAAGAAACCCTATGTTATCTACTACGCATCCAAAATGCTAGATGAAGCGCAGAAAAATTATACAACCACATAGAAAGAGTTTCTGGCTATCATCTACGCATTTAAAAAATTCCACTCTTATCTGATTGGTTCTAAAGTCATCGTCTATACCGACCATTCTGCCATTCGATACCTAATTCAGAAACAGGATGCCAAACCCAGGCTTATCTGCTGGGTGCTAATGCTCCAGGAATTTGACTTGGAGATCAAAGATAAAAGTGGCATGGAGAATGTTGTGGCCGATCACCTCATCCGGATCGAGGTTGAAGAAAAAGATAAAATCCCTATCCGGGATTCTCTTCCTGATGATCAGCTTATGAAGGTCACTCATGGTTTCCCTAGGTATGATGAAATTGTTAATTATCTGGCCACAGGGATTATCCACCCATCTGCTTCCTACCAGGATAAAAGGAAGTTCCTTCATGACATAAAACGTTATTACTGAGACGAACCCTACTTGTTCCACCTTTGTGCCGACGGACTTTTCCGTCACTGCCTGCCAGAAGAAGAAATAACCCCGGTCCTAGAACATTGCCATTCTGGACCCACGGGGGGGGGGGGGGCATATGAGTGCCAAGAAAACTTCCATAAAAGTTTTACAATCTGGTTTCTTCTGACCCACCATATCAAAAGACTCTTACAATTTCGTGAAAGCCTGTAACAAATGCCAATTTTCGGGCAACATATCAAAAAGGGACGAAATGCCCCTCACTATGTGGCAGGAAATTGAGCTTTTTGATGTATGGGGGGTAGACTACATGGGCCCTTTCCCCTCATCCTACAACTTCTCTTACATTTTGGTCGCGGTGGACTATGTCTCAAAGTGGGTCGAAGCTGTACCCACTGTGTCTAGCGATTCCAAGCCCGTTATCAAATTATTCAAAGATATTATTTTCCCAAGATTTGGAGTTCCGAGAACTGTCATATCGGATGATGGGACCCATTTCTTGGAGCGAAGTTTTGAAGCCTTACTGAAAAAATATGGAGTCAATCACAAAGTCGCCACACCTTACCATCCACAAACTAGTGGTCAGGTGGAGGTATCTAATAAACAATTAAAGGCGATCCTTGAAAAAATGGTGAACAAAAACCGCACTGATTGGTCCACCAAACTTCCTGATGCCCTTTGGGCATACAAAACTGCATATAAAACACCTATCAGGACAACCCTGTTCCGCTTGGTGTACGGGAAGTCCAGTCATCTGCCAGTAGAGCTGGAACATAAAGCCTGGTGGGCCATCAAACAATTAAACTTTGATCTCAAAAGTGAAGGAGAGAATAGACAGCTCCAGTTACAGGAGCTAGAAGAGCTCCGCATGACTGCCTACCAGAGCGCCAGAATATATAAGGAGCAGACAAAAATGTGGCACGATGGTCACCTCAAGAGAAAAGATATTGTCGTTGGTGACAAAGTACTACTTTTTAACTCCAAGCTCAAGTTGTTTCCCGGAAAACTTAGAACAAAATGGTCCGGGCCCTTCACTATTAAGCATATTTACCCAACTGGAGCAGTCATCATTATCGACAATAATGGGGGAGAAAGGACGGTTAACGGTCATCGTTTAAAAAGATACTACACTTCGGATGACAAAATGCCAAGACAAACAATTGAAATCAAAGATGCTATACCAACAACATAACACCTTTACAACTCCGTCGAGCCAACGACGTTAAACAAAGGCGCTTCTTGGGAGGCAACCCAAGATTTCAAAGTTAACTTAGCCTGCAGCCCTTGTCCTAATTACTACTCAACCAATCACTTTGACACTCTGAGGACAGAGTGAGTGATAAGTTAGGGGGGGAACATTAGACAAGGGCAAGGTATCACTTTCTACATCCCCCTTTCTCCATCTTTCCTTTCTCTGTTCATACATATTCCCCTTTTCCTTTTTCTTTTTAACCTTTTTTTGAATAAAGTCACCCCAACTAACCTTAGAATCATGATAGTCCCCAAAAGTAAATAGCACTTAGACATTTAATGGCAATTTAACAGTGTCCATCCACTATCGATTTTCATGTTTTTGCTTCAATTCTTTATCTGACTCTCCACAGGTCAGAATCAAGGCAAAAATAAGCCATGCTCTCAAGGATGAGAGGGGTATCAGGTAACTTCCAAATCAAGAAGTTCTGCAAGTAGACCACAAACCAAATAAGTGCATGTTGAAAAACTCTAAGAATAACTTTCCTCTCTTCAAAATAAAAGAGGCTTGGCTGCCCAAAATAATTTCCCAAAACAAAACCCTAAAACCCAAGCCTATGAGTCATCAAATAAAAGCCAGAGAGTCGAATAAAATTATGAGAGTTGTGCCATGAATAAGGATATATATAAAGAACCAATGAAGGTCTCACCCGACCGGCACATTCAGCTGCCCTCACAAAGGCAGATGTGTCATGCCCGGTAGTGAAACCCTAAGGTATCTAAATATATGAAAGGCTTATAAAGGGCTCACCCGGCCGGTACATTCAACTGCCCTCATAAAGGCATATGTGTCGTGCCCGATAGTGAGATCCTAAAAATCATAGACAACCCCTCCCCCACTTGAAGGGGGAGTTACACTTCAAGCCTTTAGCCAACCCTCATACCCTCTCTAGCTTCCAGTAGGTCTTTGAGAGAGGTATAAAGCTGATTAGAGTCAACAACGTGTACAAAATAAAAGTGGTCCCGATGCGAGCTACGAGAAACGGAAAGAACCTGAGACCCAAGCAATTCTCGAAACCTGAAAGAGTCAAGGCAAGCAATAAGACCTGATTTGACCTTAGGAGAACTCAGGTTAAGAATTTAAGCAAGCGTATGGAAATCCCAAATAAGATCGCCTCGCCATTACATGCCTCATCTCTATCTAACTTGAGGACAAGCTAGACTCTAAGTTAGGGGGGGTGATAACCTCCCATTTTGGATGGTTATCTTAACCTTTTTCTTTAGTTTTCCATACTCTTTCTAAATTAAAACTATACATAATCTCAAATTTACCCTTTTTTGTAAATATACCATCAGACTAACTTTTCCCTTTTTATATATGCAGAAAAACACAAAAAAATCATAAAAGATTAACTCAGTCTCAAGACCGCATGGATTCAAACGGTCCCAAGACCGCATGAAGCCAATCGGTCTTGAGACCACATGGAGTCAAACGGTCCCAAGACCGCATGAAGCCAACCGGTCCCGAGACCGCATGGAGTGACACGATCTCAAGACCGCATGAAGCCAATCGGTCCCGAGACCGCATGGGTTCAAATGGTCCCAAGACCGCATGAAGCCAACCGGTCCCGAGACTGCATGGAGTTCAAATAGTCCCAAGACCGCATGAAGCCAACCGGTCCCGAGACCGCATTGAGTTCAAACGGTCTCAAGACTGCATGAAGCCAACTGGTCCCGAGACCGCATGGAGTCAAACGGTCTCAAGACCACATGAAGCCAACCGGTCCTGAGACCGCATGGAGTTCAAATGGTCTCAAGACCGCATGAAGCCAACCGGTCCCGAGACCGCATGGAGTTCAAACGGTCTCAAGACCGCATGAAGCCAACCGGTTCCGAGACCGCATGGAGTCAAACCGTCTCAAGACCGCATGAAGCCAAACGGTCTCAAGGTCCAAACGGTCTTGAGGCCCAGACGGTCTTGAGGTCCAAACGGTCTCCAAACCGTTTGGACTTCACTTAAGGCCTATAAATAAGACCCCAAGTGTCCTCCATCAAATATCAAGTTTTCAGACGTCCAAAGGCTACCTCAATCGTTCCAGAGCTCTTGCTACTTCCATCCTCCACCCTGGGGCTGCCGATCTGTGACCCATACTCCATGCTGAAGCTACTTTCTCCTTCTTCGCCAAAGAAGGTGGGAAGGGGAGATCTCATCGTCGTGCAACCCTCTAAGACTGGTGGATCGTTGCTCTCTCTCTCCAAGGGGTTGACTTTCCTCTCTCCTTTGTGGGGATAATTCTCTCTCTCTCTCTTCTCGCCTCCTTCTTTGTCCTAGTCATGGGCGAGTAGTTTCTTTCACTAGGGTGCGGGGAGTAGCCCCTCTACCCATGTTTCCATATCATGTAAATGTAATCCTTAGCTTGTAATATAGAGTTCTTATCTTTTTCAGTTCGACATCAAAAGATTAATGAATGCATGTTGCTTGATCTCCAACCTGTGTTATCCTTTATCTTTTAGTATGAATTGTCTACGTTTGTACTATTAGATTCGAAACTCGTTTGTATGTTGGTTCTTGGTGCATG
Source organism: Alisma plantago-aquatica (assembly GCA_963693085.1). Taxonomy (NCBI): domain Eukaryota; kingdom Viridiplantae; phylum Streptophyta; class Magnoliopsida; order Alismatales; family Alismataceae; genus Alisma; species Alisma plantago-aquatica. The sequence goes on along the minus strand of OY856411.1, from coordinate 1,483,978,544 downwards.
TATCCACCATGCATCTATTTCGGTATCTAGAAGTGTATCTCAAGAAGTGGAGTAAACTCACTATCATCCGTTACACTTTCATACTATGAAATGGAATCAGTTGATGTATGGAAGTGCAACCTTGGTAAGTCGAGGAACACACTTTGTGAGGGGAATGATGCAAAGTAAGTGACCATTTGTTCGGAAATGGCTGGCGTTGCAACATTCCCACACTTCTCGTAGTTAGTTGTCCGAAAGGAAACTAAGTCTACAAAGATACTAACTGACTAAACTCTTTTTGCAGGTTAAGTTTTGCTTTGCATGTGTTGATCCATGTATAGTGGCGGTGAAAAACCGGTCACACCCTAGTGATCTTTTATCATAGTTTAACTCATTAGATTTACTTGCTTTCTTTACTTTTCATGTTCATTAGTCTAAAACAACCAAATCCAACTCTTGATATAAGTGCCTACTAGTAAGTGATTAAGTGAAATTCCAAACGTTTTCCATCTTGTTGCTTGCAACAAGACCGTTGTCTTTTGGGTTCGATCCTAAATATGTACTACGATAAGGCTTCCATACTATTGTGGGGTTGGAGCATTTATCTAGCACCAGTTGAAGGTAAACCTAGAGAATACATCAACTCTCTAGGGTTTTTGGTGCATATTAGGATTTCCATTGGAAGAGTAATCTTTTGATGTAAGTTCTAGCTCCACCAAAAACCCTAGAGAGTTGATGTCTTCTCTAGGTTTACCTTCAACTGGTGCTAGATAAATGATCCAACCCCACAAGAGTATGGAAGCCTTATCGTAGTACAAATTTAGGATCGAACCCAAAAGACAACGGTCTTGTTGCAAGCAACAAGATGGAAAACGTTTGGAATTTCACTTAATCACTTACTAGTAGGCACTTATATCGAAAGTTGGATTTGGTTGTTTTAGACTAATGAACATGAAAAGTAAAGAAATCAAGTAAATATAATGAGTTAAACTATGATAAAAGATCACTAGGGTGTGACTGGTTTTTCACCGCCACTACACATGGATCAACACATGCAAAACAAAACTTAACCTGCAAAAAGAGTCTAGTCAGTTAGTATCTTTCTAGACTTAGTTTCCTTTCAGAGAACTAACTACGAGAAGTGCGGGAATGTTGCAACGCCAGCCGTTCCCGAACAAATGGTCACTTACTTTGCATCATTCCCCTCACAAAGTGCGTTCCTCGACTTACCAAGGTTGCACTTCCATACGTCAACTGATTCCATTTCATAGTATGAAAGTGTACGGATGATAGTGAGTCTACTCCATTTCTTGATATACACTTCTAGATACCGAAACAGATGCATGGTGGATACATGCACCAAGAACCAACATACAAATGAGTTTCGAATCTAATAGTACAAACGTAGACAATTCATACTAAAAGATAAAGGATAACACATGTTGGAGATCAAGAAACATGCATTCATTAATCGTTTGATGTCAAATTGAAAAAGATAAGAACTCTATATTACAAGCTAAGGATTACATTTACATGATATGGAAACATGGGTAGCAGGGCTACTCCCCGCACCCTAGTGAAAGAAACTACTCGCCCATGACTAGGACAAAGAAGGAGGCGAGAAGAGAGAGAGAGCATCATCCCCACAAAGGAGAGATGAAAGTCAACCCCTTGGAGAGAGAGAGAAACGATCCACTAGTCTTTGAGGGTTGCACGACGATGAGATCTCCCCTTCCCACCTTCTTTGGTGAAGAAGGAGAAAGTAGCTTCAGGATGGAGTATGGGTCTCAGACCGGTAGCCCCAGGGCGGAGGATGGAAGTAGCAAGAGCTCTGGAATGATTGAGGCAGCCTTTCGACGTCTGAAAACTTAATATTTGATGGAGGACCCTTGGGGTCTTATTTATAGGCCTTAAGTGAAGTCCAAACGGTTTGGAGACAATTTGGACCTCAAGACCGTTTGGGCCTCAAGACCGTTTGGACCTTGAGACCGTTTGGCTTCATGCGGTCTTGAGACCGTTTGACTCCATGCGGTCTCGGGACCGGTTGGCTTCATGCGGTCTTGAGACCGTTTGAACTCCATGCGGTCTTGGGACCGGTTGGCTTCATGCGGTCTTGAGACCGTTTGAACTCCATGCGGTCTCGGTACCGTTTGGCTTCATGCAGTCTTGGGACCGTTTGACTCCATGCGGTCTCGGGACCGGTTGGCTCCATGCGGTCTTGAGACCGTTTGAACTCCATGCGGTCTCGGGACCTGTTGGCTTCATGCGGTCTTGGGACCGTTTGAACTCCATGCGGTCTCGGGACCGGTTGGCTTCATGCGGTCTTGGGACCGTTTGAACCCATGCGGTCTCGGGACCGATTGGCTTCATGCAGTCTTGAGATCTTGTGACTCCATGCGGTCTCGGGACCGGTTGGCTTCATGCGGTCTTGGGACCGTTTGACTCCATGCGGTCTCGAGACCGATTGGCTTCTTGCGGTCTTGGGACCGTTTGAATCCATGTGGTCTTGAGGATGAGTTAATCTTTTATGATTTTTTTGTGTTTTTCTGCATATATAAAAGGGAAAAGTTAGTCTGATGGTATATTTACAAAAAATGGTAAATTTGAGATTATGTATAGTTTTAATTTAGAAAGAGTATGGAAAACTAAAGAAAAAAGATTAAGATAACCGTCCAAAATGGGAGGTTATCAACTATACATGTACTATTATATTCATTGTAATTTGAAATGATTTAATACGCCTGAATATCATGTCTATTGATTATCTCTTTAAAAATTGATGATTTTTTTTCTTATTATTACTATTGAATTTTAGTTCCTATTGTATTATTTCCATCTCCTTGAATCTGAACCAAAATTTGACTTTACTTTATCTTTAATGCCCAAATAGTTATTATTTGCACATATACTGGTTTGACAGATGCATACTATATTTTTTTCCTCACATTTCTTGGATGTTGTTCTAAAATGACCCCAGTATAGATGCTCTGAGAATAACTTTTTTGACTTCTAGGATAGCTTAAATGGTCATCTTGTCCTTTGTAATTGGTCCATTATAGAGGTTTAGTTTCTACTTTCTCTTTTGGTAGTTCCACCTTGGGGTGAGGAACAATGCAAAATTGTAATAACATAATAGTTAAATTTTTATGTTGCCACACAATCAAGTTTAAATATTTTTCTAAATAATGTAAAAATTTACATTGAGATGGAAGGTAGATGGGCAACAAGTTGCACAACCAGTCCTTTTTAGATGGCAAAACCTATCCTCCAAAATTCAACATCCATTGATTCGGGGGCCATAACATTACTATGCATAACTTTTTGAACCCTCTTAAGAAGCTCCTCAATATCTGGTGCTAAAAATCCAAAAATATCAAAGCCAAAGGAACAAAAAAATGTTGATTTAGTACACGCTTTCTCGTGTTTGAATACCTTGGTTGAGGCGGCTTTGAGAATAGGTTTTATATTGTAGAACCATAATGATTTCATATTTTATATTTGAGAAAGAAGTGTACATGCCTTCCTTCATACATTCTGGTATGTTTGGGTTTGTATATAATTATTTCTTAATAATAATGATTAAATCCCCTCCTATGTCACATGAAATATAGTATTCCTTGAGTATTCTATACCACCATAAGATCAAAATTTTAGAACGCCTAATCCTAGTTTGGTATTGATACATAAAAATAAATTTGAGTGTGTGTCATCTTATCAATTCATTTTAAGACAAAGGGTCTTCCATATGTACCTTAAAAAACATGTTGATCTCTCCTCTTTATTCCCACCTCTCACATTGTTTTCCCCAAAACAAAAATCTATGGTTTATTTTTTCAATAGTTTATGAGATGTGAAAAACAACACATAGTTAAAAACTACATGTGAAGTATAGTCACTAATTCAAATAGCTTTGAACTTAATTTAATGAAGTATAACAATTTTGTGTCTACCGTTCAATGTTTTAACCTTCATTGATAAAGATACTGTGTTGAATATTTCTCAATTCTACATTTGATTGTGGTTCAAATCATTTAGATTCTAAGATGTTAGTTCCACTATGGAAACTTATGCAACTTGCCCTACCATGGCATGTGGCTTTTTTTCTGTAGTCATTTGTAATTACCATGACGATGATGGTTAACATGTGGAATCTAGGTTGTTTATGTTGCAAAGGGCATGCAATGACTTATTACCTAGGCATGTTTATAGGTATCTTTGGGTTGGTTTTAGTAGTGACAAACTAACAACTATTGATGGGAAATGGATGGAGAGAAGCATAGACGAAGTTAAAAAAGATTTTTTTTCACAATCCCATGAGGATATCTTATCAACAATGATGTATGAGGATGGAGGGGCACAACATATACCTTGTTGTGGGGAAATCCAATGACTTTCTTAACACAATTATGAGCATTGCTTGCACAAGTTCACGCACATTGGTTGACGTAATCCTCCTAAAGAAGTTGCACGTACCTATATCTCTACATAATCCATGTGGAAGATGGGAACTCCATATTTTCTCCTTGAGTTGGCCAGAAGGAGCATCCTTTTCTTAGAAATATGGTAGTGTTTCAAATTATATGCTCTCTCTCTTATGGGTAATGACGCCTGGGGTTTCTCACATGTCAAAACATGAAATCCAAACCTTGATCATCATGTCATTTAAGAGGATGGTGTAGAATATAGTTTCTAAATAGGAGATAGAGAAATAGAAATCTAGTAGTTGTGCTTACATGGTCATTTATGGGCATGCAAGTCAATCGACTAGCTATTCCAGTCAATCCGATGAAAGGGGTCATAGCATCTTAGAACCAAATCATTAGTTAGTCAAATGATTAATATCATTAGTCAATTGACTAGTACTCAACTGATTGGCCGGTGATTCTAGTTGATTGTCTAAGGTCCTAACAACCTTGATATTTGGTCAATCAGTCAACTCATCACATGAAGTGACCACCTCATATCTAGTAGGAAAACTTATTCGATCGTCTAGGCTTCCATATATTCCAATATTGTTCTATATTATTATCTAAATAAATTATTAACCAATTTAACTAGTATCTATGAATGTATCCTCTTCACGTCACATCCTTTGCATATGATCCTCTATGCTCCACATTATGTTGGTTGTGAGTTTATAACCATATTCTGACTCCATGAGCAATGAGTGATATCTAGAAACACATCAATTTGACCTATGTAATTTGATTAAGTTGGAGAAAAACTTCAACCTATGTGTGGCCAGTGTTACTGTGACTATATAATACATTTATCTCTGATATCTAGATTGAATTTGAGGAGTGTAACTTTTTATCCTCTTAATGCTCAATATTTGTTCCTTGATCAAAAGTATACTATTTGAGATAACATGAGTGTAATATCAAATATTGACTCACATCAACATGGCCATGCATTTCATAGTCTCACTCACAAAATGGTTGGGATATCACTCCAATAATGGAGATGTATTCCATATACATCACTCACAATAATCAACATGTGTCCCGGTTCATGATGTGTATGGAAACCATTATTTAGTGTCACATTGAGTAAACTAAACAACATGTGATCAATGTAGTGACTTCATTTCTAAGTACTACATTCATCACTGACACATTGAGATATGATGTTGCCTACCACCTCAAAATTATATGTATCATACTCAAAGAGGTAATGTCTAGTACACTTGTTCATTAACAAGTATCCATGTAAAATTTCATGACCAATGAGAAGTAGTCATAAGTCAACACACAAACTAGTCTTATCTATATGCAGGAATGAGTACTCTTAGTATATACATGATCTCAGGTTTAGGTAGTCAACCCCAAACTACATGCCATAGAGTCATATATTCTTAGGACATTGTTGTGTTTGATCCTAAATATAAATGCCTTTATTATTTATAAAAATAAGTATAAAGTATTCCACTATAATCAGTGTATGATTGACTTTCATGGCATACAAAAACAATTATTATATGAGATTATGTGTTGGGTATATATCGATCTAAACCAACTAAGGGATGTGTTAATTTGTTGATTGATATAAAATTTGATGTGTATCCATTCACCCATTACCCAACTTGAACCCAGTAGGTGGCATGTTAATTGGACATATCACATCGTAGTGGGTGTGGATATTACAAGAGTTCTAATATGTTCAAATATGTGTATTTTAGTTAGGAAGCAAATAAAAATGCAATTCTATATATATGAGACAAATAAAATTCCATCCATATGTTTAATATTCAAATATTCTTGTTTGAAAGTATCTAGGATGTCTTCAGTATGTTTCTTTCTCCTCTCAATAAAAGGCTCCTTAAGAGAATCAAGAAATGGAGGGAGTTGGGCTCCCAAACGGCTCAAATCAATAGAATCATCAATGGGAATCACAAGAGTCACAATATCACTACTTTGTATCACAATATCATTGCTCGGTGTCACTATATCAACTCTAGATCTCATCACAATATCATCAAGTTGTATCTCAGTATCAACATGTCCAGTCACGATATCACCTCTATCAACAACATCAGTATCACGGGGGTACTTCAAAGTCTGGCCACTCCTCAAAACCATCACCGCCTTCACACACTCATGGGTAGTAGAAGAAGAGGCTTATGGGGGTGGTTGTGGTTGTTGGGGTGGTGGTGGCCTTTGGTGAGGTGAATTTGGGTTTTGGAGGATGAATTGCGGTTGTGGTTGTTGTGGTGGTTGTGGTTGTTGTGGATGGGGGTGGTATTATGGAGGCGGTTGTTGGTATGAATGAGGTGGAGGTGGAGCATATTAATAGTTGAGAGGCTCTTGAGGAGGTGGTGGAGCATAGGGATTTGGCGGTGCTTGGTATGAAGGCAGAGTATATGAACTTTGAGAGTTTCCTAGGAAAGTACCATCATTGTTTGGATTTGGCATTGGTTGAGATGGGAGTCTTCCTTCTTCCCTCCTAGAAATTGAGAGAGAGATTTGATCCAATCCTTACTCAAGACGGCTGATGGACTGCCCATGTGAGGATACATCCTTCTTCACCTCATCCAAACTTCTTAATCTTCCAAGCACTTCATCTTCAAACTTGGAGTTATAGCTTAGTCTTGGCTGCCCTTATTCTTGACCATCTTCATTTTTTTATTTCCATGAAAAATTGGGATGGTTCCTCCACACATGAGTGTAAGTGTTGTACATGGTACCTTGATTGTTTCGGTCGCCAAAAGAGTGTAAGGCATGAACTTCCTCTTCTTCAGCTTCAACCGCCATGGTAGATTGACTAGAAGAACCAGTAACTTGGTTCTTCATCATATTCATCATGTCCGCCATCATCTTCATCATGTCGGGGTTGGCAACATTGCAGACTAGAGCTATGGAGGGACATAGTTCTGGTTGTAATGTTCCCCTTTTGTAGAAACATGATGGCGGGAATTTTCATCAAGGTTCCTAAATAATGGCCACGACTCCTCGGGTGGCTTTGCCATGAATGTGCCTCCACATGATGAGTCAATGTTGTTCTGGCTCAACTCTTCAAGCTCAGTGTAGAAGGCTTGGACTAGCTGCCACAATGGTACTTTGTGGTGGGGGCATTCGTGAAGGAGCTTTTGAAACCTTTCCCACACCTCATGGAAAGGTTCATTTTCCTTTTGGGAAAAGGTGGTGATACATCTTCTCATACGATTCAGCTTGGCTATTGGGAAGAACTTTTTGAGAAACTCATTCTTGACCTCATTCCAAGTCACCAACTATGGCTTTGAAATGTACCATTCTTTAGCTTTTTCCTTCAGGGAGAATACAAAGAGAGTCCTCCAGATGGAGTCATCAGTAGCGGTGGGGGTACGGAAAGTGGAGCACGTCTCAAGGAATGTGCCGATGTGATGGTAGGGATTCTCATTCTCCATACCATAGTAGGTAGGAAGGAGTCCAAGGAGTGTGGGTGGAATGGAGAACTGTTGACTAGACATTTGGTCAACTAGTTTGGCAATGCGAGAATTGTAATTCCCCGGGGTGAAATACTCATAGAGGGGGCGGTTGGGATGCGGTGGAGGTGGTTGAGCATTTCCATGGGGATTTTTTTCTACCATGTCAGTTACTTGGTGTTGCTTGAGGTGACTTTGACGTCTCCTCCTACCTATCTCAGGGTCATACAACACCAAGTCAGCACAAGTAGAATGCGTAGGATGCATATAAAGTAGTCACCTACACAATACACAAAAAAACAAAAAGAAACCAAGTTAGAATGGAAATATGCAAAAGTGAACAAAGAATAAAGAATAACAATGATGAGTGTAATAGGAAAGGATAAGCTACACTAACTAGCTAGGCCGAGTGCCTCTATCCCCGGCAATGGTGCCAAAAAGCTTGGTGTGATTCTTATCAAGGCTCCACACTAGCCAACTACTGTGACTAGATACAACACTAAGGGAATACACTCATGTGGAACTTTTAAAATTTATAACAACCCTAAAAATACTTGATCACAACACTAAATAGGTCACCCACAAGCGCACATGGTACTGTTGTATAATCAGTGATAGGTAAGAGTAGGGGTTGATCCTCAGGGACAGAATGGGTACTAGATCTAGGTTAGCGTTGGCTATGTTCCTAATGCGTAGACTAGGGTTGAAGGGCTTAAAAGGGGTTGTTTGGTTGTTAAACTAAGTGAACAAGCAAGTAAAGGCAAAATGAAATCTAAGTTATCGCAAACCCTAAATTATCCTAAGCAAGAAAGTCTAAGGAACTAGATCAAGTAATTAGCTAAACAAGAGCAAAGGTTAGCTACACTAAACTACACTAATAGAGCAATCAACAACTAAGAGCTAAGTTAACCACTAGAGAGAGCACGAGCCTAAGTGATAACCTCCTATTTTATTCGATTATCTTAGTCTTTTTCTTTAGTTTTCCATACTCTTTTTAAGTTAAAGTTATACAGAATCATAAAATTACCCTTTTTTTGTAATTACACCATTAGACTAACCTTTTCCTTTTATATGCAGAAAAAGCACAAAAAAAATCATAAAAGAATAACTCAACCTCAAGACCGCATGGATTCAAATGGTCCCAAGACCGCATGAAGCCAATCGGTCTCGAGACCGCATGGAGTCAAACGGTCCCAAGACCGCATGGAGTCAAACGGTCCCAAGACCGCATGAAGCCAACCGATCTCGAGACCGCATGGAGTCAAACGGTCCCAAGACCGCATGAAGCCAACCGGTCCCGAGACCGCATGGAGTCAAACGGTCCTAAGACCGCATGAAGCCAACCGGTCCCGAGACCGCATGGAGTCAAACAGTCCCAAGACCGCATGAAGCCAACCGGTCCTGAGACCGCATGGAGTCAAACAGTCCCAAGACCGCATGAAGCCAACCGGTCCCGAGACCGCATGGAGTCAAACGGTCCCAAGACCGCATGAAGCCAAACGGTCCCAAGACCGCATGGTGTTCAAACGGTCTCAAGACCGCATGAAGCCAAACGGTCCCGAGACCGCATGGAGTTCAAACGGTCTCAAGACCGCATGAACCCAAACGGTCTCAAGGTCCAAACAGTCTTGAGGTCCCAAACGGTCTTGAGGTCCAAACAGTCTCCAAACCATTTGGACTTCACTCAAGGCCTATAAATAAGACCCCAAGGGTCCTCCATAAAAAAAAGAGTTTCAGACGTCCAAAGGCTGCCCCAATCGTTCCAGAGCTCCTGCCACTTCCATCCTCCGCCCTGGGGCTGTCGGTCTGAGATCCATACTCCATCCTGAAGCTGCTTTCTCCTTCTTTGCCAAGAAGGCGGGAAGGGGAGACCTCCTCATCGTACAACCTACGAAGACCGGTGGATCGTTGCTCTCTCTCTCCAAGGGGTTGACTTTCCTCCCACCTTTGTGGGGATGATGCTCTCTCTCTCTTCTCACCTCCTTCTTGGTCTTAGTCATGAGGGAGTAGTCTTCTTCACTAGGGTGCGGGGAGTAGCCCCGCTACCCATGCTTTCATATCATGTAAAATGTAATCCTTAGGTTGTAATGTAGAGTTCTTATCTTTGTCAGTTCAACATCAAACGATTAATGAATACTTGTTTCTTGATCTCCAACTTGTGTTATCTTTTATCTTTTAGTATGAATTGTCTACGTTTGTACTATTAGATTTGAAACTCATTTGTATGTTGGTTCTTGGTGCATGTATCCACCATGCATCTATTTCGGTATCTAGAAGTGTATCTCAAGAAGTAGAGTAGACGCACTATCATCCGTTGCACTTTCATACTATGAAATAAAATCAGTTGACGTATGAAAGTGCAACCTTGGTAAGTCGAGGAACACACTTTGCGAGGGGAATGATGTAAAGTAATGTGACTATTTTATCGGGAATGGCTGGCATTGCAACATTTCCGCACTTCTCGTAGCTAGATTATCCGAAAGGAGGCTAGGTCTACAAGGATACTAACTGACCGAACTCTTTTTGCAGGTTAAGTTTTGCTTGGCATGTGTTGATCGATGTGTAGTGGCGGTGAAAAACCGATCACACCCTAGTGATCTTTTATCATAGTTTAACTCATTAGCTTTACTCGCTTTCTTTACTTTTTATGTTCTTAGTTTAAAAAACCATCAAAATCCAACTTTCGATATAAGTGCCTGCTAGTAAGTAACTAAGTGAAGTTCCATACATTTTCTATCTTGTTGCTTGCAACCAGACCGTTATCTTTTGGGTTCGATCCTAAATCTATACTACGATAAGGCTTCCATACTCTTATGGGGTTGGAGTATTTATCTAAGCACCAGTTCTAGGTAAACCTAGGGAACACATAAAAGCTCTCTAGGGTTTTTGGTGCATACCTTGGGACTCCCATTGGAAGAGTAATCTTTTGGTGTAAGTCCCAGCTCCATCAAAAAATGGCGCCGTTGCCGGGGACAACGGAACGTTGTAATTTCACTTAGCACCTTTCTAGTTGGTTAGGATTTTACACTTTCTTTTTAATCATAACTCTATATCTTCTTGAAACTTCCATATTTTCACTATTATCTAAAGGTGTTCTCTTTTCCCTACTCAGGTAGAACACGTGCATGCAATCACCTCATAGTCGCGGATTCTCCCCTGATCCGGAGTTCGACTCCAAGGTAGAGAGAAGTTTCCACCTCCGAATCTGTCTCAATCGCCAACGTGCTAGACAAATGGCTGACGAACAACACCAGGCTGCTTTGGTGATGGAGAGGGTAAATGCTGCCATCGCCGCACAACGGGCACAACTCATCGCAAACACCCGCGCCCAAATACAAGTGGAGATACGAGCAGAAGAGCAAGCCCGCATAAGAGTGGAGACCGAGGCAGCAATCCAAGCTGCTCAACTCGAGTTACGAAATAAGCAACTGAGGGACTATGCTGTCCCGAAAAATTACGAGGATAACCACCCGGTCCAGCCTCCGATTATCAATATCCCAAACTTTGAGATTCGGACCCAGTGGATCCAAATTATGCAAGGCATCTCCTTCTCTGGAGGCTCAGGAGATGATTGCATGGACCATTTGAAAAGATTTAAGGCATTATGCCGCCTGGTCCTACAAGCTGGTGTCGCTTTCGATGCGATAATGCTCCATCTGTTCCACTTCACCTTATCTGGGAGGGCCCTGAGTTGGTACAACTCATTGGACAGAGAACCCATAATAACCACTTGGGCTCCTCTAGAGGAAAAATTCTTAGAGAAGTACTTTCCACCCTCGCTGACCTATGAAATCAGAGGGCAAATCAATCACTTCTCCCAGCTACCTGGATAAACCCTTGCTGAGGCATGGGAAAGGTTTAAGGAACTTCTGTGCAAATGCCCCCATCATGGAATTTCACAGAATCAACTGATAGAAACCTTCTACCGGGGTGTAACCGATGATATTAAACAATTCCTAGATTCCTCATCTGGAGGAAACTTCATGAGGAAAAACTATGAAGACGCCTGGAAGATTGTTACATTAGGAGCTGAAAACCAGTCCAACTGGGGACGGTCAGCTGGAAAAGGTGTCCTTAAGGTTTTCAAAGCTGAGGAATCCATAGAAATGAAGACAACAGATGAGGCCTTGAAAACAATTTTTCATAAACAACAAGCCCTCGAGACAACTCTAGGAGAAATTGATAAGAAGAAAACTCCGCTGGTTCATCAAGTCAAAGCTGTCACATGATCCTGTGAGGCTTGTCATGCTTCGGACCATCCGACTCTCTCCTGTGGGATGTTGTATAATGTGATGATGGATTTGCATCCACCACCACAACCATATGAGCCCATTACTAATCAAGCTGAAGATCAGATTCCATAACAAGTCAACTCCATCCACACTATTCCTGGACAAGTCTACTATATTCCCAATCAACCGAGGAATCATCCTGGATTCCAATATGGGAACCCTTCTGGAACTGCGAATACACAACATCAAACACAGGGGGGATCTGACAGTAGGCTACCACCTGGGTTCTCAAACAATTTCAACCAAAATCAAGGGAACTCCAGGAACAACTTCCCTAGGGCTAACTACCCTAGGAATCAATCAGCCTACTACCAGTACACTCACCCCCCGCTTCATCCGCAGCTGCACACTCAACAACCTCAACAAACTCAGCAACACAGTCTTCTAAAAAATGCTCCTGCCCAGCCGGAAGATGAGATATCTTTGATAAGGCAGATGTTACAATCTCAGCAAACTATGCTTGCCAACCAACAGGCTCAACAGAAAGCAGTGGAAGCCCAGCTTGCCCGGATTGCTGCACAGTTGAAGCCTCTGACAGGCACTTTTGCTGGGCAACCCGAGTCAAACCCTAAGCATGGGCAGAATAGACATGAACAATCAAGCACTATGCCAACAACATGACAATGTTATAGCTTCGTCGAGCCAGCGACGTAAAACCAAGGTGATACTTGGGAGGCAACCCAAGATTTCAACTTTTTTCCTTTATGTCATGTTCTTCTATTCTCCTTGGTTTTATTTTATGAAAATAAAAAAAAATTTACATAACCAAAACTATCAAAAAAAAATAATCAAAAACAAACAACATAAAAAATATATAAATAAAAAACCAACATAAAAATATAAAATATTTTCTTCCTTTGCCCCTCCAAACGGTCTCCAAACCGTTTGGAGCCAAACGGTCCTGAAACTGTTTGGATTCCAAACGGTCCAAACGGTCCTGAAACTGTTTGGATTCCAAACGGTCTTCAAACCGTTTGGACTCCAAACAGTCTTGAAACCGTTTGGACTCCAAACGGTCTTGGAACCGTTTGGAACCAAACAATCTCGAAACCGCTTGGAACCAAACGGTCTCGAAACCGTTTGGAATGCAAAGGGTTGCTAACCATTTCCTATAAATATAAACCCTACCCCTTCGTCTTTTTCTCTTTGAATTCTCGAACTTTCTTCTGTTGCATTGCTCTTGCTTCCTTTGATCCCGCGTGATCGCACCCCCGTCAACCTCGTCTCCGTCACTCTCAACAAGGTGAGCGCGTCACCATCGCCGATGACGGCTGCTTTGCCTTTTCCTGCACACCACCACCGATTCTGATCACCGCCATTCTCACAACGCCGCCGAACTTCTTCTCTTCCACCATCTTCGCCACAGGCGTCACCTTCGACTCGGACCACTATCGTCTTCGTCGACTTCTTCACCGCCATCTTCACCATCGTATTCACCACCATCGTCATCGCTGTCTTCATCGCCGCCATCTTCATCGCCGCCATTTTTATCGCTGGTTTTACCGTTGTTTTCACCACCGCCGTCGTCGCCGGCGCGACCTCCACCTCTGCGCCGATTCATCTTCATCTTCACCTGTGCCGGCGACCCCACAACTGTTCGTTTTCCAAACGGTCTCAAAACCGTTTGGGACCAAACGGTCCTCAAACCGTTTGGGACCAAACGGTCCTGAAACCGTTTGGGACCAAACGGTCCTCAAACCGTTTGGGTCCAAACGGTCCTCAAACCGTTTGGGACCAAACAGACTTCAAACCGTCTTGAAACCGTTTGGGGCCAAACGGTCCTCAAACCGTTCTAGACCAAATGGTCCTCAAACCGTTCGGGACCAAACGGTCTTCAAACCGTTTGGGACCAAACGGTCTTGAAACCGTTTGGTCTTCCACATTCATTAATTTTTACAAAAATACAAAAAGACATAAATACAAATAAAATCTAATTTATTTTTAAATCTTTTTCTCTAACTCATAAATCCTTATTTTTCAGATATGACATTTCTAGCGAACGAGACCACCGGATCTGGAGCTGCTCCTTCTCAGACAAGGGAGCAGATGATTGAAGAACTGGACAGGCTCAAGAAGATCAGAAATGTTTTCAACAACACCAGAGCAGTCCCACCAAAGACTAAAATGATGGATGTCTTGTGTGAGAATGCCCGCCTCACCAAATGTCTAGCAGAGGCATCTGAAGAAGAAGTAGAAGAAATCTCCTCTGATGATGATGAAGGCTCGGATTACACACCGAATCCCGAGGAGGAATCCACCGCCGAAGATCACAAGGGGAAACGTAAAGTCTTGGAGACTACAGCTGGGCAGCCCTCCAAGAAACGGGCAAGGAAACAAGTCCGACCCGCCTCCGCCATGGATCAACCCTTGGCAAAACCTACCACCACCATCCCTACTACTACCACCACTACCACCACCATCACTGCTACCACTACCATTCATGTTACCACCCCCACTTTCATTCCCATCACCACTACTACACCACCACCAGAAAACCTCTTCATCCAATCCAACCTCCCTGCTGACAAGTCGTTAAAACCCACCAAGTATGTGTGCTCCAGCATACTGCGAAGGATGGGGATATACGACCACATCTTCGACGTACTAGACAAAGCCAACCTCGCCAGACTGTGCCTAGTACCAGAAGTATCCTACTCTGAACCCACAACAGAGTTTTTCACCTTTTTAACCAAGGAGCCTGTTGATATCACGGATAAGTCACGAGACGGGGGTGACAGAAGGCTCGTCACCCAGATCTTCGGCAGCAAGGTTGTCATAACGGAAAATCTGTTGACCACTATCTTTATTGACAACCAGGATTAGCTGCAGAAAGCCATGAAGATGGAGACCGAACATCCGGAGTTCAACAGACACAAATTCTGGAAATCCCTTATCGGGATTCCCACCTATGACGCGAAGACATGCAAGGCGTCGAATATACACTCTGGTTTTGTGCACACCTTGCACAAAATCCTCGCTGGCGCACTCTTCCCCAGGACAGAAGGGGGGAACGTTATAATTTCTGATCTTTTTGTTTTCTGGTCTGTTCTTAATGAAAGGCCAGTCAATATCGGATGACTTATGATCCAGAAGTTGTCAACTTCTAGCCTGGGGAAAGAAATATGTACGGGGGGTCATGTCACATCTATCATCAAATACCTCAAGATGGACAGACCCTTACCCCGCTGTACGCAACTGAAGGGCGACATCCTTACCAATGAGCAAACTTTGAAGAACTCGTTCATAATCAAGGAAAAGGATGGGAAACTACACTATGTATTTTGCCCTACGGTCAAGTTATCCAGAACGCTTATCCCACTCCCGGAGCTAGCAAACTATGACATCAAACAGCTCCTCTTCTCAGACGAGGAGCTTACACACCTTCTAGCTTCGGTTAAAACAACCAAAAAGAGAGCAACAGCGGGACAAACGGAGCTGAGCATCACAGCCCTGACAGCTCGACCAACAAAAATACTTGTCAAACGACCTTCTAGAAGGCAGTTGCAGGCCCAACAGCTGTCGGGGACACCAACATCTAGGCCAAATCCAGAGGCCGAGCAGCTCCATGAAGAAATCTTAACCACCTCATCCATCGACTCTTTCATCCAGAGTCTGCATGAGCAGCTATCAGCTGTCACCACTCCACCTTCCACCATTCCAACTTCTACCACTCCCTTCTTCCCCATCACATCCACGCAACCATTCACATCCATTCCAGCACCCATTTTTACATCGAGCTTTCCCTTCTCCATCTCCATGCCTGACTTCACCACCTTCCCTTTCACCTCCGCAGTTTCCACCCCATCACTATCGCTACCACCAATTTCACCTCAAATTCCACCAATTTTCACATCCACCACCACCCCGACACCACTGGTGACTATATCCACAGTCACTACACAGCTCGGGGCATCATCAGTGTCTCTTCCGCAAGACACTAACACCACTCCAAACAGACCCCAGCCACCTCACCCTTCCGCTCCTTGGGCCCCTTTTACTAACATCGGTGAGGAATTCGGCCGTCAATTTGACGCTGTCCGAAACCTCCTCACCGATCCTTCTAACATATTAAATTCTATTTTTTCTTGTGTACAAGATTTATCACGACAGGTTACCAAGATCGACGAACAACACCGAGCCTTGCCCACCTTCCTCCAAGGCCTCCAGAAACGACAGGATGAGGTGGCTAAGCAAGTTGAGCACATCAACAGCCACACCAACAACCTGCCGGACCTGGTCCTTGGAGTGACGCGTCAGCAAGAAGCAACGACGTAAAAAGTCGATGAGATCTCCAAGCAGACCTAACCTCTGCCAGAGACTCTCCGCGAGCTCCAGCAACATCACGAAGTTCTGAGCACGCGCTTGACCACCATTGACGGCACACTTACGCAGCTACATCATCGCCAAGAGGAGTCCAACAACGATGAAATCCAGCAGTTATGTGCTCAAGTCACCAATCTTACAGCACGTCTCCTCTCCGCCGAGGGCAGATTTTCCGACCTCAAAGAAACCCATGATGCACTGCTCGAAAAACACGAGCATCTGCAAGTGGCTTTTGATGAGCTACAAGCCACCCATCGGTGGTGCAAAACGTTCCGCCCGCAAAAAGCAAGCTGACGAAGCTGCGGACGACAAGGATGGCGATGATGAAGAAGAGGACGACTCCGACTCATCTGCTGACTCAAACAAAGACACCTCCTCTAATGACAAGCATGATGACGCAGAAGACCCCGGAAATGCAGTAGGACCCTCCCAAAAAGGGTCCAACAAAGGTCACCATGACAGTGACAATCACCCCAAGTCCCCACATAACGACAATGTCAACATGTCATATGGGGACCAACTCTTCGACTATTCAGCTATGGGGTCCATCGGGGAAGCTGCCAAGGACACGGTCTACACTGAATTCCAACAATGCATACTAGGATCCAGCGCTAGCCCGCCAAAAACATCTGCTCCACCCCTCTTAGCACCTTCTCCCCCTTACCAGGACGAGGCAGATCGAGTAAGTCTAGACACGGACGAGGACCTCGACTCTGCCTCCGACTCGGACGACAATTTACAAGGCCATGAAGAGGCCTTCGAACAACCTGCTTCTCCCCCACCACAAGAACTTCCCCCGCCACCTCCTTTGCCGCACAAAATGCACAACTTGGATATGGCGGCCATATCCACTTTAGATGCCCAGGATATTTTTATACTGAACACTATAGTGGACGATGCAAAGGCAGGGGAAGACATAATTTATCATTATACAAAAACCAGGCGTCAGATGACACATGAAGATTTCCGCAACATCCTCCGACCTCAGTCTATGATGCCTATGGCTATCTTCCGTGTCCTCCTCGCCAATTGTATAAAAATGTACAAAAGTTCAAAGAGGCAGCAACCCGCCTTCAACGCCTCACCTGCTCTGTCTATTGACCTTTTATACAAAGACGTAAGAGAAAAGTCAATCGAGCGGCTGCGTGCTGGTTTAGCACGGCGGGCACTTTATCTTACCGTGCCCTTCCAAGTCTCGGACCACTGGCTTTTTATGATCGTGGATACCGAGACTCGGGATGCCAAAGTGTATAACTTCTGTAGCGCCGAGCTACCAGCCGACACAATAAACTTCGTAGGAGAAGAAGGAGGAGAAGCCAGCTGTATACCCTTCCGGCTGCTTAAATTAATCTGGGCTGCACGCCCATCTCTTCGCCAGGATTGGAGCCAACCATGGTTCAAAATAATAAACCCTCCAGTCCAAGCCACCGAGGGATCTGGGGATAGCGCTTTCTGCACCATACGACACAGTCAAGTGCTGAACCAGGAAATCCCATTCAACGATCTGGTAGCTGAAGACTTTCATTCCTTACGTGGACGTTATGCCATGGAGCTAATCTATGATAGACGGTTCTTCAAGGACCCAACTATGGCACCAGATGACATTCCTCGCTACCTCTTCTCAGCTGTCCAACGACCGCAGCGGCGACCCTTCCGACAAACTCTGAAGGAGTCAGAAAAGACCAAGGTGCTGGTCGCCGATACTGAGCAAAGCAAGATCGATCATGCATTCGCCATTCAACCAACCTTCCCTGATTTTGATCGCGATGCTTGCAAGGGTCTCAATGACCTCGAATTGCGTATCATTATGGCGCGGCTCTCCGCCGAAAAAGATGGTCTGGTATTCATGTCTAGAGATATTCTTGTAATGGCAGACTCACTGCAAGAGACTCTACAGGTTAAGGGATCCCTCTCTGTAAGCCTTATGGCCGCATATCAGTTTCTGCTTGGCCAAAACAACCCAACAACATACATGGTGTCTCCATATATGAAAGATGATCTCCTAAAGCTCAAGAACTTCGGCACAACCGACGCGCTGATCTCCTATCTCCAGCAAACAACGCCGACGCTCATCATGTTACCCATCCTTTATCATGAGCATTTGAATACTCCTGGCAACAAACCTCCCAGAAGGAACAACCACAATATACAACAGTTCCGACAGCCAGTTCAACGCACGACAGAGAAACTACGTCGTGACACCGAAGACGCCAACAGAAGTAGTGGTAAAGGAGTGCGCCGAAAAGTTAATCGATTTTCTGAGTCAACATACAAAGGCGTATGACAAAGAGCATTTCCACCGCCCCGCCTTCTGCCACAAATGCCCCCAGCAAATCCGACAATCGAACGACTGCGGCTTCCACGTCCTCTACTGGATGTACACCATCATTGTTCTCCAAAGACCAATAGAGGAAATTATTGACGTGGATTACCACGCTTTACGAGGACAGTTCGCATCCAATCTACTTCGTTCTCTGGGGGAAAATGAAGATTTACCTTAACCTGCAGCCCTTGTCATAATTACTGCTCAACCTATCACTTTGACACTCCGAGGATAGAGTGAGTGATAAGTTGGGGGGGCACATTAGACAAGGGTGAGGTATCATTTTCTACATCTCTCTTTCTATCAGCACTTTCTATACAATTCTTTATTCTTAAATTCTTCTTAACAATTCTTCTTTTTCTTTCTCTTTATACAATTCTTTTTAACTTAAATTCTTTTGGAATAAAGTCACCCCAATTAACCTTAGAATCATGATAGTCCCCAAAATTAAAATAGGACTTAGACATTCAATGGCAATTTAACAATTTCCATCCACTATCGATTCCATATTTTTGCTTCAATTCTTTATCTGACTCTCCACAGGTCAAAATCAAGGCAGAAATAAGCCAAGCTCTCAAGGATGAGAGGGGAATCAGGAAACTTCCAAATCAAGAAGTTCTGCAAGTGGACCACAAACCAAATAAGCGCATGTTGAAAAACTCTAAGAACAACTTTCCTCTCTTCAAAATAAAAGAGGCTTGGCCGTCCAAAATAAATTCCAAAAATCACAAAAACCAAGCCTGTGAGTTATCGAATAAAAGCCAGAGAGATGAATAAAATTATGAGAGTTGTGCCATGAATAAGGATCTATATAAAGAACCGATGAAGGTTTCATCCGACCGGCACATTCAGCTGCCCTCACAAAGGCAGATGTGTCATGCTCGGTAATGGAACCCTAAGGTATCTAGATATATGAAAGGCTCATAAAGGATTCACCCGGCCGGTACATTCAGCTGCCCTCATAAAGGCAGATGTGTCGTGCCCGGTAGTGAGATCCTAAAAAGCATAGAAAGCCCCTCCCCCACTTGAAGGGGGAGCTACACTTCAAGCCTTTAGCCAACCCTCATACCCTCTCTAGCTTCCAGTAGGTCTTTCAGAGAGGTATAAAGTTGATTAGAGTCAACAACATGTACAAAATAAAGGTGGTCCCAATGCGAACTATGAGATACGGAAAGAACCTTAGACCCAAGCAACTCTCAAAATCTGAAAGAGTCAAGGCATGCAATAAGACTTGATATGACCCCAGGGGAACTCAGGTTAAGAATTGAAGCAAGAGTATGGAAATCCTAATTAAATAAGATCGCCTCGCCATTACATGTCTCAACTCTATCTAACTTGAGGACAAGCTAGACTCTAAGTTAGGGGGGGTGATAACCTCCTATTTTAGTCGATTATCTTAGTCTTTTTCTTTAGTTTTCCATACTCTTTTAAGTTAAAGTTATACAGAATCATAAAATTGCCCTTTTTTATGTAATAACACCATCAGACTAACCTTTTCCTTTTATATGCAGAAAAATCACAAAAAAAAATCATAAAAGAATAACTCAACCTCAAGACCGCATGGATTCAAACGGTCCCAAGACTGCATGAAGCCAATCGGTCTTGAGACCGCATGGAGTCAAACGGTCCCTAGACCGCATGAAGCCAACTGTTCTCGAGACCGCATGGAGTCAAACGGTCCCAGGACCGCATGAAGCCAACCGGTCCCGAGACCGCATGGAGTCAAACGGTCCCAAGACCGCATGAAGCCAACCGGTCCCGAGACCGCATGGAGTCAAATGGTCCCAAGACCGCATGAAGCCAACCGGTCCCGAGACCGCATGGAGTCAAATGGTCCCAAGACCGCATGAAGCCAAACGGTCCCAAGACTGCATGGTGTTCAAACGGTCTCAAGACCGCATGAAGCCAAACGGTCCCGAGACCGCATGGAGTTCAAACGGTCTCAAGACCGCATGAACCCAAACGGTCTCAAGGTCCAAATGGTCTTGAGGTCCCAAACGGTCTTGAGGTCCAAACGGTCTCCAAACCGTTTGGACTTCACTCAAGGCCTATAAATAAGACCCCAAGGGTCCTCCATAAAAAAAAAAGAGTTTCAGACGTTCAAAGGCTGCCCCAATCGTTCCAGAGCTCCTGCCACTTCCATCCTCCGCCCTGGGGTTGTCGGTCAGAGATCCATACTCCATCCTGAAGCTGCTTTCTCCTTCTTCGCCAAGAAGGTGGGAAGGGGAGACCTCCTCATCGTGCAACCTACGAAGACCGGTGGATCGTTGCTCTCTCTCTCCAAGGGGTTAACTTTCCTCCCTCCTTTGTGGGGATGATGCTCTCTCTCTCTCTTCTCACCTCCTTCTTGGTCTTAGTCATGAGAGAGTAGTCTTCTTCACTAGGGTGCGGGGAGTAGCCCCTCTACCCATGCTTTCATATCATGTAAAATGTAATCCTTAAGTTGTAATGTAGAGTTCTTATCTTTGTCAGTTCAACATCAAATGATTAATGAATACTTGTTGCTTGATCTCCAACTTGTGTTATCTTTTATCTTTTAGTATGAATTGTCTACGTTTGTATTATTAGATTCGAAACTCATTTGTATGTTGGTTCTTGGTGCATGTATCCACCATGCATCTATTCCGGTATCTAGAAGTGTATCTCAAGAAGTGGAGTAGACTCACTATCATCTGTTGCACTTTCATACTATGAAATGGAATCAGTTGACGTATGGAAGTGCAACCTTGGTAAGTCGAGGAACACACTTTGTGAGGGGAATGATGTAAAGTAATGTGACCATTTGATCGAGAATGGCTGGCGTTGCAACATTTCTGCACTTCTCATAGCTAGATTATCTCAAAGGAGGCTAGGTCTACAAGGATACTAACTGACCGAACTCTTTTTGCAGGTTAAGTTTTGCTTTGCATGTGTTGATCGATGTGTAGTGGCCGTGAAAAACCGATCACACCCTAGTGATCTTTTATCATAGTTTAACTCATTAGCTTTACTCACTTTCTTTACTTTTTATGTTCTTAGTTTAAAAAATCATCAAAATCCAACTTTCGATATAAGTGCCTGCTAGTAAGTAACTAAGTGAAGTTCCATACGTTTTCTATCTTGTTGCTTGCAACAAGACCGTTGTCTTTTGGGTTCGATCCTAAATCTGTACTACGATAAGGCTTCCATACTCTTATGGGGTTGGAGCATTTATCTAAGCACCAGTTCTAGGTAAACCTAGGGAACACATAAAAGCTCTCTAGGGTTTTTGGTGCATACCTTGGGACTCCCGTTGGAAGAGTAATCTTTTGGTGTAAGTCCCAGCTCCATCACTAAGTTATCTCTAAAGAAAAAGTTTAAGAAATTAACTAGATTGATGATGCGATGATTTTGAGTCGCATTTATAGACCTATTTCATATGTGTTTTGTGCCTTAATTACTCATTTTCATGGATATTATTGCATAATTCACTTTATTTGGTCTTTGCCATCATTTTATATCAAATCCCCTTTGTTTTACTATTTTGAGCATTATTTATCATCTTATTATAAATTGTGTGGATTTACTTGGTCCTGTTGTGAATTTTCAGGAAGAACAAGTATCTGCATCCGTCGATACCATCGACGGATGTCGATACCATCGACCAAGCCACAGGTTGTCAGCCGAGAAGAGCAATACAGAGTCGATACCATCGACACGCAAGTCGATGGTATCGAGATGTCTCCAGGCTGCTGGCGAGGATGAAGTCGATACCATCGACCCAAGTCGATTCCATCGACACAAGGAGAGCTACAGCGTCGCTAAACGACAACAACCGACGCTAAAGGAGTCGATACCATCGACACGCAAGTCGATGGTATCGAGATCACCACAGGCGCTCAGAATAAAAGAAAGGAAAGCTGCCACTAATTCGCTGGGTCGATACCATCGACCCGCGTCGATGGTATCGACGCCGGCAGATATGCATTGGATTGGTTTTGATTTCGATCGGACGGCTGTTGTTATTTGACGACCTAATTAGGGACTTATACCTAATGACGGCCGCCCAGACGTGAGGATCATCTCATTTTTGGATTACACGAGTGCCGAGGAGGAGAGAAAGGAGAACAGAGGCCGAGAATCTCATTCCGGGTGATTCGGACGCTGCCGGAGATGATTTCCACCACCGACAGGCGGGGAAAGCTTGTGTTCTATGCCAAGGATCCACCGGTTCTTCTCTGTTCAGGGGTTTTCCCATTTATTTCACGTTTTTCTTATGAATTCCCCAATTTCTACCATGTATTCGTGTAAGATGAACATGAGAGGCTAAAACCCTCAATCTTTAGGACCGGGAGTAGCCCGGGGATACATTGTATGATGATTTTATATTGATAATTCATATTTTTCTCTCATATCCGTGGTATAGATTCATTTTCTCCATTTCTATTGTTATGCTTGATCACCATAATAATAACTTAATGCCCTTAATCACTTCGACAGAAGGATTAACGGTTGAAAAGAGATGAATTCTACATTAATTAATAAAACCCTTGACAAAGGAGTTGTAAAATTAATGGTGGGAACTGAGAGACCGTTTATAATGCACTTAGTTTAGGGGAATGATTACTACGACGGTGGAATCAACCTAAATCTAAGTAGTGAATTACACCACGACAGTGGGTAATTCTGATTTCAGGCTATTACTCGGATAGAGAGAGAAGTGTGAGGAATGATATGAAACTTAATACAATGTTGACCCGCGGTGAAATCGCCATCCTAAAGATATCCTTTTAATTGATTAAATTAACCTTTAATCGATTGTTTTCTTTGTTTGATTTTTATTTTCTTTTAATTTGAACAACAAAACCCTACTTTGTTAATCGGTCTAGCTGATTGCGATTAGTTAGTAGAAGTCTCCAATAATTCACGTATCCCTGAGTTCGACTCGGGCCTCACAAGGCCTATATTACTCGACGCGTATGCTTGCGTTTAAGCGCGTAGTAAAATACACGTCAAGTTTTTGGCGCCGTTGCCGGGGATACGGCGAATTATTGGCACTTTGAGTGCTAAGAGCAGCCACTCTAGGCCACATTTTTTTTTATTTTATTTTAAAATAATTTCAAGAATTCCTTTATTTCTCTATAATAGTGTTGACTCGTTCAAGGCATTGTACTGAACCACTACTTCCAAATTTCAGGTACTTTGTATGGTGCATACACGTAGTCGAGACTACGTGAATCGCACACCTGAGGTTCCATCTGCGGGACCAGAGGACGAGGACTACTACGAAGAGGAACCCCACAGTGATATACATTCTGAATCTGAGCAAGAACAAGAAGAAGTAATGGCTGAAGCACAGACAATATGGGAGAAGATCAAGGCGTCTTCTTCCTCGGCATCAAAGGGGCCGATAAAGAAACAGGGGCTAAACATACCTACATACAAGATCGACCCAGCACTGATTAACCTGGTCAAATCCAACGCATTTCATGGGTTGAAGAATGAAGATCCGGTTGCTCACATTAGTCAGTTCGTCAAGAACTGTGATATGGTAAAGATAGATCGATTTCCGCAGGACGTGCTGTACCTCAAGTTATTCCCCAGTTCCTTGGCGGGAGTAGCAAGAGAGTGGCTCCACAACCTCGACGACGAGTTTGTTGAGTCATGGGATCACATGGTGGAGGTTTTCTTCGAGAGGTTCTTCCCTCCTGAGAAGACCAATGATATGATCCGGAAGATCAACAATTTCACCCAACAGGCGGGTGAGACTTATTCTGAGACTTGGGAGCGATTCCAAGTCATGTTGAGGAGATGTCCACATCATGGACTGGACAAGGAAACCCAAGTGAAGATCTTCTACTTTGCTCTCTCCGAGCATGATAGAAGCAATTTGGACTCGGCCGGTTCAGGATTTTTCTTGAACAACACGGATACAAGATGCTGGGAGATATTAAAGAACATGGCTTGGAAACAGTCATGGGGCGACAGAGGTGCAGTAGAACATGTCAAGGCTGCCGGCGAATCCAGAACAGTTAGGGAGCTGAACGACAAGCTAGATCTTCTAGCCAAGAAGCTGCTAACTAAGGAAAATGCATCTGAGGATGAGGAAGCCCAAGTGAAGTTCATGCAACAACAGGGCTATAGAAACAATGACTATGCATGGAGAAAGGATAAAAAGTTTTCATGGAAGGATCCAAATAATTTTCTACAGGATCCGGATGCCAAACCACAGCAAAGAACCGAGGAAAAGAACACTGAATTGCTAAGTCAAATGGTTCAGCAAAACCAAGAGATGATGGCCATGTTTGGTAAACAATTACAATCTCAAGGTGACATTCTAACCAAGTTTGGGCAGACGCTGCAAAGCCATGGAGCACAGATGCGGGCATTAGAGACCACCGTGGCGCAGATTTCAAATGAAGTGGCGGCCATCAAGCACGCCAATCAACAGAAACCAGCTGAGAATGCGAGCGTGGCTCAAGCACATCATCAGGTTAAGTACATGTCGGTGGTAAGAAATGAGGAATCTTAGGTGCAAGAAGCTGTAGAAGAAAGAAAAATGACGTTCAATGTGAATGCAACACCGGCGATACCGTATCCACGCACTTACTATAGATTGCCGGGCGGAAACCATTTCTTCAGAAAATCAGAGAGAGTTGTGAGTATGGTATCTCCATCTAGGCAAGAGGAGCAGGTGCAGGTTGTTTGTGCACATGTGGAGACATCTGAGGCGAGAGAGGAACCACAACAAGCCGCTACTATTGATGATGTCTCGCCAAAGCCCACATCCGAGGGAATCATTGAAGCAAGCTTAGGGGAGGTACCCTTGAAAAGCTCTTATGTGCCACCTCACAGGCGTGTTGATGCAGCTGATGTTTCAGATCCGGTCAATTCTAAGTCAAAGAAGGAGCATCGTCACTTTAAGAAATTCTTGGAGATATTCCGGAAACTCCACATCAATATTCCATTGGTGGAGATGATTGAGAAAGTGCCCGCTTATGGGAGGTTCATTAAGGAGATCATCAATAAGAAGAGGCGGATAAAAGAAGATGAAATTTATTGGATGAATGAGACGGTGAGCTCGATGATTCATGGGAGTTCACCAAAGAAGAAAAAAGACCCATGAGGTTTTTACATTCCATGCTCAATAGGTGGTCAACATTTCCCTAAAGCGCAATGTGATTCCGGCGCTAGCATAAATCTCATGCCCTTGGCTACTTTTCATAAGCTAGGGTTAAAAGAGATCAAGAAGTGGCTGCGACAATTGAATTGGCAGATGGGTCTACAGTGAGACCCTATGGAGTATGTGAAGATGTGCTAGTCAAAGTTGACAGATTCATATATCCGGTGGACTTTATCGTCATGGATCTGCCACCACTCCAAAGTGGCAAAATTCTCCTAGGAAGACCGTTTCAAGAAACGGCAGATGTTGTTACTGCTTTAGGGAGAGGTACTCTATCTTTGGGCATTGGAGGAGATCGTGTTGAATTCAAATTACCGCATGATCCTCTAAGTGCAGTCCCCAAGGTGAAAAGATGATGACTGTCATACGTCTAGCCTAAGACGTTAAAGAAGGGCGCTTGTTGGGAGGCAACCCAACCATCGGTGCACTAGGATAGTTTAATTTTAGTCATAGATTGCTTTTATTTCGTTTGAATTTTAGTTTAAAAATGATACCTTGATCCGTTTGTTGAATGTGCAGGCACAGGCAGGGTCGATACCATCGACACATCCGTTGATGGTATCGACATGGGTTCAGGTTGACACCAGCAGAAATCGCACTGCGTCGATACCATCGACGGCCCCGTCGATGGCATCGACATGGTCACAGGCAGGTCGCAATAAAAGTGTCGATGGTATCGACACCCCAGTCGATACCATCGAGATCTCTGGAGATATTCATATGAATTTTGCTCAGTCAACTCGATACCATCGACGGCCTCGTCGATGGTAT
Source organism: Alisma plantago-aquatica (assembly GCA_963693085.1). Taxonomy (NCBI): domain Eukaryota; kingdom Viridiplantae; phylum Streptophyta; class Magnoliopsida; order Alismatales; family Alismataceae; genus Alisma; species Alisma plantago-aquatica. The sequence goes on along the minus strand of OY856411.1, from coordinate 1,483,951,815 downwards.
CGACATCATCACAGGTTGAATGCAATAAACGGAGGTGTCGCAATAAAAGCAAGTCGATACCATCGACACCCGTCGATGGCATCGACAGACATGTCACCGATCCGCATGAAGACATCGACGACGATCGCAACAGCCACGTCAGTGATCTGGGTGCTGCGTCGATACCATCGACTTCTGTCGATGGCATCGACCCGTCAGCGATCCGGGTTTCTCGATCCAGCAAACGTCAGCCGTCGATACCAGCGACAGATACGGCTACCCGTGAGACGTGTCGATACCATCGACCCGCGTCGATGGTATCGACGGGTCAATAGGGGCGCCGATCAATTCTATTTAAGGGGACTTGCAACGTCATATGACATCACACCCTCAGAGCAAGTATCTCCCATTGCGTAGAGGACTCCCCCGAGCCCTCTACACCTGCGGAGAAGCGTCATCGAGCGGAGAATTTCTCTCCATCTTCACCGAGCTCTTTTCTCCCAATCTCATGCTTCTCGCAATCATGGTGCATACGGGCGAAGCATCTTCATCAAGCGCGCACCCCATGGAGATCAAGGAGTTTGTTCCTCCTCCAACCGCTTCCATCTCTCGTCCACGCCTCATTCATGCCAACATGGATGTAAGGAAGGTATACGAGGAGATAATGAAGCGGAAGTTCGAGGCCACCCGGTATGTGGACCGGGGAATGATCAGGGAGCTGGGATTCGAGGCCAACTTGGCCTATGTGTTGGCCGGGCAAGCGCGGCACACCAATCGCTTCTATGAGATGGAATGTCATGCGGATGGGCAACCGTTTTTCGGCGAATGGCCCACATACAAGGAACTGGTGGCCGAGTTCATGGCGTCTCTTGATATCTGCGTCGTACCAAATGACGTGGTACCATCGGACCAGACGTGGATCCAGGGAAGGGTGTCCTTCCGACTCTTCAACAACAATTACAACATCACGTTGAAGCAGTTCAACGACATCTTCAACTGGAACCACAGCCGCCACGATCACCGACGCCCCGACGCCCGCACCGACTACGACAAAATCTTCGCCGAGCTAGTTACAGTGCCGGCAGGGAAGACCGTGAGCTACCACAATGCCGCGGTAGCGGATTTTGAGCACCCGTTCGTCCGGGTCCTGCACAGGATGTTGAGCTTGACTTTCTTCGCTCGGAGCGATCTTGCTTTGAGCAAGTTTCAGGAGAGTGACCTGTTCTTTCTCTATGCACTCCTGAAACGTCAAGAGTGCAACTGGGGAGCATTCTGGTTACAGCGCGTCATGGCGGTGAAGCGGAGCACAAGGAAGGCTCCAATACACTTTGGTGGTCTTGTCACCAAGTTGGCGCTTTACTTGGGGCTGAACTTTCAGTCCATGACTCCGATTGCTACGCAGAGTAGGGTGAACGTGCAACACTTGCACCGTTCAAACCTCATTCTTATCCGGGACGGGTTGGCGTACGCTCATTGCCACGTCAACCAAGCTTACCAGGAGGCATCCCTGTCGGACGACGTCTTCCACATCGAGGGCAAGCAGCATTTCTGATGGCCCATCATAGCCATCGAGTCCTCCGAAGAAGAAGGCGGAGGTGAAGACCAAGAAGGCGAGGCCGAGGAGGACGAGGAGGCTTTCACACCTATTCGAGCACGCGTGGCACCACGGAAGCGTCCTAGGATGCACCCGGGTGCATCTTCATCATCTCAGCCCCCGCCGCCATCACCACAGCAAGAGCAGCCAGCTGCGGATCCCTACTCCATGCAAGGGATGTATACCATGATGCAGGACATCCAGCAGACGCAGCACCAGCATATGACTTTGTATACCGGCATCCATGAGACAACGGGCCGGTTGCTTGATAATCAAAGGGCTATGTTCGAGAACGAGCGGCTCATCCTCGCCAACCAAGAACAAATGCACAACCGGTTGCAGCGGATAGAGACGCAACAGGAGCCCTTCTTCGACCACTACTGGAGTCGAGACTACTTTGGAGGCTATCCACAGCCTCCGCCGAGGACCCACTATGATCCAAGCTTCTAGGGGGAGTACCCGTCTTGGGATCCTACGGCACCACAATACCCACCACCGCCTCCGCAAGATTGATCAGGGTATCACTGTTCCACCCTTAAGTTGGTTTTTGACTATGAGGCCATAGTCGAATTCAAGCTTAGGGGGGTGGCTGGAACAGCTCTATCTTTTATCTTTTCTTTAGTTGTTTTTAGTTTCTGCTTTGTTTTTTGTTTTTGCAATTTTAGGATCCACATCTATCTAGTGTAATCGTGGATGTCTTAAAAATTGTCATCTTGCTGTTTTCATGGGGAAATTAAGGGAATTTAAAATTTTTCTGTGTCATTTGGATAGCTTTACTTGGTTGTCTTTGGGGAACTTGTCCTATGAAAATGATTGATTATGTCATCTTTGAAGCAATATGTCATACTCACACCCCCATTGACTCATGGAAAGTGGATAGTAACGGTTGTTTGAGCCTAACCTAATCAAATGGTAATGAGACCTTAATCAGATGTAAGAGAAAGAACCCTTTAAACTACTACACATGTCAGTAAGGAGGGACACATAATTTTCTTCTAAGGTTCAGTCACTTAATCTTGTGATCATTCCACCCCATTTCCTATAATCCACCCAAAAATTGGAAGTAAAGTGCAGTTTCAATTTCTTTTGCGTGCATGGCATGTAGATAGGTTTTGCATTGTTATTTTCATGTTTTTGCATAGAATGAAAAAAATATACGATGATACATGCATATTACCCTTAGGTGCATGTCATGTAGTTGCACTCATAACTTTCATGATTTTCATGCATATGCACACCATGTATCTCAGTTTTCCTAAATAGGTGATCTAATTTGTTCCATACCCTCGAAATAAAGCAAAGATCTCCAATTGGAAAGAAAATGGCCTTATACATGTATCTCTAAGCAATTATGGATATATGGGAAAAGAAAAAAAGAAGAAGAAAAAATTCTGAAAACATGAAAAAAATGTTAGAAAAAAAAATTAGAAAAAAAAAGAGAATTTAGAAGGAAATGGAATAAGAGGGAGAAAGGAATGATATCACTTGTATAACAGGGGAATTGAGTCCATGATGTGGCTTGAGTAGATTTCTATCTCATTTTGAGGTAGAAGGTTAGTGCATGCATCATTCCACCCACTTTTAGGCAGTAGGGCATTCTTAATGTGCATTTGCATCATTTAGGGCATTTTGTTATATGCATACTGAAACTGTGTAATACTTCCATATTCTCCCATGAACCACCCATTCCATCCACCCGTTGCTCCAATTGGTAGGCCACCGTGATTTTCTCCTCACTCATGATTATAAGGAGGACTGCTTCCATGTAGATGGTAGTTAGGGCGAGCAACGTAGTTAGGCGATCACAAGATGCATCATGGCTGAATCGGCGAACTTTATTATGTTAACTGCCCTATGTGATAGTGTTCATCGGTTTGAAGGATAATTTCTTTTATTGATGGTTATTGTCGCCTATAGGGTAATTACTGTTCTGTGATTAGGGTAGGCCGGTTTGAGAACGTCCAGTGGGAGTCATTTGTGATGTGGGTTGGTATTTTGATTGTTAGTTGACATTCACAATTCTATTCTAAGGATTAGTTGCTCGAGGGCGAGCAATGTTTAAGCTTAGGGGAGTTTGATGCGATGATTTTGAGTCGCATTTATAGACCTATTCCATATGTGTTTTGTGCCTTAATTACTCATTTTCATGGATATTATTGCATAATTCACTTTATTTGGTCTTTGCCATCATTTTATATCAAATCCCCTTTGTTTTACTATTTTGAGCATTATTTATCATCTTATTATAAATTGTGTGGATTTACTTGCTCCTGTTGTGAATTTTCAGGAAGAACAAGTATCTGCATCCGTCGATACCATCGACGAATGTCGATACCATCGACCAAGCCACGGGTTGTCAGCCGAGAAGAGCAATACAGAGTCGATACCATCGACACGCAAGTCGATGGTATCGAGATGTCTCCAGGCTGCTGGCGAGGATGAAGTCGATACCATCGACCCAAGTCGATGCCATCGACACAAGGAGAGCTACAGCGTCGCTAAACGACAACAACCGACGCTAAAGGAGTCGATACCATCGACACGCAAGTCGATGGTATCGAGATCACCACAGGCGCTCCGAATAAAAGAAAGGAAAGCTGCCACTAATTCGCTGGGTCGATACCATCGACCCGCGTCGATGGTATCGACGCCGGCAGATATGCATTGGATTGGTTTTGATTTCGATCGGACGGCTGTTGTTATTTGACGACCTAATTAGGGACTTATACCTAATGACGGCCGCCCAGACGTGAGGATCATCTCATTTTTGGATTGCACGAGTGCCGAGGAGGAGAGAAAGGAGAACGGAGGCCGAGAAGCTCATTCCGGGTGATTCGGACGCTGCCGGAGACGATTTCCACCACCGACAGGCGGGGAAAGCTTGTGTTCTACGCCAAGGATCCACCGGTTCTTCTCTGTTCAGGGGTTTTCCCATTTATTTCACGTTTTTCTTATGAATTCCCCAATTTCTACCATGTATTCGTGTAAGATGAACATGAGAGGCTAAAACCCTCAATCTTTAGGACCGGGAGTAGCCCGGGGATACATTGTATGATGATTTTATATTGATAATTCATATTTTTCTCTCATATCCGTGGTATAGATTCGTTTTCTCCATTTCTATTGTTATGCTTGATCACCATAATAATAACTTAATGCCCTTAATCACTTCGACAGAAGGATTAACGGTTGAAAAGAGACGAATTCTACATTAATTAATAAAACCCTTGACAAAGGAGTTGTAAAATTAATGGTGGGAACTGAGAGACCGTTTATAATTCACTTAGTTTAGGGGAATGATTACTACGACAGTGGAATCAACCTAAATCTAAGTAGTGAATTACACCACGACAGTGGGTAATTCTGATTTCAGGCCATTACTCGGATAGAGAGAGAAGTGTGAGGAATGATATGAAACTTAATACAATGTTGACCCGCGGTGAAACCGCCATCCTAAAGATATCCTTTTAATTGATTAAATTAACCTTTAATCGATTGTTTTCTTTGTTTGATTTTTATTTTCTTTTAATTTGAACAACAAAACCCTACTTTGTTAATCGGTCTAGCTGATTGCGATTAGTTAGTAGAAGTCTCCAATAATTCACGTATCCCTGAGTTCGACTCGGGCCTCACAAGGCCTATATTACTCGACGCGTATGCTTGCGTTTAAGCGCGTAGTAAAATACACGTCAATTGACCAAAAGCAACTAAACTAAATTAGCATGAACAAGCTAAGAAGGAAAGATAGGTTTTAAACAATGAGATTAGGTAGGTGAGGTATTTGAGGATGTGATTTGATATTAGTTGGGGGTGTCAACATAGAAAGAAATTATCACAATTCTATCTAGATTACCAAACCAAACAACAAGGCAAGTGCTATAAGAATGTACCATATACTACTACTTGGAGAACTAGGGTTAGGTGTAATTCTAGTAGGACTTGTCAAGTCTAGGTCTCTAGGGTAAGTGGTATCGGGGAAATTGAGAGTCATGGGTAGAAATGGGAGTAGATATGAGGGTTTTTCACCTCATGCCACTAGCCATCTAGCCTTTAGAAAGCTCTAGGCAATTGCACTAATCACACTTACACTAGCCACTTCGATCTCACACTCACTTGTAGAAGAAGGGATATGTGTGTAGAAACAAAGGGGGCTAGCTAGGGATCCACTAATTGGACCTATGAGCCATTTCTAAGATTGCTACATACACTCCAATTCCTTCTACATACACATCAAGCTCCAAGTGTCATCAAACACCTCAAAGCAAGCAATCCATGTTATAAGCACAAATCAAATGCAATAAAATAGGAAATGAGATAGAAGCAAGAAGAAATCGTCATAGATAGAAATCATGTTCATTACAAGTTATTTTCCCCAAACATGGTATCAAAGTCACATTTTAACCCCAAACATATCACCACTAGGGGCTTAGCTAGACATGATCAAAGAAATAGCAAAAGTGTAAGGACCCTGACCTCCATTTAGGGTTTATCCTATTTGCTTTGCTTAACCCTAATGCTTAGTTGCTTGCTAATCACCTTTAGTGGTGATTAGGGTTTGCTTGTGCTTTGTTGCGAGCTGGAGGTGCCACTTGCAATTAACTCAAGTCTAGGGTTTGTGGGCAAGTTTGTCACCTTGTGAGGTGTTCCTCCTCTCCTTGGTTCCTCTAGTGTTGAGAGGAAGGTTTGGGCTCGTTGCTTGAGTTCCTTTGGGCTTGGTTGAGGTTATTGGGTCTTGTTGTGCTTTGCCTTTTCCTTTTTGGACCCTGTGTCGGGCATGTGAGCCTTGTGTCGGCCTGTGGTAGTGTCGGCCTAAGTTGTGTCGCCCAGGGTGTGTGTCGGCCATGGTGTGGGTGTGTGTCGCCCATGGACCCTTTGACCTTCTTTGACCTCGTTTGTGTCACCACTAGTGGACACTTGGAGCTTGATGCTTGCATGTGTAAATTGCCTTGGACATGTGTTTAGGGCATGTTAGAGTGGTGGCTTTGCACATGGACAAGTGTCCCTAGGTGGGCGACACCTTGCCTTGTCTTATCTTGGTTTCTCCTCCATCCTTTCCTATATATGTGTTCCCTTTCTCTTGCTAAGGATACCTTTAGTTCCTTAGTTTCCCTCTTCCTTGGTGCACATCACCCTCTTCCTTTGCAAGCTTGGTGGTCGATGTTTGCCTTGGAGTCTCCTTCTTCCTCTAGTGGTGGCTGAACCCTAGAGTGCCTTGCTCTTCTTCCTTGGTGGTGCTTGGAGCTTGGTGCTAGGAGCTTGGAGCTTTCTTAAGGCGGGTTACATAACTCCTAACCCTAACTACATTACCATCTTCTATGTTCTTGTATGTATGTTGCTTATGATCGGCTATGTATGTTGCTAGCTTAGTTTCTTTCTTAGTTGTACCTTGTTGGCCAAACCTATGTTCTAGGGTTTCTTGTTGAGCAATACCCCTCTCGCTCCTTGGTTTAGAGCAGTGAGCTTGAACTCTAGTATCATGGGCAATACTCCTCTCTCGTTTAAGTTGAGAGGTGAGCTTGTGTTCTAGTTGCTTGAGCAACACCCTTCTCTCACCATGGATCCGAGAGGTGATCGTTGTGGTGGTTGTGGACCTTGGTTGTGGTTGTTCCTTGTGTTGCTCGATTGGTGATAAGAAGTGTGCAAGAACCCTCTCTCTTGGTTGTTGAGAGGTGAGCCATCTTATTGATCCTTTAGGGTTTATTGCCCTTGTTCTTGAGGTTGAGGATGACCTTGTGGAGTGGCATCTTGGACGATATAGTCTTGAGGTTGATGCTGCCCGATATCCTCCTTTGGTCTAGATCTTGGGTTGACAGGTTGTGGTGTTGTGACGAGCGTTACACACCTGGTCCTTACCTTGTTGTGTCGGGCGTCACAATATGTTGAGTTCCCTGCCCGACACACATAACTTAGGAGGTGGCCTGGTGTCGTTATACCTTGGACGTTGGGGCTATGTGACTAGCTTGTGCGGGGCATTGCGACATAGTAGTGATGACCGATAGAAATCCCTAGCCGTTGTATATGTGGTTACACGTTACACCTGAGTTGCACGATATGCCTTAGGCTCAGCTGCACGATAGGTGTTGTGGTCATTGCACCTGTGTTTCTAGACGCGTCGTTGCACGACACAACATTGTGTGATACAGTGTTGCACGACACGCCCTTGGGTCGAGCTGCACGGTATGCTCCTGATGGCCGTTATGCTTTGGCTGCCCAATACATGAGGTGCACGACACAACATTTCCCGATACACTCTAAGGTAGCCTGACACCCTTGTTGTTATGCTTGACCGATATGTAGCTGGTTTCTTGACCGTTATGTGTTTTTAGTGTGGATGATATGGGAGAGTCCCCTACCCGATACTACCTTTGGTGAGGGTGCCCTACCCATCACACCTTTTGGTGAGGGTAGTGGGCACTTCTAGGAAACCGATATGCTAAGCTCTTATTTCTTGCTATTGCATTTTTGTTTATAATGGTGACCCTTAATATGCTTAATGGTAGTAAGGTAATTAATATGGTTGATCACACATATTTACATTGACATGACATCCCGTGCTTTTATGACCATCTTGAATTATATGTATAATGCTGAGTAAATGGTAAGCATATAAGATGCTTTGCATGATGATATGACCTATGTTTATGGTCACAGGATGAGGCGTGGATGAAAAAGTATATAATCATCAATTTTGCCCTATGTTTGATAATATGATCTTTCTGTACTAACCATGCAGGAGTTTCATACAGATGCATAGCCATATAAAGGGCTATGAGGTATATATTTGAGTAACATTGTTCTGATGGTTACTCTTGATGATGAGATAACATGCATGATGTGTTTTGGTCTGAGGACCTGAGTTTGGCTAAAGTGTTGGGATTGCTATCCCTTGGTGATGATGTAAGCCTTGAGAGGTAGTGGCACTATGTGATGAAGGATTGAGATCCCATGGAAATGTGATGATCCTTGAGATGGATCTAGATGGTTGGCAAGAGGCCAAGTGGTAACATGTGATGTTAGATCCTTGTGATCGATCAGAATGATGTTGATGACAGTAAAAGCATGATGTTGAGCTTCATGTTATTTATTCTTGTTCTTGTTGGCATGTTATACAACTTGATTGCCTCAATAATGCACTTAAAATAGACTAACTAATCACAGTGGAACATATCATGTAGTTTTCCCTGGACATAGATCCATCATTGTCAGGAGCTGGTGATGGTGAAATGGGTTCTCCTGCGGGTTAACCCGAAGAACATATTGTTGAATATGTGAGGTTTCTCCTAGCCTAAAATAGTGAAGATTCGAGTGCAGCTGCGGTTGCAGACTCGGGATATGTATAGAGCATGGTGAACAGGCCCATGGCTCAGGATATGTGATATGGGAGCATGAATGTGTTCATGGCTCAGAGCACGGTGAATATGCTCATGGCTCAGTTTCACTAGCGTCGAGACATGTACCGAGGTGGGCTAGGCAGAGGGTAACCTGCCAGAGCTGACCCTATGGCTGAGGCCAGTTAAGCATGAGACTGTGGTCCTGCTTGTGTTGTACTCGTGCACTGACCACGAGGCGGAGAGGTCATGGAGTCTGGCTCTTCCATTGACCTTGTATGGCACTGGCTCTGAGTTTCATAGCCGTCTGTTGGATCTGAACGGTACGACTACTTCCTCAGGGCATAATAATACGTAATCCAGCCGAATAGTATTTACTGCTTAAGGAAAAACACGGAACATTGGTTGAGGCCTTGCTTGTGTAGTTAATTTTGTTATACTTACAGTTGCTTATACGTTCCTTATGTTATGTGGTAAGATCTTATAAATCTTATATTGTCAATCATGTTCCATAAAGAGATATTTGGTTACATGCCTTCCATACAGCATGGTAAGCCTAATGGTAAGAATAGCCCTGATATATAAACTGCTCTTATTATACCTTTTATCAGTTATCTACTGTTGTTGATTTATCTTCTGAGGTTTGTGGTTCTGGCGGGGAGTTATGTTTCTCGCTGGGACTGTGTGTCTCACCCCACTGGTTTATAACCTTTTTAGGTGTTCGATCTAGACATGGTGGTGGTCGCGGAGTTGCGACCGAGCAGCAAGAAGAGCAGCAGAAGACAAAAGATGGACATGCTGCTGTTTTGGTTGTTTTGTAGTAGATTCTTAGAGTCATCCCTCTACTCTCAGGTCCTTGGGAGTGTCTCGATGTTGTTTCATGATGTATAACTGTTGATCCTTTGTATATCCTGCTCCTGGCCGGATGTGGTCTGTTATGTACACATAAACAGGTGATGAACTTATGTGATGGCTAGGTAGCTGATCTCCTAAGCTGTGGACACGTGCCAAGATCTTGTATATGTTTATATTACATGTTTTCTTGTAGGATGAGGACTTGAATGTAATAGTTTCTTGGTTCATCTGCTTTCTACAATCAGTTTTGATTAACCCGTGTTTTTGGTAATATGTGGTTATGGTGTTTTCCACACGTTTTCGCATAACACCTCATTGTCTGTGTGATAGTGGGATGTGTTGCCACAAGTTTTTGGTATCAGAGCTCTAGGTTCGCTGACTCTACAGGGATTTAGGACTAGGTTGTGTCTGTTCTTGTGAGTTTTCCCGATTTTATTACAATCATCTTCTGCCCTCAGTGGAAGAAAAGCCAAGATGTCTAGAAACCATGAAGAACATGCTACTGAGAACAGCGATGCTGCATCAGTTGATGGAGCTTTTGGTCGGGCACATGAAGATCGGGTGCCTGAGGTCCCCCAACCTGACCCAGCCATTCTTGAACACCCTACCTATCAACAACTTATGGGGCAGATGATGGCTACGATGAATCTCATGGTAGAAAGATTGGTAGTGCCTCCGCTGAGAGCACAAGCTCCCCATGGTGAAACATCGAGTATTGGGAAGACCTTTGAGCAGCTTCAATGAGTCGGATCTTCGGATTATGCTGGAACGTCTGATCCAGCGGATGCAGATCTGTGGCTGACAAGTCTTGAGAAGGCTTTCCGGATCCTCGACATTCCTGAAGCAGACAAAGTCAAGCACGCTGTCTTCCTTCTGAAAGGTAGTGTTGGTCACTGGTGGACCATCGAGGAGGAGAAGCGACTTGGTGAGGTGATTGGTTGGGAGGTTTTTTGGTGCAAGTTCATCATCAGATACTTTTTGAAGATGTATCTGGATGAGAAGATCAGTCAGTTTAAGCATTTGCGACAAGGAACGATGAACATCACCGAGTATGAGGCCAAGTTCATGGATCTGTTGAGGTTTTGTCCTCACATGGCAGTGATAGATGAAGAGTGGATCAGACGTTTTGAGAAAGGCCTGAGTGCTGAGCTGACAACACCTATTTCTGCATTAGAGAACCGAGAGTGGTTTGCCACGTTTGTGGAATCTATCTGGAGGATCGAACAGTCAGTCAAGGAGAATAGAGAATCCATGACTAAGAAGAGGCCTGCTCAGTTCTAGGGACAAAGGTTTGGTGGCTTCAAGAAGTTAAGGTTTTCAGCACCTTCCGTGATGAGAGGTTCCAATGCATCGTCGCAGTGGTCTCCAAGTAAGGGAAGAGGATATGTTTCTTCACCGTCGAAGGCACATAGTACAGCTTATGTGGTAGTGACAGGGCCATCTAAGCCACAGTTTGAAGGTAGGTCATGCCATCTTTGTGGTCAGATCAGGCATTTCAGGTTCAACTTCCCAAATAGAGATGTAGAAGTGACACAGCAGCCAAGGCAGAATCAACGAGGGTCAGATATACAACAACCAAGTAGTATCAGAGGGCGAGGATGCGGTCAAGCATCGCAAGAGGGATCGTCTTCTCAAGGAAGCAGAGGACATGGACAGCAAGCAACGACTCGATTCTATGCTATGAGTCAGCCGGAGGCGATAGTTAACCCGCGAGTTGTGATAGGTCAGATGGAGTTATTTCATTCTGATATGTTTTCTTCTTGCTTTATATCTGTTCTTGTTGACCCAGGTGCTACACACTCTTTTATCACCTATAGTATGCTTGAGAATTGACGTTTACCTATTAGTTGTGAGAAGGATAGCTTGTTGTTAGAAACCCCTCTTGATGGTTCCTCGATGCTTTGAGAAGAGTGTCCATCTTGTGTCTTATCTTTTCCGAGACACAGTATACAAGTGGATCTTATACCACTATATATGCACGGATTCGATGTGATCTTTGGGATGGATACCTTAGAGAAGTATAAGGTTGTTTTGGACTATGGTTCCAAGCAAGCTGTGTTTGATGATGGCGGTAAGAAGTGGATCTTCCAAGGAGATAGGAAGATTCTTCTGACGTGCTTAGTGTTAGCTATGGTGGCAAACAAGTTATTACGACAAGGATGTGAGGCATTTTTAGCTCACATTGTGGATACCAAGGAAAAAGGTCCTAGCCTTGAAGAGGTGTCAGTTGTCTGAGAGTTTGTGGATGTGTTTCCTGATGAGTTCCCTGGTGTTCCTCTACCCCGAGAGATTGATTTTGAGATCAATCTGATTCCAGGAACGCCTCCAGTTGCACAGACACCATATAGGATGGCTCCAGTAGAGATGGCAGAGCTTAAGAAGCAGTTGCAAGAGTTGTTGGAGAAAGGTTTCATCCAACTGAGTACGTCGCCTTGGGGTGTTCCATTGTTATTCGTTAAGAAGAAGGACGGATCGATGTGGTTATGTATAGATTACCGACAGTTGAACAAAGTCACGATTAAGAACAAGTATCCGTTACTGAGGATAGATGATCTGTTCGATCAGTTGTGTGGTGCTACAGAGTTTTGAAAGATCAACCTATGGTCCGGATATCATCAGTTGAGGATAAAGGCAGATGACATACCAGAATCAGCTTTTAGGACAAGGTATGGTCATTTCGAGTTTGTGGTTATGCCGTTTGGGCTAACCAATGCACCTGCTGCTTTCAAGGATTTGATGAATCGAGTGTTCCGTCCATTCTTAGATTAGTTTTTGGTAGTCTTTATAGATGACATCTTGATCTATAGTCGGGACAGGCAAGAGCATGAGCGACATCTTCGACTACAATTGACTCTTCTTCGCCAACATCAGTTGTATGCCAAATTCAGTACATGTGAGTTCTGGTTGGAAGAAGTAACTTTCTTGGGTCATTTGATATGTGCTGAAGGAGTTAAAGTGAACCCAAAGAAGGTAGAGTCTGTTGTAGAATGGGAACAGCCGAAGACGCCGACAGAAGTTCATAGTTTCCTGGGATTAGCAGGATACTACCGAAGGTTTATCAAGGACTTCATAGCAATTGTGTTGCCGATGACAAAGTTGACTAGAAAGGATGTACCTTTTGTCTGGAATGACCGTTGTCAGCAAGCCTTCCAAAGTTTGAAAGAGAAGCTGACTAGTGCTCCAGTGCTAGTACTGCCAGAGCCTGGGAAGGGCTATGTTGTTTTCTGTGATGCTTCCAAGAAAGGTTTAGGTTGTGTGCTGATGCAGGAAGATCATGTGGTTTCTTTTGCTTCACGAGAACTTAAGAAACATGAGGAGAACTATATGACTCATGATTTGGAGTTGGAAGTGGTGGTTCATGCGTTAAAAATTTGGAGACACTATCTTTACGGGGAAGTGTGTCAGATCTTTACGGACCATAAGAATCTGAAGTACATCTTTTCACAGAATGAGCTAAACATGCGAAAACACCGATGGATGGAGCTAATCAATGATTGTGACTACACCATCGAGTATCACCCTGGTAAGACGAATGTGGTAGCTGATGCGCTTAGTTGAAAGTCTTCTTCTTTTCCTTCAAACAAGGCACAGTTGAGTTCCTTGGTATGCCATAGATGAGATATGTTTATTTACTTGCGGCAGATGAATGTTCAGATGGAAGTTTCCTCGTTAGCTGGATTTTTAGCACATATGCAAGTCAAGCCTATGCTGAGACAACAGATCAAAGATGCACATCAAGTAGATGATGCAATGCAGTTGATCAGATCAGAGTTTGGCAGCGAAAAGCATGATGGGTTCCATGAGTCCAAGGATGGACTAGTTTGCTACCGAGATAGGATGGTGGTCCCTAATGCAGATGATCTGAGGAAGCTAGTGCTCAAAAAAGTGCACACGTCGATGTGTGCTATGCATCAAAGAGTCACCAAGATGTATCATAATATGAAGGACTTGTATTGGTGGCCCGACTTGAAGAAAGATGTAGTCGAGTTTGTGGCTAGGTGTGCGGTATGTCAGCAAGTCAAGGTTGAGCATTAGAAGCCAGAAGGTACGTTGCAACCCCTGCCGATACCATAGTGGAAATGGGATCATATAACCATGGATTTCGTAGTTGGTCTTCCCATGATAACTATGAATCATGATTCCATTTGGGTAATAGTGGACAGATTGACGAAGTCTGCCCATTTCATACCAGTAAAGACAACGTATACAGCCAAGAAGCTCACTTGGGTATATGTCGATGAGATAGTACATTTGCACGGTGTGCCAGAAACTATAGTTTCTGACAGAGGTCCTCAGTTCACGAGTCATTTCTGGGAACAGTTGCACAAAGCGTTGGGAATGCAGCTGAGGTTCAACACCACTTTCCATCCACAGACAAATGGACAGTCTGAGAGGACTATTCAGACTTTGTAGGATCTCCTTCGAGCTTGTGTTTCATAGTTCCTAGGCAGTTCGGACATGCATCTCAGTTTGATAGAGTTTGCTTACAACAATAGATATCAACAGAGCATTGACATGGCTCCTTATGAGGCCTTATATGGTAGGAAGTGCAGATCTCCGTTATGTTGGTATGAGTCTGGTGAATATCAGCTTTTGGGTCTTGAGTTAGTACAGCAGACAATAGAAAATATCAAGGTGATACAACAACAATTGAAAGCAGCACAAGACATGCACAATTCTTATGCAGACAATCGCCGACGACCTTTGGAGTTCCAGGTAGGAGACAAAGTGTATCTTAAAGTCTCGCCGTGGAAAGGTGTGCTAATGTTTGGCCAGAAGGGTAAGCTAGCACCCAGATATATGGGGCCATACCCAGTCATAACACATATGGGAAAGGTAGCTTATGAGTTAGAGTTGTCGCCAGAGTTGCACAGGTTACATCCAGTGTTCCATGTCAGTATGTTGAAGAAAAGTCATCCAGATACAAGAACAGTGATACAGCCGGTCGAAGTTGAGCTTGATGAAGATGTGACCTACGAGGAAGGTCATGTGGTGATCCTTGATAGAAGAGTTAAGAAGTTGAAGAGGAAGGACTTGGTTCTTGTGAAGGTTCTTTGGCATCATCGTGGCATTGAGGAAGCCACATGTGAGCTTGAGGAAGATATGAGAAGGAAGTACCCCTCACTTTTCTCTTCGGATTTTGAGGACGAAATCCCTATGTAGAGGGTTATAGCTTGTAACGACCCTGACCTCCGTTTAGGGTTTATCCTGTTTGCTTTGCTTAACCCTGATGCTTAGTTGCTTTCTAATCACCTTTAGTGGTGATTAGGGTTTGCTTGTGCTTTGTTGAGAGCTGGAGGTGCCAATTACAATAAACCCAAGTCTAGGGTTTGTGGGCAAGTTTGTCACCTTGTGAGGTGTTCCTCCCTCTCCTTGCTTCCTCTAGTATTGAGAGGAAGGTTTGGGCTCGTTGCTTGAGTTCCTTTGGGCTTGGTTGAGCTTGTTGGGCCTTGTTGTGCTTTGCCTTTGCCTTTTTGGACCCTGTGTTGGGCAGGTGAGCCTTGTGTGGACCTAGGTGTGTCGGCCTGTGGTAGTGTCGGCCTGAGTTGTGTCGCCCAGGGTGTGTATCAGCTATGGTGTGGGTGTGTGTCGCCCATGTACCCTTTGACCTTCTTTGACCTCGTTTGTGTCACCACTAGTGGACACTTGGAGCTTGATTCTTGCATGTGGCAATGGCCTTGGACATGTGTTTAGGGCATGTTAGAGTGGTGGCTTTGCACATGGACAAGTGTCCCTAGGTGGGCGACACCTTGCCTTGTCTTACCTTGGTTTATCCTCCATCCTTTCCTATATATGTGTTCCCTTTCTCTTTCTAAGGATCCCTTTAGTTCCTTAGTTTCCCTCTCCCTTGGTGCACGCCACCCTCTTACTTTGCAAGCTTGGTGGCTGATCCTTGCCTTGGAGTCTCCTTCTTCCTCTAGTGGTGGCTAAACCCTAGAGTGCCTTGCTCTTCTTCCTTGGTGGTGCTTGGAGCTTGGTGCTAGGAGCTTGGAGCTTGCTTAAGGTGGGTTACATAACTCCTAACCCTAACTACATCACCATATTCTATGTTCTTGTCTGTATGTTGCTTATGATCGGCTATGTATGTTGCTAGCTTAGTTTCTTGCTTAGTTGTACCTTGTTGGCAGAACCTATGTTCTAGGGTTTCTTGTTGAGCAATACCCCCCTCCCTCCTTGGTTTAGAGAAGTGAGCTTGAAGTCTAGTATCATGGGCAATACCCCTCTCTCGTTTAAGTTGAGAGGTGAGCTTGTGTTCTAGTTGCTTGAGCAACAGCCTTCTCTCACCATGGATCTAAGAGGTGAGCTTTGTGGTGGCTGTGGACCATGGTTGTGTTTGTTCCTTGTGTTTCCCTATTGGTGATAAGAAGTGTGCAAGACCCCTCTCTCTTGGTTGTTGAGAGGTGAGCCATCTTCTTGATCCTTTAGGGTTTTGGTGCCCTTGTGCTTGAGGTTGAGGATGACCTTGTGGAGTGGCATCTTAGCCGATATAGTCTTGAGGTTGATGCTTCCCGATATCCTACTTTGGTCTAGATCTTGGGTCGACAGGTTGTGGTGTTGTGATGGGCATTACACCTCTGGTCCTTACCTTGTTGTGTCGGGCATCACAATATGTTGAGTTCCCTGCCCGACACACATAACTTAGGTGGTGGCCTGGTGTCGTTATACCTTGGATGTCAGGGCTATGTTACTAGCTTGTGTTGGGCGTTGCGGCATAGTAGTGATGACTGATAGAAATCCCTAGCTGTTGTATATGTGGTTACATGTTACACCTGAGTTGCACAATATGCCTTAGGCTCAACTGCACGATAGGCGTTGTGTTCGTTGCACCTGTGTTGCCAGACATGTCGTTGCACGACACAGCGTTGCACGACACAGTGTTGCACGACACACCCTTGGGTCAAGCTGCATGTTATGATGTTGATGGTCGTTATGCTTTGGCTGCCTGATACATGAGGTGCATGACACAGTGTTGCCCGATACACTCTAAGGTAGCCCGACACCCTTGTTGTTATGCTTGACCGTTATGTGTTTGTAGTGTGGGCGATATGGGAGAGTCCCCTGCCCTACCTGTCACACCTTTTGGTGAGGGTAGTGGGCACTTCTAGGAAACTGATATGCTAAGCTCTTGTTTCTTGCTATTGTGTTTTGTTTATAATGGTGACCCTTGATATGATTAATGGTAGTAAGGTAATTAATATGGTTGATCACACATATGTACCTTGACATGTCATCCCATGTGTTTATAACCATCTTGAATTATATGTATAATGTTGAGTAAATGGTAAGCATATAAGATGTTTTGCATGATGATATGACCTATGTCTATGGTCACAGGATGAGGCATGGATGAAAATGTATATAATCGTCAATGTTGCCCTATGTTTGATAATATGATATTTTTGTACTAACCATGCAGGTGTTTCATACAGATGCATAGCCATATAAAGGACTATGAGGTATATATGTTAGAGTAACACTGTTCTGATGGTTACTCTTGATGATGAGATAACATGCATGATGCGTTTTGGTCTGAGGACCTGAGTTTGGCTAAAGTGCTCGGATTGCTATCCCTTGGTGATGATGTAAGCCTTGAGAGGCAGTGGTACTATGTGATGTAGGATTGAGATCCCATGGCAATGTGATGATACTTGAGATGGATCTAGATGGTTGGCAAGAGGCCAAGTGGTAACATGTGATGTTAGATCCTTGTGATGGATCAGGATGATGTTGATGATAGTAAAAGCATGATGTTGAGTTTCGGGTTATTTATTCTTGTTCTTGTTGGCATGTTATACAACTTGATTGCCTCAATAATCCACTTAAAATATATTAACTAATCACAATGGAACATATCATGTAGTTTGCGCTGGCCATAGATCCATCATCGTCAGGAGCTCGTGATGATGAAACAGGTTCTCCTGTGGGTTAACCCAGAGCACATATTGTTGAATATGCGAGGTTTGACCTAGCCTAAAATAGTGAGGATTCAAGTGCATCTGTGGTTGCAGACTCGGGATATGTATAGAGCATGGTGAACATGCCCATGGCTCAGGATATGTGATATGGGAGCATGAATGCGTTCATGGCTCAGAGCACGGTGAACAGGCCCATGGCTCAGGATATGTGATATGGGATCATGAATGCGTTCATGGCTCAGAGCACGGGTAATAGGTTTGTGGCTCAGTTTCACTAGCACTTAGACCTATACCGAGGTGGGCTAGGCAGAGGGTAGCCTGCGGGAGCTGACCCTGTGGCTGAGGCCACTTAAGCATGAGACTGTAGTCCTGCTTGTGTTGTACTCGTACACTGACCACGAGGTGGAGAGGTCGTGGAGTCTAGCTCTTCCATTGACCTTGTATGGCACCGGCTCCAGGTTTCTTATCTATCGGTTGGATCTGAGCGGTATGGCTCATTTCCTCAGGGCATAATAATATGTAATCCAGTCGAATAGTATTTACTACTTAAGGCAAAATATGAAACATTGGTTGAGGCCTTGCTTGTGTAGTTAATTTTGTTATACTTGCAGTTGCTTATATGTTCCTTATGTTATGTGGTAAGATATTATAAATCTTATCTTGTCAATCATGTTCTATAAAGAGATATTTGGTTATATGTCTTCCGTACAGCCTGGTAAGCCTGATGGTAAGAATAGCCTTGCTATATAAACTGCTCTTGTTATACCTTTTATCAGTTATCTGCTGTTGTTACTTTATCTTCTAAGGTTCTGTGGTTCTGGAGGGGAGTTATGTTTCTCGCTGGGACTGTGTCTCACCCCACTGGTGTATAACCTTTTTAGGTGTTTGAGCTAGACATGGTGGTGGTCGCAGAGTTGCGGCCGAGCAGCAAGAAGAGGAGTAGAAGGCAAGAGATGGACATGTTGTTGTTTTGGTTGTTTTGTAGTAGAGTCTTAGAGTCATCTCTGTACTCTCACGTCCTTGGGAGTGTCTCGACGTTGTTTCACAATGTATAGCTATTGATCCTTTGTATATCCTACTGTTGGCCGGATGTGGGTCGTTATGTACACATAAATAGGTGATGAACTCATTTGATGGCTAGACAGCTGGTATCCTAAGTTGTGGACACGTTTCAAGATCTTGTATATGTTTATATTACATGTTCTCTTGTAGGATGAGGACTTGAATGTAATAGTTTCCTGGTTCATCTTCTTTATGCAATCGGTTTTAATTAACCCGTGTTTTTGGTAATCTGTGGTTATGGTATTTTCTACACGTTTTCACGTAACACCTCGTTGTCTGTGTGATAGTGGGATGTGTTGCCACAAAAAGAATAGGGAAGAAGGGGATAGAACTCCATGAATCTTGAAGTAGATCTTCGTTTTTCACCTTCTAGCAGTTTGTGGACGTCCTTCCTCCTCCAATGGTGCAGATGGGCATGAGAATATGGAGAATTATGGAAGAAAACCTAGAAAACTAGGTTTCCAAGGTGGAAATCAGGTAGAAATGGTGTGTGGAGAGCATAAATGCAAGTAGGATGCAATGAATGCTGAAGGGGTGGTTAGAGGGGAGTAATGGAAGCTAGTGGGTCTAACCTACATGCCCTAACTTCCACCTATGTATATATAGCTGGTGGTGAAGCACTAGGGTTAGTAGCGGTAGAATAGGAAAAGTAGTGTAAAAAAATGGGTAGGGTTAGTTGGTCACCACAACCGTGTTGATGTGCCATGTCCATGGTGGGGGTATCATGGAACGGTCATGGGGATGTGGACACGGTCAAGGTGTGAAAGGGAGAAAAAAGGTTAAGTATATGTTGTGGCCACAGAGCAAAAAGTTTAAGTATATGGTGTGGCCACGACCATAGCGGAGTGCCACGGTCGTGATGGGTAAGTGGCACCACAGTCGTGGCGGGGTGCCATGGACATGTTGGAGGAGGAGGTCTTGAGCATGGGGAGCACCACGGGAGAGGCGGTCTTCACGGGCCATGACTCTGATCATCCAAGCTTAAAATGGGACACCTCCCTATTGATTTTGGGTAACCTTGCACATAATTCCGACGATTGTGGTGGGATGCCACGACCATTGTATCTTCTGCTATCCATGGCCATACTGATTGCCACAACTGTAGTGTCTTCAATAGGCCATGACCATGCTGATGGCCATGACCGTTGTGCATTTGGTGTAAAACCCAGACTTCCCTGTTGATTCTTCACAATAATTCACACGACCGTGGTGGATGCCCACGACCATTTTGGGGTCTTCAGTGGCTAAATGAACTTCAATCTTCATCATCAATGAACTTCTTTACTTGATGTCAAATATTGGCCATTACGGATAGGTTGAGGGAGCTTTGGGGCCTTCATTGGACCCCTCCATGAGTGGAGGAACCCTACAACTCCTTCCTTCTCTCTCATCCATCCAAATCGTGGTCCATGTACCTACAAATAGTGCAAAGAACTTACATAAGTGCATTTGATAGTAATACTCATATTGAGGGATTTAACTTGCATTCTACTATTTTAGATGTAAATAAAGTACAAAATTACACAAGATAGAGTCCTAAAATAGGGATGCATCAGTGAGGTTGTTGTTGTAGTTGGGGCATTGTGTCTGTGATCAAAGAGCTCTAGGGGAAGCCTTCAGGTGGCAGAGCGAAAACCGGCTAAGCGGTGTTGTGGATGGATGGTGCTACAGAAGTTGGAGCTTTCTCTAACTAAAGTTCCTCCCCACTTGATTAAAAATCTTGTTAACTGTGGGAGTCTTCTGATATCTTTCTATATCTACTCTTTTCTTTTCACAGTAATAGTTATCTTCTCTACCATATATTTATTTGTGGGGTTGTACAATCATCAAAGCCAAACTTCATCAACTTATAACTATTTTGAGGCTACCATGTGGCTTAATTCTTCCGTTATGTACAAACTGAGGTCTCTTATTTCACCACAAATTTGTGTGTCTAATCTTGATTCATTTGTTCCCCACAGACAATCAACATCTACTACCTAACACCAAGGTTCTCACAATGAGAGTGTGCAAAGTTGTTGTAGGAGGTGATCACTCATGCACAAGTGATTCACTACAACCTTTTGAGTTACGACACCAACAAGAGATGAATGGTCGTATATTAGTTTATCATCATTAGCAATAGAGAAGAATAATACATGATGGTGGCTAATCATCTGCAGTAACATGGAAGGCATAGATGGTAGGGGGAGGCACAATTCTTGTGGAGGTGGTGAAGGTATAGAATAAGCCAAAATCTATTTAGAAAATTGCTTCAATATTTATTTATAAAGAAAATTCATTCTATTTTGAGGAGCCACCGACCAATACTGTTAACCATTTATTTTAAAATTAAAAAGAAATCTGGGGAAAGATTATGATATGGAGGTTATACCCTCGTCGACTTGTACAGACTGCAATCACACTACAACTTGCTAGGAACTATTTTGCTCATGTTGTTGTAGGCCAAATATTTAGACGTTTGTCAAAGATTGAAATATAAAATAAATGACCCTTGCTCATGGAACATGGCAAAGGGTATTTGACGATGTAAGAATGATTTGCATCATTTTTTTGTTTAGAATAATTTAGATCGTCTTGAAGAAAATTCACGTGCAAATTGTGTGCCTGCAGGATGATTCAGTTCATTTCCTGGTCAAGGTGTTTGTGTTTTTTATATTTCTGGAAGGTGGATGATTGTCTAGAATGGCACAATAGTATCCAAATTCCCACATCAAGGTTCATCTGTACTACACCAAGTTTCTCTTTACTTTACAGTCAACAAGTAATGCATATGTGTAGTTTCTTTGTTAAATATTTACTCTACAAGGCATTCTAAGGTTAAGCTTATTCATTTAGTTTTCCAATTAATATTTCAAATTGAGTCCTTTTTTGTAAGTTGTGTCAGGTAAGGTCAAGTGAAAAAAAACAACCCTGATAAATCTTGATAAATACCATACTACCAGACCCTCTCCTAGTAAATTGAAATAACATGAATCACATCATTGTAGGACGAACAATATGACATTTCTTATGGCTTTCAACTTTCTTCTTGTTGTACGTTGTCCAGGAAAAAGTTAGTATAAAGTTTTTTTATGTCACATATGTCCATGGGATTAAATTTAGAAAAGTATTTGCATAAAAACTAGAATGAATTTGAAGAGGTTGAATCCTCTCAGTGATATTTTTAGAAGAAATAAACATTTTGGCGTATGCATCGTCCAGCCAGCCAGGGCTAGCCTTGTGATAGTATTTCACGCTATTAGACGTAGCATAGTGTGAACTAATATCACATGTCTTATCTTGATATTTACTCTAATTAGTGGGTCGAATGTTGTCCTATCCATATATGTACCTCAACAAAAAAAGATATTCACTTGTGTGCATTTGACCAATTTTATCTTGTGTGTGAGTTAAGAATTTATCTTCAATGTCATAGATTTTATATTAATGCCATGTATCATAACATGTTCACTTAATATGAATTCAAATTATATCCTTTCATGTAACATTGGAAATATGAATGCTTTTAGTCTCATGTTTGACACGCACATAAAGAATTAAAAAAAGTTATACCCATGAAAAATCATAAATAATGTTTAAACAACGTAGTGAATACTCTTGTTGTGATAATGAACATATAATAACTAATTCTTCATATATTAAATGAATTGTAAATGGAAATGATGACAAAGTCTAAAAACTACGAGCATTCAATAGAATTTTTTGTATATCACACTAGTTGCTGTAAGATAGAGATGAATTTCTAAACTCACTCACCCACTCAAAAAACATATTGCACTTTATTTTCCATATTATATGTTTGCATAACATATACCTTCAAATATAATACATGAACTAATATATGATTATTCAAATAGATGTGTCAAAAAAGACAAATAAACAAAATTAGTTGGAACAATATCTCATAACATAACAGTAATGAAACTATTAGCACAATGTCATAGGATTGATGTCACAAATACCAAAATATGAACCCCTTGCATTTATATCTCATTAATTATTTTATATATAAGGAAAATTACATTATAAAGTGTGATCAATCACAATACTAAGTTTCATTTTTACTCATGAAAGACTATCCAACTAATTTAAATATAGTAGAAGTCATGATATGCATCGTAAGTACATATGATATTGAAAATTCTTATTTGACATAGTTCTCAACCTTCAATATCAGTCACATTCGATTAGACAGTTGGGACGCACATGTGCATGGAGCTTACATGATTGTTTTCCTTTAACTAAAAAGGTTAGGATATGTTCACAGTAGGTGACACTTTCACTAAAAAACTTCATAAACATGGTCTGGTGTGTAAAACAAACAATCACTATTCGCTTCCATTTTATTTTGATACTTGGGGTGCTAAGTAATGACTCAATTTTACTTTTGATGCACATGGAAATCTCACCAACATGAATGTGATGATGTCATCGACAATTTCTAATTTTTTATTTAGATCACTGAGATTTTCCACACAAAAAAGGATTGGTAGCCCAATTAGTAGCTATTGCTTCTACAAAGACATTTACGTAGATAGAAAACATTTATTTAGTACTTTTTCCTTCCATTGTATGAAGTTTGAAAATTAGAATAATTGAAACCATATAAACTATTGGGGGCGGCTAGTAGCTCAGTGGTACGGCTCAGCAATTCCCAATAAAGGGACCCGTATTTGACTCTGGGCGTTGGTTGTGGTGCAACAGTGGTTGGCATTTGATTGGGAGCGTCGTGGTGCCACCCCAATGACACAGTTGGTGCGGGGGTTTACTCTTGGCTGGGAGAAGTCCAATGTGGCCGATCTGGAAGGGGTTCCTCATAAAAAAATCCTATAAGCTGTGTGGTTCAGTTATTTATGCATCATGTGTATCTTGAAATTTAACAATTAAAATAATTCATTTAGTTTAAATGATATCATAATATTTCAAGGCCAAAACTAAACATATTGAGATGCCATTAATTATGCACATACATGTGTGTTTGGTAGAAAAATATGCTCTTAGAGAAGAGTAACATATTAATCACCTTAGTTTTGATATATCATAAAGTAATAGGTATCTATTAAAAAAACTAAAATAATATGAAACATATCAAGCCACATATTTTCAAGGCTAGATCTACCCTGAAGTAGTCATCTCCCACCCAAGTTTTATCCTTTTCTACCATTACAATCTTACTTTGCAATCTCATTGTCAAACCATTGTATTTCCATTTACCACCAAATGGAGTGACATGACTAGGTGATATGGAATGCTACACAATAATGTGGTGGTGCTGTGAGGGTAGAAACATTGAGGTGGGAAGTGGTTATTAGAGAAGTACCGATGATGGAGATGTTCACGAGGAGTGGATGATGAGGTGATGAGGGATATGGTGTCTTATGGTTATAATAAGCAGCGGTGAGATGATGACTCCAATGTGGACCAACAAATGTGATGAGATAAAGCTAAAAGACTTGTAAAACGATATGATGTGCATTCTACTATAAATATTTACATAATGTATCAAATTGACATTGTAATTATACAAAATGCATCAAATGTTATTATCATAGGTCATAATGAAATGGTGTTTGGGTGATAGGCATGTGTAGTTCTTAGTAATATACTTCAATAAAAATGATACCAACATTTCCATTTACAAATTTTATGATATCATCTTCCATATCATACATCAGATATTGAACTTGAATCTTAGATATAACAATATCACATCATCATTCAAAAACTATATGTCTACTCTAAAATGTCTTTCATGTATATATATTGATAACTTCCACCTAATAATGTGAGCACTCTAACAATCTTGGTTCACTTAAGGAAAGTGTATAATAAAAAGTCTTTATTTTCAAAGAAAGGTGTGTGATTGTCTGAAGATTCATTTGTTAATTACTTTTATATTAAGCATGTAAAGTCATGTAAACTAGAATACAATAAGGAAGCTTCTTAATATGTAGCATCATGTAAAATGTTTTAGGTAGTCGTTGAAGATTTTTCATGTATTTCTAAACATTGTATATAAAAAGGGAAGGTTTGTGAGAGATTTGTATCTAGCATTGTTTTATTATACCATAAGATTTTTACCATAAATATATTCGTTCTTAGACTTTACATCCAACATTTCTCAAAAAATATGAACAATTGGTAATTTTAATAAATGCTTGGAATTTTCTGGAACCATGTTTTTCCACTCATATCTGAATGCATCCAAGTAAAATGGATAAGACAATCACAAAGATAAATTTCCTTAATATTCCTTGAAGAAGACTATATTTCTATTATGTCCTTGAGAGTTAACATTTGGCATTTTATTTTTCTTCTAATGTCCTATTCTTCTCTTTCTCTCTCTTCATAAAAGATGATTTTCAAAAATTCTCATCCTATGGAAAATTAATAACACTAAAAAGTGTTTTCAATGGATGATGAACCCCAACAATTGTTTTAGAATGTGATTAATCAACAATGATTATGGCCATCTCAAATGCCTATCTATATTTTTATGTCTTTGTTTTCTTCTCTCTCTTAAAGACACATAGTTAGTTGTCAAGCACAAAATGAGGTCTTCACTTGGTGAAATAGGAAAAAAGGAGTTGTCTAATCACCTGAGTATACAAATAAAAGGACAATGTGTAACGTAACGAAGTTAGTGAGGAATATTTTATGGAGGAAACTATATCTCTTTGGGTTAAGGAGGTTAAAAAAATGTCTTAACATGAAAATTCAAGTGAAAAAATGTAGAATTTTTACTTAACATATGATAGTATAAATCACAATTAATTCAAAAATATCAATTCATTTACACATGTGGTAATATGAAAGAAATATTATACAAAGATGTACAAAGCCTCGTTTTACTTAAATAAAACTATGATTCTGAGATATTTTGTCTTACTGATAATTATAACACTATACCACATTGATTGTGATAATCATGGTGAGCAGTTGTTGGTGGGAAACAATGTGGTGCACTAAAATACTACACCAAACAATGTTTGAATCCAACAAGTGCTACATGAATCATAAACTTGTAGTATACATACAACATGTTTCTAGATCAGGTCAAAATGAATAGATTAAGATACACATGTTTAAATGTGTACTTCATGACTGCAAGGGTTTTCTAGCGAGGAGTAGCATTTGATAGTCCCTATAAAGAATTTTGGTTGTTTCAAGAGGTACATGATATGGACATCTTGTTATTATTGATTCGCAAATCATCTAGAATAATATATGAAAATGAAAAATTAAAGAACATTTACTATCTCTCTCTATCATGGAAGACAAAGGATTGTCATTTTGCAACTAAGATTTATCATGCCTTGATCTTGAGCAAGTGTTGGTATTGTAAATAAATTATCCACCTCAAACATATGATGTAAGGTAGAAATCTATCAGGTGGTTTCTTGTCATAATATTCACAAAGTTGAAAAAAAATTTCCCCATGCAGTGTCCCTTGTGTGTCCCCTTGCATCTCAATCATAAATACACCCCACAATTTTTTTAAAGGGGATATTTTGGGTGAATGAATGGTTGGGATCAACGGAGACATTGTCCCCAGGTATTGAGGATATTCACGAGGCCTAAGAAGGACTATGTCAAGCATAGGGTTTTTAGTGATCGAGTTTGTAATCATACAAATCTGCTAGGAGGATAGACATCCACTTCCATGCATAAGAACTGTTGGCTAAATTGGACATTATGATAAATCCCTTTGTTTTGATGATGACAAACATTTCATTCTTGTTGATCTAACGTGCTACTTGAGTGTTGCAGGAATAAGGTGGATGACAAAGCTTTGGGAAACCTATATGCTTGAATGCTTGTATTTTTCATGAATTGAATCAATTGTAAAAACTTGTACAAATATATAATGTACAAGTACTTAGACATCATGTAAATCAAGCGTTAGATCTTCCCTAGCTAAACACCACACTTAGATAGGTCATCCCCTTCATTAGTGTCACATATGCAAACTCACATATACAATTAGTACTTTAATTGAAACATTGAAATAGGGTCACTCTCGATCGACAAAATCCTCAACCGAGACACTCTCGGTCAACAAACTTCTCGACCGAGAAAGACCCAAGTAGCTGTTAGACTCAGTTGACAAGGTAGTTGGTAGTTGGAGATGAACGTTGCAAACACTTGCTCCAGAGAACATGTCGGTCGACAAACCCTCGACCGAGTAGGTATCTCGGTCGACAATTCCTCGACCGAGATGGGTTCTGACAATACTTGCAGAATTAATTAACTAGTCATTGCTAAAGCAACTAAAGTGTACCTAACGGCTAGTTAAGCACTTAGAACCCCCTAGAAAGTGTCTAGAACATCCTTAAGCACTTGTAGGTCATTCCTATAAATAGGACATGCCTTAGGACACCTAAACTCACCAATCCTACACTTGAGCATACACTTGCATTAAGCAACCTGTTTTGAGAAATTGAGCATACTTGCAATTGGCTACTTTTCTCCTTGCTCTAATTTCGTGTCCTATAGGCTAGTATCTCCTATCCACAACAATCACACTTCCATATACATTGGTTAGGAGATCTACACGCTTAATATAGGCAAATAAAGCCTTGTGCTTCAAAGGTTATATTGTAATTTCCTTTCCTTTCTTGTTCACTCTTATTGCTTGTACTCTCCTTGCTACTCCTAGGGTTGGAGGCTGCGTAATGGAGAGGGTCGTGATCTTCTTGGTGAAGAAGGAGGCTTTGGACTACTTCAAGAAGGCTGGTGCAACGGGAGGCTACTTCAAAGAGGAAGGCTACTTCAAGGGGGAGCTTGGAGTTACTTCAAGAAGGCTGCCTCAAGTTGGTGCATCTACTTCAAAGTGAAGGTTGTCCAAACGGGTGTAAGAAAGCATTTTATTTTATGTAAAATCCTTGAAGAGGTAATAAAATTAATACTTTCAAAATCCCGGTTGGGTAAGCAACCAGGTAGTGGACTGACTACCTTAGTATTTTCTAAGGTTGGAACCACTCTAAACCCCTTGTCTCCTTTTTTATTTTTCATTTGTGGTTGTTTGAGATAAATAATTATTGAATTATCTTTAAAACCCTATTCACCCCCCTCTAGTGGTTTTTCAATTGGTATCAGATCAGGCTTCAAGGAGCTCTAATCGAGTCTTGAAGAATGAAGGGTGGTGGTGCCTACAACCGCAAGCAAAGGAGCAGCTTGGACCAACCTTCAACAAGTTGTAATTGGTGCTTAGGAACAAGCCACACAACAATTGGTTTCCCATGGAGAGAAAAGAAGGAATAGGTCCACAAAAATTTCCTTATTGCTATGACAAGTGAAGAAGAAGAAGAGGTAAGCCTTTTCGATTTACCTAAAGAAGACTTAATTTCTAGTCTTCAAGAAACACATGAAAAATATATTGAATGCAAAAAGAAATTAAAGAAATCAAATAAAGAAAATAATGAGTTACATGCTAAACTTCTTGCTCTTACATCTAAAAATGAAAATCTTAAAAAGGTCATTGAAGATCATAATAGTAAGCTAAAATCAATAGAAGCAGATTGCAGTCTTCTTTCTTTAGAAAAGATAAACGTGCAAACTCAAGTAAATGAACTTCAAAAACAACTTGTTTTATGTACACATCTAGATTATGATATTGTAACATCCCAAATTTTAAAAAATAATTTGAAATTGAAAATATAGTTTTTGTAAATAGAGATAGTTGAGGGTCTTAATGTAAAAAGGCCATAAAAGAAAATTTATTAAAACATAATGAAGTGAAAGTAATAAAATATAACTCATAATGCATCTTTCTTTTAGGTACATTATGTGTCTCAAGTAATTCGAAGATATAAATGTTGGCTTCCTTTCTCTCTCTCTTAGTCGTGAAAATGTTTAAAAGAGATGAAAGAGAGAGTAAGACAAAGATTCCAAAATTAAGAATTAAATTATTTTAATAAGGAGCCTTCTTTCCTTTGATAGCTTTTAGAATAAGATTCATAAATACAATTATGCTTTTTTTTCTCTCTCCTTCCATGATAGTTGCTCAAAAAGGGTAAAGAATATTTATGACATGGATGCACTACTACAGAAACATCATTCAGTGGCGCTTTTATTGGCGTCGGTTATTTAGGAAAACCGACCCCTATAATATCAGACGCCGGTTATTTATGCTTACTGACGTCTATATTCGAAGACCAGCCAGACACGGGTACCGCTTTGTATTCAGCGTCGGCCATTTATAATAGACTGACGTCTAAAATAGCCCGTGAAAATCAATTTTCGAGCGAAAACATTTTAAGTCTCCTACAGCGTCGGTTTTTTAACTATTCACCGACGCCTATTTAAAATGAAAATTTGCGGAAAAAATTAGGGTAAAGGTTGTCTTGTTGGGCGTCGGTGTATTACTATCAACTGATGCCTTTACGAACTTAATAGACCCGCGCGATCGCCCGTTAGGCACCTACCTGTTCCATTGTCTTCATCGCCCGCTAGCTGTCGCGCTGCTCGATCGCCCGCCTGCTGGTTCTCGCCGTCGCCGACGCTGCCCGTGCTTCCTTGCCTCGCCGTCGCCGCCGACCTTACTGCTGTTGTGCGTCGCCGCCGCCGCACACCACCTAGCTTCTTCATTCGTCGCCGGCGCCGCCCACCCTAGCTTCTTCCAACAGAGCCGCCGCCCTAGCTTCTTCCTTCGTCGCCGACACCGCCCGCTGCTTCCTCCCTGCTCACGCCCACCGCGCCGCCTAGTTTCGGTCTTCTCTCCAGGTATTAGCTGTAGCCTTTCTCCCTAGCTAGCTTTTTACCTAAAACACGGTCGTGGCTCTGTTGGCCTACCATGGCCGTGCTGCCCAGCACGGCCGTGGTAGGCCAACACAGCCACGACCGGGTTTGCTGTTGGTAATTATATGAACAAATCTATATGTAATGCTTTATGTAAATTCCATCTTTTGCTTGCATATATTTGTGCTTCTAATCCTAATGCTTGACCTAATTCAGTAAATTTTGATGCATGTTGAAATAAGATTTAAACTTGTCCATTCTAGCATCCTAATTTGATTTGATTAAACCCTAACATTGCTGAAACCCTAACATCAATTGTGATGAAACCCTAACATATACATATCTATTATTGTGTTTGTTGGCCTAGAAACCCATCCAAGATTGACTCATTAGGAGTAAATCTTGGATAGTCCCTGGTTTGGGACTATTCTTGAACACCTAATCTCACTTAGGATGTAAGTGTATAATGTGTATTGGGTTTTCGAGAAAATTTCGGTA
This sequence comes from Alisma plantago-aquatica, assembly GCA_963693085.1. Taxonomy (NCBI): domain Eukaryota; kingdom Viridiplantae; phylum Streptophyta; class Magnoliopsida; order Alismatales; family Alismataceae; genus Alisma; species Alisma plantago-aquatica. The sequence continues at coordinate 1,483,921,840 of OY856411.1, read as the reverse complement.
GCATTTCCCCATTTGTTCTCTAAGTACATATGTACTTAGAGAACAGCGGGGAAATGCTGCCGAAATTTTCTTGAAAACCCAATGCACATTATACACTTACTAGTGAGATTAGGTGTTCAAGGATGGGATAGGTGATACACATTTATTATATATAAGAATGACATCACATTATACACTTAGCATGTAAGTGCATACCCTAATCTTTTCCTAATATATACTTGTTTCCTAATATATACTTGTTTTCTCTGATCATAGAATGGATAGATCATGGATGTCCATTCGTAATCGTTGCACCCCAGAGTTTATATCTGGTCTTGATCAGTTTATTAGATTTGCCGAGGAACATAGGAAAAAACCTACAGATAGGTTCTACTGTCCATGTAGGCATTGCGGTAACAACTTGAAAGTCAACACTGGTGAGGAAATCAAAAGTCATGTCATGTGCAACGGGATTGTACAAGGCTATACAGAATGGCACTGGCATGGAGAGATTTCAAAATCGAAACCAGTAGATGTCGATAGCAGTGCTTGGGTGGAAGAAGAAATTGCCTCCGATGACGTAAATGTGAATGAACCAGTTCCAGCTGACATCGTTGATGCGATGCTGGATAGTTGTAGGGTAGAGCACACCGATCCACCTCCTATCTTTAGAAACATTGTGCATGATGCTCAGATACCGTTATACACAGGCTGTGCTAAGTTTACGAAGCTTAGCGCTGTGCTGAGATTGTATAAGTTGAAAGCTAACAATAGATGGAGCGACAAAAGCTTCACTGAATTGTTGACTTTGTTGAAAGAAATGCTTCCTGAAGGAAACGAGCTGCCAATCTCAACATACCAGGTAAAGAAAATGTTGTGCCCAATGGGAATGGAGGCCAAAAAGATACACGCATGCCCGAATGATTGTGTATTATTTCAAAAGGACTATGTAGATTTGAAAGATTGTCCAAAATGTGGTGCGTCACGATATAAATTGACGACTTCGGGGGAGTCCAAAACTGGTTCTCCTGCCAAGGTGTTGTGGTATCTACCTATAATATCACGGTTTCAACGCTTGTTTGCAAATCCGAAAGATGCGAAGAATTTGAGGTGACATGCAGATGTTAAGAAAAATAATGATGGGATCCTACGACATGCGTTTGATTCCCCACAGTGGAAGAAGATTGATGTATTGTACCCTGAATTTGGTGAAGAAGTCAGGAATCTAAGACTTGGGCTTTGTACAGACGGGATGAATCCGTACGGGAAATTGAGCAGCCAACATAGCACTTGGCCAGTCATGCTTGTTATATACAATCTTCCTCCCTGGCTGTGTATGAAAAATAAGTACGTTATGTTGTAATTGTTGATATCGAGCCCTAAACAACCCGGAAATGATATCGATGTTTATCTTGAACCTTTGATTGATGACTTAAAGAAACTTTGGGTTGAAGGTGTGATGACCTATGATGCTTCAGCAAGAGAGACATTTCGTTTGCACGCTATGTTGTTTTGCACTATTAATGACTTTCCGACATATGGGAATTTGTCTGGATATAGTGTCAAAGGAGCTAAAGCGTGTCCTATATGTGAAGAAAACACTGATTCAATAAGACTAAAACATGGCGGCAAGACTGTATATCTTGGTCATCGAAGGTTTCTTTCAAAATTCCATCTGTATTGTAGGAAGCATTCAATGGATGGAATGATGAACGGAGTGCACCTAAACCTATACCAGGGGATGTTGTTTATGAAAGAGTAAAAGACATTGTCAATGAATTTGGTAAGAAATCACAATGTAGTATGGCCACACGGAGTGACAATTCTTCATTCAAAAAGAAGTCAATATTTTGGGATCTTCCTTATTGGAGTTCTTTGACAGTCAGGCATTGTATCGATGTAATGCACGTTGAGAAAAATGTCTGTGATAGCATCATTGGTACTCTGTTAAATATACCAGGTAAGACTAAAGATGGGATAAAATCCAGACTGGACCTACGTGAAATGGGAATAAGGTCAGAATTAACAGAATTACGTGAAATGGGTAATAAAAGAACATACTTACCTCCCGCTTGTTACACGTTGTCTAGAAAGGAGAAGAAAACTTTTGTGAATGTATGGTAAATGTTAAGGTGCCACATGGTTACTCATCCAACATATGTAGATTGGTATCAATGAAAGATCTGAAGTTGATAGGTCTTAAATCTCATGATTGTCACACTCTAATGCAACAAATATTGCCCGTGGCAATTCGATCTATATTGCCGAAGCATGTAAGGTTTGCAATTACCAGACTTTGTTTCTTTTTCAACAGTCTATGCAGCAAAGTTATTGACCCTGATACGCTCGATAATTTGCAAAGAGAAGTGGTTGTTACCCTATGTCAGCTTGAGATGTATTTCCCTCCTTCGTTCTTTGATATCATGGTACATCTTGTTGTCCACTTGACTAGGGAAGTGAAAATCTTGGGACCGGTTTTCTTGCATTTGATGTATCCCTTTGAACGATACATGAGCGTTTTTAAAGGTGATGTTCGAAACCGTTATCGTCCTGAAGGGAGTGTTATTGAAGGTTATGTGGCAAGAGAGGTTATGGATTTCTGCAATGACTTTCTCAGTGGTAATGACACTCCTGATATTGACAAGAATATTAAGGAGGGCAAAGGAATTTTGGGATCATGGGTGAAAGTAATCAGCCGTGAGAAGTTGGAACAAGCTCACTTGTATATTTTACAGAATATGGACGAAGTGAGTGTTTATATCGAGGAACATACCAATTTCATAAAGAGACAACATCCTCGAGCAAGTTGAATGTGGCTTGCTAGAGAGCATAATAAGACTTTTACTAAGTGGTTTGAAGATAAAGTCTTACATCAACTATCTCAAACACCAAATGATATTACAGAAACTATCAAATGCCTCGCCTTTAAACCAAAACCGAATGTTATGTCTTATGAAGGGTTTGACATTAATGGATTCACATATTACACAAAGCGCCAAGATGATAAGAGTGTCATCCAAAATAGTGGGGTCACTCTTCAAGCGTCGACTATGTACTTTGCAAGTGCAAAGGATAAGAGTCCACGTGAAGCTAAAATGTCATATTACGGTGTCATTGAAGACATTTGGGAGTTTGACTACATAGATTTCAAAATTCCACTCTTTAAATGTAATTGGGTTGATAACACCAAAGGAGTTATAGTGGATGAATTGGGTTTCACTTTGGTGAACTTTGAAAAGATTGTTGAGAAGGCTGAACCATTCATATTGGCATCACAGGAAAAACAAATATTCTATATCGATGATCCTGCAAATGATAAATGGTCGGTTGTTCTTCATGGTAAAAGACAGTTCATTGAAGATCCTATAGATGAAGAAGAGTACTATGATAAGTATGATGACTCCAGTCCATTCTCAGTTGGGTTGCCAACTCAACAAAATATTGAAGCTAATGATGACTTATATGTGCGCGGAGATCACAATGAAGGATTTTTAATTGATAAAAGATCACAATTTTAGAGACATGTATGATTATACAAATGCTAAATGTTTTCCTTTTTCTAGTTTATACAAATGCTAAATGTTTGCCTTTTTCTAGTTGATACAAATGCTAAATGTTTGCCTTTTTAATGACATTTTCAGATGGCTGACCATGATGAGAATGATGTCCATGATGAGCATGAAGTCCATGATGAGCATGCTGTCCATGACGAGCATGGTGAGGATACCAATGTAAGTTCTAAAAACATATCCTGTATTTCTATAAAATTCATTATCTTCTAGTTATGTCATATATCCTATATTTCTATATTGGCCTAATTCAATGTGTTTATTTTTGTCAAATTTTAGGTTGATGATGCACAGGTACCCACTGCAGCAATTGAGCAACTTGATGCACAGCAACAAAAACTTAACAAGAAAAGGGGTATCACTCTGTTGAAAAATTTAATTGCGCTGAGTGGCAGTGGATCCAAATTGGTTGTGGAGTTTGATAATGGAGGGAATGCAATTAGAGTGAACTGCAATAATTTTATAAACTATCTTGGGGTTGTCACTCGAAGCCATTGTGGTATTAAGTATGATAATTGGCATAAAGTTCCTCAGGCGAAGAAAGACTTGATATGGAAAGATTTATGCGTGAGTTATTATTATTTCCAATTCTATTTTGTAGATTACAAATTCTATTATTTGGAATTCTATTTTTGGATACTAGTTAATAACATTTCTATTTTACAGAATCTGTTTGCATTGGATGAGATGTTGCATCGTAAAAGTGTGATGCAACGCGCTGGAAAGATGCTTAGGAATTATAGGACAAATCTGAACAGAGAATACATAAAAGAGGGTGATAAGAAGAAGAAGTCAGCCCTTGAACAAAGAAGATTGGGACAATTTTGTTGCTTCAAGAAAATCTGAAGAATTCAAGGTATTAGGCGTCACTCCCATTTTAATTAATATACATTGTATTCACCTATTTAAGATTAACATTTAGTGCTACTAACCTAATTATAAATGTGCATACTAACTAGGCCCTCAGTGACGCACAAAAAGCAAGGCATGCACTGAATGTGCATGACCACACTATGGGTCCAAAAGGCTATGCAAGCGTTCGCCAAAGACTACAGGCGGAGTCTGCGGCTACTCAGGAGTCTGCGGCTACTCAGGATGTTACTCGTACTTAGGAGTCTGCCACACCCATGCCTCGCCATGATATCTGGATAGCTGGCAGGAAAAACAAGAAGGGTGAAATAAAGAAGCCCGTAACTGCTGAGGCGGCTGCAAAAATGATAAAATACAACTCTTAGAGCAATCGTTTGAATATTGATTATTTGTGGTGTTAACTTACCAATTTCTGTTTATGGTGATTAGCGGGAGCTGCACGAGCAGAGGAAACAAGGCACGTTCATCCCTCAGGGCACAAGGGATGAATTGACAGTTGCTCTGGGTAACCCAGAGCATCCTGGACGTGTTAGAGGTGACGGCACTGGTGTGGGCATCAAAGCATTCTTTGGGCCATCCCAGCGCAAACCCAGAGCGGGACTTCCTCAAGAAGAGGTATCCTATTCTTTTTTTAGAATGTTACTGCAAAAGGAAATTCATTAATAAGAAGCTAATGTTTGTTTTATCCATGTATAGGAGAATAAGAGAGTCAAGGATATAGTTGCTAAGAAGGTCAACGATGTAGTTGCTGAGAAGGTCAAGGAAGAATTGCTGCGGTGGCAGGCATCTCAGGCTTCCAATCAGCCTATGGCGACCCACTCTTCTCCTGGTGCACAGACTGCGAGTAATCCTGGAGACCCATCGCCTAACACGTCTGTTGTAAGTATTTTTTATGACATTGTAGCTAGTCTTTTCAAGATGATATGTTTTCAAGATGATATGTATATATGTATAACATTCTTTACGTAAATTTGTAGGCATTGAAGCCATGCCGCTTAAGAATGCAAGACTATATTGTTGCAGAGGCACAGGCTTACCAATCCCTTCCTGGGGCAACGTTTCATGGGACTCCAATGCCACAGGGCTACATTCGTGTGAGCCTGATACATGTATTACCCGATTGGAGGGAAGTTGCGTTGCCATATGCCCACCCAGATATTGATAGACTTGGTGAGGCAGAAGGCGGGGTCATATTGTGGCCCAAAGCAGATGTCCTCTACACGACTGAAATTGTAAGATAAATTTACATTGATTTAGACTGTTAATGTGTATATATGATGTCAACTGATCTGAAATTATATATACAGGTTAAAAAGAAGACACCAGGAGCACCTAGGCCTCCACCTCCACTTCCCGCATTACCAACTTGGGTTCCAACCGACCTAACATACCCGTTAGGTCCTGCTTGTAGGGGAATGGCATGTTGGCTACGGGCACATAATATACATTGCCCTATAATTGTTTCTTTAGATGCAGATTATGCAGGTCAATCATACGACAGCTCTTTATTTATACAAGATATTATTGAGATGTTTAAGTATGATTGGCTGAATACATCAATGATAGAGACATGGATAAGGTGAGATCTTGTTTATACATCCATATACCTTGTGTAAGATCCGGTGATCTGGTTTCTTATATATTAATGCATACGCATATATGTTATGCAGCTACTTAGTCGAAGATCTTTGCAAACAATTTGCATATGATCATGTGGGATTTTTGATTCCATCATTGATTAGTATGGTAGCTAAAGACCCTGATAGTGTTCAACAATACTGTATAGATGATTTTACAATTTTTGGTTAGCAAATGAACACGATAATAATAGATCCATTCAATGTCAAGTAAGTTTACTTTATTTATAATTTGGACTTAAGAAAATTCCATTTTTATTTTGCATTTTGAGTTATTAATTGTTAACTTTTTACCTCTAGTGGTAAACATTGGGAGTTACTAGTTATTGTCCCCGAGACGTTCACTGTTTATTATCTAGATCCTGTAGGAAGTACATTAAACACTAAAATTGGACACGTAATGAGAATGCCATTATTCTGGTGAGAAATATTTCATTTTTATATCCGTTAACATCTTTTATTACATTACTATTTACTTATGCAATTTACTGTGTTATATTAACATGTATGGGTTTGGATGCATTCAAAAAGGCTAGAGGAAAGGTCCCAAGGAAAAAGAACCAACTAATAAATTTGGAGAACGTAAAAGTAAGTTCCCGACTCCCCGACTCCAATGTATATATTATTGATGTGAATTGTGCTTAGTTGTATTATTTTGTATGTTTCAATTTATAGTGCGCTACACAAGACAATGGCTGGGCATGCACATACTATGTGATGCGATTTATGCAGATGATTATCAAACATGCCGCATTGGACATCGATACCATACATGAGGTATTATATATAGTCTCATTAGTTAGTATGAAATATATCAATCTTATTTTTATATTATTACTTATATATATACATCATTCTCTTTGCAGGTGTTTAAAACTGACCACACTATAGGCAAACGCTTAAAAAATGTACATGCTCCATATACGAGGGAATCATTAAATGAAGTAAGAGAAGAATGGGCAATAGCCATACAAACAGTGGCAATTGTAAGATATAATTGGGATGTTGATAGTGATGCTGAATGATACTTTGTAAATGAATATTTCTGAATGTTAAAACATGTATTTGAATGTTTCTATATGTGTGAACGTGAGAATTGAATTGATGTCTGAATGTATCTACTTGTGTGAATCTTTTTTTGTTAATTTTGCAGGTTTGTGGCCTGTTTGTAGGATGATATCAATGGATGTCGTAAACCTGCAGTTCAGAAAACTGAACTGCAGGTTCTCATCCTGCTGACCAGCCACAGCAGGCCTGCAAACGGATATGAAAAAAAAAATATAGGCGTCGGTTATTTACAGATAACCGTCAGCACAGACGTACAACGTCGGGTTTTTGTAAAATACCGACGCCTGATGTGACCAAAGCAGTACTTGGTCTCTAATACATGTAGGCGTCGGTCTTTTAGTAGATACCCGACGCCAAAGGTCTTTCCTAGATGTTTCCGTTTTCTATGGCGCGAACCCTTTTGGCGTCGATTGTTTATAAACACCCGACGCTTGTAATTTAGATAGGCGTCGGGTAAAAAACCGACGCTGAAATGTTCGACCTTTAGCGGTGCCCACATAGGCGTCGGTAGGAAACCGACGCCAAAAGGGGTTAAACAACCGACGCCAAATGCAGTTTCTGTAGTAGTGATGATAAATTATAATCTCAAATTTTGACTCTAGGATTCACTAAGGAAAGTCCTTTTCAAAATATCTAATCAATTAATGTGTTAAAGTTAAAGTTAAACGACTAAATAAGAACAATGTGGAATTTTCTAAAAAGAAGGTGTTAAAGGAAAATAATGAATTGAACTTGGTTCAAATATTTTACTTAAAGAAATTATACAACTAAATACGATTTCTTGCCAAGTTTGGATGAAAAATACAATAATTATATGACTTAAATGAATCAAATAAGCTTTTTGCTTAAGGGGAAAGAAATATGCATTTAACTTTCGTATTTTGACCCCAAATCTTTTCCACTGATAGATTTAGATATTATAAACTTTCCTTTAAAATTTGGGACCAATCAGAATTAAGGAGAAGGAGATATCAATTAAATAAAATATCCTAAAGTGAAAAGGGTTGAGGGAAATGCATTAAATGTCACGTATTATGATTTGATTAGGAAACTAGGACCTGGCCCCTTGCTTTGTAACGCACACCTACTGGCCTTTGGATCATAAATCGACGGTTTGTAGAACATCCCTAACCTCCAGCCAAACCGGGAAACTGACACAGTCCCACAACTATCTTCTCACATGCTTTTCTCTCACCTTGGTTAATGAGAACGCTCGGAAACCTTTCCATTGTGACCACAAGATGATTCTGAGTCACCCTAACCTAGGTTTTACCTAGTGTGGAGGGCCCTAGAGGAATCCCCCAATTCCCAGACAAGCCGTCGGCCAACCCTCTTTGGGTCCGACTAATAAAAGGGTAGATACCTCCTTGAGATCGGTTCCTTCACTCCGCCATACCCTTCTTGACTCCAGACTCCTCGAACTACCCTCAATTCCTCTGCTAGCATCGTCCCCTTTCTGCGGATTCTACTCCAAATGGTGCAGATAACTCCCCTCACTATTCTCCTCAACGCGACCACCTACGGTGAGTTTGGGACCATTGAAGAGTTCGGAAGGACGAGGTGAAGGAGTTGGAGTCATCACTTTCCACCCAAGAGCACCATAGCCCATAGTCAACCATCCAGTTGATCGGCCTGGGTCTGCTCGCGACGCAGCCATAGGTTGAAGATGGCTATGGTTGAAAAGACTGCCCTGCCCCCGACTGCTCTGCATACAGGTAAGGGTGTTTTTTCCCTTTTCTCCTTTTTTTCGTCCTAACCCAGCGAGTTCCACTCAAGTGTGGGCCGCCTTGATGGCGCGAGCCCATTGGCTTCACCCTGACACTATGGCGCGGCCATGGCCCATCCAGCCGCTGAGGTGGCGGTCAGTCAATGGCCCATTAATGAGTAATATTGCAAAATTCGTAGAAATTGCTAGGATGGTCAGATCCAAATAAATTTTCATGAAAGTTGATCAAGAAAATGAGAGGAAAACAAATAAAATATAATGGACACTTGATAATGCTTCTTATTTCAAACGTGCATAGAGGTGCTTACTTATATGATCTAATGCATCAAAACCCTGGAGTTATGAATTTAATTTCATTACTTGTCTAAATGATCCTAATAGTCAAAGTCTTACCATTTTGAATAAAAATAGAAGCTTGAACCAAATTTGAGATTAAGGATTTATATGTTATTAAAATTAGGGTTTTAGGATAAAAAATGGAATATAGATTGATATATTGAATGTTTTGAACATGGTGTTTAGGGTTTTCAAACCTCAAGGACGTGATTAGGGTTTACTAAACCTAGGAAGGAAGATCAGATCTCCTCTAAGTGCAAGGTAAGTGGTCCATGCTAATTGAACATAAGTAATGCTTGTTTTTATGTATGTATGCATGCAATGAATGTTTTGAATGTGCTATCTATTTTACTTGCTTAAAGTCAATGAACTTGTAATGAATGGAATGTAATGTTTTACTGTTTATATTATGGTATCATCTTCATGAACATTAAGAGTAAAGTTAAAGTTAAGTTTTAAGACCAAGGCAAGAGTTTTCAAGAGAAAGATAATGTAAAAGATAGCTTATATAAGGTCCTCATTAAGAGGCTCCTCGGAGCAAAATTTAAGAGGCACTTCGGTGCATAAGAGAAGAGGCACTTTTGTGCAACCCAAGAGGCACTTCGGTGCATAAGAGAAGAGGCATATTTATGCAACCCGAGGATCCTTATATAGGTCAAGATAAAAGAGAATTTAAAAAGTAATTGTATGTCTTTTCAATGTTTAATGTTTAATTTTTAATGTTTAATGTTTAATGTTCAAAGTCTATTTTCAGTTTACAAGTTTTCTTTATATTATAATATGTTCAATTCCACTTACCAATTGGTTTTATGCATGGCTGGGGTCGAGATGCCCACAGATAAGGAGCAAGCTTAGGAGGAAGAAGTTACATGACATGCAAGGATTAGTTCAAGGAAACTTCAAGAAGAAAGAACCTTGTGGGGTGCCATTTACCAAGATGATCCAAAGATTAGATAGAATGTATATCATGTATAGTCTTTCTACCAAAGTAGATTAATTGTATTTGATGTAGTTTTCCTATCTTGAACTATGTATGAATCAGATTTACATAATGCAAAGTTTTTCATTAATTCCAAATTGCAAAGTTTATCATTTATGTGACACCCCCTTGAGTAAAGAGCTTCCGCTCAGTGATATTATTGTGTTGTGAAAAGTGGGGTGTTACAATATGGTATCAGAGCAATTTGGTAAATGGCCACTAGGCAAGTATGATTCACGTAGTCACCCTAGAATGAAGATCTTAGATTAAGGTATAGGAAATGACACTAAGGAAGAGTATGAAACCCTAACATAGCAAGAGCTTTCACCCTAGAGTAGAAATATATATATTAGGGATAGGTGTATATCTAGTTTGGATCTTAAGTATTGCCCTAATCTTAGCTAGTGGCATATCCTCTCTTATCTCATTGGTTGGTGCACACCATGTGAGGAATGTAGAGGGATGTCATAAGCATTAGGTTGGTGAAGGTAGCATAATAGGATCTCTCATCGTTGGGTATGTGTCTGATCAACACCTACCTGGGGATGACAAAAAGATGGGCAATACAAAGGGCCTCAAATAGATTGTCATCTACACCTAATGTTAGAAAGCCATGACAAAGTTAAGGTAGAAGTCTTAAATATAGTGCTAAGTTTAGTTTCATAATCCCTAAGTAAAGTTAAGAAGGAGACCAAAGGAATGATTAGTTTATGTTTTTATGCAATCAAAACGCCACATGAAACATACTTCTTCTATGCAAAATTGTGAACATAAATGGATCTTGAGATGTTAATTGTCATTAAACAAAGGGGTAACCAAACCCTATGGTGGGTAGTATCCTAAGAAAAATTTCGAGGACGAAATTTATTTAATGTGGGTAGAATGGTAACATCCCAAATTTTAAAGAATAATTTGAAATTGAAAATATAGTTTTGTAAATAGAAATAGTTGAGGGTCTTAATGTAAAAAGGCCATAAAAGAAAATTTATTAAAACATAATGAAGTGAAAGGAATAAAATATAACTCATAATGCATCTTTCTTTTAGGTACATTATGTGTCTCAAGTAATTCGAAGATATAAATGTTGGCTTCCTTTTTCTCTCTCTTAGTCGTGAAAATGTTTAAAAGAGATGAAAGAGAGAGTAAGACAAAGATTCCAAAATTAAGAGTTAAATTATTTTAATAAGGAGCCTTCTTTCCTTTGATAGCTTTTAGAATAAGATTCATAAATACAATTATGATTTTTTTTCTCTCTCCTTCCATGATAGTTGCTCAAAAAGGGTAAAGAATATTTATGACATGGATGATAAATTATAATCTCGAATTTTGACTCTAGGATTCACTAAGGAAAGTCCTTTTCAAAATATATAATCAATTAATGTGTTAAAGTTAAAGTTAAATGACTAAATAAGAACAATGTGGAATTTTCTAAAAAGAAGGTGTTAAAGTAAAATAATGAATTGAACTTGGTTCAAATATTTTACTTAAAGAAATTATATAACTAAATAGGGTTGCTTGCCAAGTTTGGATGAAAAATACAATAATTATATGACTTAAATGAATCAAATAAGCCTTTTACTTAAGGGGAAAGAAATATGCATTTAACTTTCGTATTTTGACCCCAAATCTTTCCCACATATAGATTTAGATATTATAAACTTTCCTTTAAAATTTGGGACCAATTAGAATTAAGGAGAAGGAGATATCAATTAAATAAAATTTCCTAAAGTGAAAAGGGTTGAGGGAAATGCATTAAATGTCATGTATTATGATTTGATTAGGAAACTAGGACCTAGACCCTTGCTTTGTAACGCACACCTACTGGCCTTTGGATCATAAATCGACGGTTTGTAGAACATCCCTAACCTCCAGCCAAATCGGGAAACTGACACAGTCCCACAACTATCTTCTCGCATGCTTTTCTCTCACCCTGGTTAATGAGAACACTCGGACACCTTTCCATTGTGACCACAAGATGATTCTGAGTCACCCTAACCTAGGTTTTACCTAGTGTGGAGGGCCCTAGAGGAATCCTCCAATTCCCAGACAAGCCGTCGGCCAACCCTCTTTGGGTCCGACTAATAAAAGGGTAGATACCTCGTTGAGATCAGTTCCTTCACTCCGCCATACCCTTCTTGACTCCAGACTCCTCACACCGCCCTCAATTCCTCTGCTAGCATCGTCCCCTTTCTGTGGATTCTACTCCAAATGGTGCAGAGAACTCCCCTCACTGTTCTCCTCAACGCGACCACCTACGGCAAGTTTGGGACCGTCGGAGAGTTCGGAAGGACGAGGTGAAGGATTTGGAGTCCTCGCTTTCCACCCAAGAGCACCCTAGCCCAGAGTCAACCATCCAGTTGATCGGCATGGGTCTGCTCGCGACACAACCAGAGGTTGAAGATGGCTTTGGTTGAAAAGACTGCCCTGCCCCCGACTGCTTTGCATACATGTAAGGGTGTTTTTGCCCTTTTCTCCTTTTTTTCGTCCTAACCCAGCGAGTTCCACTCAAGTGTGGGCTGCCTTGATGGCGCGAGCCCATTGGCTTCACCCTAACACTGTGGCGCGACCATGGCCCAGCCAGCCGCTAAGGTGGCGGTCAGTCAATGACCCATTAATGAGTAATATTGCAAAATTCATAGAAATTGCTAGGATGGTCAGATCAAAATAAATTTTACATGAAAGTTGATCAGGAAAATGAGAGGAACACAAATAAAATATAATTGACACTTGATAATGCTTCTTATTTCAAAAGTGCATAAAGGTGCTTACTTATATGATCTAATGCATCAAAACCCTGGAGTTATGAATTTAATTTCATTACTTGTCTAAATGATCCTAATAGTCAAAGTCTTACCTTTTTGAATAAAAATAGAAGCTTGAACCAAATTTGAGATTAAGGATTTATATGTTATTAAAATTAGGGTTTTAGGATAAAAAATGGAATATAGATTGATATATTGAATGTTATGAACAGGGTGTTTAGGGTTTTCAGACATCAAGGACGTGATTAGGGTTTACTGAACCTAGGAAGGAAGATCAGATCTCCTCTAAGTGCAAGGTAAGTGGTCCATGCTAATTGAACATAAGTAATGCTTGTTTTTATGTATGTATGCATGCAATGAATGTTTTGAATGTGCTATCTATTTTACTTGCTTGAAGTCAATGAACTTGTAATGAATGGAATGTAATGTTTTACTATTTATATTATGGTATCATCTTCATGAACATTAAGAGTAAAGTTAAAGTTAAGTTTTACGAGCAAGGCAAGAGTTTTCAAGAGAAAGATAATGTAAAAGATAGCTTATATAAGGTCCTCATTAAGAGGCTCCTCAGAGCAAAATTTAATAGGCACTTCGGTGCATAAGAGAAGAGGCACTTTGGTGCAACCCAAGAGGCACTTCGGTGCATAAGAGAAGAGGCACATTTGTGCAACCTGAGGATCCTTATATAGGTCAAGATAAAAGAGAATTAAAAAAGTAATTGTATGTATTTTCAATGTTTAATGTTTAATGTTTAATGTTTAATGTTCAAAGTCTATTTTCAGTTTACAAGTTTTCTTTATATTATAATATGTTCAATTCCACTTACCAATTGGTTTTATGCATGGCTGGGGGCGAGATGCCCACAGATAATTAGCAAGCTTAGGAGGAAGAAGTTACATGACATGCAAGGATTAGTTCAAGGAAACTTCAAGAAGAAATAACCTAGTGGGGTTCCATTTACCAAGATGATCCAAAGATTAGATAGAATGTATATCATGTATAGTCTTTCTACCAAAGTAGATTAATTGTATTTGATGTAGTTTTCCTATCTTGAACTATGTATGAATCAGATTTACATAATGCAAAGTGTTTCATTAATTCCAAATTGCAAAGTTTATCATTTATGTGACACCCCCTTGCGTAAAGAGCTTCCGCTCAGTGATATTATTGTGTTGTGAAAAGTGGAGTGTTACAGATACTATCGTGAAAGAAAGAGATTATTTATCATGTAATCTAGATCAAGAAAAGCTAGATATCAAGAAGAGAATGGATGATATTGCTAAGTTACAACAAGAAGTTAGTAGTCTAAGTAATAATGGCATCCTTGATAAAATCCTAAATGACTCTTACCATCAAATTGTAAGGAGAGGACTAGGTTACAAGCCTAAAGGACAATCTTATCAAAAACCTAGTTGGAAAAAGACACAGGCACATCAATCTATATATGTACCTGAAGGTTCAAATACATATGTACCCAAGAACAACCTAGAACACAATCATATAAAGAGATATGAGGTTGATTCTATATGTTTTCATTACTGTTTGCGCCTTGGACACTATTCTTTCTCATGTCCTTACAAGAAAAAGTATGTTGGGTTAGTATGGGTTCCAAAATCCCCAAACTAAATAAACAAAATTAAGTTGAGATATGACGACTCTAGTTGCATATTATTATGTCTATCTCAACTTAACATAATAGGATAACAAATTAATTCAAGTATCTAAAACATCTAGCTTGAAAATATAAAATTCTTTCAATCTGCAAAGACAAAATTTTGCCTTAATTAAAGTTCTCAAAGCATAAAGACTTAAATTATAATTAGTTGAGATTTGATCTAAATATTCATGATTTATTTCAACCAAGCTAAATTTTCAAATTGCATAATTGAATTGAAAATGAACTTTGTCTTTACTTGGAAACAATTACTGAAAACAGTTCTGAAACAGTACAAAACTTTTCTCGATTGAGACACTGTCGACTGAGAAGAACTGTCGATCGAGAAATAGTCGACCGAGCAGGAATCTGTTGTGAAGTCTGAAATAAATCTGCTGAACTTGTCTTCAATTAACCTAGTCTGCTATCAATCTATTATTAATGATTGAGTTAACATGGAAATCAAGAATAAAACCTTGGAAGACAAATTTTTGTAAGACATATTGATCTTTTGCATTATATATGAAATCCCTAAACATATTACAAATGTTCTATAAGAAGACTGATCTTGAACAAGTCTTATTCATTATTTAACCATGATCAGTTATAAAAGTTACCTTAAAATTTAAAACTTATATGAGATTATTTTGATTTACTCTCTAAAAGGTTGAACTTAAAACTGAAAATCATGATTAGTTTAACCAAGGAAATTACTGTTTTAATCATAATCTACATGGTTTTCCTAAGTACTCCTTGGAATATCTATACAGGAACCATGTGTATTGAAATTTAGTTTGAATAATCATTATTGCACTTATATGCTGATCTTTATATTATGAATATGCTTCTACCTCTCTATAATACCATGATCATCATATTTAAGTAATTTATCTAAAATCCATATGTATTTACAATAAATGGACTCAAATAAGATCATTGTCATTCAACACATTACAATATAGATGTTGATATCATTGAAAGAGAAAATTTGAAAAATAATAAAATTCTATGAAATATATGCATTTTGACAAAATAGAAAATGATTATTGTAACAGTGGGTCTTAAGAACAAAACCTTTAACGTTTTATCAAATTATTTGTTCTAAAAATAAAAAACAAGGGTAAATGGGATTTGATACCCGTAGCAAAGCTTATGTGAATGAGTCAAATTGATTTAATCAAGCTACCTGCAGACATGAATATTTATACCATATACATGCATGAAATTGCCTCTTGGTTGACATCAAATTTGACCAAGGGGCGCTATGGTCGTAGTCAAGGTCGACCTAAAATAAGCTTGACACAAAATTTACTTGGACATCATTTTCTATACTCAATCTTAGTAAAAATGTGATTTTGATAAAAGGAAAAATTAAAATTATGACCACAAAAATTGTCCAAATATTAGTAATAATAATCACATTATTACTCCTGTGGAAAACATATACATGCTCTACAAATTTAGTCTATCACTTGGTTTAAAAACTAGCTTAAAATTCCATTCACAGCAAGTTTGTCGGTCAGCAAAATGTGTCGACCGAGACAAACTCGGTCGATGAATTCGTCGACCGAAAACATCTCGGTCACCTATCTGTTATGACCCCACCTCCCAATAACCCCCAATTAAGGGAGACCGAGAGGTCGAAGCCGTAACCATGACTTCCTGATCAAAGGTTCGGCAATTAACCAAGAATAATTATCAAATTTTAACATACTATACTGAAAGCTGTAAGAAAATAAATTTTTGCATACCTTTTTGAAAACTTGGATCTCTAAACTTCTATCCACACAGATACTAATCTATCTAATCCTCCTTTGCACTTTAATTCTCATTTAGTACCACATGTGCCACTTTACTATTTGTTCTTTTCATTGTACCTAAAACGCCGACAAACAAAACGTCGATCAGCCGAAGCTGGTATGTGGGGGAAACAACAAACATGCAACAATGATAACAATGTAATCATTCAATTACTTATTTAACAACCAATATTACATTTTAGATATAACTCCGCGATCCAAGAGTACCCTATCCTCTGTGTTGTTCCCATTAAACCCCTCATGATCCACCTATAAGTGAACCAGTTTCTAGGGTTGAGTCACATGGCACTACTCGTAAGTAGACCACTCCTTAACTAGGGATATGCTAAAGAGTCTCATGGAACTACACGTAGGTAGCCCAGTTTCTAACTCACGGTACCTAGACCTTGCTCTAGGATTACCCCTTTTTTAGCCTTTTCAAAGTAATAGAGGTGGACCCGGATCTAGCCAGTTATATATGCACATTTATAGTGATAATCATAGTCACTTTATAGTTGCATGAAATAAATAAACATCCAATAGTTTAGTTGCATTCAATGCGATTAAATATCTGAGAATCCATCGGGAAACTAAAGCGGTTATTCATAATCGTAACCACATACATGAATTGGTGATTTTAGAAGCATTAAGAAAATCCAACCAAGCTTGCAATCCAAGTAATTCAACAATCACATAATTCCTGAAAAGAATAGGTACTCTATTTATTACACACTTTATCAAGAACCTACTTTATTAACTTGTATTCACTTTCTATGGTTTCTAATCCGCATTAAGGTTTTATTACTATTCATTAGGGTTTCTTAGATCAATTTCTCAAACTTTATCCTTTTTAAGTTAACAAACCCTAAAATTATCCTTTTCATTTTTATGAACCTTAATTGCTCAACTATTCATTTTAATAGTCTTTTATACCCAAATTGACTTAGGATCATCACATCCCTATTTATCCATGGATTTGAACAATTAAACCAATTAAAAAAACATATTCTTCTAGATTAGGGTTTTCAAGCTCATTAGTGCATAATCATGCACAAAACCCTAAACTAAACCAATTGTATAAAAAGATTATCTTTTAGATCATATTCTCACATTTATTAACAACAGGTTAATATCAACTTGAATTATCCAAATAACATCATCTATCATCAAAACTAAGGGCTTTTCCTTAATTAAATCATTAAAGATAATAACTTTATGCCTTTTTCAAATTTCATGCATATTTAAGCACATAAACTCTAAATTAGACTATTCATGTGCAAAGTTATTCCTTTTTGAACATTATGTACCTTTTTACATTTAACATGTCATCATCAACCCTAAAGATCCATTAAACCCTATTAAACACATTAATCATTTCAAAATAGGGTTTCTTAATCTTTAATTCATTAAAGATGATAATTTACACTACTTTTCGAACTATGATCAGATTCAGGCTATAAAACTATTTTTAATGGGTTCCTTGCATTTTTCTGATCAAAATACATATATAACTTGTCCTAATCGGAGTTATGAATCTTTAATTACGAATTTAACAAGATTTCACTTACCTGGCCAATTAGGACGTGCCACGTCGCCTAGCCCATGCAAGCGCTCGATTGAGTTTATAACCAATTTACGGTATTACCCTCACTTGAGTGGCTCGCTCCTTTCCATGTGGAGGGGCGGAAACGTCAAAAGATGACTCGATCATCTTCAACCTTGGGCAGCGGCCGTCGTCGACCTACAACTTGCGTGTGGCCGTCCTCCTCTCTTCCCTGGGGCCCCACGATCACCAGCCATGGCTGCCCTGGCTCCGCCGTGCCCCTGCGCACGCGGGGAACCCCCAGGTCACGTGTGAGGTGGCTGCCCCTAGGTGCACCAAAGTTGTGGCCGGCTGCACGTTTGCAGCCCTATTGCGGCGGCTGTGCGAGGTCAAGCACTCGGGGAGGGAGCCGATCGTCCCTAAGTTGTTGGTAAAATGTTAGGCTTCCATCCTAATGACACTGCAGCTCCCCATGCTCCGGGGTTTAGGACTATCTCCTTTGATTAGGGTTAGGAAGAAGATGAAGAAGAGGGAAGAAAGGATACGTGCAACTCTCCAGAACTCGCCTCTGAGCTCTACCCCTTTTATAGGGGAGGGTTTTCGCACCCTAAGATGTGCATCTATCAAGCTGCAAGGTCGTGTCCCATTAGGAATCCAAATCATTCTTTAGAAAGCAAGTTTTCTCTATCTTCTTTATTATTCCTTTGATATCCTTTATCCTTGATATATTAGAATTCAAATTTCTTTTTACTTATTCTCTCTTTCCTTTCTTTTTAATCCATTGACACAAAATTCTATTTCCTTCAATCAAATTCACTTTCTTTTTAACAATACCTCATAATTCATTAATAATGCAACACATTATCCTCTTATTTTACAATTTTGGTATTTTCTCTTTCTTTCCTTTTTATTGGGACTCCTTGGATCCCAAGGAACTCTATTATTTCGAAATCCTTTTTATTGGATACTCATTATCCTTCTAGATGCATCTACATGCATCATTCTTCATTATTATGTATATTTCTTATTAAAATATCTCTTTTTGAGGATTTCTTTTTATTTATCTTTTATTTTCCTCATTGGTATTCCTTCTATCATTAGTAATCCTTGGGATACAAAATTCCACCAAGGATAACTCAATTATACCTCTTTTCACTTATTTTCCACATTTTAACATTATTTTCAATTTCTTTCTTAATAAAGAAATACTTAATTAATCTTTTCTTCTCTTATTGCTTTCTTTTTGCAACCTTGGACTCCTTGGTACCCAAGGAACCCAAGAGGCATGAAATCCTCTTTGGATTTGCCTTCTAAAGGTTTCTACATATTTCTTTTCTCAAATATTCAATTATTCATTCACTTATTGAATTTTCTTTGTTATTTCCTTGTTATTGGGCCCAATAGCCAATAAAGCCCACAACACAAACATCAAGGCTATTGTAAACGAAATCCATTTATTTGAAGCAAACTACATCATTATTTGTTCAAATATCTTTAATATGAGAAATTACATTTCTCACCAATTGAACCCAAAAATTGGGGTTGTAACACTATCTCTTTCGACTGATAGACTTCAAGAAAGAATTACACGGGCAAAACTCAGACACACCTCCGGTCGACAAATTGTTCGACTGAGCAATTGTCGGTCAACAAATTGCTCAACATTCTGAAGATCTAGGTTACACATGGGATAGAAAACCTCAGAAAATAAGCAAAAATACGGTAGACAGGATGGGAATTGATTTTGGCCATAAGGGGGCTAGGAAGGAAGGGGAGACATCCACTCATGACATAACCCCACCACCTCCTCCTACTAACGTACCCTATGATCCCATTACAAACATTGTAACCTACATTGTTGGATCCCAATATCATCTAAGTAGACAATTAGAGTACAATCACCATGCCATGACTTACTTAAACCAAAGGATGCAAGCTCTCTCTCCTCATCAACCAGATGAATATCCTTATTCTTTAAATCCTGGCATGATAAATCCATATAACCCTTCCTACAACTACTACCAAACTCCACCTCCACCATCTCCTGATCTCACACATACTCAGTTCTCTCACATACAACTTCAAGATATGCTGCTCATTTCCGCTTTGATCGTGTCCCCACCTTCTTGGAAGCTTATGCATTTACCAAGACAGGTGCCCTGGAGTGGCAAACTTTGGTCAAGTATTATGGAGCTGAGCCATTTCTTGGGAAAGATCCAAATATTGATATAATACTTCGGTCTTTTCAGTGAGATTATGAGTATCTTTTGTAATGAAATGGTTATCTATGAAATGATTATAATGGATATCTTTCCAACAAGCATATCTTATGAGTCATCTTGTAAAATGTTAAGCTATTATTAATAAATATGTTCCTTCTATGGCATCATTTGAACATGGCTTATAAGACTATTATAGTAGAGCATACAAATTAAGGGGAGTACTATATGCAATGGATCACAAAAGATAAAAATTTTGCAAATGCCTGAAAATCAAATTGTGGCTAAATTTACCATTAATTAGTATGCATTAATCCCTTGATTTTAATTGGATATCTCTTTAAGGGGGAGCAAAGCATAAAATCTAGAAAGAATAACAGAAAGTCATACTAAATGATTATTTTGGATATCTTTTTGAAATGACAAAGGGGGAGAAAGAATATAAAATCAAAAACATAAAATTAAAAATGAGTTTCATAACATCTCAACCAACACTCACTTGCAAAACAAGAATGGCTATAAAAGGTAATCTTCAGGTATGAAACTCACATGTTTTATATTTCCTTATTTTATATTTAGGAAATGTTTGTCATCTTCAAAAAGGGGGAGATTGTTGGCTAAATTTGACATTATGATAAATCCCTTTGTTTTGATGATGACAAACATTTCATTCTTGTTGATCTAACGTGCTACTTGAGTGTTGCAGGAATAAGGTGGATGACAAAGCTTTGGGAAACCTATATGCTTGAATGCTTGTATTTTTCATGAATTGTAATCAATTGTAAAAAGTTGTACAAATATATAATGTACAAGTACTTAGACATCATGTAAATCAAGCGTTAGATCTTCCCTAGCTAAACACCACACTTAGATAGGTCATCCCCTTCATTAGTATCACATATGCATACTCACATATACAATTAGTACTTTAATTGAAACATGGTCACTCTCGATCGACAAAATCCTCGACCGAGACACTCTCGGTCGACAAACTTCTCGACCGAGAAAGACCCAAGTAGCCGTTAGATTCAGCTGACAAGGTAGTTGGCAGTTGGAGATGAACGTTGCAAACACTTGCTCCAGAGAGCTTGTCGGTCGACAAAACCTCGACCGAGTAGGTATCTCGGTCGACAATTCCTCGACCGAGATGGGTTCTGACAACACTTGCAGAATTAATTAACTAGTCATTGCTAAAGCAACTAAAGTGTACCTAACGGCTAGTTAAGCACTTAGAACCCCATAGAAAGTGTCTAGAATGTCCTTAAGCACTTGTAGGTCATTCCTATATATAGGACATGCCTTAGGACACCTAAACTCACCAATCCTACACTTGAGCATACACTTGCATTAAGCAACCTATTTTGAGCAATTGAGCATACTTGCAATTGGCTACTCTTTTCCTTGCTCTAATTTCGTGTCCTATAGGCTAGTATCTCCTATCCACATCAGTCACACTTCCATATACATTGGTTAGGAGATCTACACGCTTGATATAGGCAAATCAAGCCTTGTGCTTCAAAGGTTATATTGTAATTTCCTTTTCCTTTCTTGTTCACTCTTATTGCTTGTACTCTCCTTGCTACTCCTAGGGTTGGAGGCTGTGTATTGGAGAGGGTCGCGATCTTCTTGGTGAAGAAGGAGGCTTTGGACTACTTCAAGAAGACGGGTGTAACGGGAGGCTACTTCAAAGAGGAAGGCTACTTCAAGGGAGAGCTTGGAGTTACTTCAGGAAGGTTGCCTCAAGTTGGTGCATCTACTTCAAAGTGAAGGTTGTCCAAAGGGGTGTAAGAAAGTATTGTATTTTAAGTAAAATCCTTGAAGACGTAATAAAATTAATACTTTCAAAATCCCGGTTGGGTAAGCAACCGGGTAGTGGACTGACTACCTTAGTATTTGCTAAGGTTGGAACCACTCTAAACCCCTTGTCTCCTTCTTGTTTTTTCATTTGTGGTTGTTTGAGTTAAATAATTATTGAATTATCTATAAAACCCTATTGACCCCCCTCTAGTGGTTTTTCAAGAACATGTTATATGAGGTATTAATGGAATGGATTGAGACATTGAACTTCCTTAAAACATATGTGTAATTGTGAAAGATTTGTAAAGTATGTTACAATCAAAATTGTCGTAATTGGGTAATTAATGCCCCTTTAGTTATTTTAGTATATATATTCACCATCATTAAGGTATTTATAAAACAACTACATCTAATTTATTTAGATCATTCCTTTAGGTAACATTTAAACAAAGACATGTTAAATGGTACAATCAGTAGTAAATTAGCTACAGTCTTATGTAAATCATTTTTTCATCCAATTACTTTCATGGATAAAAGTTTCTTGTGTCCATCCCACATTATTTTAATTTAACTTTTATTGTTGAAAAGTACATGTATTTTTGTGCATGTATTCTATTTTTCATAAAAATACAAATTTACATAAATGTAAAAACAAACATTACTACAATTCTTTCAATGTCAATAGTATATCTTATTGACATTATGGTATGTATCATTCAAGATTGCATTTTGGCATACATTTAGCATAAATATGTCACATTTTAAAATCATGGAACTAAAATTTCGATGCAAGCACTAGCATTAGTATATATATATATATATATATATGTGTGTTTGTGTGTGTGTGTGTGTGTGTGTGTGTGTCAGTTAAGAGTGAAGCTAGATTACGCTCATATAAATTAAAGGCTTAATACACCAAATTCATAACGGTTGGATTAAGTCTAAATCCTTATATTTAATAAAAAAATCATCGACGGAATCCTCCCATGACCCTCTCTATCATTATCTCTCTTCTCATTATCATCTCTTATTCATGTGGTACTTGTCTCATGTATCCCTCTCCCTCCTGTAAATTCTCTCCTCCTGTAAGCCTCGTCCTCACGCTATTTGGCCTTCCCACCAGTGTTTGGTCTCGGAGGTGCTTGGTGCATGGTGTGTGTTGGCAGAACAACACTGACAACCTACTGCAAGTCTTGCAACGCTCATAATATTACACAAAAGTTAGTATAATATTACTAAGCAGGATATTGTAGTGAAGGAAATTGGTATTAATATATTTTAGACTCAGGTGATACCAGCTGAAGTCGATTTGGGCAACATATTTAGTGATAACAATGAAGGTGGATGTTACTTCCTGGAGGATATTATCACAGACGACACTGGCTTCTGCAGATTTTCTCATTGAATATATTGAAACTTTCTTGCTTAGTTACTACTTTAGCGACATCTTTATTGAACTACTTTCGTCAGAGGCGTATGTTTAAGGGATGCCTCCCCTACGTATAATCTTATTCTACATTTGTGGCTGGTTATTTTGCTTAGGTAGTTGGGCCTCACCCATGATTGACGCCCACTATGTTTTTTCCAGTGTCTTCCTTGTAGACGTCATGTGTTTGTTAAGCAACGTGATTTTATATATTAATGGATAAACTATTATAATAAAAAAAGACTACATTATGTTGATTGCACATATTTTAGATTGCATAAATCAGACACCACTATGTATTTAACATGTTGAATTAATGTCTGAAAGAACTAAAATACAGGGACCGACTCTCTTTTTGTCGTAAACCAAGTTTATAAGTCATTCTCATATGTAGATACTATATTAGGTCACTTTCTTATTCTTTATTTTGCGTCCTATCAATATAATGATGTAAATGAAGCCAAAACGTTCACACACTACCCGCAACATGTCAATGTTGGCATCATAAACTATTTTGTTGGAGAAAAGTTCATACATTACCACAACATTTCCCCTATGAGCCTCATACGATGAGGAGCAAGAAGGGAGTCGATTTCTATCATTAAGATAGCCAGATAGGGCATCATGAACGACCTGGTTTGATTATTTAGACATCTACATAAATTTTATTCAAATTGAAGTACCCTTCAATTAAGTTTAATAGAGAAACTGTGTGGACGAACATGTTATGTGAGAATGATTAATCACTAAAGGGATAAAGAAAGGTTCCATGCAGTTGAGCCCAACTTGAACCATTGCGATCCTTAGATAATGAAGATGAAGAAGAGAGTCATCTTCTATCATTAAGATAGCGTGTCAACAAAACACATGACCTCCAGATTAATCTATCAAGGATAATAGCCAAGATTAGGCGTCGATTGCATGTCAATCTTGTTGTTCTGGTGGATATAAACAAGAGAAACATAATCAAGAAATAATAGCAGACTTGTTGATGTGTGTAATTTTGCACTATCTTTAAGACTATTTTTGCCTTACTCAATGACGAACGTCAGTGAAAAGTAGTAAATGTGATAACCATTCTCCCAGGATACAACAACATTTGAAGAGGTAATGCACGGACTCACAAGTCATAGTCTCTGGTGAACAACAGTTGATCATTCTTTCAGTGATCAACTGGGCAGCATCAGAGGCAACAAAAATAGAGAAGAAAAAGTTGATAGAGTGAGAGAGTTTTAGGTTGTTCAAAAGACTTGCCGCAACATATATTTAACAGGAATGAAGCATTAGCAAAAGGTTGTAAGCAGTTGCGGTTGCCAAACAAACAAGGGGTGTAGCTGCAGTCTTAAAAAGATGTGGTGCATGTTAGAAATTTGTTTAGTAAAATAATGGTAAAAATGAGTCGGGGCCGCGCCCACGCAAGGGGGCCCGAGAGGCCGAATTTGCATCCCATGTATGCATGACACGACATGAGCCGATGCGTCCGGTTGAAGGGTTTCCGTACCGGGCCAGCCCAAACGTCCTTGGGGTGCCCCACCATGCACCTGTGTAGTACATGTTCTCTTTTTCTTCTCAATTATTCTATGGATAAGAATCCTTATAAAGAGGAGGGAAGTTTCAAATACAAAGAGTATGGGACTAAATTTTTCGTTGATTGAAATATGACGGAAAACACAACAATATCCACTATTTCAAAATAAAATAAAAAATAAATTTAAGAAAATCATTGAAAGAAGTTAAACAAATGACATTCATAAACTATAGTAGGACTAAGTTCTTATAACTAAAATATAGAATAGATGAACGTCATCTGTAGAGGATTGGTAGAACTATGCTCCTGAAGAAATTCTCCTTTTATCTGATTAGATGTGCATTACTCGCATGGCATTCATAAAATCAATTGTCATTCTTATGTTTGGCACTTTTAGGTCATGCACATTCTGGAAATATTCATGAGTGTTCTAGACAATCTATCCAAATCTCAACAGGAGCGGCCCCACTCCACACTCGTACAGTTGGACTTTCATCGATATATATTGCAGTTATATACACAACCATTAATGACCATAAAATGTATTAAGAGATATATTTAACTTAATCATTATAAATTATTATTTACATCATAAGAATGAGATATACAAATTACAATACATTGAGTCGTCTGGTGACTTATTTTTTCCCTTTACACCTTCTTCCCCGGATCACCATTCATGAAGGTTGGGTATCTATCACTTTGACGTCTAGTATGGTCATAATCCCATTCTCTTTAATGTGTTTCTTATTAGTTTTTGATTTAATGGCTTTGTCAAAGGATTGACCAAGTTTAATTTTGTCTTTACATAATCCATTGAGATTATGCTATCACATTTAAGTTGCCTCACAATATTATGATGCAGATGAATATGTCTACTATTCCCATTATAAACTTTGGTTTTGGCTCTTTCTATGGTAGCTTGATTATCACAGTGCATAAATACTGATGGAGATGGTTTCACCCAAATAGGAAGATCTATAAGAACATGTCTTAGCCATTCAACTTCAGTTACGGCCTTTTCTAAGGCAATGTTCTTGTATTCCATAGTGGAATGAGATATACATGTTTTCTTGGTGGATTTCCAGGATACAATACCTCCATCCATGGTGAATATGTAGCCACTTATAGATGTTGAACACTATTACTTGTCCATATTTGACCTGTTGAACACTACTACTTTTATTTTTCTTAAGATGGCAATTAGAATTAAAAGGTGTACTTACTGACTTACAAACAAACATTAAAAATCTTCTGAGGATTTTCTCAACATAATGTTCTTGAGATAGCATGATGCAATCATCACTCAAGGAGTTTAATTCTCAAAATGACATTTGCTTCACCCAAATCTTTCATGTCAAAATTAGAAGCCAAAAATCCTTTTGTACTATTTATGAAATCAATATTAGTTCCAAAAATATGCATGTCATCCATATAAAAACATATAATAACACAACCTTGGTTATTGACTTTGAATATATACATTTATCTCCTTCATTTATATGGAATCCATATGATACAATGACTGTAACATACCAAAATCTAGAACCTAATCCTATTCCAAGGTTAAAAGGTTAGAGACATTAGTTCTTTGGGCTTAGCCAAACAAGGATAAAGATATACACGATGGTAGATAATTGAAACCCTAACATGTTAATGCATGAATAAATCACCCTAACATGTAGACATATAAACAAAAATGACATAATACCCTCATATTAGTCTTTAGACCGATAAAGGATACATAGAAAATGTCACATTAGATAATATTGATTAAGGTAAGATGATAAGAGAGATAATAAGCATAGGAGAATTGTGGGTTTGTAATTGAAATAAAATCTTACATTATCCAAATAAATATTAAATTAATAAACTAAATGAGATACAAGATAACTATATAATATTCCATGCATAAAAATGACATATATCATTTTGGTGGTAATATAATGGTGATAATGATGAAATAATATATATATATATAAGTAAAATAATAATGGATGGCAAGTTTACAACTCATGAAAGGAAGACTACTTGGTTAAAGATAACTTGAGATTCGTTTTCCTAGGGTTTGATTTGGATTGGAGGCCAAGTTTCATAGTTTTGGAATAATAATATCTGTATCTTTTTTATTTATGAAAGAAAAGGTTATTTTCCTTAAAAATATGAAATAAAGTACTTAATGACTCAAGTAGGAAATAATATTGGATTCATAATCTACAAATTAACAATGGCCTATGGGTAAATTTTCATGTAATTTGGATAATCATTAATGTACATGCGTAGATTAGGAGAGAGAAAGTGTGTAGAACCTTCAAAATATTAAATAAATATAGTAACAACTTTAATATGTGAAACTAATGGAAAATTTGTATCCAAAATTATTAATTTAACTTGTGGGTGAAGTTTCATCAAATTTGGAGAATCCTAGAGTCACAAATGCATGAGGAAAGAGAAAATAAGACTAGCCAATTTAATGAATCAAAAGTCTTAAAAAGGGGAATCTAATGCTATATTCAGACTCTACATGTTTAAATTAGCTTAGGTGTCTAGTTTCATTAATTTTGGATTTTGCTTGCACCCTCAATTAAGGATAGAGAAAATGAGAAATTAATGTGATTATCACTTTATTCGAATTGATTTAATGTCACGTGAATTTTTGTTTTTAAATCTCAGATGAACGCGGATCATGGTCCATTAAATCTCCATTCAACAGTGGAGAGTTTATCTCCTACCTCGGGTAGGAGTCTCCATAGAATGAATAGTACGTACTACCTTTTGGGACAAATTTTTTGGATTTTCTTGCTCGTTTCTTCACCGTTCTTCAGTATTTTTCTTGCGTTGGTTTTGGGAGGAGATTCTATACTAGATGATCCCCTATTTGTGACTTATGATCAATAGTTTAGGAAATGCCCAAACCATGGGCAAGTTTCTTCGCATCAACTTTCTATTTTCATGCCTCACACACCCCCATCTATAAGTAATACTACCCAAACCTTCTACTCCCATTGCTAGACTCTTCTCCTCTCTTGACTGCACTACATGTTACCAGATTGGAGATCACATTCAAATTTTCTATCTTGATCTTGCGGTGCTCACCTCTGGCCTTTAGCGGAATCATCCTCTCGATTATAACTTGCAGTGAGTTCAGTTTGTCATGCTCTTTCTTTCCTTGGATTTGTTTTCTCGAAATATTGCATATCGTGAATTTGCCCAATTGCATGCAAGCAATAGTTGAGCTGTTAGTGGCCATGGTGGGAGGGGGGAGATACCCCATGCTTGTTTTCTGGTTTCACACCTTCTTTTCCTTCTTCATTGTGTTTTACGTGTGGGGGTATTTTGGTCATTTTGCACTCATTTTCCCTTGCTTTGACGAAGCCACGCGGGCTTGACCTGTGACTTGGCAGTGCATTATTGGGCCAAGTCACACAGTCCACCCCTTTCCCTCTCTCTCTTTCCCTCTCGCATAGTATTTGCTGACTTGGTTTTTTCTAATTGGTCCGAATTGCAAAAATCATATCTTTTAATTCCCTTGTCCAAATTTAAACAAAAAATATGTTTTGAAATTGGAAAAATGTAATCTTTCTAATAAAAATCATCTCCAAGCCTTATTTTCATGATTTTCTAGAACGGTTTTTGAGGGTCTAGTTAATTAATATAAAATCCCTAAAGTTGGTAACTAATTTATATTAACTCTAAATTAAGTAAATAAATATGTTTTCTCGATCAGGAGAATCTAATAGATGGTTTGGTGAAGGTTTTATATTCAAAATCTGATGTTTTCTAGAAGGGTCTAGAATTACGATTTCATTACATTTATATGAATCACAAAACCCTAATACATGAGAATAAATTGTAATTAGGAAAAATTGATCTTGGAAACAACTAGATTGGTGAAGAGTGTTTCTAGGACTCTGGTTTAAGGTATGTTTACATCTCCTATTATTCACATTGAGCAATAGTCCTATTCTCTTCTTTCTCTTGGTCCTATGGACAATAGCCTACACAATATCACTTTTCATTTTGAGAATGTATTTCATGTGATATACCTTATTTGTTTCTGATCATCATTTTTTCATGGAAATTAATTCGACTTAAGCCTATGCATTCATACTTTATGAATCCCTTAATTTTCCCACTTTTGTGGTGGATGTTTATATTACACATTTATGTGATGGGGAATTTTATATGGATCCTTTGATCCCACATTAATATGTTGGATGTTCTCATCCCTCACACTTTGATTTATTCTTGCTTACTCTTTTGTTATACATCATATGGTGACTGCTAGTATAATGTTATGTGTGTCATTATGTGGATGTGTAAATTCCAACAATTGAAAATGCAGAGGTGATAATTCATGCAAGAGATATTATTTGAGCAAATGTGTATCCTATCTTGCTCGGAGCAGATGTATATAAGTCCCTATTCACCCCTTATTTAGAGTAGATGTGTATAAGTTCCTACTCACCCCATATTTATGGTAGATGTGTCATTTCCTACCAACATGTTTATATTTCTCTAATATTTTCACAAGTGAAATACATGGATGCCTTGCTCTTATTTTATTGAATTCTTATTTATTTTATGCCCGATTGGGTAGTCCTTTCTATTTTCTTTGGGAGACTTTTATTTGACATCCTTCATTTTCATTATATTTCTCAATTTCAATTTAGTATGCACATATTGGCTTTTTGTTGATGTCTTTTACTTTTTATCCTCTTATTGGGGTATGCTTCCAACCCCAAATGTAGGTAAAGGAGAACATGGCTTTCAACACGGACTTAACTTAAGGATTTGAAGCGTGGAGACAAACTTGTTAGGGTTTAGATTTCCCTCTAATAGATCCATATGATGTAATATACATGTAAACCCTATATGGGAGATGATGATGTACTTTTGAAAATTGAATATAGTCATTACTTTTATTCTGCTTTTACATTTTGGTTGTTTTGAATACCATTATATAAGATTTGAAAATTTTACACTTGTTCCTATTGGTATGTATGCCCTGAGAGCCAATCATGGGATGATTGGTGGGATACATTAAGATTGATTTGATAAACATCAAAGGCAACCTTCCAATTCTTTCTGGTTCAGTCATATGAGATAGTGATAGAATAGATTGAATGTCTAGAGAATGACAGTACTCAATGACGTATGCCTTCAGGTTCATGACCTGAACGATGAGATCATACGGATGCTAAGAGTTTGTACATTCTTGTTATGTCCCTAGTCAGATATCATTGTGGAATGTAGATAGACAGCAATGACACACAAGACTAGATTGTGGTGTTGGTTGATGACAGAATCTCATTAGTCATGATATAGAGATATCAAACCAAACACATAGGTACTTGTTAGAGAACAAGTGTACCAGATAGACCCACCGTGAGTTTGACACATGGAACCATGACATGGTAGTCACAGTCAGTACTCACAGTGATGGTGGTGAGTGTAATTCTTTGACCTGAAATCACTACACTCAACACATGTCGTTGGGAACACTTTGACATCATCAAACGCAGTCCTGAAACATGAGTTGTTATAAAGGTGATGATTGGGTGGCTTTGACACATGGGGCTTTCGAGGGGTGAGTGATAGATATGGGATTTGTCCCTCCTGAGGGAGTTTGATATCTGATGCGATGATTTTGAGTCGCATTTATAGACTTGCTTTACTTGTGTTTTATGCATTCATTGGTCATTTTGGTGGTTAATATTGCATAATTCATCTACTTTGGTCTATGATCCTTCTCTATGTCAAATCTCCCTTATTTTAGTATTTTGAGCATAAATTATTATAATTATATGTTTTATTTCGGCTTATGTGGTTTTGTGTTGCAATTTCAGGAAAAACGAATATGTGTTGTTGTCGATACCATCGACAGTGGTCGATACCATCGACAGTGGTCGATACCATCGACACAACCATAGGTTGGCAGCCGCAAGGAGCATCGCAGAGTCGATACTATCGATAGGAAAGTCGATGGTATCGAGTTACCATCAGGTTGCTGGAGAGAAGAGAGTCGATACTATCGATGCATACGTCAATACTATCGACAAGTGGAGCTACAGCGACACAGAAGGATAAAATCGACACCTTAGGATGTCGATACCATCGACCCTCATCGATGGTATCGAGTCAGCATCAGGCACAACAACGAAGAGAAAGAAGACTGGATGATATCGCGCAAGGTCGATACCTCCCGAGGGAGTTTGATATCTAAGGCCACTTGATGAGTAGGATTGAGATAGGCATGTGCACGCATGTGTGAATCAGTATGTGATATTGATGTCATACATATCTCGTTCAATCTACTCTGAGATCAAGAAAATGAATGAACGTTGATAGGATGACTGTTCCATGCCTCGAGTTCATTCGGGATATCAGTGATAAAGGAATTATACATTCACTGTAACACCATTCACGGATTGTAGGATTGAAAGTTGTTCTCCAACTTTCTACTTTCACTTGGGTAGCACTGATGTGTGACTAGGCACCGCTCTTTGCTTGTGAAGTCATAAGTGTTATGGACTTTTACTGCCAACGTGAAATGGACCTGTAGGATCACACACATAGGATTTAACCTGGAAGAGGAGTTTTGTCCACAAGAAATGTTTAGATTGATTACTAAAGGAGTTTAGTAGTTCAATTAGGCACTCAATAAATTGATATCTCAATATCATAATGTTCAAGGTGTTGGACGGATTGATTGAAGTATCAGATTGATTGAAATCACAATTGACTGATTCTGCACAATCTGCACTCCCAACCGATCGGCTCATGTGATGAACCAGTCGGCTCAAGTGTTGAGCCGATCGGATCAAGATCAGGGTGAACTGATTGCTTCAAGTGTTGAAACGATTGATTCAACTGGTGCAAGAGAGCAAATTGGGAAAATAGAATTGGTGAGAATTTTCCTTTCGTTTCAATTGCCCAATTTGATTGGGAAATAGGATTGGTATTCGATACCAATTAGAAACAAAAGAAGGAAAGTCAATCGGGAACCGACCAGGACCACCAACCGACCAGTTCACTTGTGAACCAACCGGTTGAGATATCCCAACTGACCGTTTCAGTTGTGAAACGATCAGTTCAGGTTGCGAGTTGGTTGCTTTTGTGGAAAATCTCGAACCCTTCTACTCCTGCTTTTAGTCCGGCATTGCCCGGGATGGAGAACCCTGTCCCATGACCCTCCTATATATAGGGGTATTGGGGGCTTCTCCAGGTACAACTCCGTGCAACCAGTTGCTCTGCAAAGTTGTCATTCTCTCTAGTTTTGGTAACCGAGAGAGAGCCTGAGCAAGTGCTACCCGTAAAGGGAGGCTTAGCAAGGGAAAGACAACTGCAGTTTCAACTGGAGGCAGGAGAGTGTGTTGGCGACTAGTACGTCAACATGAGGGTGCGACTCCTTCCAACTCCTTGTGGGACAAGGAGTGTGGAGTTCCAGGTGGTCCGTGTGGACTACTTCAGAGGTGGGAGGTTTCTGCTGCTCAGGAGGACAACTGTCAGCCTGACAGTCTGGTGAGACCGGGACTGACGACTCTGTCGAAGACCAGAGTTAAAGACTACGCAAAGCACGAGGTATTGTCATCGAGCAAGCCTCGGGACAAGGTATGATTCCACAAACCATCCTTTCCTATTATATAGATTTTGACATGTTTCCTTGTTCGGGGTTTGGGGGAGAAAATTTTTGTTTCCGCTGCCTTCTCTACCTCCCCTAAAACCTAACAGTGGTATCAGAGCCACGTCAACTGCTCTATATTTTAGGAATATCGATATGATCGAATTTAGTTTGTCGCCTTTATTTATTGCATACGATGCGAATAAATTTGGCTTTATGCATGTCCAATCCTAAATCCACAAATCCCAATTACATATATGATATGTATTATTAATGCACTCGATACACGTCGCCCTTAAATGAGTTTTGTGGTGGATGTATAGCGTGGTTATGGCCAATAAACCTTATCTGTGTATGGTTGTATGTGGTTGCTTGCATCTCGGTCTGCACACCGATCTTCCTTCTTCTATTCCTGATGTAACTCGAAATAATTCGAGACTTCTTTCCTACCTTTGCTCCCCTTGAATGTAAATCGAGGTTTCTCCTTTTATAATGTAAAATAAGATAGAGTTTATTTCTTGTTATGTCAAAGAACAGAGGACATCGAGACGACAACTAAGACGATCGGTTCAAGGCATGAATCGATCGGTTGATGTTCCATACGATCAGTTCAAGGAATGAACCGATCGATTGATGGCTGGTTCGAGGAGCGAGACGAGCGGGTGGTGGCCATGGCGAGATGCACGATGACCAGGCAAACCGATCGGTTGGAGGAGCCAACTGATCGGCTGGTGGCACCTAGACGACCGGGCCATAACGAGCAAGTCATTCATGGGATGAGTTGATCTACTCGGAAGGCAAAGCATAGAGTTCATCTTTTACAAGTTGCATGTGATGTAGACCGAGATGACCGTGATTCCTCTTGGCTCGAGGAATCACATTAGGATGGCCATAATCATCACTTTTATCATTTTGCATGCTTTATGTGGGATATAGCATGTATATTATATGTACTATGTATTGTGGTGATTGGATATGTATATGTATATAAAAACCAAATCCCTCATTAAAATATTAAGTTTTAGATGCCTTCCAAATGTGACACGCGTGAAAAGCTTGATCGACCAAGTGTGGGCACGCCCTAGCGTGGTGCACTGTCTATCTCGTGGAAGCGTGAAGGATGAATGTGTGGGTCTGCCCTAGCAGGGTGCATGTTCATTGTGTTTGCTTTGGGTCGGA
Organism: Alisma plantago-aquatica; assembly: GCA_963693085.1. NCBI lineage: Eukaryota > Viridiplantae > Streptophyta > Magnoliopsida > Alismatales > Alismataceae > Alisma > Alisma plantago-aquatica. The sequence continues at coordinate 1,483,888,145 of OY856411.1, read as the reverse complement.
CTTAACAAGGTGATCTAGATGGGATCTAGTACCTTGAGGCATGGAGATGATCATGGCAAGGAGTTGCATATGACATCTTATCAAGAGTTGCATATGATGCAATTGGCAAGAGTTTCCTACCTGAGAGATCTATGTTGTGGGTGACAGCCCTAGCTGGTCCATGACTTGGAGGATTTCAGGATCTTGCCCACTAGAAGGTTGTACGCTGCAATCTTCCGAATTGATGGTGAGGGCTATCAATTTGAACTAAAATAGTGGGAGTGATAATTAATTAAAGGCCTAATTATATCGTCAAATTTTTAAATCAATCAAATAAGTCAAAAATGAGTTTTTGGACTAAAATTGCATATTCTCCTTTTGTAGTACAAATGGCAACAAACAACAATCACTTTTCTTTGCGATCGGTCCTTGACAAGGACAAGCTAAATGGGACAAACTTCCACGACTGGTATCGGACATTGAGAATTGTTCTCACTCAAGAGCGTAAGCTCTATGTCCTGGATACTCCAATTCCAGAGGAACTCGCTCCTAATGCACTAAAGACAGAAAGGGATGCTTACAAGAAGCATTCTGATGATGCCATTGATGCAAAGTGCTTGATGTTATGTTAAATGAACCATGAGTTGCAGAGAAAACATGAGAACATGGGTGTCATTGAGATGATTCAGCATCTCAGGAACATGTATGAAGATCAGGCACGGCAAGAGAGGTACAATATCTCAAGGGCACTGTTCAAGTGTGTCATGACAGAAGGAGATCTAGTTGGTCCTAACACACTCAAGATGATTGGGTATGTGAAGAACCTGCAGAGACTGGGATTTCCACTAAGCCAAGAGTTGGCTATTGATGTGATACTGCAATCATTGCCAGAATTCTACAGTCAGTTTGTGATGAACTACAACATGAACAACTTTGATAGGCCACAGTCAGAGTTGTTGGGCATGTTGAGGACAGCCGAGATACAGATGAAGAAGGACAAGCCTAAGTCCGTGATGGTGATCACGAGCAAGAAAGGCAAGTCCAAGCGCAAGGGCAAGCGAAAAGCTAAGAAAGGTTTTGATGCTAGCCAGGAGCCCAAGTCGTCTTCAGCTCTCAAAGACAAAGGAGGCGTGACCAAGAAAGGAAATTTCCACCGTTATCAAAAGCCAGGACATTTGAAAAGGAATTTTCCTCTCTATCTGGAAGAACAAAAGAAGAAGGAGACAACTGAAGTCTCCACTTGAAGGTTTCATGAAAATAAACTTGTAACACTTTTTGAGGTATATGATACCAAGGTTTAAAGTGTAAAGCACTCATAATTGGGGCAAGTGTTTCCGCCATAGATAGGATTACTTTAGTTTATTTTCAGCCTATAAGGCATGTAATACAGTTATGAACTGTTATTTCATATTTGTCAATAGATAGAAACACTTTATTTTTTGCATATTGTATGACAATGATGGAAATTAATAAAGAGATGTTTCAATTTATAAAGATATGATCTTTGTGGCAATGCCTTGTTTATCTTGTGGTATTTGATATGAATAAGATAAAATGATACCTAAAAGTTATAAATAACTCAAATAATCAAATTAGCATCAATCATGAGAAATTTATTTCTAGTTTCCATGTGATGGATAAATCTAGACTCTTTTGGTTAGAGAACCAGTAAGAGACATGAATATCTTGGACATGATTAATCAATCTTCACTAAAGGAAGTGGGAGAATGATTATCCTATTAGGTATAATGCATGTGATGTATTTACATACCTATCGGAACAAATGCTAATACTTCAAATGGTGTTTAGAGAAATACCAATATGAATATCTTGAAGTGTTCAAGATTATCATATACGAAGTGCAAATTTGGTAAAGTGTTAATTCTTGATGGGATCAATGAATGAAATGCTTGGACGAAATGTTTGAGATCCTTATGAGTGATTATGATAGTGTATCATAGAGAACTCATGATTAAGGCATGGTGATGTCTAAATCAAGAAGGAATCATACTCTAAGGACTTAGAGAATGATTATCAATAACTCAATTCTTCTTAATAAAAGAATACCCCACACTAATAAAAGAAATTAAGAATCACAAGGGTTGTGAGTTCTTATATCCTTAACAGATACACCTCAATTATCTATGTGATGAGTTGTTCATGTAATGAGTCAACTATCTAGATGAATATGAGGAACCGAATTTTGAGTTATGGTTTATGACCATTACATCCTAAATGACATCCATGTGAACCATAAGGTATGACCTTGATGGTAGCACCCATTGGATGAAATCCATAAGTGCAAATGAGTCTTAAGTGTTAAGACACATGGATAACATTTTGAGAAGGATGATGCTTGTTGATTGAAACTTAATGACTAAGAAATTTGGCATATGGATACTAAAACCACATTCCTATGAGGAATAAAACAAGGATGTGTATGTGACACAACCTATAAGGTTTATGAATCCACTAATGCAAATTAAGTCTATAAGTTACAATGGACTAATCAATGTGATTGATTGAGTACAAGCAACTCAGAATTGGATCTTTACTTTGATGATATAGTCAAGGGGTTTGACTGATATGTCAAAGATAAAGAAGGGATTTGTGATTTAGTGGGAGCGTGTTCACATTCCACATGTTGATGTGAAATGGAAATGTTCTAGAATGGAAATCGAAAAGTGGAAATTATCTTTAAGGAAGATAGAGATGCTTCCTATGTGATAGGAATAGAGATCTATAGAGATAGTTCTCGAAAACCTGTTGACCTGAAAAGAGAAAGCGTACATTGGCAATATGTACTGAAGGATTCAGTATGCACCGATTCAGTGGGAGAAAACTTGTCCATGTTACATGGAGTTAGTATCCCAAGGCCAAGTGTCCAATTCTTATGAAGAATGGGATCACTAAGAATAGATATAGATCTATCATGTATGTAATCATCCCATTATCTTGCATGTATGGACATGGCAAGAATAAAATGCATTCATCATCTTGTATGTAGGACATGACAATATGATGTGCTCATCCTGATAACTCGTATGTGGGACATGACGAGTGGATGTCTGTCTATTTCCAGTAAGGGTTACTCGAATACCATGAGAACTTGATAAGTACTTAGGAAGTACTAGTTCTATGGAGATAAGGAAGAGTAAAATGTAAAGAGTTACGTTGATGCAAACTTCCGAAAGGACAGAAAATTAATCGCAAAATATATATAGGATATATAAAAGTGAAAGTTTGTTGATAATTGGAAGTGTTCCAATAAAACCATTTAAAAGGAAATGTTGAGTATCTATGTGTTGGTGAACATCAGTGGATACTATATGGATCTGGAAGTTCATGAGATGAACTTATAGATATTCCACTCATTGATGACAAGTATGGAATCCTTTATCATGCAATGTGGCTAAAGGTTATCAAAGGAATACTAGATTGCATATTATAGCAATTGCATCTCATATGTATGATGTTCAGCAAAGAGATGAGAGAAATGCAATTTATACTGACTTTGGCAAGTTGTTGCCATTACTCACTATGTTCGCACTAGAGAAAAGTAACATGTGGGACATGTTTGAAGATCACTATGAATATGATTCAAGGGAGATTGGCTTGCAGTGCAAGTGGGAGTCTGTTGGTATGTATGCCCTGAGAGCCAATCATGGGATGATTGGTGGGATACATTAAGATTGATTTGATAAACATCAAAGGCAAGCTTCCAATTCTTTTTTTTATCAGTAAGCGTGTTACTCTTTCCATTCCAATGAAAAAAAGAACTGTACATGTGGGGGGAGCATAAGCTCAGGCTATCAAAAAGATAACAAAAAAAGGAACTATCTATGTAGTCCTCTATAATCACTCTCTATGTATCTCCACAAGTTGTGTGCATTGACTTTAGCACCTTCAAAAACTATATGATTCCTATGAATCCATATATAGTATATGACCAAAACAGCAAGGAGCGCTTCGTTCTTGTTCTTCATGGTTTGAATGTCTTGCTTAATTCTTGGTCTGATAGGAAAAAACTGAGCATCTTTCCCCCAAATTTCAGTAGCCACATCACACTCCCACATAATGTGATCGTTTGTCTCCTCATGACTGTAGCATAAACTGCATCTAGAGGACAGACCGACGCCTCTAATCTGCAACTGATCTTCAATAATTAACCTGTCGTGCATGAATTTCCAGCAGCAAATGATAACTCGCCTAGGGGCTCTTGAGCGCCACAACCATTTAGACCATGCCACCTCTCCGTGCTTGATTATGCAGAAATTCCACGCCTCTTTCAGCTTTAAAATCTTGCAGCCTACCAGCGTGCAAGAATCAACACCGCCTTCTATCGAAAAGCCATTACAGATTCGACGAATATCATCCATCCCCCTAACTTCAGGAATATCCCATCTGTTTTCAGCAATGATGTTACTCAAATAGCAGTTCGGTCCGAGCTTCGACCTGAGTTGTACATAGCTTTGGGCATCAGTACGTTGCGTGAGGAAGCTTCCGTTGACCCATGGATCCTTCCACATCTTCACAGTGTTGCCATTTCCAATTTTAAAACGGACATGTTCCAGACATTTGTCTCTCATCTTAAGGATGTTTCTCCACATCCAACTGTTCGCTTGCTTAGGTTGGCTAGACCACATCGTCTCCTCCTTGATATACTTGTTGTGAATCCACCGGATCCACAGGGAGGTTTTCTTATTAGCAATATCCCACATATTCTTCACCAGACCTGCACCATTCCAGTCCTCCACTCTTCTGACACCCAGACCTCCTTCTATTTTTGTCCTACATATGATATCCCAGGATATAGAGTGAATATGTTTGCTTTCCCCCTTATCTCCCCAAAGGAGGTTGCGGCATATGCTTTCAATTTCATCTATCGTGGCTTTTGGGAGTGGGAACACTCCAGTCCAATAGATGTGATATGCTGAGAGTGTCGAGATGATTAGCTCCAACCTCCCATCCATCGAAAGGAGCTTAGTTTTCCATGTCTCCAGCTTGGTTTTCAGTTTATCAATGAGGGGATAGCACATCCTCTTGGTGAGTCTACCTGCAAATAACGGCACCCCCAAATACCTGACCGGGAAATTAGTATTTTCCACTCCCATTTGTGTACTGATGTTGGGATGTGCATTTCTACTGAGGAAGAGTTGACTCTTTTGTGGATTCAGTTCTAAGCCAGACACGTCCTTAAAGCACTGCAGGCAATTCTTTATACCTTTTATGTTGTCTTCAGTAGCTTTAGCAAAAACCAGAAGATCGTCTGCGAAAAGCAAGTGGGAGATGGTAGTGGCGCCAGCTGCAAGGGGTTCAATCTCTTTCCTCTGTACCGCCTGATCAAAGATAGCAGTGAGGCCTTGCATCCCTATCACAAAAAGGTACGGCGCCAACAGGTCGCCTTGCCTGATACCACTGGAGGTTTGTATAATCTCAGTAGGTACACCATTGATCAAGATCTGACACGAGGCAGTAACCAAGCATTCCTTAATCCACTCAATCCAACAGGGCGGGAACTCCATCTCCTCAAGAATATTTAGTAAGTAACCTCTGTCAATAGAGTCATAAGCCTTGCTCAAATCAGCCTTCAAATAAAGCTTGCTACTGACATTCGCCTTCTTAAAGTCATGCACCAATTCATTGGCAAGAAGAATGGCATCGGCAATCCTCCTACCTTTAACAAAGGCGCACTAGTTGATGCTGATGAGGTTCGGTAGAATATCCCTCAACCTGTTAGAAAGGATTTTGGATATAACCTTAGTGACAAAGTTGCACAGAGAAATCGGCCTCCACTCCCCCACTTTCTGTGGTTGTTTCACCTTAGGAATAAGAGCCACATATGATTTGTTCATCTCTCTTAGCATTTTCCCTTTGAAGAAGAAGTCTTATTGTGCATCACACATCCACCCCAACAATATCCCAGGTGGATTTGAAGAAGTGCGCATTCATACTGTCTGGGCCAGGGGATTTGTCATCATCCGACTTTTTGACTATATCATAGATTTCCTCGTCCGTGACCAAGGCACACATAGCTTGCTTCTGAGACTCAGTTAATTTGGGCATGTTTTCACCCCTAAAGGGGGTTCTGCGACTAGTCAAGTTAAACATCTTCATATAATGCTTTATGAAAGTATCCCCAATAACTTCCATGTTGCTAGTTTGGGCTCCATCCACCTCTAGCATACGAATTTGGTTCCTCATCCTTCTGGTCTTCAAGGAAGCGTAGAAGAACTTCGTATTCAAGTCTCCATTCTTGAGCTAGAAAATTCTAGACTTTTGTCTCATCATATATTCCTCAGTGTTCTTCGCCATAAGAGCTTCTTCTTTCAAAGTCTTTGCAATATCCCACTTGAGTTCATTATAGGGATCTTTGCCTACCTCATCCTGAGCCTTTATAGCAGCCTTTTCTTTGTTCCTAGCCGAGTCAGTCATATCGCTCTTCTGCTCCCAGTTCCATGTTTGAAGCTTCCTTTTTGTGATCTTAATGCGTTGACAGAGCCGGTACATAGGATTACCATCCACCCTTGTATTCCAAGCATTGCATACAACATCTTGGAAACCAGGGAGACTAGCCCAAGCATTGAAGTAGCGAACATGATACTTGTGCTTTTGTTCTTCGCCATCCATATGAATAATCTGTATGTGATTATCACTGTATATAGATGCTATAATCTCGATCCATAGCTTAGGGAAATCACCAAAGCCTTGACTATTGAGGAGAGTCCTGTCGATTTTACTTCTAGTATTGTCTGCCCCGCTCTGCTGATTGTTCCAAGTAAAAAACAACCCTTTGGCCTCCGCTTCAATTAGATTTAGTTTACTAACAGTCTCATTAAAGTCACACATCGACTTAGCTGATGGTGAAGCTCTTCCTTTTCTTTCCTCCACCTTCCTCACAGCGTTAAAATCACCAGTGATGATCCAGGCTACACGCACATATCTGTTGATAGCCACCAAATCATCCCAAAGGGCTGCTTTTTTACTGTCATTGTTATCACCGTACACAGTTGTCATCTCTATGCTTTTGCCCCCAAAGCTCAGGCTGAGATGTATGAACTGTCGTGATTGAGCTAACTTCCTTATCTTGATATCATCTCTTTCCCATAGCACCAGGATCCTAACATTCTTGCAGCACGTAGAGTTATCAACCACTTGGCTTCCGGCTAGGTTCTTTGTACAACTTTAGTAAGCTTGCTTCTTTTGATTTTAACCCTAGTTAGAAGAGACACATTTGCTCTGGCCCTCCGCAGTTCAGCTCAAATAACGTCGCACTTCTCCCATCCGGAGATGCCTCATACGTTCCAAGCTATGATTCTAGGTGCATCACCCATTGGACCCCTGGACTGGTACACCACCAGTCGAGGCCGTTGGTTCTTTTTCATTTACTGACTCATCAAGGGTATTGAACTTGTTAGCTTCCTTTCCTCTCCCACTGGTGTTTTTCAGTCCCCTCGTCCTTCGCGGACTCACCGTCTTCTTCAGTCTAACAAAGCCATCCTGCTCGCTGGAAGCACTCTGCTCCCTCGAGCTGTCTCCCTCGCTGCTCACAACATTTTCTTCTCCCTGGCTTGTGTACGCCACATCGCTGACTGTAGGTTGTGTCTGCGCACCACTGTTCTTTTGTGTCTGCATATCGTTCTTCTCTGGGGAATTCTCTCGAACACTTCGTTCCTGCCTGCCGCTTTGCTCAGTCTGCTCGATAGTCTATTGCTCCGTCGGCTTCACCTGATCATCCGCCTTGCACAGAGCCTTCTTGTGGCCAAAGCTCTCGCAATGGGGGTACTTCACTGGTATCCACTCGTACTCGATGCTAACATCATAGTCAGCCCCTTTATCCGTCCGTAGCTTGACAACCTTAGGAAAGGACGATTTTGCACTCATCAGCACATTGACTCGCGCATAGTCAATTCTGGTTTTTGCTTTCATCTGGCGATCCAGACACTGCGGCTTGCCCAGGTAGGATGCGATACACGCGATCATTGCTTCGCTCCATAGCTCGAGGGGTAGATTGTGGACCTTCAGCCACACCGGAATAGCTGTGAACTTCTCCTGTTCCAGTGGGTCTCCTTTGTCCCACTTCTTGAGAACCATCGGTTTACCCTTCACATACCAGGGACCACCTTCAAGAGCATTGGCGAGGTCAGAGTCCTCACTGAACTTGATAATGCAGCTTCCGCTCCCCCTCCCCAGAACCTCCATTGATCCGACTGGCTTCCAGAGCTTTTCGAGGTAGTCCTGCAAGGTTGGGATATGCGGTTTGAAGGCAATCACATAACCAGAGAGCGTATTCCGCCATAGAGCTGCGTTTTCTTCCACCTTCGCCTGTGGGATTATGATGGTATCTCCTTCTACTGTTAGAGCCGCTTCCGGTAGCCTGGTGTCGACATCTCCGAATGAGTTCTTGAACATAGACGACCATTCTATAGGCGTGCTCGCCACTCTGACCTCCTCGACAACATGGTTTCTCCGCTGAGGTCTTCTTCCCCTGGATTCGGTGGCCTTCTTTGGCGCTCGCCTCCGTCGCCGCAATCGCCCCCAGAGCGCGGCCCCATCCTTCCAAGCTTCCAATTCTTTTTGGTTCGGTCATATGAGATAGTGATAGAACAGATTGAATGTCTAGAGAATGACAGTACTCAATGATGTATGCCTTCCGGTTCATGACCTGAACGATGAGATCATATGGATGCTAAGAGTTTGTAAATTCTTGTTATGTCCCTAGTCGGATGTCATTGTGGAAGGTAGATAGACATCAATGACACACAAGACTAGATTGTGGTGTTGGTTGATGACATAATCTCATTAGTCATGATATAGAGATATCAAACCAAACATATAGGTACTTGTTAGAGAACAAGTATACCAGACAGACCCACCGTGAGTTTGACACATGGAACCATGACATGGTAGTCACAGTTAGTACTCACAGTGATGGTGGTGAGTGTATTCTTTGACCTAAAATCACTACACTCAACACCTGTTGTTGGGCACACTTTGACATCATCAAATGCAGTCCTGAAACATGGGTTGTTATAAAGGTGATGATTGGGTGGCTTTGACACATGGGGCTTTTGAGGGGTGAGTGATGGATATGGAATTTGTCCCTCCTGAGGGAGTTTGATATCCAAGGCCATTTGATGAATAGGATTGAGATAGGGGTGCGCACGCATGTGTGAATCAGTATCTGATATTGATGTAACGACCCCGCCTCCCGGTAACCCCCAATTAAGGGAGACCGAAAGGACATCGCCGTTAACCAATAACCTGTATCAAAGGTTCGAAAAATAATAATTAACAATTATTAAATTCTACCAACTATACTGAAATATGGTAGAAAAATAAAAACTTTTCATACCTTTTAAAACTGGGATTTCAAAACTTCTATCCACACAGATCCTAATCTATCTAATCCTCCTTTGCACTTTAATTCTCATTTAATACCACATATGCCACTTTACTATTTGTTCTTTTCATTGTACCTAAAACGCCGACAACCAAAATGTCGGTCAGCCAAAGTTGCTATGTGGGGGAAACAATAAACGTGCAACTATGATAACAACGTAATCATTCAATTAATCATTTAACAATCAAGATTACATTTTAAATATAACTCCGCAATCTAAGGGTACACTATCCTCTGTGTTATCCCCATTAAACCCCTCATGATCCACCTATAAGTGAACCAAGTTCTAGGGTTGAGTCACATGGCACTACTCGTAAGTAGCCCACTACTTAACTCATGGCATGCTAATGAGTCTCATAGCACTACATGTAGGTAGCCCAATTTCTAACTCTCAGTAACCTAGACCTTGCTCTAGGATTACCCCTTTTTTAGCCTTTTCAAAGCAACAGAGGTGGACCCGGATCTAGCCAATTATATATGCACATTTATAGTGATAATCATAGTCACTTTATAGTTGCATGAAGTAAAAGGCATCCAACAGTTATTTTCAAGCAACCGATAAAAACATTCAGAAATCTCCGTGAAACTAAAGCGATTATTCATAAGCGTAACCACATACCTGATTTGATGATTTCAGAAGCATTAAGAAAATCCAACCAAGCATGCAATCCAAGTAATTCAACAATCACATAATTCCTGAAATGAATATGTACTCTATTTATTACACACTTTATCAAGAACCTACTTTATTAACTTGGATTCACTTTCTAGGGTTTCTGTATTCATTTTAGGGTTTCATTTTGAAATTAGGGTTTCCCTTCATCTTTTACCATATTAAACCCTAATTTTATGCCATTACTCATAAACCCTAATTATCTCATCTATTCTTCAACATTAAGGTTATCTTAACAACATATAACCCTATTTTCATATCACAGGCACATTAATCATCAATTAAACTTCTTTTTCATTAAATCTACTATTTTTATCCCTTTAATCCATGATAAGATCATTATACGCACTTATCACCAATTCATAGTTAATCACGGTCTGAATCACATATGAACTCGATTTGCTATTAATTCCACCTTTTATTCATGAGAAATCCCTAATTACTACTTTTAGGGTATTTATTCATAAATTAGGAACTTTAATGCTTGAAATAGCTTATAACCATGAAAACCCAGTTTTATAATTATGTTTTTGAATTTAACTTATCAAAACCCATATTTTCCCAAATTAGGGTTTTTTTTAAACATAATCACGTGCATAAAACCCTAAAACAAGAATGAAACTACCTTTCAAAATTAACTCTCCCTTTTATTCTTAATAGGTTAATATTTCTCAGAATTAGGGTTACAAACCAGATTAACCCAAAAGAGTCATTAAATCCAAGTTACATATCAACATTAGGGTTTTACCACAATTTAATACATCAAAGGTGATAACTTGGTGTGCTTTTGAAATTGAAAGCAATATCAAGTTCCTATTATATTTTTATTGGATTCTTCATGTTTTTCTGATCAACTTTCATGTATAGATCACCTTCATCCGATCTACGAATAATTAATTACTAAATTCACAAGATAAATTACCTTTGGCCAATAAGGGCTTGACACGTCAGCGGTTATGCAATAACCTGAGCGCCCTTTTATCTTGTTGGAAATGTCCTCTTGTGCCCTCAGGTGTATCACATCCATAGAGGGGCATCTTAGACATTTTCCACTCTATCTTAAACCTCTGTTCTGTCCCGCTCCCGTCAGCGACACACTCTGCTTGTGCGGGTCAACTCTAGAGTTGACTTCGAGGTTCTCTCTGCGCCAGCCATTGGTGAAGGATGCTACACCTCTGCCGCACCCTTATGAATTCAACCATCGCCTCAATTGCCTCGCTACCTGCCTAATTCGTCGGGATGAATAAGCTTTCCTCCGGCGAGTTGTGCGGCCTGGCCAGGGTACCACTCGGAGGCTTTCCTCTCAATTGGCTGCTTGGATCATTGTGGTTCTTCCTTGCAAACATCACGATGCAGAGATATGGAACGCAGCTTTTTCCTCCCCTCCCCTCCTTATATAGGGGCTAGACTCCTGTGCTTTCCCACAATTAGGGGAAATTTGCACAGTTTAGGAAAGGCTTGCAAACTTAGGCTAGTTTGATGCGAAATACGCCCCAGAAGCCAATGGAACTAACAACATGCTGGTATAGCCTTTAAATCACGAGAAATATCAGCTGGAAACTCTCCCTATACCCAGCAAAGTCCCAGTTCACATGGGACTTTGAAGATGAACGACCAATGTTGGATTAAGATCCAACGGATCTCATCGCTCACGCTCAAACACAAGGAAAATATATATATTCCAAAAAAATCAAGATAATTCCCAATTTCGGCAATATCTTGAGAAATTCTTATCTCCCAATCCCTTGCTCCTCTTTAGCTCAAATTTTAATGGAAGGTTTATCTTTTTATTATCTAACTATATACAAAATTTGGGATTGCAATGGATGAGAAGTCTTCCTTCTCTCCCAAGTTATCTCATTAATTTCTCCAAAATAATTATTAATCCTTTTCCCTTTTCCATTATCTTATTATTTTGAGTCCCTTGGACCTCAAGAAAACCTAAAGGCACGGATTCCCATATTGGAGAAAATCTATTTGCCTTTATCTTCTTTTGAAAGTCAATTTCTCATATTTCCCTTTTATAAATCAATTTCTTTTCCTTTTTAATTCTCTTTTTAAGGATTTCTCTTTATCTCTCTTCTATTTTCCTATTGAAATTCCTTTTAACATTAGGAATCCTTGGGATACGAAAATCCACCAAGGATAACTCAATTATAACTCTTTTCACATATTTTCCACAATTTATCATTATTTTCAATTTCTTTCTTAACAAGGAAATACTTAATTGATCTTTTCTTATTGCATTTGCTTTGCAACTTTGGACTCCTTGGAACCCAAGGAACCCAAGAGGCACGAAATCCACCTTTGGATTATATTCCATTGCCTTCTAGAGGTTTCTACACCTTTCTTATCTCAAGTTCTCAATAATTCATTAATTAATTGAATTTCCTTATTATTGGGCCCAATAGGCAACAAAGCCCACAAAGCAATCACCAAGGCTATTGTAACGAAATTCATGCATTCAATCATTATTTGTTCATTTATCTTTAATATGAGAAATTACATTTCTCAGCAAATGAACCCAAAATTGGGGTTGTAACATCCTTCCCCTCTTATAGGAATTTTGTCCTCAAAATTCAATCAAGCAAACAAACAATCTAGGATAAGACTTTTCTATGTCCATCATTGGCCCCTATGTGGATTTACCCTACCCATGGCACTTCCAAAGAACCTTTATCATCACATTTTCTTTTCTCGGAGTTCTTTCACCCTGGCGTCTATAAACTGCACAGGTGATTCAGGTCATTTCAGCCTCCCTTGGGGCTCACTAGGTTCAATGCTCAGCACATGGTCTGGGTACCTCACATAGTGCTCTAAATTGGACACTTGGAACTCCTCACACATTTCTTTATCCTGAGGAGTAAGGTTAACCATAACCTTCTCCACCAATCCATCTCAAATGGACCCATGCATCGGGGACTCAGCTCTCTTAGCTACAACTTAGAGGGGTCGGATTTTCATGTCACATATTCTCCCACAGTGAATTGCATGTCAGTCTACTTTGCATCATCTTACGACTCATGTCATCCCTAGGCTCCTTTCATCCATTGCACGATCAAAGTGACTTCATCTACACACACTGTGGTCCTTTTCTAACCATCACATGGTCCTTTCACCAACATCACCTTACTGAAGTGGTGACCGACACAACCTCCCTTATAGAGCTTCTTTAAATCCTGATACTGGCTATGGTTGTCATCATCACATCTTTCCTAGGACAAGAACTGTCCCTAGCCATCTGTTGGGTTTTAGGGGAAACAGAGAAGGCAGCGGAAACAAAAAATTTTCTCCCCCAACCCATACCGAGGAAACACGTCAACGTCTATATAATAGGAAAGGATGGTTTGCGGAATCATACCTTGTCCCGAGGCTTGCTCGGCGACAATACCTCGCGCAATGCGCGGTCTTCAACTCCGGACTTCGACGGTGTCTGTGCAGCTCCTGGTCGCACCGGGACTGACAACTCCTACTCGAACCGAACTGTCGGATGACAGTTGTCCTCCTAAGCGGCAGTGTCCTCCCACCTCTGTAGTAGTCCACACGGACCACCTGGAACTCCACTCTCCTTGTCCCACAAGGAAGTGGAAGGAGTCGCACCCTCCTATTGACGTACTAGTCGCCAACACGCTCTCCTGCCTCCTGTTGCAACTGCAGTTTTCCTTCCCATGCTGCACCTCCCTTTTGCGGGAAGCACTTGCTCGGGCTCTCTCACGGTTACCAAAACCAGAGAGAACGACAACTTGCAGAGCAACTGGTTGCACTGAGCTGTACTTTGAGAAGCCCCCAATACCCCTATATATATAGGAGAGTCATGGGACAGGGTTCTCCATCCCGGGCAATGCGGGACTAAAGCAGGAGTAGAAGGGTAAGAGAATTTTCCACAAAAAGCAACCGGTTCGCAACTTGAAATGATCGGTTCACAACTGAACCGATCGGTTCGGCCATTGAGCCGATCGATTGGACCTGAGCCGATCGTTTGGGGCACTCCAACCGATCAGTTGGTGCCCTGAACCGATCGGTTCATGGTCCTAATCTGGCTCAAAAAGACTTTCCTTGTTTCTTTCCCAATTGGTATCGCATACCAATGTTATTCCCAATCGAATTGGGCAATTTGAAACCAAAGGAAAATTCTTGCCGACATGACTTTCCCAACTGGTCGGTTGCACCAGTTGAGCCGATCGGTTTAACCCTTGAACCGGTCGTTTCAACCTGGGCATGAGCCGATCGGCCTGGACACTCCAGCCGACCGGTTCAGCAACCTCAGCCGACCGGTTCATCACATGAGCCGATCGGTTGGGAGCACAGGTTGGGCAAAATCAGTCAAATGCGATTTCAATCAATCCGATACTCCAATCAATGCATCCAACACCTTGAACCATATGATATTGAGCTATTGACTGATTGAGTGTTTAATTGAACTACTAAACTCCTTTAGTAATCAATCTAAACATTGCTTTGTGGACAAAACTCCTCTTCCAGGTTAAATCCTATGTGTGTGACCCTGCAGGTCCATTTCACGTTGGCAGTGAAAGTCCATAACACTTATGACTTCACAAGCAAAGAGCGGTGCCTAGTCACACATCAGTGCTACCCAAGTGAAAGTAGAAAGTTGGAGAACAACTTTCATCCTACAATCCGTGAATGGTGTTACAGCGAATGTATAATTCCTTTGTCACTGATATCCCGAATGAACTCGAGGCATGGAACAGTCATCCTGTCAACGTTCATTCATTTCCTTGATCTCAGAGTAGACTGGAAGAGATATGTATGACATCAATATCATATACTGATTCACACATGCGTGCACGCCTTTCTCAATCCTACTCATCCAGTGGCCATGGATATCAAACTCCCTCAGGAGGGACAAATCCCATATCTATCACTCACCCCTCAAAAGCCCCATGTGTCAAAGCCACCCAATCATCACCTTTATAACAACCCATGTTTCAGGACTGCGTTTGATGATGTCAAAGTGTGCCCAACGACATGTGTTGAGTGTAGTGATTTCAGGTCTAAGAATCACACTCACCACCATCACCGTGAGTACTGACTGTGACTACCATCTCATGGTTCCATGTGTCAAACTCACGGTGGGTCTGTCCGGTACACTTGTTCTCTAACAAGTACCTATGTGTTTGGTTTGATATCTCTATATCATGACTAATGAGATTCTGTCATCAACCAACACCACAATCTAGTCTTGTGTGTCATTGTTGTCTATCTACCTTCCACAATGACATCCGACTAGGGACATAACAAGAATGTACAAACTCTTAGCATCTGTATGATCTCATCGTTCAGGTCATGAACCTGAAGGCATACGTCATTGAGTACTGTCATTCTCTAGACATTCAATCTGTTCTATCACTATCTCATATGACTGAACCAGAAAGAATTGGAATCTCGCCTTTTATGTTTATCAAATCAATCTTAATGTATCCCACCAATCATCCCATGATTGACTCTCAGGGCATACATACCAACAGACTCCCACTTGCTCTGCGAGCCAATCACCCATGAATCATATTCATAGTGATCTTCAAACATGTCCCACATGTTACTGTGCTCTAGTGCCAATATAGTGAGTAATGACAACACCTTGCCAAAGTCTGTACAAATTGCATGTCTCACATCTCTTCGCTGTACGTCACACGTATGAGATGGAGTTGCCGTAATATGCGATCTAGCATTCCATTTTCTAACCTTTATCCACATTGCATGATCAAGGATTCTAGACTTGTCATCAATGTGTGGAATATAAGTTCATCTTATGAACTTTCAGATCCATATAGTATCCACTGCTGTTCACTAACACATAGATACTTGGCTTTTCCCTTTTAAATGGCTTTATTGGAACACTTCCAATTATCAACAAACTTTTACTTTTATACATCCCATGTATATTTTGCGATTAATTTTCTGTCCTTTCGGAAGTTCGCATCAATGTAACTCTTTACATCAAACTCTTCCTTATCTCCATAGAACTAGTACTTCACAAGTACTTATCAAGTTCTCATGGTATTCCAGTAACCCTTACTGGAAACAGACAGACATCCACTCGTCATGTCCCACATACGAGTTATCAGTATGAGCACATCATATTTCCATGTCCTACATACAAGATGATGAATGCATTTTATTCTTGCCATGTCATACATGCAAGATAATGGGATGATTACATACATGATAGATCCATATCTATTCTTAGTGTTCCCATTCTTCATAAGAATTGGACACTTGGCCTTGGGATACTAACTCCATGTAACATGGACAAGTTTTCTCCCACTGAATCTGTGCATACTGAATACTTCAGTACAGATTGCCAATGTATGCTCTCTCTTTCCAGGTCAAGAGATTTTCGAGAACTATCTCTATAGATCTCTATTCCTATCACATAGGAAACATCTCTATCTTCCTTAAAGATAATTTCCACATTAGGATTTCCAATCTAGAACATTTCCATTTCACATCAATATGTGGAATGTGAACACGATCCCACTAAATCACAGATCCCTTCTTTATCTTTGACATATCAGTCAAACCCTTTGACTATATCATCAAAGTAAAGATCCAATTTTGAGTTGCTTGTACTCAATCAATCACATTGATTAGTCCATTGTAACTTATAGACTTCATTTGCATTAGTGGATTCATAAACCTTATAGGATGTGTCATGTACACATCCTGGTTTTATTCCTCATAGGAATGCGGTTTTAGTATCCATATGACAAATGTCTTAGCCATTAAGTTGCAATTAATAAGCATCATCCTTATCAAAATGTTATCCATGTAGCTTAACACTTAAGACTTATCTGCACTTATGGATATGATCCAATGAGTGCTACCATCAAGGTCATACCTTATGGTTCACATGGATGTCATTTAGGATGTAAAGGTCATAAACCATAACTCAAGATTCGGTTCCTCATATTCATCTTGATAGTTGACTCATCACATGAACAACTCATCACATAGATAATTGAAGTGTATCTGTTAAAGATATAAGAACTCACAACCCTTGTGATTCTTAATTTCTTTTATTAGTGTGGGGTATTCTTTTTAATTAAGAAGAATTCAGTTATTTGATAATCATTCTCTAACTCCTTAGAGTATGATTCCTTCTTGATTAAGACATCACCATGCCTTAATCATGAGTTCACTATGATACACTATCATAATCACTCATAAGGATCTCAAACATTTGGTCCAAGTATTTCATTCATTGATCTCATCAAGAATTAATACTTTACCAAATTTGTACTTCATTTATGATAATCTTGAACACTTCAAGATATTCATATTGGTATTTCTCTAAACACCATTTGAAGTATTAGCATTTATTCCAATAGGTATGTAAATACATCACATGTATTATACCTAATAGGATAATCACTCTCCCACTATATTAGTGAAGATTGATTAATCATGTCTAAGATATTCATGTCCCTTACTGGTTCTCTAACCAAAAGAGTCTAGTTTTATCCATCACATGGAAACTAGAAATGAATTTCTCATGATTAATGCTAATTAAATTGTTTGAGTTATCTATAACTTTTAGGTATCGTCTTATCTTATGCACATCAAATATCACAAGATAAATAAGGCATTGCCACAAAGAATACATCTTTATAAATTGAAACATCTCTTTATTAATTGCCATCATTGTCATACAATATGCAAAAATAAAGTGTTTCTATCTATTGGAAAGTATGAAATAGCAGTTCATAACTGTATTACATGCCTTATTGGCTGAAAATAAACTAAAGTATTCCTATCTATAAAGGCAACACTTACCCCAAGTAAGAATGCTTTACACTTTACATCTTGATATCATATATCTCAAAAAGTGTTATAAGTTTATTTACATGACACCTTCAAATAGAGGCTTCGGTCGCCTCCTTCTTCTTTTGTTCTTCCAGGTAGATAGGACAATTCCTTTTCCAATGTCCTGGCTTTTGACAATGGTGGCAATTTCCTTTCTTGGTCACGCCTCCCTTGGCCTTGAGAGCTGAAGATGGCTTGGACTCCTGGCTAGCTTCAGAACCTTTCTTAGCTTTGCCCTTGCCCTTGCGCTTGGACTTGCCTTTCTTGCTCGTGATCACCATCACGGACTTAGGCTTGTCCTTCTTCATCTGTAACTCGGCTGTCCTCAACATGCCCAACAACTCTGACAGTGGCCTATCAAAGTTGTTCATGTTGTAGTTCATCACAAACTGACTGTAAGATTCTGGCAACGATTGCAGTATCACGTCAGTAGCCAACTCTTGGCTCAGTGGAAATCCCAGTCTTTGTAGGTTCTCCACATACCCAATCATCTTGAGTGTGTGAGGACCAACTGGATCTCCTTCTGTCATGACGCACTTGAACAGCGCCCTAGAAACATTGTACCTCTCTTGCCATGCCTGATCTTCATACATGTTCCTGAGATGCAGAATCATCTCTATGACACCCATGTTCTCATGTTGCCTCTGCAACTCATGGTTCATTGAACATAGCATCAAGCACTTTGCATCAATGGCATCATCAGAATGCTTCTTGTAAGCATCCCTTTCTGTCCTTGGTGCATTAGGAGCAGGTTCCTCTGGAATTGGAGTATCCAGGACATAGAGCTTACGCTCTTGAGTGAGAACAATTCTCAATGTCCAATACCAGTCGTGGAAGTTTGTCCCATTTATCTTGTCCTTGTCAAGGACCGATCGCAAAGAAAAGTTATTGTTGTTTGTTGCCATTTGAACTACAAAAAGGAAAATATGCAATTTTAGTCCAAAACTCATTTTTGACTTATTTGATTGATTTGAAAGTTTGACGATATAATTAGGCCTTTAATTAATTATCGCTCCCACTATTTTACTTCAAATTGATAGCCCTCACCATCAATTCGGAAGATTGCAGCGTACAACCTTCTAGTGGGCAAGATCCTGAAATCCTCTAAGCCATGGACCAGCTAGGGCTATCACCCACAACATAGATCTCTCAGGTAGGCAACTTTTGCCAATTGCATCATATGCAACTCTTGATAAGATGTCATATACAACTCTTTGCAATGATCATCTCCATGCCTCAAGGTACTAGATCCCATCTAGATCACCTTGTTAAGTCCGACCCAAAGAAAACACGATGAACATGCACCCTGCTAGGGCAGACCCACACATTCATCCTTCACGCTTCCACGAGGTAGACGGTGCACCACGCTAGGGCGTGCCCACACTTGGTCGAACAAGCTTTTCACGTGTGTCGCATTTGGAAGGCATCTAAAACTTAATATTTTAATGAGGGATTTGGTAATATACATATACATATCCAATCACCACAATACATAGTACGTATCATATACATGCTATATCCCACTTAAAACATGCACAAAATGATAAAAGCGATGATTATGGCCATCCTAATGTGATTCCTTGAGCCAAGAGGAATCACGGTCATCTAGGTCAACATCACATGCAACCTGTACAAGATGAACTCTGTGCCTTGCCATCCGAGTTGATCAACTCATCACATGAATGATCTGTACTCTCCAGCCAGTCGTCTGGGTGCCACCAGCCGATCGGTTGGCTCCTCCAACCGATCGGTTTGCCTGGTCGTCGTGCATCTCGTCATGTCCGCCACCCGCTCGTCTCGCTCCTCGAACCGGTCATCAACCGATCGGTTCACGCCTTGAACCGACCGTCTGAGCAGTCGTCTTGATGTCCGCTGGTCTTTGACATAACAGGAAATAAAATCCTATTCTATTTATTACATTGCTTTAAAAAGGAAACCCCGAGTTACATTCGGGGGGAGCAAAGGTAGGAAAGAATCTTGAATTATTTCGAGTTACATCGGGAATAAGAGAGGGAAGATCGGTGCGCAGACCGAGATGCAAGCAACCACAAACAACCACACACAGATAGGGGTTTATAGGCCATAATCATGCTACACACATCCACCACAAAACTCGTTTAAGGGCGACGCGTATCGAGTGCATTAATAATACATATCATATATGTAATTAGGGATTTGTGGATTTAGGATTGGACATGCATAAAGCCGATATTATTCGCATCGTATGCAATAAATAAAGGCGACAAACCAAAATCGATCATATCGATATTCCTAAAATATAGATCAGTTGACGTGGCTCTGATACCACTGTTGGGTTTTAGGGGAAACAGAGAAGGCAGTGGAAACAAAAAATTTTCTCCCCCAACCCATACCGAGGAAACGCATCAACGTCTATATAATAGGAAAGGATGGTTTGCGGAATCATACCTTGTCCCGAGGCTTGCTCGGCGACAATACCTTGCGCAATGTGCGGTCTTCAACTCCGGACTTCGACGGTGTCTGTGAAACTCCTGGTCGCATCGGGACTGACAACTCCTACTCGAACCGGACTGTCGGATGACAGTTGTCCTCCTAAGCGGCAGTGTCCTCCCGCCTTTGTAGTAGTCCACACGGACCACCTGGAACTCCACTCTCCTTGTCCCACAAGGAAGTGGAAGGAGTCGCACCCTCCTGTTGATGTACTAGTCGCCAACACGCTCTCCTGCCTCCTATTGCAACTGCAGTTGTCCTTCCCTTGCTGCACCTCCCTTTTGCGGGAAGCACTTGCTCGGGCTCTCTCACGGTTACCAAAACCAGAGAGAACGACAACTTGTAGAGCAACTGGTTGCACTGAGCTGTACTTTGAGAAGCCCCCAATACCCCTATATATATAGGAGAGTCATGGGACAGGGTTCTCCATCCCGGGCAATGCGGGACTAAAGCAGGAGTAGAAGGGTTTGAGAATTTTCCACAAAAAGCAACGGGTTCGCAACTTGAAATGATCGGTTCACAACTGAACCGATCGGTTCGGCCATTGAGCCGATCGTTTGGACCTGAGACGATCATTTGGGGCACTCCAACCGATCGGTTGGTGCCCTGAACCGATCGGTTCATGGTCCTAATCCGGCTCAAAAAGACTTTCCTTGTTTCTTTCCCAATTGGTATCGCATACCAATGTTATTCCCAATCGAATTGGGCAATTTGAAACCAAAGGAAAATTCTTGCCGACATGACTTTCCCAACTGGTCGGTTGCACCAGTTGAGCCGATCGGTTCAACCCTTGAACTGGTCGTTTCAACCTGGGCATGAG
Source organism: Alisma plantago-aquatica (assembly GCA_963693085.1). Lineage (NCBI taxonomy): Eukaryota > Viridiplantae > Streptophyta > Magnoliopsida > Alismatales > Alismataceae > Alisma > Alisma plantago-aquatica. The sequence goes on along the minus strand of OY856411.1, from coordinate 1,483,866,974 downwards.
CCGATCGGCCTGGACACTCCAGCCGACCGGTTCAGCAACCTCAGCCGACCGGTTCATCACATGAGCCGATCGGTTGGGAGTACAGGTTGGGCAAAATCATTCAAATGCGATTTCAATCAATCCGATACTCCAATCAATGCGTCCAACACCTTGAACCATACGATATTGAGCTATTGACTGATTGAGTGTTTAATTGAACTACTAAACTCCTTTAGTAATCAATCTAAACATTGCTTTGTGGACAAAACTCCTCTTCCAGGTTAAATCCTATGTGTGTGACCCTGCAGGTCCATTTCACGTTGGCAGTGAAAGTCCATAACACTTATGACTTCACAAGCAAAGAGCGGTGCCTAGTCACACATCAGTGCTACCCAAGTGAAAGTAGAAAGTTGGAGAACAACTTTCATCCTACAATCCGTGAATGGTGTTACAGCGAATGTATAATTCCTTTGTCACTGATATCCCGAATGAACTCGAGGCATGGAACAGTCATCCTGTCAACGTTCATTCATTTCCTTGATCTCAGAGTAGATTGGAAGAGATATGTATGACATCAGTATCATATACTGATTCACACATGCATGCACGCCTTTCTCAATCCTACTCATCAAGTGGCCATGGATATCAAACTCCCTCAGGAGGGACAAATCCCATATCTATCACTCACCCCTCAAAAGCCCCATGTGTCAAAGCCACCCAATCATCACCTTTATAACAACCCATGTTTCAGGACTGCGTTTGATGATGTCAAAGTGTGCCCAACGACATGTGTTGAGTGCAGTGATTTCAGGTCTAAGAATCACACTCACCACCATCACTGTGAGTACTGACTGTGACTACCATCTCATGGTTCCATGTGTCAAACTCACGGTGGGTCTGTCTGGTACACTTGTTCTCTAACAAGTACCTATGTGTTTGGTTTGATATCTCTATATCATGACTAATGAGATTTTGTCATCAACCAACACCACAATCTAGTCTTGTGTGTCATTGTTGTCTATCTACCTTCCACAATGACATCCGACTAGGGACATAACAAGAATGTACAAACTCTTAGCATCCGTATGATCTCATCGTTCAGGTCATGAACCTGAAGGCATACGTCATTGAGTACTGTCATTCTCTAGACATTCAATCTGTTCTATCACTATCTCATATGACTGAACCAGAAAGAATTGGAAGCTCGCCTTTTATGTTTATCAAATCAATCTTAATGTATCCCACCAATCATCCCATGATTAGCTCTCAGGGCATACATACCAACACCATCACCCTGAATGAGCACATATGCTCTCATCATACCCCTTTAGTCTAGATCATACTAACCATTAGTTAGGGGTGATAAACTGTACGAGCATCGAGTTCTTCATGTACCTACTTTCACTTTTTGGAAGTTTGTCTTTAGGTTATACTCAAGAACTCTTGAACTCGCATCCTGGTGTAGTTGAACCATCTCTCTCATATGTAGTTCAACTGCATCTATCCCTTGACAGTACTCTTTCTTTCTCATGTCATCTAGGTAAGGTGGTCTACCATAACCCATATTGTGTCTTGACCTTCCTTGGTCTAGGGGAGACTTATCACAACATCCATAGTGGTGAACTCCCATTCCCTCTCGATAACTCTTTATCCTCTATATCCATGCACTGGGTTACCGGTGCTCATCCTTCACCTTCTACCATGCATGGCAACATACCACATGCAGCCTCATCTTAAGCATCCAAAGTGCTATTGTCATTTACTATCTTGGTAGAACCACGGTGTATGATGATATTCAATCATGATTTCCTGTATGTCATGATTCCTCAAGATCGATTCTCTGAAACCCTAAACTACTCTCATTAGGGTTTTAACACCTTTTTTCTAAAGAAGTGCATCTGAGGTTCTACCACCATCCTTTCATTGCATCAAGGACAAGACTGACTAACCAAACAACCATTAACTTGTTCAACAGATCTCATTACATCGGAATATTAGCCAAACCTATCTCCTTTTCCAAACTTAGGGTTAGTCTAACAACTTCTTCTAACCAAACTAGGCCAATAAATCTCAACCAGAGCATCCATTACCACTTCACCTCCTTATGTATTAGGTAATGTTGATGGTATACACCTTCCTGTATGCCACTTATCATCTCATCTTAGCCCTAAGTCCATCTTCATAAAGAACATTCCTGAGCTTATTCCTTTGGTTTCGTACTCAACCTTGTATAACTCATAGCTCATGCTAAAAACATCATTTTAGGATGACTACCTTATTTCTCTTTACCGTTTGAAAACCATCCATGTATCATTCACTTTACCAGGGTATATTATCTTCTCTGTCCCCATATCTCGTGACAACGTTCCAAACCACTTCAACTTTTATCCTCAGTGTATGGCACATGTACTGCCCTATCTCTCTCCCCCAAAACAAGAGGAAATAAGCATTTGGCTGTAGTCCAAATAGAGAGTTCTTCCTATTCCAAGAGTAGAGATGGTACATCCTACCTTGCCAGTACACCTTTAAATCTAGGTTGAAACGTGACACCTACGTCTCTACATCACAAACATCTCGATATCAAGGTTACTTCCATGGAACACTATTTTCGAACCTACTTGGGTTTACACACAATCCTTGGTCATCTCCTCTAGGTGTATAGGGTGTCGGCACTTTTGGGGTCATCCCTCTTCCCTTATGCATCTAGAGAGTGCCCTACTCATCTGCCCTTTGGGTCCAATGAGTTCATGAAGGTGATGAATCTCCTAACCCATGGCCCTTAGACAGTGATAGTTGTTACCTCCCGACCCTATGGTCATGTGCAACTGGGGAATTAGGAAGCTCCTAATTTCATCGGTCTTATCCCTACCTGACCCTAGGATAGACTTAGGATTCTCCATTTATAGTACATGTCCAACTTAGAACCTCGCCCAAGCCTTCCTCATCTATCTTTGTATACATGGGCTGACATCCATCCTTTCATAGGGGCCATGGTGACCTGTCTACCTTGGTTAGGCCCCTTACCGGTTACCTCCATGGTAACACATCCGTATGCACTTAGAGATGGATATCTATGGGTCTACAGGTTCATTCTCCTACCATGTACTTTTCACTTAGCTTCTCAAGATCCTATGAGTCCTCTTTAGGTTACCCTAAACCAACAAGATTGGTATACACCCTACAAAAGGGTCCCTCTCCCAGGATGGGAGGAAACTACACCTTGATAATAAAGGTCACAAACGCCCTTAGGGTTTACATCCATATGAGCATGCTTAACCCAGCAGCTACTAAGGCACAAGTAGACCACCTACAAAACCATGCGAGGTCATACTTGTTCTCTTTCTCAACACTGGATCAAGATCATACCTTCCCATGCCATCAACTTAGCTGGGAGGGGTTCGTCTTAAACTTAAGGGGTTTCCCTTTCCTCTCAACATAAGAAGTACCATGCTCGCTTCTATAGGAACTCAACTCTCATCATGAGCATTAAGTACACCACTTCCCCTCTTAGGCCTAGGAACCCTAGGTTCACCTTTGGGTGTCTGACGGCATTCTCAATCTCTTAACCACAATTCAAGCATGTCCAAGGTATGTCATGTACTTCCATGATCCTTCTACTCGCACCACTTCAGATTTGAGTCCTCTTCTAGGACAACCAACTAGGTATAAAGCCTCACAATAGGTTACTTAAACCTCCTCAGGGTCTAAAGCACTCTTTATCTCATCCAACAAGTAATCACTTATAGCATAGGTACTAGAAGCATCCACTATCATCCACTATCATCCACTTAGGTCGCATCATCCTCGACTCCCCACTATTCCTCATGTCTCAGAATCAAAGCTTCCAACCTTCTTTCTTTGGTCCTACTTTCTCTCTCTAGATCTAACTCCACATACAACCTCACTTCATGAAGTTGGATCAAGCTTACCAATATATCCCTACCTGGGTGAATCCCTTGCTCAACTCATGTTTGACTCAAGATTATCCTTAGCTTTTATGTTTATATCCATCATGATTCCCTTGTCCAGGGTTTCATCCTACTGTCAGCACTACTGACGTATTCTGGGTGCAAGCTACACCCTACTTGCACAAGCCCATAGGGTTCTATAGGTTCTTCTCTAACTTCATCCATGCAGGAGCTATCCTTCACTCAAACATGCACGACCCTTCCCAGGGTTGGGTTTCCAAAGGTGCTAGGTTATCAACTTCTCATGGCTCATATGGCATCCAAGGCATGTTTGTCCAAACACCTAGTCTACCATGACATCATGTCATCTCTCTCTCTAACCTTCACTTAGGGTCAGGGTTAACATCATCCTCAAAGGATGTTCTAGGTCTCTACTTTTAAGACTAACTCTCTCTCTTCTCATCCTCCTGATAAGAAGGTCTAGCCTCAGGTCTCCCCTGAGGGTATTGACAACTCATGTCATACGACCTAAGCATGTATCTATTCCTTTACGCTTACTCAATTAAGCTTATGTCCATGACATCTTATTTACATGCTTTTTATTAATTTGGTGGAGGATTCCTTAATCCTTATCAACCTTACCCATACCTCAAGAGGGTGAGGAAAAGAGAGGAAACCCTAATCCTTAAGGTCCTTAACAGAATTTGAGTTGAGAAGGGATGAACAAGATGAGAGAGTCCTAAAGGTATCTTATTTCGAGTCATATCCTAAAAAATCAGCAAGGCAGTCACACAATCCGGGAGTCCTTGTATTCCGACTAGCAGTGCGGAGGAAAATCTTGCCAACCCCTGAACATGATCCTTTTCTAGACACCTCTGTCTTTTGGAAATTTCTCTAATAATCCCTTGGGTTGTACAGAATTTGTAAAATTTAATAATTATTAAAGATTAATTGAGGAACCTATGCTCTGATACCAATTGTAACGACCCCGCCTCCCGGTAACCCCCAATTAAGGGAGACTGAAAGGACAGATCCGTTAACAAATAACCCGGATCAAAGGTTCGACAAATGATCATTAACAATTATTAAATTCTACCAACTATACTGAAATATGGTAGAAAAATAAAAACTTTGCATACATTTAAAAACTGGGATTTCAAAACTTCTATCCACACAGATACTAATCTATCTAATCCTCCTTTGCACTTTAATTCTCATTTAATACCACATATGACACTTTACTATTTGTTCTTTTCATGGTATCTAAAACGCCGACAACCAAAACGTCGGTCAGCCGAAGCTGGTATGTGGGGGAAACAATAAACGTGCAACTATGATAACAACGTAATCATTCAATTAATCATTTAACAATCAAGATTACATTTTAAATATAACTCTGCGATCCAAGGGTACCCTATCCTCTGTGTTGTCCCCATTAAACCCCTCACGATCCACCTATAAGTGAACCAATTTCTGGGGTTGAGTCACATGGCACTACTCATAAGTAGCCCACTACTTAACTCATGGCAGGCTAATGAGTCTCATGGCACTACACGTAGGTAGCCCAGTTTCTAACTCTCGGTAACCTAGACCTTGCTCTAGGATTACCCCTTTTTTAGCCTTTTCAAAGCAACAAAGGTGGACCCAGATCTATCCAGTTATATATGCACATTTATAGTGATAATCATAGTCACTTTATAGTTGCATGAAATAAAAGGCATCAAACAGTTATTTTCAATCAACCGATAAAAACATTTGGAAATCTCCGTGAAACTAAAGCGATTATTCGTAAGCGTAACCACATACCTAATTTGATGATTTCAGAAGCATCAAGAAAATCCAACCAAGCATGCAATCCAAGTAATTCAACAATCACATAATTTCTGAAATGAATATGTACTCTATTTATTACACACTTTATCAAGAACCTACTTTATTAACTTGGATTCACTTTCTAGGGTTTCTGTATCCATTTTAGGGTTTCATTTTGCAATTAGGGTTTCCCTTCATCTTTTACCATATTAAAACCTAATATTATGCCATTACTCATAAACCCTAATTATCTCGTCTATTCTTCAACATTAAGGTTATCTTAACAACATATAACCCTATTTTCATATTACAGGCACATTAATCATCAATTAAGCTTCTTTTTCATTAAAGCTACTATTTTCATCCCTTTAATCCATGACAAGATCATTATACACACTTATCATCAATTCATAGTTCATCACAGTCTAAATCACACATGAACTCGATTTGCTATAAATTCCACCTTCTATTCATGAGAAATCCCTAATTACTACTTTTAGGGTATTTATTCATAAATTAGGAACTTTAATGCTCAAAATAGCTTATAACCATGAAAACTCAGTTTTATAATTATGTTTTTGAATTTAACTCATCAAAACCCATATTTTCATAAATTAGGTTTTTTTAAAACATAATCACGTGCATAAAACCTTAAAACAAGCATGAAACTACCTTACAAAATTAACTCTCCCTTTTATTCCTAACTGGTTAATATTTCTCAGAATTAGCGTTACAAACCAGATTAACCCAAAAGAGTCATTAAATCCGAGTTACATATCAACATTAGGGTTTTACCACAATTTAATACATCAAAGGTGATAACTCGGTGTGATTTTGAAATTGAAAGAAATATCGGGTTCCAAATATATTTTTATTGGATTCTTCATGTTTTTCTGATCAACTTTCATGTATAGATCACCTTCATCCGATCTACCAATAATTAATTACTAAATTCACAAGATAAATTACCTTTGGCCAATAAGGGCTTGACACGTCAGCGGTTATGCAATAACCTGAACGCCCTTTTATCTTGTTGGATAAGTCCTTTTGTGCCCTCGGGTGTCGCACATCCACAGAGGGGCATCTTAGACATTTTCCCCTCTATCTTCAACCTCCGTTTTGTCCCGCTCCCGTCCGTGACACACTCTGCTTTCGCGGGTCAACTCTAGAGTTGACTTCGAGGTTCTCGTTGCGCCAGCCATCAGTGAAGGATGCTACACCTCCTCCGTGCCCTTACAAATTCAACCATCGCCTCAGTTGCCTCGCTACTTGCCTAAGTCATTGGGATGAAGAAGCTTTCCTCCGGCGAGTTGTGCGTCCTGGCCAGGGTACTAGTTAGAGGCTTTCCTCTCAATTGGCTGCTTGGATCATTGTTGTTCTTCCTTGCAAACATCACGATGTAGAGATATGGAACACAACTTGTGCCTCCCCTTCCCTCCTTATATAGGGGTTAGATGCCTGTGCTTTCCCACAATTAGGGGAAATCCGCACGGTTCAGGAAAGGCTTGCAAACTTAGGTTAGTTTGATGCGGAAAATGCCCCCGAAGCCAATGGAACTAACAGCAGGCTGGCATAGCCTTTAAATCACGAGAAATCTTAGATGGAAACTCTCCCTGTACCCAGCAAAGTCCCAGTTCGCGTGGGATTTTGAAGATGAACGGCCAAAGTTGGATTAAGATCCAATGGATCTCATCGCTCACGCTCAAACACAAGGAAAATATATATATTCCAAAAAAATCAGGATAATTCCCAATTTCGGCAATATCGTGCGAAATTCGTATCTCCCAAACCCTTGCTCCCCTTTAACTCAAATTTTAAGGGAAGGTTTATATTGTTATTATCTAACTATATTAAAAATTTGGGAAACCAATTGCAATGGATGAGAAGTCTTCCTTCTCTCCCAAGTTATCTCAATATTTGCTACAAAATAATTATTAATCCTTTTCCCTTTTCCATTATCTTATTATTTTGGGTCCCTTGGACCTCAAGAAAACCTAAAGGAACGGATTCCCATATTGGAGAAAATCTATTTGCCTTTATATTCTTTTGAAATTCAATTTCTCATATTTCCCTTTTATTAATCAAAATCTTTTCCTTTTTAATTCTCTTTTTAAGGATTTCTCTTTATCTCTCTTCTATTTTCCTATTGAAATTCCTTTTAACATTTGGAATCCTTGGGATATGAAAATCCACCAAGGATAACTCAATTATAACTCTTTTCACATATTTTCCACATTTTATCATTATTTTCAATTTCTTTCTTAACAAGGAAATACTTAATTGATCTTTTCTTTTTGCATTTTCTTTGCAACTTTGGACTCCTTGGAACCCAAGGAACCCAAGAGGCACGAAATCCACCTTTGGATTATATTCCATTGCCTTCTAGAGTTTTCTACACCTTTATTATCTCAAGTTCTCAATAATTCATTAATTAATTGAATTTCTTTGTTAATGGGCCCAATAGCCAACAAAGGCCACAAAGCAATCACCAAGGCTATTGTAACGAAATTCATGCATTCAATCATTATTTGTTCATTTATCTTTAATATGAGAAATTACATTTCTCAGCAAATGAACCCAAAATTGGGGTTGTAACAATTGATGTCATACATATCTCGTTCAATCTACTCTGAGATCAAGAAAGTGAATGAACATTGACATGATGACTGTTCCATGCCTCGAGTTCATTCGCGATATTAGTGATAAAGGAATTATGCATTCACTGTAACACCATTCACGGATTGTAGGATTGAAAGTTGTTCTCCAACTTTCTACTTTCACTTGGGTAGCACTGATGTGTGACTAGGCACTACTCATTTCTTGTGAAGTCATAAGTGTTATGGACTTTCACTGCCAACGTGAAGTGGACCTGCAGGGTCACACACATAGGATTTAACCCGGAAGAGGACTTTTGTCCACAAGCAATGTTTAGATTGATTACTAAAGGAGTTTAGTAGTTCAATTAGACACTCAATCAATTGATAGCTCAATATCATAATGTTCAAGGTGTTGGACAGATTGATTGGAGTATCAGATTGATTGAAATCGCAATGGACTGATTTTGCACAATCTGCACTCCCAACCGATCGGCTCATGTGATGAACCGATCTCCTGAGCCTGGTGAACCAGTCGGCTCAAGTGTTGAGCCGATCATCTCAAGATCAGGGTGAACCGATTGCTTCAAGTGTTGAAATGATTGATTCAACTGGTGCAAGCGAGCAAGTTGGGAAAATAGGATTGGTGAGAATTTTCCTTTCATTTCAATTGCCCAATTTGATTGGGAAATAGGATTGGTATTCGATACCAATTAGAAACAAAAGAAGGAAAATCAATCGGGAACCGACTAGGACCACCAACCGACCGATTCACTTGTGAACCGACCGGTTGAGATATCCCAACCGACCGGTTCACTTGTGAACTGATCGGTTCAGGTCCCCAACCGACCGTTTCAGTTGTGAAATGATCGGTTCAGGTTGCGAGTTGGTTGCTTTTATGGAAAATCTCGAACCCTTCTACTCCTTCTTTTAGTCCCGCATTGCCCAGGATGGAGAACCCTATCCCATGACCCTCCTATATATAGGGGTATTGGGGGCCTCTCCATGTACAACTCAGTGCAACCAGTTGCTCTGCAAAGTTGTCGTTCTCTCTAGTTTTGGTAACCGAGAGAGAGCCCGAGCAAGTGCTACCCGCAAAGGGAGGCGCAGCAAGGGAAAGACAACTACAGTTGCAACTGGAGGCAGGAGAGTGTGTTGGCGACTAGTACGTCAATAGGAGGGTGCGACTCCTTCCAACTCCTTGTGGGACAAGGAGTGTGGAGTTCCAGGTGGTCCGTGTGGACTACTTCAGAGGCGGGAGGTTTTGCCGCTCAGGAGGACAACTGTCAGTCCGACAGTCTGGTGAGACCATGATTCGTCAGTCCCGGTGCGACCAGGAGCTGCACAGACACCGTCAAAGATCGGAGTTGAAGACCGCACAAAGTGTGAGGTATTGTCGCCGAGCAAGCCTCGGGACAAGGTATGAATCCACAAACCATCCTTTCCTATTATATAGACTTTGATGTGTTTCCTTGTTCTGGGTTTGGGGGCGAAAGTTTTTGTTTCCGCTGCCTTCTCTGCCTCCCCTAAAACCCAACAGTTCCAGCATATCTTTTGAGTATGTTTGGAATGGATGTTTTATTCTTCAAATTTTAGTAGGGAGTGGATCCCCTCTGGGTCCCACTCCTTACAGAATGGTATCTGATCCCAAGGTAGTTGGAATTTGACTGTTTCAATATTGTCTCCCTAATTAGAACCCTTAGCTTGCATAGTTGCCCTCTAGGTGAGATGTTCACCCTAGAATCGATCCATGTTATTCTTAATATAATGAAAGGTTGATATAAATTTCACATTAGAATCATGATTAGTAAACTGTAATGTGTTAAGGTTCAAGGTGATCTTACCCTACCATATAGGTTAGTGGTGACATATATATTTGGATGTTATCATGTATTGGCTTGGATTCATGTTGGATGATGTGGTATTGGGAGGATAAAGAGGATCCTATTGTGCAAAAAATTATGACTTGGTTTTCGCAATTTATTTTGGATCAATCATTTTTTTTATGTCGAATAGATTCCTTTGCCAAAAAATTATTTTCCAGTAATTATTATATGTATAAAAATTTTCTAGATTTTATTGATATTTACTTGAACTAAGTCACAATGAAGAGATAATTTCTAGAATTAGTGATCCTAAAACCCTAGTTATTATGATGGAGTGGTGACTAGGAAGATATGTCTTGTAATAAAGGTTTAGTTGACCTACCCTTATGTGCTCTATGACTTTTAGTTGTTGAAGTGTATCTTAGGATTATTAGGTTAGAGACACAAGGACTTAAATTTCAACCCTAATTGGATATGACTTATTTGGATTCATGGACAACATAAACCTCTAAGATATTCACAGTTAAAAGATGCAAAGTGACTTGTACCTTGGCGATATTTAGTTTGACTTGTTGAGGTGGAATATTTTAAGGGGTGGTAATTAGTTTAGCTTTAGATTTTGAGAATGAAATTTCTTTGAGGTGTGGTCTGTTGTAACATACCAAAATCTAGAACCTAATTATATTCCAAGGTTAAAAGGTTAGAGACCTTAGTTCTTTGGGCTTAGATAAACAATGATAAAGAAATACACAATAGCAGCTAACTGAAACCCTAACATGTTAATTCATAAATATATCACCCTAACATGTAGACATATAAACAAAAATATCGGCTTTTTTACCCGCTTCGTCCGTCTGCGTCCATTGCTCTAGCGATTAGGGAAAGAGGGTGTGAGCATCTTCCTCCCTTAGATTAGGGTTTTCCCTTGCAAGTTCAAGCGAGCGGGTCTGGCTCTTGGTCTCATCACATCATGGCGCAGATTTGGCAGAGAGATATGTTGGGTTGTGTCTGGATGAGGATGAGGATGATCCCATTGACGTGCAAGTGACGGGAAAGGGAGAGGAGGTGGAGGACCACACAACACTGGCGCTGGTGGGTAGTCTTCTGACGGATAGATCGTTCAACTTCCGAGCGATGGAGAGAACGATGGAACAAGCCTGGAGTCTCCGGGAAATAGTGGAGTTCAAGCAACTTGAGGGCGGAGCCTTCGTGATGCAGTTCACTCATTGGGCGGACAGACAACGGGTGATGGAAGGGGCGCCATGGAACTTTGATGGATGATTGCTTCTTTTTAAGGAGATCGACAAGGAAGAGCAGCCAGGTAGACTGCGGATTGATAGCTCGCCGTTTTGGGTTCGTATCTATGGTGTTCCGTTACGGTACCGGGCGGAGACCACGATCAGGAAGATTGCAGCTCGAATAGGCAAGGTGCTGGACACCGACAGAGACTGCCTGGGCTGGGACTCGTCGCTAAGAGTCCGGATAGTGATCCAACCCTATTCTAGGGCTGTATCTCATGTCATTTTGTGCCTTTATTACATTCAAATGCATTAGATTTACATGTTATTTCCCCCAATATGATTATCATGGCAAATACGCTTATGGATGTTCTTTGCACTATTTTTCAGGTACTTGGACCTTGCTTAGATGGACGAGGGGGAGAGAGGGACCCAAAGAAGGCCCCAAAGTCTCCCTTAACCTATCTCCAGTAGCCAAGACTCATCCCCGAGCAAAGACATCCGAAATTGACAAAGTTAGAAGAGAATTAAAGAGGTCGAGCCTCACCACGGTCGTGGCCCCAAGGCCACGGTCGTGGCTTTATTGTGCAAATCCAACATGATGCAACAGGAGAATCCATAGTTCGCCCACGACCGTGGCCACCCAGCCACGACCGTGGCCAATGAAGGCAACACGACCGTGGCCATCAGCACGGTCGTGGTCAAGAGAAGAGAACACGGCCGTGGCCCCAAGGCCACGGTCGTGGCCCCAAGGCCACGGTCGTGGCCCCAAGGCCACGGTCGTGGCTTTATTGTGCAAATCCAACATGATGCAACAGGAGAATCCATAGTTCGCCCACGACCGTGGCCACCCAGCCACGACCGTGGCCAATGAAGGCAACACGACCGTGGCCATCAGCACGGTCGTGGTCAAGAGAAGAGAACACGGCCGTGGCCCCAAGGCCACGGTCGTGGCTTTATTGCCAAAGCTCAACAGGTCGCAACAGGAGAATTTAGAGTTCGCCCACGACCGTGGCCACCCGGCCACGACCGTGGCCAATGACGAGCAAAATGCCCGTGGTCCCTCCCCACGGTCAGCCTGACTCCTCCAAAACGGCCGTGTTACCCAACACGGCCGTGGTGCCCCCAAACCCACCACGACCGTGGCACTCCGCCACGGCCGTGGCCACCACCCTACTTTGTTTTTTTCACCACCACCTTCACCCCACGACCGTGTTCACCACCCCACGGCCGTCCACCACTACCCCCACCACGGCCGTGGCACACTCACCACGACCGTGGTGACCACCTACCCTATACATTTTTCCACTGATTTTCCCATTCTACCCCCACTTAACCCTAGCTCCTATATAAGCAATAGATGCTTCTAGGGCTCGGGGGAGGACCTCTAGAGCACCCCTAGCCGCACCCTAGCAGCTCCTTTGCTTCCATTGCTCCATTCCATCCATTTCCTTGCAATCTACCCCATTTCCATCCACTTTCCACTCATTTCCACTACAGAAACCTAGTTTCTCTAGGTTTCTATCCATAATCCCCACCATTTTCATGCACCTTTGCATCATTGGAGGAGTGAGGACGGCTGCAGCTGCTTGGAGGTGAAGAAGGAGTCAACTACATCGAGCTTCATGGCGTTTTCCCTTCTTCTACCCCTTTCTTTTGTTCCTAGTTTGATTATGTGTAGCTAAGCCCCCTTGGGTGGGCTGTTTGGGACAAAAATGTGACTTTGATACCATGTTGGGGGAATATAATTTGTAATGAACATATTTCATTTCTATGATGATTGCCTTTGCTTTTATCTCATTTCCCATTACTTGTGCTTGTGGTTGTTGTTTAATTACATTAATTGCTTGCCTTGTGGTGTTTGAAAACATTTGTCCCTAGGATGTTTTGGTCTCTATGTAGCTATCATAGGATTGGCTCCTAGGTCCCTAATTCGGATCCCTAGCTAGCCCCCTATCTTCCTACATAATCACCTCCTTCCTACATACAAATGTGAGTTCTAAGTGACTAGTATAAGTGTGATTAGCTCAATTGCCTAGGATTTCCTAAAGGCTGAGGTGGCTAGTGGCATGAGGTCAAATACCCTCATCTCTACTCCCATCCTCACCCTTGGTCCTCAATTGACTAATACCACTTATCCTAGAGACCTAGACTTGGTATGCCCTATGAGAATTACACCTAGCCCTAGTTCTCCAATTAGTAGCTTAGGGTAAATTCTCATAGCACCTACCTCGTTGTTTGGTTTGGTAATCTAGAATGAGATATGCTAATTGCTTATTATGGTGACTTCCCCCAACTAATGTTAAGGTCACATTCCCAAACGGCCCACCTCCCTCATCTAATTGTTTAAAACCCCAATTGCCTGCTTTTCTTGTTAATGCTAGCTTAGTTCAATTGTTTTAGTTAGTGTAGTCTTTTGCCTAGTTTTGCTCGCTAGTGTTAATCTAGGCCTTTGCTCTTGTTAGTGCTTAGTGTAGTTTCTTAATTGCCAGTTGTTTGTTTAGTCTAGCGTAGTTCGCTCTTGCTCTTGTTTAGATAGTTTGTTAACTTAAATTGCTAATTTAGTTGTTTGATAACTTAGTTTCATCTTGCGTTTCTTACTTGCTCGTTTAGCTTAATCAACCAAACAAACCTTCAAACCCTAAAAACCCTACTCTCCGCACTAGGAACATAGCTCACCCTCTCTAACTCTAGTGCCCCCTCTATCTCCGAGGTTCGACCCCGTACTTACCGCCTTACCTGTACTACGACAAGACCCCGTGCGCTTGCGGGTATATTGTCTTAGTAGAAGTAGGTAGTTAGCCCGGGACCTTACAAATTTTGAAAGCTAAAGATCCCATCTCATCCCGTGCCTCCCGACCTCGTGGATTGCACTCGTTGCAAGCCACTAGCGGGATCGCACCAAGCTTTCTGGCGCCGTTGCCGGGGATAGAGGCGCTCGGCCTAGTTAGATAGTGTAGCTTAGCCTTTCCTTTTGCCCTCACCATTGCTATTGTTTATTCTTTGTCTTACTTTTGCATATTGGTGTGCTAACTTGGTTCCTTGTTGTTTGTTTGTGCTTTGCGCAGGTGACAGCTGCGCATGCGCAGCACGCGTTCGACTTGCACCGACTTGGTGGTTTACGACCCCGAGATTGGGAGAAGGAGACGTCAAGCGCGCCGCAATCTACACCGAAGGACCGAGATGGCCGACAACGAACCACCACCAGATGTTCCACCTCCGCCACCGCACCGCCCTCTTCATGAATATTTCACACCGGGGAACTACAATTCCCCCATCGCCACGCTAGTTGATCAGATGCCCGGGCAGCAGTTTTCCATCCCACCGGCACTCTTGGGGCTTCTCCCCACGTACTACGGGTTTGAGAATGAAAATCCGTGTCACCATATAGACGCATTCTTGGAGACATGCTCTACCTTCCGCACTCCTGCTGCCACCGACGACTCAATCCGAAGGACTCTCTTCCCTTTCTCCCTCAAGGAGAAAGCCAAGGAATGGTACGTCTCGAGGCCAGAGCTCGTCACATGGAACGAAGTGAAGAATGAGTTTCTGAAGAAGTTCTTTCCGATAGCCAAGTTATCCTACATGAGAAGGTGCATCACGTCCTTCGCCCAAAAAGAGAACGAACCCTTCCATGAAGCATGGGAGCGGTTCCAGAAGCTACTTCGTGACTGCCCTCATCATGAGGTCCCTCTCTGGCAGCTAGTGCAGGCCTTTTACACTGGGCTCGAGGAGCAGAGTCAAAACAACGTCGATTCTTCTTGTGGGGGCACGTTCATGGCCAAGCCACCCGAGGACTCATGGCCACTGTTTGAGCATCTAGCCGAGAACTCTCGCCACCGAGCTTCCACAAAAGGGGGGCATTGCGGCCGGGACTACACCTCCCCACCCTCCTCCGTGGCTCCCGCACGCAACACCGCCAACCCCGACATGATGAAAATGATGGCAGATATGATGCAAATGATGAAGAATCAAGTGGGTGGCTCTTCTAGTCAACCCGCAATGGCTGTGGAGACTGTCGATGAGGAAGTTAACGCCTTACATTCCTTTGGTGGCCGCAACAACCAGGGCCCGATGTCCCAATCCTACACTCCCGAGTGGAGGAACCATCCAAATTTCTCGTGGAAACAACATAATGAAGATGGACAAGGGCAAGGACAGCAGAAGCCACGCTACTATTCAAAGTTTGAAGAGGAAGTGCTTGGGAGATTGAGGAATCTAGATGAGGTAAAGAGAGAGGTGTCTTCTCAAGGACAAAACATCAGCCGTCTTGAGCAAAGGCTCGATCAAATTTCTATTTCACTTGCTCGTCGTGAAGAGGGGAGACTACCATCTCAACCTATAACCAATCCTAACAGCGATGGTAGTTATGTGAACACCACCCAAGCCGCATACATTCCACCACGCGGCCAAGCAACCTCACTTCCACAATATCAAGGACCACCACACCCATATGCTCCGCCATCTCACCAACCCCCGCCAAACTACCAATACCCACCACCACCTCCACATACTTACCAACCTCCACCTCCACCACAACCAACTTGCATACTCCAAAATCCTAATCCTCCCCAACAAAGACCGCCACCACCTCCATCCTCACAAGCTCCCCCTTCTTCACATGAGCAAGTGAGTATGATCACTATCATATGGGGTGAAGAAACTGCTCAAGGTTTTGGAAAAAGGGAAAAGAAAGTGAAAGAGGTTGGAAGCAAAGTCCCGATACTTGAGGGATCTATCAAATATAAAGGACACTCTGAAGAAATAGCCGCCCAAGCACCACTAAGGAATGCTAACTGCACCCGGATTGCTACTGCACCCGACGCGAATGTAGAGGCACTCTCATTGGTTCCACCCATACTCGGAGATACAAAAGTTGCAATAGGTATAGCTCAGCCAGCGGTTGGTGACAGTGTCACGTCTACTGTTTCACACACCATGGACATAGCGGCGCTTGAAGCCATATCCTTATGGGAGCCAAGACCTTTACATGAGACGAGCGTCACCATCACCCCTCCGCAAGTCCCAGCAAGTACAGTGGAGATAGTTGAGGAAGATGGAAAGCAATCCCATGAAGGTTGGACTCTCCAAAAAAGGGACGGAAATGGCATGAAGCTCCTAGGAAACTTGAAGTGGGGAACAATGAGAATTACATCACTCTTATCATTGATGAAGGACATATGCATGGGAAGAAAAAAGTTAGTGCTACTGCCGACCGAGGAGATTGTTGCCTCAAAATCTGTGAACTTCATCTATGACAATGGCTTCCCAGAAAAGAGAGGTGATCCGGGAGTACCTCTGATTTCTTGCTTCATTGGCACACAACCCGTCCAGCACGCTCTCATCGACTTAGGTGCAGGGACAAGCCTCATGCCATGGAGCATGTACCTACGGCTTGGCCTAAACAAAATGAAGCCAGTGGAGTGTGCCATTATTTTGGGTGACGGAACCAAGAGGAAGCCCTTGGGAATCATGCAGAACACAATAGTGTCGATGGATGAAAGGGTGAACATTTCCTATGTGACCGATTTCTTGATAGTGGATACCTCACCGATTGATGGAGAAGAGTACCTCATATTGGGTAGGCCCTTCCTATCCTCCGCATGTGCAGAAATCAACATCCGCAAGGGCACGCTGACAGTTACTTACAAGAGAAAAAAGTTTGAATTCTTCATGTTCACCAAGGAAGAGAGAGACGAGCTGGCCAATGAAGACTTCGGTGAGAGTTTGTGCTATCGTGACCCTCTGGAGCTGTGGAGATCGAGCCCATACTTCTATTCCATGTACACTCCTTGGGACGAAGCACATGTAGTCAGAGCGCTCGACAGGATCACTATAGAAGAGAAGGAGGGCACCGTGGGTGTCAACACATGATGAAAAAGAGCAACAAGCCCGGCTGAAGGCGTAAAATTTAGCGCTAGTGGGAGGCAACCCACGCGGTTTGAGATTCTCGAACCCTTCTTTTGATACTTTCGTTTTGTTTTACACGAATACACACACGCACACTCGTGCTTTACAGTTTTTGTTTGAATTTTGATGATGCACAGGTGTTAGACAGTAGAGGGAGAGGTTTTGGAAGTAAGTCAAGGCCGTTAATTCAAATCTGTGGCAATAAGAACAAATCAAGCCGAAAGATCAAGTTTCTGAGTTTGAAAATTGAAAAGACAATCCACCACGGCCGTGGTAAGTCGACCACGACCGTGGCGCGTGCTGCTAACCACGACCGTGGACAACTCCCACGACCGTGGGAATTAAAGCACCAAATTAACCAAAGCTACAGGTTGTCTCGAAGAACGGCCACGACCGTGGCAACTGGACCACGACCGTGGGAAATGCATCCGGCCACGACCGTGGACAACTCCCACGACTGTGGGAATTAAAGCACCAAATTGGCCAAAGTTACAGGTTGTTTCGAAGATCGGCCACGACCGTGGCAAGGAGACCACGACCGTGGCGTAAGGACAGTGCCACGACCGTGGCGTGGCACCACGACCGTGGCGAGGTCAGACCTGGGATTTCTTCATCAACAACACGACCGTGGCACCCGCCACGGCCGTGCTACCCAACCTTGGCCACGACCGTGGCCCTCTGCCACGACCGTGGCCGAACCCGGTTCAAGAAAAAAATATATCTTTTGAACGTCCAAACACGACCCCCCTCTTCATTCTTTCATCTCCCACCTCCAGAAAATGACCGTGGCGGCCGCAGACGACCTGGAGCTCCCCCGTGGGTCATCCCTAACCCCCAAATCCACCTCCTTTTGATCCCCAATCAATCCCAAATCGTTCCCCAGCCCTCCCACTCCCATTCCCACCGTCCAATCTCTCCCAATCACACCTCCATTTCCTTTCCCATCTCCATTCCGCCCAGCAACCTCTTCACACAAAACCTCCACAAAAACCCCTCCATTTTCGCCCAAATCCACCACTAACCATATAACCACAATCCGTACATCACTATCCTTCCATTCCACCCACAAAACCACATCCACAACACCTCTCCCATAAAAATCTGAAAATCACCACATCCACCTCCATCTCCCGCAATGAAGAAGATTGGAAAAGCTATCACAAAGGGGACCAATATCCTCACCGGAGGGAAACGGTGCTCTAAAAATGCCTCCTCCGATGTATCCGTCCCATCCCACACCCCATCACCTACCACTTCCGCCCACCATTCCCTCCGCCGGTCGCAATCGGTGAGCGGATCACACTCCCGCTCATCCGACAGCCACCACATCACAGACGCCACCGACGAGGGGGAGGACGAGGAAGAAGAGGAGTCTATGGGGGTCGACTTGGACCACCTCATAGATGAGATTGAGCCGGCAGCCGCAAAAAGAAACCAGCGATCCAAAGCGGCGCCGTCCTCATCAAGGCTACCTCCAAAGCCCGCACCACCCCGCCACTCAACATCCAGCGCGGTGGTGAGACGTGAGGTGCAGCCGCAACACTCACGGCAATTGCAACATAACGAGGAGCAGTCGGCCCACTGGTACAATTTTGATACCAGTTCGGGGTCGCAATCTTATGCAATGGAGGAAGAGCACGATAGCGAGGAGGAAGAGATGGAACTCTTGTCCGAAGAGGATGATATTCTGGCACACTTGGAGGTGGACAGAGAGAAGACCCTGGGAAAAGCACAGGAGGGAGTGTCCTATGGTAGAGGGCAAAGGCAAAAGAAAACTCCTCTTATTTACCCCGAGTGCTTGACAAGGCGAGTCGTCGCCTCCAGGTACGGCTGCGAGAAGACAATTGAAGAACTTGGAATCAAGGAGGAAGTGGAAAAGAACTTAAAGAAGATTGGGTTGTGGAACATTCTTTTCACACCCCAACCTACATATCCTGCTATAACCCAAGAATTCTTTGCCACTCTGGAGAAGACAAAAGTGAGGTGTTGTGATACACTCAGATTTGCCATAATGGGCAACATGCACACCCTCACTTCCACTGAGTTGAATGCCATCTTCGCCCCTAGTCCTGAAGAAGCCATCAAATTTGACGACGGCCTGTTAGAAAGAGAGGTCAGTTTTGACTATGTGTATTATTGGCAGGCCTACATGGGCAGGGAGGACTACAACGCGGGTAGATCAAAGACTGCAGCTATAAGTAACCCGCAGATGCGCTACGTGCAAAAGGTCCTAGCAAATACGATTGTGGGCAGATACGACAACCAGGGCAACATTTCTCAAAAGGATATGCTTGTCTTGATCAGTATGCAATACAAGAGATATGTCGACCTCGGAGTCCTTTTGATAGATCATATGAAATCCATACCTTATAAGAGTTCAAAGCCTTTTGTTATGGGTGGATTTGTGACTTCGATTGCACTAGCACTGGGATACGATCTCTCGGGGGCACAAGGCGCGATTGGGGCAGAGTTCGTTGACCTCAATTATCTGACGTGTTCGCACACAATAAAGATAAAGAACAAAAGAATGATCTATTTGGCCACTAGTGTGCAGGATTTTGAGCTTGAGCTGGCATATCATGCAAAGCCTCTATTATCCACATTTGGACCTGGCAACAGGATGAGGGAGAATTTGAGGGCATGGCAGCTAGACCACCCGAGAGAGACTTATGTAAGGGAAGCCACTGCCGCACATGAAGATGTTGCTGAATCTAATGTGCAAGGGCAGGAGCATGAAGCAGAAGAAGAACGGCAGCCCCGAAGAACAAGAAGGAGGGATGAGGGAACATCCCAGCTGCAACCACCCGTGGGGAACGCCTACGACATGGCCACCATCCAGGCACACCTCGAGAACATCCAAAAGACTCAAGGTGACATGCAGCTTGTCCAGCAATACATGTGGCAAGATCAACAACAGATGCACTACCAGATCAACCACTTGTACCAATACCAACACGCCCAAGCAGCACGAAACCCCGAATGGGGTACAGACTTTTGGGGTGGTATAGTTGGACATCCACAGGCATATCCTCCACCCCAGGACGACTACTGGGGGCACTACTATCAGCATCCTCCGTCCAGCTCAGCTCCAGACTCAGCTCCTCCTCCAGATCCTCCTCAGATGCCGGACCGGCCACCACAACCTTGATTCTTCCCCTATCTACCCTAAGCTGTAGTTTCATGCTGAGGACAACATGATTCTAAAGTTTGGGGTGGGTAGGGCGGTATGCACCACCCTTTCCCTCATTCTGTCATTTTGTTTCACCTGGCTATTTTGTTTTAGATTTCTGCTTTTGTTTTGTTCATTGCTTTGTTGCCTGTCATGTAGTTTAATTTCATGCATTTTTTGAGTAATTTTTCAAATTTTTTTGCATCTCATATAGGTTTTTGCTAATTTTTGCATGTTTTAGTTAGGATTTACTTGCTTTTTACCTAAAATTGTGTTTGAATGTGGTTTAGTACAATGTGACACATTTTTGGTCTTTTTTGCCCAGATTTGATAGTTCTTGTCCAAAAAGCGTGTTTTGACTCAATCTTTACCATTTTGAATGAAATTGCTTATCTTTGACAAATACAAGATAATATGCTATGATAAAATGCTATGTGGTATCAACGAGTGACTTCTTACATGCTCGTCACCTCCCTTGGGAATGTGTTGGTTTGTTTGAATTATGATCTGAGCAAGCATAGAACGTTTAATGTTTGTGGAGTTACTTGATTGATATATGGATTTCATTTGGTTCATTCATGTGATGTGATATCTATGGTGAAGTGTCGGACTAGTTTTCATGAAGGAGACCTTATGTGGAAGATTATGCCGAGTGACCCCCCTTTTGACCCGACCACTCTTTCATCATCTTCATACCTCTCCGCCTCATAAAAGGATGCCAAAAGTGCACACATTAGCCGTGGCCACCTCCAAAAGTTTGGGGTGACCACATCTCTATCTCCCCGCTTCACTCTATCCACCCTGTGCCCTACCTACACCAAGGGCAAAGAAAAAGAAAAAAAAGAAAAACAAAAAGAAAATAAAAGGATGCTCCTGTTTAAGAGCATTCAAATAAAGAAAAGAAGAGTGTGTAAAAGCGCTCCAAAGCTTACCACAACCCTTTCTTCTTCTTTTACACCCATTGAGCTAGGAAACTTCAAACCTAGATCACTTTATCCCTTTTCCGCAGCCATGTGGGTCAGTTGGCATAACTTGAAGCATAAGGTTGAAGGCATGAAGGTGAAACGACACTCCTAGTCATCGGCGATTAACATCATCATGAAACGGCCTACCCGGAACCTTATGGATGAGGTATTGATAACTTGTGCAATCCATGCATTATATGTGAAGTTCTTGTGCTCAGTGCTCCCTTCATAGTTGGTTTGTGAAATTAGAAGAGGAGGGAAGTGATTTGCATGTACCTAGTCACCGTTGATCCCATTTATCATTTTTCACCCATCATGTTGTTTTTGTCATATCTTTTGTTTGAGAAAAAGAGAAAAGAGATTGAGTTGGAGCATACTTGAGGACAAGTATGTTTCAAGTTTGGGGTGGTGATCCAACCCTATTCTAGGGCTGTATCTCATGTCATTTTGTGCCTTTATTACATTCAAATGCATTAGATTTACATGTTATTTCCCCCAATATGATTATCATGGCAAATACGCTTATGGATGTTCTTTGCACTATTTTTCAGGTACTTGGACCTTGCTTAGATGGACGAGGGGGAGAGAGGGACCCAAAGAAGGCCCCAAAGTCTCCCTTAACCTATCTCCAGTAGCCAAGACTCATCCCCGAGCAAAGACATCCGAAATTGACAAAGTTAGAAGAGAATTAAAGAGGTCGAGCCTCACCACGGTCGTGGCCCCAAGGCCACGGTCGTGGCTTTATTGTGCAAATCCAACATGATGCAACAGGAGAATCCATAGTTCGCCCACGACCGTGGCCACCCAGCCACGACCGTGGCCAATGAAGGCAACACGACTGTGGCCATCAGCACGGTCGTGGTCAAGAGAAGAGAACACGGCTGTGGCCCCAAGGCCACGGTCGTGGCTTTATTGCCAAAGCTCAACAGGTCGCAACAGGAGAATTTAGAGTTCGCCCACGACCGTGGCCACCCGGCCACGACCGTGGCCACCCGGCCACGACCGTGGCCAATGACGAGCAAAATGCCCGTGGTCCCTCCCCACGGTCAGCCTGACTCCTCCAAAACGGCCGTGTTACCCAACACGGCCGTGGTGCCCCCAAACCCACCACGACCGTGGCACTCCGCCACGGCCGTGGCCACCACCCTACTTTGTTTTTTTCACCACCACCTTCACCCCACGACCGTGTTCACCACCCCACGGCCGTCCACCACTACCCCCACCACGGCCGTGGCACACTCACCACGACCGTGGTGACCACCTACCCTATACATTTTTCCACTGATTTTCCCATTCTACCCCCACTTAACCCTAGCTCCTATATAAGCAATAGATGCTTCTAGGGCTCGGGGGAGGACCTCTAGAGAACCCCTAGCCGCACCCTAGCAGCTCCTTTGCTTCCATTGCTCCATTCCATCCATTTCCTTGCAATCTACCCCATTTCCATCCACTTTCCACTCATTTCCACTACAGAAACCTAGTTTCTCTAGGTTTCTATCCATAATCCCCACCATTTTCATGCACCTTTGCATCATTGGAGGAGTGAGGACGGCTGCAGCTGCTTGGAGGTGAAGAAGGAGTCAACTACATCGAGCTTCATGGCGTTTTCCCTTCTTCTACCCCTTTCTTTTGTTCCTAGTTTGATTATGTGTAGCTAAGCCCCCTTGGGTGGGCTGTTTGGGACAAAAATGTGACTTTGATACCATGTTGGGGGAATATAATTTGTAATGAACATATTTCATTTCTATGATGATTGCCTTTGCTTTTATCTCATTTCCCATTACTTGTGCTTGTGGTTGTTGTTTAATTACATTAATTGCTTGCCTTGTGGTGTTTGAAAACATTTGTCCCTAGGATGTTTTGGTCTCTATGTAGCTATCATAGGATTGGCTCCTAGGTCCCTAATTCGGATCCCTAGCTAGCCCCCTATCTTCCTACATAATCACCTCCTTCCTACATACAAATGTGAGTTCTAAGTGACTAGTATAAGTGTGATTAGCTCAATTGCCTAGGATTTCCTAAAGGCTGAGGTGGCTAGTGGCATGAGGTCAAATACCCTCATCTCTACTCCCATCCTCACCCTTGGTCCTCAATTGACTAATACCACTTATCCTAGAGACCTAGACTTGGTATGCCCTATGAGAATTACACCTAGCCCTAGTTCTCCAATTAGTAGCTTAGGGTAAATTCTCATAGCACCTACCTCGTTGTTTGGTTTGGTAATCTAGAATGAGATATGCTAATTGCTTATTATGGTGACTTCCCCCAACTAATGTTAAGGTCACATTCCCAAACGGCCCACCTCCCTCATCTAATTGTTTAAAACCCCAATTGCCTGCTTTGCTTGTTAATGCTAGCTTAGTTCAATTGCTTTAGTTAGTGTAGTCTTTTGCCTAGTTTTGCTCGCTAGTGTTAATCTAGGCCTTTGCTCTTGTTAGTGCTTAGTGTAGTTTCTTAATTGCCAGTTGTTTGTTTAGTCTAGCGTAGTTCGCTCTTGCTCTTGTTTAGATAGTTTGTTAACTTAAATTGCTAATTTAGTTGTTTGATAACTTAGTTTCATCTTGCGTTTCTTACTTGCTCGTTTAGCTTAATCAACCAAACAAACCTTCAAACCCTAAAAACCCTACTCTCCGCACTAGGAACATAGCTCACCCTCTCTAACTCTAGTGCCCCCTCTATCTCCGAGGTTCGACCCCGTACTTACCGCCTTACCTGTACTACGACAAGACCCCGTGCGCTTGCGGGTATATTGTCTTAGTAGAAGTAGGTAGTTAGCCCGGGACCTTACAAATTTTGAAAGCTAAAGATCCCATCTCATCCCGTGCCTCCCGACCTCGTGGATTGCACTCGTTGCAAGCCACTAGCGGGATCGCACCAGATAGCAGTGGATGTCACGAAACCCCTAAAACGAGCATTGAAGATTAGGGTGGAGAGAGTAAAGATCGTCGATGTGGAAATTAAGTATGAGCGGCTGTCGACGTTCTGCTTCGCCTGTGGGTGCCTTGGGCACGTTGACAAAGATTGCCAAGTGTTTGGGGAGAATGAAGACAGGCAAAATCAGTGGGGGGATTGGATGCAGGCTTCCCCATGGAAGCAACGCCGGCAAACAGAGAGCAGGGCCGGGGGGCGGAAGAGTGAAGAAGATCCTTACCTTCAAAGGGGTTCCGGTGGAAGGGCATGGGTTCGGGAGGGTTAAATGATAGAGCGAGCAATGTGGGGGCGCAAGACGGGGAACAGGGAGATAGTAGCGAGGGAGGAGTGGTGAGAAGGGAGCATGGTGTTAGGGTTGTAGCGGGGAGGAAGGGGAGCGCCCGAGCGGGGAAGGCCGGTGATGAGGAAGGGGGTCGGGAGGGAGAGGGGTTTGGAGGTGGTGCGGTCATCGTTACCAGTAACGACGGAGGAGAGAAGGGGTTTCGGGGAGATGCTGGAGGAGCGCAAGAGTTACTAGGGGTGTCGAGAGGTGCAGGACGGAAGAAGAAATTAACGAGGGAGGAGCTGCTAGGGCTGCGGCACGTCATGAAGATCCAGGAGACGGCACCGACAGATAGAGAGGTGAGGGATCAGCGTGAAGACCGTGGAGAGGAAGAGGAGCAAAGCTACGTGAATAATGATCAGCTGGGGACAAGCAGCAGATTGACGGCGCACAGAACCAGTGAGACAACACAAGATAGCACGCTTCAGAAACATGACGCCTGTAGCACGCATGAACGTGAGCAGCTGGTTGCTGAGACTCAGTTGCACCACAGTCAGGGGACGGAGGAACATCAGGCTCGGAACAAAGGAGAGAGAAGGGCTATCACACGTGCACAAAGGCGAGAAGAAACACACGCCATGGGTGTATAAAATGAGCTGGGGTGCTAGACTGGGAATTCCAGAAGAGGAGGTGATATGGGAGAGTGCAGCAGGAAAGCGGGACAGAGGTGGAGATCTTTGCGACATGGAGTTAGATGAGCAGTCTGTGCAGCCAACAGGAGAAAAATGTCAGAGAACAGGTGATGAAAGCAGGTCCGGGATGATAGAGGGTATGACAACTCAAGTAGCGGAGACTGGCGGTGACCAGTCCCGCGAAGGACAATGAAAATCTTTAGTTGGAACTGTCAGGGGATGGGTGACCCTGACACGTCCAAAGCTCTCCGGGCCTGGGTCTGGAGGGAACGCCCAAACATAGTTTTTGTCATGGAAACTATGATGTTCAAAAAGCAGCTTGAAGATGTTAAAAGGAGTTGTGGGTTTTCTGATGGTATTTGCATTTCACGTACGGGAAGGGTCGGGGGCCTGGGCTTCTGGTGGAAGGACTTGGAGGTGGATATTTTGAGCTACTCAAATAGACATGTTTCGTCCTTGGTTAAAGATGGGACAACTGATGTTTCTTGGAGAGCTATTGGGATTTATGGCTGGGTAGATCAACAAAATAAAACAAAAACATGGGAAATGATGAGGAGACTGAAAGATGAGGCAAATGAACCGGTCATTTTCTTTGGGTACTTTAATGAAATTATCTCAAATGCAGAAAAGGAGGGGGGACCACCCAAGGATGAAAAATTTATTCAGAATTTTAGGGACGTTATTGATGAATGTAACTTGACGGATATGGGTTTCTAAGGCAACATGTTTACATGGAAAAGGGGGCTGACGGATAGAACGCTTGTAAAAGAGAGGCTTGATAGATTTCTCCCAGAGATTGAGTGGAGGAATATGTACAAGTTCTGTAGAGTTTTTCATCTTCCCATCTATGAGTCGGACCATGCACCTATTATCTTGAAAGCTGAAAATAAAGGCCATAAGAAGAGGAGGGGTGGTGGTTTCTTCAGGTTTGAGCCCATGTGGGAAAATGAGGATGAATGTGCCAATATTATTAAAGGGGTGTGGGAGTATGGAGGAGGTATGGAGCTGAATACAAAACTTATTTTGTGCAAAGACAGGTTGAGAGAATGGGCTGCGGAAAAGTTCAGAAACAGGCAAAAGAAAATCAAACAACTGGAAGATGAGATGAAAAGTCTACAAGCGCTTCAACCAGATCATACAAATCTTATGGAAGCGGAGGAGAAGTCAAGGGAGCTGCAATATTGGCTGTAGAGAAATGAAGAGTACTGGGCCTCCAGGGCGAGGGTGAAGGAGTTGAAGGAGGGGGACAGGAACACTGCTTACTTTCACCAGAAAGCTACCAATAGGAGGCGTAGAAACTGGATTGAGGGACTTGAGGATGAGCAGGGTCGGATGAGGAGTCATGATGGAGATGTCCGCAGCATCATTATTGACTATTTCACCCAGTTGTTTCAGACGTGCAACCCTTCGGGATTTGAGGAGGCAATCAAGGGGATTCGGGAAGGTATTTCTAGAGATCAGGCAGATGAGCTTGAAAGAGATATTACTGATGAGGAAATCCGGACAGCGCTGGAGCAGATGCATCCTAATAAGGCATCGGGACCTGATGGTATGAAGGCGATGTTTTATCAGAAGTTCTGGGGAGTGGTGGGTAAGGACGTAGCAAGCTACATCAAGGGGTGGTGGAAGGGAGAAAGAGACTTGACGGCGGTAAATGATACTCTAGTGGTGTTGATCCCAAAGACCGAGAAGCCGAAAATAGTGGGAGAATACAAGCCGATCAGCCTGTGTAATGTGGTGTATAAGATTGCCTCCAAGGTGTTCACTACTAGATTAAAGCCTCTCATGAATAGTATCATTTCTGAAAATCAAAGCGCCTTCGTCCCAGGGAGAATGATCACTGATAACGCCATCATTGCTTATGAGCTTTTCCACAATATGAAGAGAGATAAAGGAAAGAAGAAGGGAAGCCTCGCCTTAAAACTGGATATGTCCAAAGCCTATGATCGAGTAGAGTGGAGTTTTCTTGACGCCGTCATGAAGAAGATGGGGTTCGGGTGTAAATGGAGAGACAAGATCCAAGAATGTATCTCTTCTGTCCAGCATACCTTTGCCGTCAATGGAGATCGGACCAAGAGCATGAGACCTGCACGCGGACTTCACCAGGGAGACCCTCTTTCCCCCTACCTTTTCATTTTATGTGCTCAAGCTTTTTCCACTTTGATTAGCACTGCTGTTCAGGACTCCCAACTACGTGGAATCAAACTGTGTAGGGGATCCCCATGTATCTCACATCTCTTCTTTGCAGATGATAGTATTCTTTTTGCTAGAGCAACCACTGCAGAATGTCTGAAGATAGCTGAAATCATCAGCCAGTACGAACAGGCATCCGGTCAGAAGATTAATCTTTTAAAGACAGAGGTTGTTTTCAGCAAAGGGGTACAAGGCAGTAGAAGAGAGGAGTTGTCTGATCTATTGGGAGTTCATGCGGTGGATAGACATGCTTGCTACCTTGGGCTTCCTACAATGGTGGGCAGGTCCAAAAAGCAGGTATCCAGCTTCATAAAAGAAAGGATATGGAGGAAGTTGCTGGGCTGGTCTGAGAAATTGTTGTCAAAAGCAGGGAGGGAGGTCATCATCAAGGCAGTGGCACAAGCGATTCCCACCTATGTTATGAGTGTTTTCCAGCTGCCTATGGGTATTATGGAGGATATACAACGTATGGTGGAGAGATGTTGGTGGGGGGCAAAGGAAAAAGAGAGGAAGCTCTCATGGATGAGTTGGGAGAAGCTCTGCAAACCAAAACGGCAAGGAGGGCTTGGGTTTAGAGACTTTCATACCTTTAATCAAGCTCTTCTAGCACGTCAAGCATGGAGGATTGTGTGCCATCCGGAGGCTCTAGTCACGAAGGTGCTCAAAGAGAGATACTTTCCACGGACGTCGTTTTGGGAGGCGAGGAGGGGGTATGACCCGAGTCATGTGTGGAGGAGTTTATGGGGAGCTAAGGCAGTGCTGAAGGAGGGAGTCCAATGGAGAGTGGGAGACGGAGGGGACATAGACTTATGAGACGATAGGTGGGTTCCGAAGGAGGTGGATACGCTTGGAAGATTCAAACATGAAGGCAGCCCAGATTACTACAAAGTGTGGGAGCTCATGTCGGAAGACGGGACAAGATGGGATGAGAACAAGGTGAGGGAGTGTGTTTCAGACAGCATTGCAAAGAAAATATGTGCTATTCCGATCAACTGTAAGAAGCCGAAGGATTCGTTGATGTGGTGGTCGTCTAAGGATGGGGAGTTTACTGGCAGGTCAGCATACTGGATGGGCTTGCTTGGAGTGGAGGAAGCTCGGAATTACAATGATCGGGTAGGAGACGGGATATGGAGGAGGGTATGGAAGGATGGTTGGAGTCCAAAGACGGCTCATTTCTTGTGGAGAATATGCACGGGTGGGCTTTCTACTAGGGGATGACTTTTCGACTGGCATTGTACGGAAGACGGAACATGCACTCTTTGTATGTCTGAAAAGCAGACCATTCCTCACATGTTATTCAGGTGTTCGAATGCAACGGAGGTTTGGGACCAAAACTCAAGGGAGATACAGCAATGGATTGAGGATAGGAAGGATGGTGAGCTTCAAACAACTATGGAGGCTGCTTTGCATGACATGGCGTTGGAGGAGATGAAGGTAGTAGTTGCTGCAATGACGGCTATTTGGCGTGGACGGTGCATGCGCACTTTCCAGTCGGGAACTGCCAACATGGGCGTGTTGTTCCGTTGTGCTATGACCTGGGTCAGAAGCGACGTGGATGGAGGCGGGCATGAAGGCAGCATTGTAGGTCGATCAGAGGGGGAGAGTGGAAGAGGCAACAATGGCCATGCAGATGGGCAGGGCCAACAGGTTGACGACGCCAACAGTGTTGCGTCTAGCAGTGCCAGAGTGAGCAGCTGGAGACGACCGGTGCAGGGCCACGTTAAGCTTAACGTGGACACCTCGTGTGGGGAGGAGGGGTCGGGGGGTCTTGGAGTAGTGTCCAGGGATGAAGTTGGTGTTGTCGTAGGGCTGATGGGGGTAAAGGAAAAGACCGGGGGTGATATAGCTCTCACGGAAGCTATGGCAATCAGGGAAGCATTATCATGGGCAAAGGAGAAAGGACTGGAAAGAATAGAAGTGGAATCCGACGCCAAGGCAATAGTACATGCATGCAACAGAAACTGCCTCAGAAAAGACTACATTGGCTCCATGTTTGAAGATGTTAATCATCTGAAGACTTTATTTTCCTTCTGTAGCTTTAGTTATATTAGTCGTAAATGTAACAAGGTTGTTCACGAGGTAGCAAATGCTGCATGTAGGGGCCAAGTAGATAGGTTTTCCTTTTCTCAACAATTTCCTTCGAACTTTATGCCTTTTGTAATTAATGATTTAGCTAATATATGACGGGGAGCCCCAATCATAGGGCTTCCCGTCCTTCCTCAAAAAAAATAAAAAAATGACACAATACCCTCATATTAGTCTTTATACCAATAAAGGGTACATAGAAAATGTCACATGAGATAATGTTGGTTAAGGTATGATGATAAGAGAGATAATAAGCATAGGAGAACTATGTGTTCATAGTTGAGAGAAAATGTTACATTATCCAAATAAATATAGAATTAATAAACAAAATGAGACAAAAGATAAATATATAATATTTCGTGCATAAAAATGACATATACATATATCCTTTTGGTGGTAATATAATGGTGATAATGATGAAATAATATATCAACTAAAATAATAATGGGACACAAGTGTAAAAATCATAAATAGAAGACTAATTGGTTAAAGATAACTTGAGATTCATTTTTCTTGGTTTGATTTGGCTTGGAGTCCAAGTTTCATAATTTTGGAATAATAATAACTATATCTATATTATTTAGAAAAGAAAATGTTATTTTTATTCAAAATATGAAATAAAATACTTACTGACACCAAAAATAAAAAATAATCTTGGATTCGTAATCTACACATTAAAGATAGCCTATGGGTAAATTAGCATGTAATTTGGATAATCTTTAATATACATGTGTAGATTAGAAGAAGAAAGTGCGTTGAACCTTCAAAATATTAAATAAATATAGGAACAACTTTGAAATGTGAAACTAATTAAAAATTTGTATCCAAAATACTTAATTTAACTTGTGAGAGAAGTTTCATCAAATTTGGAGAATCCTAGAGTCATTAATGCATAAGGTAAGAGAAAATAAGATTTGCTAATTTAATGAATCAAAAGTCTTCAAAAGGGGATTATTATGCTATATTTGGATTATACATGTTTCGATTAGCTTAGGTGTCAAGTTTCATTAATTTTGGATTTTGTTTGCACCCTCAATTGAGGATAGAGCAAATGAGAAATTTAATGTGATTATAACTTTAATCGAAATTGATTTAATGTCACTTGGATGTTTTTTTTAAATATCAGATGTGAATGGATCGTGGGTTGTTGCATCTCCATCCAATGGTGGAGAGTTTATCTCCTACCTCAAGTAGGAGTTCCACATCGTGAACTAAACACGCAGCCTTTTGGCCTGAAATTTTTGGATTTTCTTGCTCGTTTCTTCATCGTTCTTCACAATTTTTCTTATGTTGGTTATAGGATGAGATTCTACACCAGATGATCCCCTATTCGTGATCTATGGTCAAGATTTCAGGAAACACCCATATCGTGGGCAAGTTGTTTCGTGGAAACTTTCTATTTTCATGCCTCACACACCCCCATCTATGAGTAACACTACATGAACCTTCGCCTCCCATTGATAGACTCTTCTCCTCTTTGGATTGCAATGCATGTTACCAGTTTGGATATCATGTTAGAGTTGTCAACCTTGATCTTGCGACACTCACCTTTGGGCTTCGGTGGCATCATCCTCTCAATTAGAACTTGTGGTGAGTCTGATTTTGCATGATGTTTCTTTTCTTTCCTTCATTTTCTCCAAACATGGCATATTGTGAATTCACCCAATTGATTGCAATCAGCAGTTCAACTGCTAGAATCCAAGGTGGGGGAGATACCCCATGCTCGTTTCCCAGTTTTACCTCTTCTTTTTCCTTCTTCATTGTGTTTTACACGTGTGCGTATTTTGGTCATTTGGCATTTGTTTTCCCTTGTTGTGACGAAGCCATGTGGGCTTGACCCGTGAATTGGTAGTGCACTATTGGGCCAAGTCACCTGGTCCACCCCTCTCCCTCTCTCTCTTTCCCTCTCGCATAGTATTTGCTAACTTGGCTTTTTCTGATTGGTTCAAATTGCAAAAATCATATCTTTTGATTCATTTGTCCAAAATTGATAAAAATTATATATATTGGAATCAGAAAAATGTGCTTTCTAATAAAAATAATTTTCTGAGCCTTATTTCCATGATTTTGAAGAATGGTTTGTGATGATCTGATTAGTTAATATAAAAATCCCTAAAATTGGTAACTAATTCATATTAACTCCAAATGAAGTTAATAAATATGTTTCTTGATCAGGAGAATCTAATAGATGGTTTGGTGAAGTGTTCAGAGTCAAAATATGATGTTTTATAGAAGGAGCTAAAATTAGGCTTTCATTACATTTATATGAATCTCAAAACCCTAATTCCTGTGAATAATTTGTAATTAGGAAAAGTTGATCTTGGAAATAACTAGATTGGTGAAGAGTATTTCTAGGACTCTGGTTTAAGGTATGTTTACATCTCCTATTACTCACATTGAGAAATTGGCCTATTTTCATCTTTCTTTTGGTCCTATGGACAATAGCCAACATAATATCTCTTTTTTTAGAATATATTTCATGTAAAATACCTTATTTGAGTCTGATCATCATAATTTGATGGCCATTTTTTTGACTTCAGCTTATGCCTTTATTCTTGATAAATCTCTAAATTTGCCAACTTTTTTGTGGATAGTTTATATTGCACATTTATGTGATGGGAATTTTATATAGATCATTTGATCCCACATTAATACGTTGTATGTTCTCATCCCTCGTACTTTGGTTTATTCTTGCTTTCTCTTTTATTATGCATCATATGGTGATTGCCAGTATAATGTTACATGTGTTATTATGTGGATGTGTTCCCACAATTGAGAATGCAAAGGTGATAATTCCTACAAGAGATATTATTTGATCAAATGTGTATCTTGTCCTGCTCGAAGAAGATGCATATAAGTCCTTGCTCACCCCTTATTTAGAGTAGATATGTATAAGTTCCTACTCGCCCCATATTTATGGTAGATGTGTTATTTCCTACCAACATGTTTATATTGTTCTAGTATTATCACAAGGGAAACACATGGATGCCTTGCACTTATTATATTGAATTCTTATTTCTTTTATGCCTGATTGGGTAGTCCTTTCCTTTTCCTTTGGGAAGCCTTTTATTTGACATCCTTTATTTTCATTATATTGCTCAATTCCAATTTAGTATGCACACACCAGCTTAGTATGATAGCTCTACTGCAAGTGTCAAGACTCCTGGAGGAGAGACACCAACTTTTCCTATTACAGTTGGGGTACACCAAGGATCCACACTCAGCCCATATCTATTCGTTCTGGTTATGGATGAGTTAACAAAGAATGTTCAGGATGATATTCCTTGGTGTATGTTATTTGCTGATGATATTGTTTTGATTGACGAAATAAAAGATGGATTGAATGATAAAGTTGAATGTTGGAGAAAGGCATTGGAATCAAATAAATTGATGATTAGCAGGAGCAAAACTGAGTATATGCATTGCAATTTCAGCCAATCTCGCAGTGTGAATGATGGAGCCAAGTTGGACGGAGTAGATATACCAAAATGTGACAAATTTCGTTACTTAGGTTCTATTATTCAAATAGACAGGGATGTCCAAAATGATGTTTGTCACCGGATCACTGCAGGATGGTTGAAATGGAGGAGTGCAACTGGAGTTTTATGCGATCAGAGGATCCCTCTCAGGTTAAAAAGTAAGTTTTATAGAACAGCTATACGACCAGCCATGCTCTATGGGAGTGAATGTTGGGCGGTGAAGAAACAAGGTCTCAACAAGATGAACGTGGCCGAAATGCGTATGCTGAGATGGATGTGTGGGAAGACAAGAAAAGATCGTTTGAGAAATGACTATATCAGGAATAAAGTGGGGGTGGCGAGCATTGAGGACAAGTTGCGTGAGGGCCGACTCAGATGGTACGGACATGTGCAACGCAGACCTACTAGTGCGCCTATACAAAGCAATGCTATTGAGCCAAACACTATAAATAGAAGAAGAGGAAGGCCTAAATTAACATGGGATGAGCTTATAAAGAGAGATTTTGATTCTCTACATCTCAATCAGAATATGACCCATGATAGAGCTGAATGGAAACGAAGGATCCATGTAGCTGACCCCAACATAGTTGGGATTGAGGCTTAGATGATGATGATGATACCAGCTTTGTGTTGATTTCTTTTATGTTTTCTCCTCTTGTTGGGGTATGCTTCCAACCCCAGATGTAGGTAAAGGAGAACATGGCTTTCAACATGGACTTAAGGAGTTGAAGCATGGAGACAAAATTGTTATGGTTTAGATTTTTCTCTACCAGATCCATATGATATAATATCCATGTAAACCTATATGGGAGATGGATGATGTACTTTTGTAAATTTAATATAGACATTACTTTTATTTTGTTGCTACACTTTGGTTGTTTTGAATATCATTATATAAGGTTTAAAAATTTTGCACATTCCGGCATACCTTTTGAGTGTGTTTGGAATGAATGTTTTATTCTTCAAATTTTAGTAGGGAGTGGATCCCTTTGGGTCCCACTCCTTACGATGGCCTTTCAAATTTCTCATGACATTGTTTAGGTGGTTACTTCGAGCAATAGAGAGATTTGATTGGTCTACGTATCAAATGTTCTTTTCCTAGAACAACATAACCTTTGGGTGGATCCACATAAATTTCTTCATCTAAATCTCCATTAAATAAAGAAGTTTCAACATCTATTTGATGTATAATTAATTTCTTAATAGATGTCAAAGCAACTAAAATCATGATTGAAGAGATTCTAGTTACAGGAACAAAAGTATCAAAATAGTCAATATCTTTTTTGTTTATATCCATTGGCAACTAATTGAGATTTGTATTTATCTACAGTCTTATCAGTTTTTTATTTTCTTTTAACATCCATTTACATCCCATGGGTTTGAAACCTGGTGGAAGTGCCACTAATTCCCATGTGTGATTAGACAATATAGATTCAATCTCGCTATTAATTGCTTCCTTTCAAAAGGAAGAATAAGATGAACTAATAACATTATTGTAAGATTGAGGGTCATTATCTACATTACAGGAGTAGAAGTCATCATCGAGTTTATTTTCCTTCCTCATCTTAGTGGATCTTATAGGTTCTATATCATCAGGTTCTAAGACAACATTATTATTTGTTGTACTTGGAATGTTCTCCAAACTTTCATTGAAGGATCAGATAATTTTTTCAAAGGAGTTTTCATAAGAAAGATACGCTAAAAAAGTCAACATTTTTAGATTGAACAATGGTATTAGGTTTTATAATAATGTTGTTAATTCTAAGAACTAGGAATCTATATGTTGCACAGTTTTGGGCATAACCTGTAAAAATACCATCTATAGTTCTAGATCACACTTTTCATTTCTTAGGTTCAGTTAATAAGACTTTAGCTAAACACCCCCACACTTTGATATATTTCAAATTAGGAGGATATACTTTCTATAACTCATATGGTGTCTTATTCATTTTTCTACTAGGAATACAATTGTAAAGAAAATGAGATGATACAATTGCTTCCCTCCCCCATAAGTTGTTGGGTGATCCTAAATTAATGAAAATAGAGTTTGTCATTTCCTTTAGAGTTCTATTTTGACATTCAATAATCCCATTTGATTGAGGTGAATATGGAGGGGTGTATTCATGTATATTGCAATGGGCTACACAAAAATCATTCAAAGGAGAACGTTCATATTCACCACCCCTACCTGAGAGAAGACATTTTATTTTCTTATTTGGTTTATTTTCTACTTATGTTTTATATTTAATAAACATTTCGGAAGCTTCATCCTTTGAATGTAATAAATATGATTTAGTAAATAACATAGAACCTTTTCCCACCTCTAGATAAATTTACTCTTAAATCTCCAAGATATGTGTGTACTAAATCTAGTCATTCACAATTTCAATGTGAAATTTGAGGGCATGGTTTCTTTATAGATTTATTTTAAGTACATACTTGACATTTATTATTTAAATCAACAAAACCATGTATGTCTTTTAAAAAACCTAACAATTTCGTGTGTTGTACATATTTAAAATTAATATGTCCAAGTCTATTATTCAACATATCAAAAGAGTGAACGATATAAGCAGAAGAGGAAATTTCATTACCAGAAGAGTTTGGTACATCCAAAAGAAAGAGGCCATTTGAACAGTACCCTATACCGAGGTAGTCCCCAGACATAGAGAGAATGTCATTGTTTGCTTCAAAGGACACCTTGACCCCAAACTTAACAAGTTGAGAGACAGAAGTCAAATTAACCAAATGTCTGAAACATACAATACATCTCTGATCAGTAGAAATTTTTCAGAAGTCATCTAGATCATGTTATTGTCCTTTTCAGTCATAGGAGAAGCACTGGAGTTTCCCATGAAAACTCGATGCTCATCATGTCCTACTTTTGATTTGGTCATGAAGTTGTCTTTGTTACCAATAATATGGTGACTAGCCCCAGAGTCAATTATCCAAT
Organism: Alisma plantago-aquatica; assembly: GCA_963693085.1. Lineage (NCBI taxonomy): Eukaryota > Viridiplantae > Streptophyta > Magnoliopsida > Alismatales > Alismataceae > Alisma > Alisma plantago-aquatica. The sequence continues at coordinate 1,483,830,978 of OY856411.1, read as the reverse complement.
CATGTTGTTGAAATGATCCCATGCTGACCAAATTGATTAATGCCATAAACACATCCTTAGAGACAAGATTGGTTGTATTTTCTTATAATATAGAATTGCTTTCTTATTCCTATGTCTGTATTTAGGAGAAGTATGGCCATGTTTTCCACAAACATACCAAAAAAATCCTTTTCTTAGTGTCCTTTTTGCTTTTATTTTTATTTTTATTTTTATTTCCTTTTCCTTTCTTATTATTCTGGTTATTTTTAGACTGATCAAGAAAGTTATTATTTTGTTTAACTTCATTGTTAACAAAGTTTCCATTACATCAGATTTTTCTCTAGTATGATTTTGATCTTCAAATTGGATGTGTATTAATACATCATCCAGTGGCATAGTCTTTCTTTTGTACTATAAGTTGTTCTTGTGATGTTTCCAGGAACCAGGCAATTTTTCAATTAACGACCCCACAACAAAAGACTCAAGAAGATAATTTTTTTCACTTTTCAAGTCATCTAATAAAAACTAAAATTCAAGAATATAATTGTTATTTATTTATCTTCACTCGTATGAAAAATAAGAAAATTAGTAACAGTAAATTTATGGGTAGAAACCTTTTCTAGAATGTATTTATTATTTAGGATTTCCTAAATTTTTGATGCAACTTTAATTGGGAAGTATGTGTGAAATAGTTTGTTAGATATTGTACTTAGAATATCATGTTGATAGATGTGATTTTTTTTCCTGATTAATAGAATCATTTTTAGGTTTGGGTCAAGACAAAACAAATGCTACATTCAAAACTTCTAAAGCTGTAAAAAAAATTATTGCCAACGTCGGTAGTACATTTCAATGAAAGGTTCAATTGTCATAACATCAGGTAATGGTGCTTGTGAAATCATTGAAACAATAACAATTTGATTATTGGAAGAAGACGACTTCACAGGAGTAAAAGGTATTTCAAATCCTTCCATATTAGTACCCATCAAAAATCAGAATACTCTTAAGAGTCATTTTGGCTCTAACTCAGACTTTTTAACTACCACCACATGATGCACCTTCTCATGACTGTACATTAAGCTTCAACTTTGTAGCAGAAGGTCTTTGTTACTTTCCTATAATTGGTTTCAGGCGGCCAGCAATCTCCATCTAGATGGACAAAAGGATGCGAACAAATGTTGAGAACAACATTTCCAGTCATTGTGGATCAAAATTGTGATAGCTTTATGCATTATGGATAGTTGATCTAAAATGACAACTAATTGGACTCCTTGTAGTGATGCACCCACCCTAGAAACTAAGGTGAATACAATTATTAATGAATGATTATTCAACAAACAAAATACTTAAAGCTCAACCAACCCAAGAACATGATTAGAGTGTATTCAACCTAAGAAGAGAAATTAAGTTTTCTTCAAGAAAGGTAAGTGTGCAATGTCCTTTGAATTCATATTTTGTATTTTAGATTGATATTTTAGTTATCATGTTCATAGTAGTCTAATGTCTATATTTAGATCATTATTTCCTATTACAATAGAATTTCTACCTCATATGGCTCGTGTTTAGAACATACAAATTATCAGTTTTAAGTTGTTATTCATGCATAATTGTTTATAATTAGTATGTGAATTATAAGAACTCATAATATTGATTAGGATCTATTTCAGTATGTTGATTCCTCATAATCATGTAGAATATAAAATCTCTTTCAGAATAATAGTTTTAGATACAAAATCTAGATTTCAAGCTTATCTCAATTCTACACTAATTGAGTTCTAGAATTCAAAATAGAAATATTAGCACTTAGAATGGAAATATTATAAGTTATCTCCAACTTTTAGTTCCTTATTGCTATGTCAGAATTTAGATTAATTTGGAATAGAATTTTGTACTTCAAATGCCTGAACAGATTATATAATTTAGAATTTATCTCAGTTGGTCAAGATACAAAATTAGAATAGAAATAGAACCAAAATAGATTTAGAATAAAAAAATAGAACGCAAATAGAAAATGACACTAGAACATGATATTATATAATAAGTCCTCATAGAATAGAAGTATTGTGGTACATAGAATAGAAGGTTTTTATACCATAGAAGGTGCATTGCACCATAGAAGGCACTTGGTGCCAATGAATAGAAGACACATCGGTGTCAACAAAATGCTTTCATGCCATAAAAGGTGAATCACACCATAGAAGGCACATAGTGCCACAGAAGATGACTTATTGCATAATAGTGACCACAAAAAGATAAAGATGTAAATAAAACATGTTTACTTCAATATAGATTCGTAGTCTTTCTAGTGCAGTTATTTCTCTTATGGTGTAGAATTCAATGTCACTTACGCTAATATAGGTTTCCCTTTGTGCATGGATGGGGATGAGATGTCCACAGGTGAAGAGCATGAATAGAAGTAGCATTCAGAGGCTTGGAGTACAAAGATAGAATAGGATAAGATTTGGTGGGGCACACACTATATGATGATTCTATAGTTTATAAATTTAGCTATTTCTTTTAATGTTTAGAACTTTAGAGTAGAGACTCAATATGTTTAATGAGTCTTCCATTTAATAAAATTTATGTTACTTTTTAAAAAACAATCATGAGAATGTTTTGATACTTCAATTTGTGTGATTGATTATTTTTTGTCATGAATGACAGTTTTATGTAATGCCCCCTTGAATACACGAGTTATGGATAGCTCAGTGTTGCTTCTGCTACGTGCATGTGTGTGCTTAGGGAGGGTGTCACAGAACATTATAGTTGACCACCAGATAAATTATCATGTTCTTACTTAAGATCACCTTATAAGAACTTAAGTTGGAGTAGACCAAAGATTTAGAAATATAACTACTAGCCCTATGCATAGAAAGAATAAGTGAAAGATATTAGAAATCAAAGTAGATCTCTAGATAAGAGAAAAAAGTTTAGATAAGGATTAGGTTTATGTGCCTAGATGTGCTAGACTTTTATGTTAACACTATAATTGTATATAGCATTCTCTCTCTTTTTCCCATGTGTTTGTGGTATGGATATGAGCTTATGGGGTTTTGTAAAGAGAATGATATATGCATAATCATTATTGTGTAGTCCTTTCAAGTGCATATGGTATGGGACTTGTGAACGAGGGAGGTTCTAAGATAAGTATGATAAGACATGATACCTCTGAATATATGACCAGTCAGCATGTATTCAAAGGCAACAAAGAAAATAAGATTTGGCATTAAAAGTTTGAGTCATATATTCACCTAAACCTAGTTAGATACATAGTAAGACCAAGCATGCATACAAAGGATAGATTATTTGACATATATTAGGGAATTAGATTCAAAGTGAAACCAAAACCCTTATGTGTCTACTTCAAGAGAGGGGGAAAGATATATTTTGTGTCATGTTAGATGATGACGATGTGAGTTAGATATTAAGCTTCATTAGTAGTATTTTTAGTTAGATTTAGATGTTCAATCATGGTTACACCTAGAATGTGATCGCGAACCTTCAAGATAATATTATGCACAAAAATAAATGTGAAACCCTGAGGTGGGTAGTATAGAGAAATTTTAAGGATGAAATTCATATAAGGTGGGTAGAATTGTAACACCCCAGATTTATTTTTGAATTTCTTGCCCATGTGGCTAAAAAATCAATGGAATTGTCATATTTAAAATCCTATCCCAATTTAAATGAAGAATAAAATTAGATCTTGATACCAAAAATGGGGTGACATAATGTAAATTTTAAACCTTAAAACCATTGAGGGTGATCTTAATCCATATTCTAAGGATGTGATTCACAATGTTTGATGAGTCATAATGATATTTGGGATGAAGATATCCTATTGATGAAGGTAGTAGAGTAAATTTGTGTTTTTCCTTGATTAAATGACCAATTGAATTTATTCGAATTTTATAGTGATGTATCCATCCTAGAAAAGATTCAAAACCAACATCCAACTGCACAACAATATCTAGATACCCAATATAATATGGTTATGAATACATTATTTTCTTTTTAGAACAAGACAAAGTGAAAGTATACACCCAATAATGATAATCCTAAGAGTCCTTCATTCTTGACATTCAATTTGGGAAATGTTGAAGAATGTATCACATTAAATAAGTTATAGAAATGAAAGCATGGCCTAATCACATTGCAATAGTGTTAAAGTTAGGGTAGATGAAGTATTCCCTATGGGAAAAAAAGAAATTCTATTTTTAGATAAAATCTTAGATAGATACAAGCACTAGTAATTGTACTTGCATGTTGTTTAAAGAAAAATGGGCCGACTCATTATATAATAATTAGGGTCCTATTATAATAAAAACACGATAAACCCAAAAAACCAAATGTCTAGGAATCTCCAGATAAGGATAAAAAATAGGTTGATTAAGTTACAAATTGATTGTGAAGGACAATTAGTTGTTACACAGTGCTGGTACGAAGTGGAATATTTTGCAAGTAGTATATATAAAAGTGTGGGTAGTGAAGCCTTTGTAACAGATTTATCCATCATGTTGGGTTTTATCCAATGCAAAGCTTTTCATTGTGACTGTCACCATAATAGATGCATGATGGTTCACCTATGAGGTCTCATCCACTCAAAACAGGCAGAGGAGTAATTTAGTTGGGAAGGAAGTTCATTACATTTGCAAAGGAATAGGATAGCCAATCATAAATGTATATGATGCTCATAGTCATCACAATTAGGATGGACGGTCAAAAATGTATGTTGAGTTTGAATAATCATATATCCAGAAGGGGATACAAGGAGGAGACGGACACCAAGGATTGATGAATATCCTCCTTTAATGATACTGAACTTGAACCGACTAGAGAACGACATGAGTGTGACTGGGTCAAGGTGATTTTCGGAGTAGTATCTTCCCTGAATCATCAAAACTAGAAAGGAGAATGAGTTCTCTAGTCTAGAGAGAACAGGAGGCTAGAAGATCTCCCGGTGTCGTCAGCCTTGCTCAACCAGGTTTGGAGCCTTGGTTGTCAGAGAACACCCCATAGACGGTTGTCTGGTGTTGCTCTATTCCCATGGAAAAAAGGGGATTGCATCATGTGTGACCTGCAAGACAGAGGATAGTATAGCGTGCCAAAGGGATGCACCTAAGATGGATCCCACCCAGATCTAGTTACCCAAATAAGATAATTATTTGGTGATTCACTCAAATAATATTTTTTTTCTTGTATAAATCATGGTGACTAATGGGTATGCCCAATGAAGGTAAGTAATATATGAAAATGATTGCTTTTTTAAGATCTAGATCATGGACTAGAATTTATAACCTTATTTGACTATGAGTTTCCCTATTTTAGTCAGGAATCATGAAACCCTAGAACTAAGGTGAATACAATTATTAATGAATGATTATTCAATGAACATGATATTTACAGCTCAACCAACCCAAGAACGTGATTAGAACATGTTCAACCCAAGAAGAGCAATTAAGTTTTCTTCAAAAAAAGGTAAGTGGGCAATATCCTTTGAATTCATATTTTATATTTTAGACTAATAGTATAATTATAATGTTTAGAGTAATCCATTATACATGTGGTCTAATGTCTATATTTAGAGCATAGTTTCCTAGCACAACTGAATTTCTAACTCAAGTAGATCATTCTTAGATCATACAAATTATTAGTTTCAAGTTATTATTCATGCATAATCATTAGAAATCAGTATGTGAATTATTAGAACGTAAAATATATGGTTAGAATCTATTTCAGTATGTTAAATCCTTACAATCATTTAGAATATAGAATCTCTTTTAGAATAGCAGACTTAGATACAAAATCTAGATTTCAAATGTATTACAATTTTGTACTAATTGATTTCTAGAATTTAGAACGGAATTATTAGCACTTAGAATGGACATATTAGAAGATATCTCCAACTTTTAGTTCATTATTTCTATGTTAGAATTTAGATTGATTCCGAATATAATTTAGAACTTCAAAGGACAGAGTGGATTATATACTTTAGAATTCATCTCAGTTGGTCGAGATACAAAATGAGAATAGAAATAGAATCCAAATAGAGTTAGAATCAAAAAGTAGAACCAGAATAGAAAAGAATAGAAAATGACACTAGAGCATGATTCATATTATATAATAAGTTCTCACATAATAGAAGTATTGCAGTACACAGAATAGAAGGCTTTTATACCACATAAGGTTCATTGCACCACATAAGGCACGTGGTGCCATAGAATAGAAGACACCTTGTGTCACTAGAAGGCTTTCATGCCACAGAAGGTGCATTGCACCACAGAAGGCACATAATGCCATAGAAGAGAACTTATTGTATAATGGTGGCCATAGAAAGATAGAAGATGTAAATAAAATATGTTTATTTTAGTATAGATTCATAGTTTTTATAATGCAATTATTTCTATTATGGTGTAGAATTCAATGCCACTTACACAAATCTAGGTTTCCCTTTGTGCATGGATGAAGACGAGGTGTCCTCAAGTGAAGAGCAGGAATAGAAGTAGCATTTAGAGGCTTGAAGTATAAATATAGTACATGATAAGATCTGGTGGGGCACCAACTATAAGATGATCCTTAGGTTTATAGACTCAACTATATGTTTTAATGTTTAGAACTTTAGAGTAAAGAGTCAAGATGTTCAATGAGTTTTCCACGTAATAACATTTATGCTACTTTTGTAACGACAGTCATGAGAATGTTTGGATACTTCACTTTGTGTGATTGATTATATTGTTATCATGAATGCCAGTTTTATGTAATGCTCCCTTGGTTACACGAGTTGTGGATAACTCAGTGTTTCTTCCGCTACATGCATGTGTGTGCTTAGGGAGGGTATTATAATATGGTATCAGAGCAACATTATAGTTGACCACCAGATAAACTCTCATGTTCTTATTTAAGGTCACCCTATAAGAACTTAAGTTAGAGTGGAGCACATATTTATAAAGATAACTAGTAGCCCTATGCATGGAAAGAGTAAGTGAAAGATATTAGCAATCGAAGTAGATCCTAGATAGGAGACAAAAGTTTAGATAAGGATTAGGGTTATGTTCCTAGATGTTTTTGACGTTTATGTTAACACTATAGTTGTATACATCATCTCTCTCTTTTTCCCACATGTTTGTGGCATGGGGCACGAGCTTATGGGGTTTTTTAGAGATAATGTTATATGCATAAGCATGCTTGTTTAGTCCTTTCAAATACATATGGTATGGGACATGTACATGAGGGAGGTGTAAAGATAAGTATGATAAGACATGACACCTTTGAATATAAGACCAGACGACATGTATTCAAAGGTGGAAAAGAAAATAAGATTTGGCATCAAAAGTTTGAGGCATATAGTCACCTAAACCTAGTTAGATACATAGTAAGACCAAGCATGCATACAAAGGATAGATTATTTGACATATATTAGGGTATTAGATTTAAAGTGAGACCAAAACCCTTATCTGGCTACCTTAAGAGAGAGGGCAAGATAGATTTTGTGTCATGTTAGATGAGCATGATGTGAGTCAGATCTTAAGCTTCATTAGTAGTATATGAAGATGTTAGCCATATTTAGATGTCCAACCATGGTTACACATTGAATGTGATAGGGAACCTTCAACATAATAGTAGGCACAAAAATAAATGTGAAATCTTGAGGTGGGTAGTACAGAGAAATTTCGTGGACAAAAATCATATAAGGTGAGTAGAATTGTAACACCCAAGATTTTTGTTTGCATTTCTTGCCCATGTTGCTAAAAAAATCAAAAGAATTGTCTTATTTAAAATCCTATCCTAAAACAAATGAAGAATAAAATTAGATCTTGATACCTGAAATAGGGTGACATAATGTAAATTTTGAACCTTAAAACCATTAACGGTAATCTTAATCTATATTCTAAGGATGTGATTCACAGAATGTTTGATGAGTCATAATGATATTTGGGACGATGATATCCTATTGATGAAGGTATGAGAGTAAATTCATGTGTTTCTTTGATTAAGTGACCATTAAATTTATTTGAATCTTATAGTGACATATTCATCCTAGGAAAGATTCAAAACCAACATCCGACTACACACTATTTTGATACCCAATGTAATATGGTCATGAATGCATTCTTTTCTTTTTTCTTTTTTTTGGTAGAAAGCCAGTCGAGGCTGATTACAAGATTTGCTTACAATAGACTAGAAGGACTGAAGGGATGAGATGATGCCTCATTATTCAAATCAGACAGAAGTTGATGGGGGCATGAGGAATACATTCCAGAAAGAGAAGGTTGTTTAAGACATTGTTTTGCCTGCCAATCAGCAAGTTTGTTTTGGTTCCGGTTGTAATACACCATTGGAGTAAAATTGTCTGGGATGAGCCTTCTGATATCAAGGACCAGGAGCATATACTTGCTTGGCAGTGCTTCCCCATTGCTAATCCATTGAACAGATTTCTTGGAGTAAGTAAATATCATCCTTGGTTGGTGCTGACACTCCGATAAGTACTCCACCCCATGTTTGACTGCCATCAACTCCCCCATCATAGGGTAACTACCTCTACCCCTCCAAGTCTTCCTGACAATCTAGTGGCCTTCAGTGGTATGTACAATTAGACTAGTAGCTATCGAGTTCGTTGCTTTGTTCACTTCCGTATCAACATGTAACACGATGGCTTGGTTGAGAGAGGGAAAGCCTCCCCTTTTAGCACTAGCATGTTTTAAAATAGCTCGTGTGGATTTTTGGAAGGCATCCTTTGAGATGCATATGTCCAATCTGTAGTTTTTTTCCACCACTACCAGTGGGATCTGATGTTGCTCAAAGATGAAGATGCTCCTGACTTTCCAAAGCCACCAGTAAGGAATGGCGAAGGTGAGAGGCCACTCGAGAACCTTGTGTAACGCTTTGAGGTTGTAGGTAATCCACTCCGTCGTTGAGACACACTGGAAGAATAGAGAGGCTTCCTCCGGCAGTAACTTCAGCCACACAGTTTTGGCAGTTGGGCAATCCCTTGTGGCATGGAGGACGGATTCAGAACCATGCTGACACCTGGGACAGGAGGCGTCCATGGTGAGTTTCCTAGCTGCTCTCATTTTGTTGGTTAATAGTCTATTGTGGTAGACTAACCATAAGTGTAACCTGACTCTCTGTTGAACCGGCTAGCTCCACACGGCCAGCACCCCAGCAACTTGGTCAAGGGGCTCTTCATTCGTGAGGCTACTATAGACAGATGTTGTGGAGAATATCCCATCTACATTGAGATTCCATACCCTCTTGTCTCCGCCAAATTCACACCTTGGGGAAGGCATGCAGAGAATATCCTCTATGGACTCATCGGTGAACCAGTAATGTAGAAAGTCCTGATCCCATTGCCCCTCATCATAGACAAGGCTTTCCACCCGGAGGTCAGTAAGATCATCCAGAATATGCCTTCCTGCCCTCAATTCTGGTTGAATTCCTTCCCCTATCCATGGGCCATTCCACACATTAATGTCGTTGTCTGAGATCAAGGCCATGCTTGCATTAGATTTGATAAAGGGAAGGAGTGATTTAATGCCCCTCCATCTGTGTGATATAGCTTTGTTCTGAGCATTCTGTCCTCCATACTTCGCATGCATGAGGGTAACCCAAGGGATTTTGAGAACTTGTATAAAGTTCGAGGCTAGTTTAGCCACTAAAGCTTTGTTAAAACCCCTCGCTGGATTGACTCCGAGTCTGCCCTGGTGACGTGGTAGCGCGAATTTCTTCCAAGCAATCAAACTGATATTAGATGCCACCAGAGAGCTACTCTAAATGAAGTTTCTTGTGAGTTGATCAATCCGATCAACCACGGATATTGGCAGCTTGTGATCCTTCCATGGATTCTTTTGATAAGGAATTGGAAGTGCTCTTTACTCTTTCTTTTATGAATAATAGGTACTCCAAGGTTGCGTCCCAGATTGGAGGTTTCCTTAATATCAAGTATTCTGCATTCTCTCATTCTTGTGCTCCGAGGAGAGTTGGTAGAGAAGAAAACTGAGGATTTTTCATTTGACAAGAGTTGTCTAGAAGCTTTACCGAAGAGTTGGAGGCAGCGTTTTATAACCTTTTCCTATTTCGGGTTAGCTTCACCAAACAAGATAATATCATCTGCAAAGCATACATGGGAGAAGGAAAGGTGTTGTCTAGTGAGTTGTATCGGTTTCCATTCACCTCCGGATACTTGGTCCTCAATGAATTGGCTCAAACGTTCCAGGCATAAAACAAACAGATAGGGGGATAAAGGATCTCCTTGTTTGACTCCACAGGAGGGTTTGAACGTACCGATGATGTCCCCATTCCAAATAATTGAAGATTCACCGGATTAGAGTAGTTGCAATATGATGGAGATTACTGTTGGAGGAATACCAGTTCTTTGAAGTGTGTCTTCCACAAAGGGCCAATAATGCTAATTGTAAGAGTCCTTTGTTCTTGTCATTCATTTTGGGAAATGTTGAAGAATGCATCACTTTAAATAAGTAAGAGAATTGAAAGCATGGACTAATCACATTGCAATAGTGTTAAAGTTAGGGTAGATGAAGTGTTCCCCATGGGAAATAAAGGATATATTGTTGTTAGATAAAATCTTAGATAGATACAAGCATTAGTAGTGGTGTGTGCATGTTGTTTGAAGCCAAATGGACTGACTCATGATAACATAGATAGGGCCCTATTATAATAAGATCATGATAAACCCAAACAATTGAATCATCTAGGAATCTCCAGATAAGCATAACTGATAGGCTGGTGTAGTTATAAAATTTGACAGTGTAGGATAGTCAGTTTTTACATAGTGCTGGTACGAGGTGGACTTCTTTGCAAGTGATATATATTAAAGCGTGGGTAGTGAAGCCTTTGTAACAGATCTAGCCATCCTATTCAGTTTTATCCAATGCAAATCTTTTCATTGTGAGTACTGCCACAATAGGCACATGATGATTCACCTTAACGAGATCTCATCCACTCAAAATGGGCAGAGGAGAAGTAATATTGGGAAGAAAATTTAGTGCATTTGCAAAAGAATATGATAGTCAATCAGAAATGTATATGATGCCCACAATCATCACAATTAGAATGGATGATCAGATATGTATGTTGTGTTTGAACCATCGCACGTCTGAAAGGGGATGCAAGGAGGATACAAACACCAAGGATCGATGAATCTCCTCCTTCAATGATCATGAACCTACACCGAATCAAGAAAGATGTGAGTGTGATCGAACCGAGGTGATTTTTAGAGTACTGGCTGCCCTGGATCATCAGAACCAGAAGGGAGAAGGAGTGCTCTAGTCTAGAGAGAGCCAGAGGCTAGAAGATCTCCTAGTGTCATCAGCCTTTCTCGGCCAGGTTTGCAGCCTTGGTTGTCGCAGAACACCCCACAGTCGGTGGCCTGGCATTGCTCTGTTCTCATAGCAAAATAGGGGAGTGCATCGTATGCGACCAATATAACATAGGATAGTATACCGGGCTAAAGGGATTGTGCCTAAGACGGATCCCACCCACATCCAGTTACCTAAATAAGGTCATTATTTAGTTATTTGCTCAAATAATGTTTCTACCTTGTATAAATCATGGTCACTAATGGGTATGCCCAATGAAGGCAAGTAATATATGAAAGTTGATCGATTATTTGAGGTCTAGAAGACGGACTTGGATTTAGAACATGATTTGACTATGAGTTTCCATATTTTAGTCTGGAATCATGAAAACCCAGAAACTAATATGAATACAATTATTAATGAATGATTATTCAATGAACATGATATTTAGGGATCAACCAACCCAAGAATGTGATTAGAGTGTATTCAACCTAAAAAAGATAAATTAAGTTTTCTTCAAGAAAGGTAAGTGGGCACTGTCCTTTGAATTCATATTTTATAGTTTAGACTCATAGTCTAATTATCATGTTTAGAGTAGTCCATTATACATGTGGTGTAATGTCTATATTTAGAACATTGTTTCCTAGTACAATAGAATTTCTACCTGAAAAAAAACTAGAGGGGGTGAATAGAGTTTTAAAATATTTTAACAATTATTTAACTCAAACAACCAACCACAAGAATATTGGACAAGGGGACAAGGATTTACAGTGGTTCCTACCTTAGCAAATACTAAGGTAGTCAGTACACTACCCGGTTGCTTACCCAACTGGGATTTGGAAAGAAATTAATTTTATTACCTCGCAAGGACTTCACATAAAATTACAAATCTTTCCCTAAACCCTTCAAGCAGCCTTCACCTAGAAGTAATTGCACCAACCTTGAAGCAGCCTTCACCTAGAAGTTATTGCACCAACCTTGAAGCAGCCTTCCTCCTGAAGTAGCTTCCCATTGCAATAGCCTTCTTAAAGTAGCTTCCCGTTGCAATAGCCTTCTTGAAGTAGCTTGAAGTCCACCTTCTCCTCTGAGAAGAACCTTCTCCAATCTGCAGCCTCCAACCCTAGGAGTAGCGAGGAGAATACAAAGAATAAAAGGAACAAGAAGGAAAATGGAAATTACAACTTATCCTTTGAAGCACAAGGCTTGATTTGCCTATATCAAGCGTATTGATCTCCTAACCAATGAGTGTAGAAGTGTAAGTGTTGTGGAAAGGATATGCTAGCCTATAGGACACGAAATTGGAGCAATGGGAATGAATAGCCAATGTTGGAATTGCTCTATTGCTCAAAACAGATTGCCAATGAGTATTCAAGCTCAAGTGTAGCACAAGTGTAGCTTGGGTGTCTTTAGGTGTCCTAAGGCATGTCCTATTTATAGGAATGACCTACAAGTGCTTAAGGATGTTCTAGACACTTTCTAGGGGGTTCTAAGTGCTTAACTAGCCGTTAGGTATAAGTTAGGTGCATTAGTAACGGATAGTTGCTTTATTCTGCAGTTGCTGTCAGAGTCCATCTCGGTCGAGCAATTGTCGACCGAGATACCTACTCGGTCGAAGTTTTGTCGACCGACAGGCTCTCTGGATCAACGTTCATTTCCAACTGCCAACTACTTTGTCAGCTGTGTCTAATGGCTACTTGGGTCTTTCTCGGTCGAGAAGTTTGTCGACCGAGAGTGTCTCGGTCGAGGAGTTTGTCGACCGAGATTGACCCTGTTTCAATCTTTCAATTATGGCACTAAGTGTGTGTATGAGTGTGCATATGTGACATTATTGAAGGGGATGACCTAACTAAGTGTGGTGATTGGCTAGGGAAGATCTAACGCTTGATTTACATGAAATCTAAGTACTTGTACATTATATATTTGTACAAGTTTACAATTGATTACATTTCATGACATTTACAATCATTCAAGCATATAGATTCCCTAGAGCTTTGTCATCCACCTTATTCCTGCAACACTCAAGTAGCACGTTAGATCAACAAGAATGAAATGTTTGTCATCATCGAAACAAAGGGATTTATCATAATGTCTAATTTACCCAACAATCTCCCCCTTTTTGAAGATGACAAACATTTCCTAAATATGAAATAAGGAAATATAAAGCATGTGAGTTTCATACCTGAAGATTACCTTTTGTAGCCATTCTTGTTTTGCAAAAGTGAGTGCTGGCCAAGATGTTATGAAACTCATTTATATTTTTGATTTTATATTCTTTCTCCCCCTTTGTCATTTCAAAATATATCCAGGTTGAATATTTTATATTTCTTCTCCCCCTTAAGTTTATACTATGCTCCCCCTTAAATGGATATTCTATTAGGAACATGGATTTAATATCATTTTTGTCTAATTTAGCCACAATTTGTTTCTCAATCATTTGCAAGGATGTTAAGCCTTAAAATGATATGACATCCTGTTAGGTTCATGGCATATGTATTGATTTTTCACCCATTTTACAAGGGATGTTAAGCCCTAAAAATGAGAATCCTGTAATTCTTAGAGTACATAAAAATGTCTCTAACCAAATGCATGGGATGTTAAGCTCTGATTTGTTTAGAGAGTTCCTTTAAGAACAAGTTATATCATTTTTATGAAATTCATAGATTTCTTCATAATCAAGAGTAAAAGTACTAAGGTCGTAACAAGCTCCAAATGATGTTTACAATATTTTTGTAAGCTTCTTAATCAAATAGTCAAATTTGTTTTTATGAGCTCCCCCTTAATCTTACAATTAAAGCAATTTAAGGCTTCTAAGGTCACAAATGATTTTAAATTTTGATTTTGACCTTTATCAAAAGTATACTAAGATTGAGTACAATAAAATGATGTCCAAATAAGCATTTTGTCAAAGCTTATTTTAGGTCGACCTTGACTTCGAACATAGCGCCCCTTGGTCAAATTTCATTTCAACCAAGAGGCAGAAATTGCAGATTTCCAATTGAGCATGCATATGTAACTTAATTAGATATCAATTTTGAAGCATGTTAAGTGATACTCAATACGAAAAGATCCTCTTAAAAATGAAAGCATGATTAATATCTCAAGTCTTTTAAAGATGCCAATTGAGAAATTTTTATAACATTGTGCTCTTTGCAAGCATTTCTAAGAGACATATCTATTCGTGCTAACAGTGAAATCATATCTATGATGTAATGATAGAACAATAAAAGCATATAATGATAATTCCATGATTGTAATCACATGATTTCTATATGGGTAGAACAGACAATACTTTAGGAAAAATCATGTGAATAATGATAAAACAGAAATTTCCTTTTTATTAAACTAAGCATAATTTCAGTTTTAACTTAAATCATTTAGAGAATAAACCAAATTAATCTCATATAAGTTTTCAGGAATGATTTCCAAAATATATACTTTGTTTTGCATGTACAAACAGTTATCAACACAATTTCCAAAATATATACAATCATTAATCACAAATAGATAACAATTTGATCAATTACAAAAAGAATTCAGCAATTTTACAGCAGACTGGAAATCAGTGACATGCTCGGTCGACAATTTCTCGACCGAGGTTCACTCGGTCGACAGATTCTCGACCGACAAAGTTTCTGGAATATTTTCAGAACTGTTAATTTATTTTAAGCAAAATAAGATTATGCAAGTTAGAGCTCGATTGTGTTGAGATATGACATTTGTATATCAAGAATCAGTTTAGGTCAAATCTCAACTAGTTAATTTTAAGCTACTAAGTTTTAGGAATCCAAGCTAAATCATCATTCTTTTTCTTATATGGGCATGAAAATGAATAATGTCCAAGACGCATGCAATAATGACAACTAATAGAATCAACTTCATTTCTCTTTCTAGGAATTGTGTTCCTAGGTACAAACATAATCTTAGTCTTGGATGCTTTAACTCTTTTGGGTTTATTTCTCCTTGGATCATATCCTAATCCTCTTCTTCCATTATAACTAGAGGAAATTTTCAGAATATTTTCAAGCATGTCATTTCCTCTTAACTCATTTACATTTCTTTGTAACTTAGCAATATCATCCATCTTCTTGTTTATATCTTTCTTTCCTTGATCTAAATCAGATATTAGAGAGTTTCTTTCTTTGACAACCTCATCATAATCTAAGTGTGAACATAGAACAGGTTGTTTCTGAAGATCATTCACTTGAGTTTGCAAGCTTAACTTTTCTAAGGAAAGAAGATTGCAATTAGCTTCTACCAATTTTAACTTAAGATCATAATTTTCATTTTCCTTTTTGAGATCTTCATTTTCGGATACAAGAGCAAGAAGTTTAACATTTAAATCATCATTTACTTTATTTGATTTCTTAATTTTCTTCTTGCACTCAATATATTTCTCATGAGTATCTTGAAGACTAGCAATTAGATCTTATTTTGGTAGATCATAAAGACTTACCTCTTCTTCGTCTTTATTTGTTGTAGCAATGAGGCATTCTACTTCTTCTTTTCCATCATCACTATCATCACTTGAATCATCCCATGCAGCTTTATATGCTCTTTCTTTCTTTTTGTGAGATGATTTCTTCCCTTTCTTGAGTTTTGGACAATCACCTTTCATGTGTCCCTTTTTGCCACATTCAAAGCACCTGGAAGAGGAAACACTAGAAGTTTTATTAGTTTTAAAACTTTTATATTGCTTACCATTTACAATGAGAGTTTCTTCTTCACTATCATCTTCACTTGTGTCATGATTGTCCTTGGTTGATGCTTTGAATGCAATGTCCTTCTTTTTCCCTTGTTGACGTTCACGTTCTCTTCTTTCTTCCTCTTCTAAAGTTGCCTCATGAGCTTCTAGATTGCCAATGAGTTGCTCCATTTTCAGTTTAGTGAGATCATTAGCTTCTTCAATGGCTGTCACCTTGGGCTTGTATTTGGGAGGAAGTGATCGAAGTACCTTTGATACCTGGTCTTCTTCAAGAACAGTTTTTCCTAAGGCATTCAAACCATTAACAATAGAAGAGAATTTTTCAAACATTTCACTAATGGATTCATTCGGATCCATATGAAAGTGTTCAAACTTCTGTTTAAGCATACTAATCTTAGAATTCTTAACTTGAACCGTACCTTCATAAGTTATGGACAGTCTATGCCAAATGTCATAGGTTGTGTCACAGTTTGATTTTCTATTAAATTCTCCTACTGAAATTGAACAATATAAAATGCTTACAGCTTTGGCATTCATTTGAGCCAACTTTACCGTATTTGCATCCCACTCTGCATATTGCATTTGAGGAAGCTCGTATGGGGTTGACACCATCCTCCATAAGTCCCAACTGATGCCTTGGAAGTAGAACTGCATCCTTCTCTTCCAATATGTGTAGTTTGTTCCGTCAAACACTAGAGGCCTAGCAACAAATGTCCCTTCAAGGTTAAGGTTGTTGAGCACCCCGTCACCCATTCTTCAAGACTTGTTAGGGTTCCTTGAAGCCTGCTCTGATACCAATTGAAAAAAAAACTAGAGGGGGGTGAATAGAGTTTTAAAATATTTTAACAATTATTTAACTCAAACAACCAACCACAAGAATATTGGACAAGGGGACAAGGATTTACAGTGGTTCCTACCTTAGCAAATACTAAGGTAGTCAGTCCACTACCCGGTTGCTTACCCAACCGGGATTTGGAAAGAAATTAATTTTATTACCTCGCAAGGACTTTACATAAAATTACAAATCTTTCCCTAAACCCTTCAAGTAGCCTTCACCTAGAAGTAATTGCACCAACCTTGAAGCAGCCTTCACCTAGAAGTAATGTACCAACCTTGAAGCAGCCTTCCTCCTGAAGTAGCTTCCCGTTGCAATAGCCTTATTGAAGTAGCTTCCCGTTGCAATAGCCTTCTTGAAGTAGCTTGAAGTCAACCTTCTCCTCTGAGAAGTGAACCTTCTCCAATCCGCAGCCTCCAACCCTAGGAGTAGCAAGGAGAATACAAAGAATAAAAGGAACAAGAAGGAAAATGGAAATTACAACTTATCCTTTGAAGCACAAGGCTTGATTTGCCTATATCAAGCGTATTGATCTCCTAACCAATGAGTGTAGAAGTGTAAGTGCTGTGGAAAGGAAATGCTAGCCTATAGGACACGAAATTGGAGCAATGGGAATGAATAGCCAATGTTGGAATTGCTCTATTGCTCAAAACAGATTGCCAATGAGTATTCAAGCTCAAGTGTAGCACAAGTGTAGCTTGGGTGTCTTGAGGTGTCCTAAGGCATGTCCTATTTATAGGAATGACCTACAAGTGCTTAAGGACGTTCTAGACACTTTCTAGGGGGTTCTAAGTGCTTAACTAGCCATTAGGTATAAGTTAGGTGCATTAGTAACGGCTAGTTTCTTTATTCTGCAGTTGCTATCAGAGTCCATCTCGGTTGAGCAATTGTCGACCGAGATACCTACTCGGTCGAAGTTTTGTCGACCGACAGGCTCTCTGGATATCTAGAGACTTTAAGAAGCCTAGATCCTCTACACCTAACCCTCCACCACCCAGATCGAGTTTCCAGACACAGTGGTCCCCGAGTAGAGGTCGAGGACAAAGTCTACCGCCTCAGGAGGCCCACAGTTCAGCATCACTGTCAGTCACGGGACCACCTAGACCACAGCAAGATAGAAGCTGCTACAACTGTGGGAAGGTGGGACACCTGATGAGGGACTGCATGTCTAAGCCTGTCAGTGTGACACAGCCCCAGAGACAGAGTCAGCAGGAGTCCCAGAGGAGGCAGTTCCATGGAGCAGGTAGGGGACGGGGACAAGCGTCCCAAGCCGGATCGTCAGCACCAGCTCAACCTTAGGCATTAGCGAGGTTCTATTCTATGAATCCTCCTGATGCAGTGGTCGATCCGGGGTTGTGACAGGTCAGATGGAACTTTTATATTCTGATATGTCTAAATCCTACATAGTGTCTGTTTTGATTGACCCAGGTGCTACACACTCCTTTATCACTCGGAAAGTGATTCGTGACTACGATATGATAGTTAGTCATAGGGTTGATAGTTTGTTGCTTGAGACTCCGTTGAGAGAGTCTGTTGTCTTGAGGGAGGTATGCTCTCCTTGTATCCTCTTCTTTTCTGATCATCCCATTCAAGTGGATCTTATACCACTTGAGATGCAAGGATTTGATATAATCCTTGGTATGGATACCTGACCGGCCTAAATCGCGCGTCCTAAAATTAGAGGCGCATTTGAGGTAGTCGAGCCTTCACATTTATAACCGGAATCCTTCTAGGCCCCCGCAACTTTGTTTACGGGGTCGAACACAGAGACAAGGTGGGTCGTGTTGATGACTCTGAATCGACACTCTACACTCCGGTGGGTATAAAGAGATATTAAAGTTCCCCAAAGGGGAACAACAAGCTGTCACGATTAAATCAAAGAAAACTATCTCCAACTGGAGTTACAAGAAAGATTAAGATTTTGTCATTTAGCAGTTTTTAGGAATTTTCATGCAACAGAAAATAGAAAGATAAACTACAGTTTAAGGTGTAATGCAAGGGATAAGACTTCAGTAAGACAAGCGGTAGCAGTAACACCCTGCACCCCTCCTCTCAGAGCGGGTGCCTCTAACTAAGCTTCAACACCCCTCTCGAGGTTGCTGGGCTCAAGTTAGAGTGGAATGATACTAAAACAACTCCGTTCTGGGCACTCTCGTACTCTAGAACCGGACCAAACACTAGAGCCACAACCCAACTCTCGAAGTAGTTGCGACGGGAAAGACGATTCGGTAGCTAAGAGAAACGTGATCCAAAACATGCAATCTAGAGTTCTGATATCCAACACAGTAGTTACCCAATCATAAGGCACCAAGCATTAAACAAATAGCAATTAAGCATTTCTATTTCCATAAGCAATAAGGGTCTTAATACAATGCATAAGCTAAGAATTTAAATAACATAATTAAAGATAGATGTCGCCTTCTTGATGTAGAAGAACGACAGACTATTGTAGCTCTCCTACCCGATACCGGTCAGGAGCCGAGCCCGATACGGCAGTGTCGGGCAGCACTCCCTCTCGGGCAGCACCGACTGATGACTGACTATATCGCTCAAGGATCCTGGCCGATACGCTCATGTCGGGCGGCGCACCCTCTCGGGCGGCACGCATGACGGGTGGAGCGTATCGGGTTCGATATCGTGTCGGGAAAAGAACTACGAGTCTACTGTCGGGCACTCGTGTCGCTCATCTTCGCTGGCCGATATCGGCCCGCAGTGTCGCCCGGGACAACACTAAGTGAACCATCCCTTCCCTCTCGGGATGAGGGAAAGCTCACCTAGTGTCGCCCGGCACAAGCACTGGGGCGCGATACTCTTGCTCTCACAGCTTCCTTCGAAGGTGGCTCCCGAACTTCCGAACTGTCTTGTTCGAATTCTCTTCCGACTCTCTCGACTTGTCCGACCTATCTGACTTGTCTTTTCGGCTTCCTGTAGCTGCTATTTATAGGCAGCGGTTGAAGGAGTTATGGTGCTGGAAACGCCACGTAGCTCCCTTATACGCCGGTCGATGGATGTGGACGGCCGATACAGGTATGTCTCGGCGCGATGTGCTGGCTATCGGTCACGTGGCTAGCGGCACGCCTGCCGGTGGGTGGCTGTGTCGCCCGACGAGTTTGGTCGTCGATGCGGCTTTGGCTCCCTGTCGGGTAGACGGTATGTCGGCCGACACATCCTTCTTGCGCAACGCCCTTTTCCGCCGATCATTCTCATGTCGCCCAGCCCCTGTCGTGCTGGGTTGTATCGGGCGTCAGGAAGGTCGAGACGGGCTTAGACTTATTGTGGGCCGGAATCGGCCTTATTGCACAAAAACGAGGAAAACTCTGTAGAAGATAGGAAAAATTGGAATAAGAGCGTTGCTAGGCCAATTATTGCAAAAATGCTAATAAAATAGAGGAAAATAGCAGAAAAGGGTAGTTTTGATAACAGAATAAAGGGCAAAAACGTCACAAAATTTGGTGTTATCAACTCCCCCAAACTTAGCTTTTTGATTGTCCTCAATCAATATTTAAACTAAATTTTGTGTTGCTTCTTCTTGCACAGCAAAACTTTAAGGCTAAAGGGTAGCACAAGATTTGCGATGTCTGGGAGGTAATGCTGTCTTAATGCGAACAAAAGACCTTGCCCTACTTGCCTTATTATTTAAGTAAAATTTTTCTTCTCTACAGCTTCAGCGAGACTTTGGTGTATGATTCCGAAGTTAGCTTCCACACCAAACAGCTTTATTTTAGGGGCAGAAAGTTGTGTATAGGGTAGGCTAAGGCTTTTTGGGTTTTTCTTCTTGTTTCCCATCAGTCCATCCAGGTAAGGGTCCGTTAACGGGCAAGTGGTCCCTGCAGTCCAAGCCAGTTGGCTTTAGAGAAGTGATTTCACATCCTACGTACCACTGCCCCAGATCTACCATGCCTAAAGATGGGTACTTTTGGAAAACAAGTGTGTATATATATATATATATATTTTCTTTTCTTTTATTGGGCACAACTCTCATGCTTTTATTCACGCTCATAAGGCTTCTTTCTCTTTTTGGGATTTTTGTTGGGTAAGGGAAAACAAAAGAGATATCTGCTGTTTGGGCAGCTTTTTCCTTCTCCATACTCGTCTCTTAGCTGTTTGCGAGATTATTATTTTTCGAAAATTTTTGGATGGCAAGGCACAATCTTTTGTTTGTTTGAGACAGCATTATCAGAAAGATATGACAGAACTTGTAACTCGTTAAATATACAGAAAGTAAACTTTGCAAGAAGTCACAACAGGTTTTTATTATTATTATAGCAACTTTATACATATATAAGTAACAAAATAAGAGAAATGCGAAATGACACAAAGGAACTTAAAGGGAAAAGCAAAATGACACAAAGGAACCCAAAGGGTGGAGAAGATTGTTTTTTATACCTCCTCCACTGGTACATGGGTAGCCCCCTTAAACCTATTCCACACTCTGTCCCAGAGTGATGAAAAAGGCAGGGTGAGGTCATGCTAGCCCAGTGAAGGTTATGTAGCGGGTTCGCTTGTGCCTTGGAGAAGTTGCAAAGTGTTCTCCTTATTCGCCTTGGAGGGGCTGCAATATGTTTCTTTGCTGTAGCCTCTTTATTTGCACTTGCACCTTGGTGAGGCTGCAAAGTGCTCCCATTATTTGCAGGCGTGCCTTTGGTGAAGCTGCAAAATGCTCCTACTTATTTGCAGGCCGTCGGGGCTGTACTCGTGATGTCTCTGTAGATGGTCTTAACCACTGCAGAGACAGACTCCGATAACAAGGTGGTCCTCCTTTGGATCTACCAAATCAAGAAAAATCTCCCCTTTTATTGTTGTTGCCGCTTCTGCCCGACTGTTTTTACTGTTTCCCGCACCGTGCTTGTTGGCGCGGCCGGTGGTTTGCTCCATACGAGCCATACCTTTGCTCTCAGGAGACATCGCCCGTTACCAGGGCAAAGGCAAGATGGCCAACACACTAGCAAAAGGGAGGATCACTGCATGTGTTCCAGGTGGCAAAAAGGAGAAAATGATAGCCCGACACGAAGAAACCTCCACGCTATTTATAGAGAACTCAGCTGGGGGTAAAACGGGCAAAACATGGCGCGCGTCGGGCGTTTTAGTCACGCTATTCCCGAGACGCGTAGTCCAATCGGGCAGTCCAAGGGTCATTCGCTGCCCTTGCGACGCCCGGGGCAAGGCTGCCCGATACAAGCGGTTCTGCGCCCAGCTGGTCGACACGGTAGAAAAGCGGGCGGTCAAAAGGCCAAAACTAAACCTGGGTGAAGTAAAAGGCCATTGTAGGGTAAAACATCATTGGTATAGAGAAGGATCTCCTACCTCAGATGATATTACTCCTCAATGCTCCGCAAAACACAGCGGTGCCCATAAAACAAAAAGAGTCAGCACACGTGCGCATGCACTGACTCGGGCCTTATTACAGTCCATAATGTTTGTTTTTACAAAGAAAAGAAATGTATCCTAATCTATGACTCGGGCTGCCTCCCGAGGAGCGCTGAAGTTTCCGTCGCCAGCTCGACCGGTGTAGGCTCTTCGGTTGTACCCACATCCAGCAAGTCAATCTCTGCTTTCCTGACAAAAGCTTCATCTTCATAAAACCTTTTCACTCTGTGCCCGTTCACCTTGAAGATCTTAGTTGGGTCATCCTTGTCGTGGAGCTCCATCATTCCTGATGGGTATATCTTTGATACAGAAAACAGTCCCGACCATCTTGTCTGTAATTTCCCAGGAAAAAGACGGATGGAGGACTTGAATAACAAGACCTTATCCCCTTCGCTCACATCCTTTCTCCTAAGGTGGGCATCATGCCACATTTTTGTTCTTTCCTTGTAGATCTTTGCATTCTCGTAGGTGTGAATCCTCATCTCTTCGAGCTCTTGAAGCTACAAAAACCTCTTTTCTCCTTCTTTGTCTAGGTCCATATTTAGGAACTTGATCGCCCAAAGGGCCTTGTGTTCTAGTTCCAAAGGCAGATGGCAGGATTTTCCGTATATAAGACGGTAGGGGGTGGTTCCAATGGGCGTCTTGTAAGCAGTACGGTAGGCCCATAATGCGTCGTCAAGTTTCATAGACCAGTCTTTCCGCGTGCGGCTGACAGTCTTTTCTAAGATCTGCTTGATCTGTCTGTTTGAGACCTCTACCTGCCCCGACGTCTATGGGTGGTAGGGCATAGCGATCTTATGTTTTACTCCATACTTACGTAGGAGCGCTTCGAACTGCCTTTCTCCGAAGTGTGACTCGTCGTCGCTTATTACGGTGCGCGGTACACCGAAATGGGGAAAGATGATCTTCTCAAAAAGCTTGATAACCGACTTGGCGTCGCATGTTTGGGTGGCTACCGCCTATACCCACTTCGATACATAATCTACTGCCACTAGTATGTATTGATACCCCTGGGATGGGGGAAACGGCCCCATGTAATCAATCCCCCATACGTCAAATATTTCCACTTCGATCCATCTTGCCATTGGCATTTCATTCCTCCACCCTATATTTCCCGTTGACTGGCACTCTTTGCAAACATTTACAAATCGTGCAGCATCTTTAAATAAGGAGGGCCAGTAGAAACCTGATTGTAGCACTTTCGCCGTTGTTCTTTCGCTACCCAGGTGTCCACCATAGGGGGAGGCGTGGCATCCCTTCAGGATATCAGCGGTTTCTTCTTCCGGGATGCACCTCCTGTACAAGTTGTCTGTGCATCTTCTGAACAGGAGAGGATCATCCCAGTAATAATTCTTGGCATCCGCGAATAGCTTCTTCTTTTGATTGTAGGTGATGTCAGGAGGCAGCTCTCCACAAGCAAGGAAATTGCAGATGTCTACAAACCAGGGCAAACCTTCTTCTTGAGCTTCAGCCATCATAAGAGCTTCGTCGGCAAAGTCTTCGTCGATTTGTGGCCCTCTCTGTCTCTCAGCCACTATCCTCGATAGGTGGTCTGCGACCACATTTTCCGCGCCCTTCTTGTCGATAATTTCATGATCGAACTCTTGGAGCAACAAGGCCCATCTCAACAATATGGGCTTTCTGTCTTTCTTTTGCATTAAGTATTTTATTGCCCCATGATCTGTGTATACTTTGACCTTGGATCCGATGAGATACGACCTGAACTTGTCAAACGCGAAGACGATCGCGAGCATCTCCTTCTCGGTGGTTGTGTAGTTTACATGTGCTTCGTCCAACGTGCGACTAGCGTAGCAAATCACATGGTGCTTTTTATCTTTCTTTTGCACCAGGACTGCTCCAACTGTGTAGTCTCTAGTGTCGCACATTAGCTCAAAGGGTAAACCCCAATCTGGCGCTTGAAGGATAGGTGGTGATACTAAAGCATTTTTAGGGCCTGAAAAGCACTGAGACAATCGTTAGAGAAAAAAATTTTGACATCTTTTACCAGAAGATTGGACAATGGTTTGGAAATCTTTGAGAAGTCCTTGATGAATCTTCGGTAATATCTGGCGTGCCCGAGGAAGCTTCTTATCCCCGTGATGGATTTTGGTGGAGGAAGCTTAGATATAGCTTCGATTTTGTTGGTATCCACCTCGATCCCACACCTTGAGATCTTATGCCCTAGAACGATGCCCTCCCGCACCATGAAATGACATTTTTCCCAGTTCAGGACCAAGCTGTTTTCCTCGCACATTTGAAGTACTAACGACAGATTCTTCAGACAGCTATCGAATTCCTTTCCATAGACGGAGAAATCGTCCATGAAAACTTCCACGATGTCTTCTAGAAAATCTGAGAACATTGATATCATGCATCTTTGAAAGGTGGCGGGGGCGTTGCAGAGTCCGAAGGGCATCCTTCTAAAGGCATAAGTGCCATAAAGGCAGGTGAACGTCGTTTTCTCTTGGTCGTCGGGTAAGATGGGTACCTGGTAAAATCCTCTTTCTTGACGACCTCCTTGAGCATCTGATTCATCTTCCTCTGGGGTTGGGCCAGAGGCTTGGCAGACTCATCCAAGTTGATGCGATGCATGCAAAGGGCGGGGCTAAGGCCTTTGATATCATCTACGAAATATCCTATAGCCCCCCTGTGCAGTCTTAACTCCTCAAGGAGCCGATCTAGTTGATTGCTTGAAAGATCGGTGTTTACGATGACTGGGTTCCTCTGTTCTTCATCTAAAAATTCGTACTTCAGTCCTTCAGGCAACGCTCTTAAATCCGGCTTTGCTCGGGGTGTCTCCTCCTGAGGTTCTCCCTCAAGGGAGGCATACTTCGCAGAGTTCACCTCCTCCTCTTCTTCTTGCAAGTCTTTGTCAGAAAGGTTGAAAAGGTCGAGATGCCTCACGACCTCAGGATCTTCGAGGTCGGGATCCTGACAGCTTATTTCCCTTGCGAGGGGGTCCACTGTCCGGATATCCTCCTCTATTTCCTTGCAGAATTTATTGTAACTATCTGCAAAACAGGCCGATTCAGATAGGGATGGACCTCTCATGATCTCCTTCATCTTGAAGTCCATGTGGTTGTTTCCAACCCTCAAGGTGATTATCCCTTCAGAGACATCAATCAGCGCCCTCCCTTTTGCCAAGAAAGGGCGTCCGAAGATGATCGGACATCTGGGATCTTCAGCTGTGTCGATGACGACGATGTCGCAGGGAATAAAGAAATCACCGACCCTAATCGGCACATCTTCGACAATGCCAACAGGTCTTTTGAAGGAGTGATCCGCCAGTTCAATCCGCATATTGGTTCTAACCATGTCGGTCAAACCCATCCTTTGCGCGAAACTTAAGGGCGTGAGGCTGATGCTTGCTCCCAAGTCCGCTAGACCCTTCCGCTCGACATTGTCCCCGATGGCGAATGGGATTGTGAAAGCTCCGGGATCCCTTCTCTTAGTTGGCAAGCTGGGCTTTATGAAGGCAGAGGAAGTAGAGGCTAGGTACACTGTCTCTATCCTTCCTCCCCTTCTTTTCTTCATTATTAGATCTTTGAGAAACTTGGCATATGTGGGCATCTCCTCCAAAGCGTCAAGGAAGGGGACTTCAAGATGCAGCTTCCTGATCGAGTCCATGAACCTTTCGTGCCGCTTTTTCAGATTTGCCTTGATCAGCTTGTACGGGAACGGTATCCTGGGAGCATAAGGATTCCTCCCACCAGATGGCTCATCGGACGGTCTCAGCGTAGGCTCTTGGGCTTCTGCAGGCCTACCTCTGCCTCCTGCTGGAATAGCATCCTTGGGCCCTTGCTCAGGTTCCGGTGGGGCTTCATCAGCGCGTTGTATCGTCTTTCCTGATCTAAGCACTGCCATTACTGCAGTTTCAGGGTGAGGGAGCATTTTTCCTGCAGGGTTCTTCATCAGAGAAGCCATCTGAGATAGCCGTTGATCGACCTCCCATTGGCGCATCTGCAGACTCGCCATCTGGTGTTGCATGGAATTCAGAGATCCAGGGTTGGTAAACGTCCCCTGTACCAACTGGTTGATAATGGTGTCCTGTCTTTTTATGTAGGCGGAAAGCTGACCAACCCAATTAGGCCGGGTCGCTCTCTCGCTATGGCTCTGACATTCGCCCTCAGAAAGGGGTTTCTCACAACGAGGCATGGTATCAAGGCTCGGTGGAGCAGGTTACAGCTTTGCAGGGTACCTGAAATATCACGAGAAATCAAGTTAGAACATAGAGTTATTTGGTTCCGGCAAAGAATAATGCTTAAAGAAAAAGAAAAAGAAAAAGAAAAAGAGGTGTTGTCAAGCCTATTTCTAAGCTTGAGGCACGGGAGTGTAGTTAGTGGCTTCGGATTCGTCAACAGTGCCATTTGCCTTGTCCCCGGCAACGGCGCTAGAAAGTTGACCGGCCTAAATTGCGCGTCCTAAAATTGGAGGCGCATTTGAGGTAGTCGAGCCTTCACATTTATAACCCGAATCCTTCTAGGCCCCCGCAACTTTGTTTACGGGGTCGAAGTAGTCATACGGGGTCGAACACAGGGACAAGGTGGGTCGTGTTGACGACTCTGAATCGACACTCTACACTCCGGTGGGTATAAAGAGATATTAAAGTTCCCCGAAGGGGAACAACAATCTGTCACGATTAAATCAAAGAAAACTATCTCCAACTGGAGTTACAAGAAAGATTAAGATTTTGTCATTTAGCAGTTTTTAGGAATTTTCATGCAACAGAAAATAGAAAGATAAACTGTAGTTTAAGGCATAATGCAAGGGATAAGACTTCAATAAGACAAGCGGTAGCAGTAACACCCTGCACCCCTCCTCTCAGAGTAGGTGCCTCTAACCAAGCTTCAACACCCCTCTCGAGGTTGCTGGGCTCAAGTTAGAGTGGAATGATACTAAAACAACTCCGTTCCGGGCACTCTCGTACTCCAGAACCGGACCAAACACTAGAGCCACAACCCAACTCTCGAAGTAGTTGTGACGGGAAAGACGATTCGGTAGCTAAGCGAAACGCGATCCAAAACATGCAAGCTAGAGTTCAGATATCCAACACAGCAGTTACCCAATCATAAGGCACTAAGCATTAAACAAATAGCAATTAAGCATTTCTATTTCCATAAGCAATAAGGGTCTTAATACAATGCATAAGCTAAGAATTTAAATAACAGAATTAAAGATAGATGTCGCCTTCTTGATGTAGAAGAACGAAAGACTACTGTAGCTCTCCTGCCCGATACCGGTCAGGAGCCGAGCCCGATACGACAGTGTCGGGCGGCACTCCCTCTCGGGCAGCGCCGACTGATGACTGACTATATCGCTCAAGGACCCTGGCCGATACGCTCATGTCGGGCGGCGTACCCTCTCGGGCGGCACGCATGACGGGTGGAGCGTATCGGGTTCGATATCGTGTCGGGCAAAGAACTACGAGTCTACTGTCGGGCACTCGTGTCGCTCATCTTCGTTGGCTGATATCGGCCCGCAGTGTCGCCCGGGACAACACTAAGTGAACCATCCTTCCCTCTCGGGATGAGGGAAAGCTCACCTAGTGTCGCCCGGCACAAGCACTAGGGCGCGATACTCTTGCTCTCACAGCTTCCTTCGAAGGTGGCTCCCGAACTTCCGAACTGTCTTGTTCGAATTCTCTTCCGAATCTCTCGACTTGTCCAACCTATCCGACTTGTCTTTTCGGCTTCCTGTAGCTGCTATTTATAGGCGGCGGTTGAAGGAGTTATGGTGCTGGAAACGCCACGTAGCTCCCTTATACGCCGGTCGATGGATGTGGACGGCCGATACAGGTATGTCTCGGCGCGAGGTGCTGGCTATCGGTCAAGTGGCTGGCGGCACGCCTTCCGGTGGGTGGCTGTGTCGCCCGACGAGTTTGGTCATCGATGCGGCTTTGGCTCCCTGTCGGGTAGACGGTATGTCGGCCGACACGTCCTTCTTGCGCAGCGCCCTTCTCCGCCGATCATTCTCGTGTCGCCCAGCCCATGTCGGGCTGGGTTGTATTGGGCGTCAGGAAGGTCGAGACGGGCTTAGACTTATTGTGGGTCGGAATAGGCCTTATTGCACAAAAACGAGGAAAACTCTGTAGAAGATAGGAAAAATTGGAATAAGAGCGTTGATTGGCCAATTATTGCGAAAATGCTAATAAAATAGAGGAAAATAGCAGAAAAGGGTAGTTTTGATAATAGAATAAAGGGCAAAAACGTCACAAAATTTGGTGTTATCAATACCTTGGAAAGGTATAGGGTTGTCTTGGATTGTGAATCCAAGCAGGCTGTGTTCGCTGATGGAAGTGATACCTGGATCTTTCAAGGAGAGAGAAAGATTCTACCGACCTGTTTAGTGTCTGCTTTGGTTGCTGAGAAGTTGATGAGGCAAGGATGTTATGCATTCTTGGCCCATGTGGTAGATACTACCATGGAGAGACCCACCCTTGCGGAAGTTCTTGTTGTCAGGAAATTTGAAGACGTATTCCCTGAAGAACTTCTTGGTGTACCACCGCCTCGGGAAATTGATTTTGAAGTCAATTTCATCCCCAATACACAACCCATATCCCAAACACCGTATAGGATGGCGCCTGCCGAGATGGCAGAACTCAAGAAACAACTTCAGGAGTTGCTTGAGAAAGGTTTCATCCGACCGAGAACTTCATCTTGGGGTGCTCCGGTCTTGTTTGTTAAAAAGGACGGATCGATGCGGTAATGCATTGATTACAGACAGCTTAATAAAGTAACGATAAAGAATAAGTACCCTCTGTCGTAGATTGATGATCTCTTTGACCAGTTGCGTGGTGCATCCGTCTTCTCGAAGATAGACTTGAGGTTCGGTTATCATCAACTCCGTATTAAGGATAGTGGCATACCCAAGTCTGCCTTTAGGACAAGGTATGGTCACTATGAGTTCACAGTTATGTCGTTTGGACTAACTAATGCACCATCTGCATTCATGGAACTCATGAATAGAATCTTTCGACCCTTTCTCGATCAGTGCATTGTCGTCTTTATAGATGATATCCTGATCTATAGTAGGGATGCCAGCAGCATGAACAGCACCTTCTCCAAGCTTTGACCTTGCTAAGAGAACATAAGCTATATGCTAAGTTCAGCAAGTGTGAGTTTTGGTTGACGGAGGTATCCTTTCTCAGGCATGTGATATCTGCCTCGGGAATTCATGTTGACCCCAAAAAGGTAGAATTTGTTCTACAGTGGGAACAACTGAGGACACTGATGGAAGTTCGTAGTTTCCTAGGGTTAGCCGGCTATTATCGGAGGTTCATTAAGAACTTCAGCTCCATAGCCCTACCCTTGACGAAGTTGACCTAGAAGGATGTCCCCTTTATCTGGAGTGATAAGTGTCAGCAGTCCTTTCAGCTGTTGAAGGAGAGGTTGACAAGTGCACATGTGCTAGTGCTGCCTGAGCAGGGCAAAGGATATGTAGTCTTCTGCGATGCCTCTAAGAATGGAGTCGGATGTGTGCTGATGTAGGATAAGCAGGTGATTTCTTTTGCTTCCCGAAAGCTTAAGAAACACGAGGAGAACTATCCAACGCATGATCTGGAGTTAGCAGTAGTAGTTAATGCTTTGAAGATCTGGAGACACTACCTTTACAGGGAGACGTTCCAGATTTTCACGGACCACAAGAATCTTAAGTACAACTTCTCTCAGCATGAACTAAACATGAGGCAATGTCGCTGGATGGAGTTGATCAAGGACTATGATTGTACGATAGATTACCATACGGGGAAGGCCAGCGTAGTTGCAGATGCTTTAAGTAGGAAGACAGCAATACCATCCTCCGATAGGGCACACCTGAACTCTTTGGTATGCCCTAGGAGAGATATGCTCATCTCTTTAAGACAAGATAATGTACAGTTGAAGGTGTCGTGGATTGTCAGGTTGTTGGAAGAGATGCATATCAAACCCACCCTAAGAGAGAAGATTAGGGAGGCACAGTTAGTGGATGGTGCAGTTCAGCACATTAGGTCAGAGTATGGTGATGGGGAAAAAGATGGTTTCCATGAATCAGATGATCAAGTAGCCTGCTATCATGGGAGGATGATAGTACTGGATGTGGATAACTTGAGGAAGTTAGTCCTGGAAGAAGCTCGTTCTTCGATGTATGCCATGCACCCAGGGAGCACCAAGATGTATCGAAACCTAAAAGATATGTATTGGTGGCCAGGGATGAAGAAAGATGTTGTAGAGTTTGTTCCGAGGTGTCCTGTGTGTCAGCAGGTTAAAGCTGAACATCAGAAGCCTGCAGGAACAATGCAGCCCTTACCCATACCATAGTGGAAGTGGGACCATGTGACCATGGACTTTGTAGTTGGCCTACCCAGGACAAGTAAAGGACATGATTCCATCTGGGTAATTGTAGATAGGTTGACAAAGACAGTGCACTTCTTACCTGTCAAAACAACCTATTCTGCTGAGAAGTTGGCACAATTGTATGTTGAGGAGATAGTACGTTTGCACGGAGTTCCAGTCACCATAGTATCGGATAGAGGTCCCCAGTTTACGAGTCATTTTTGGGAGCGACTGCATAAGGCCTTGGGCACCCAGTTAAGGTTTAGTACAACCTTTCACCCCCAGACTGATGGACAGTCGGAAAGGACTATACAAACCTTAGAGGACCTGTTGAGAGCATGTGTTCTCCAGTTTACCGGGAGCTGGGACCTACACCTGAGCTTGATAGAGTTTGCCTACAACAATAGCTATCAGCATAGCATTGATATGGCACCTTATGAAGCCTTGTATGGTAGACGTTGTAGATCACCAGTATGTTGGTATGAAACTGGTGAATATCAGTTGTTAGGCCCTGAACTTGTGCAGCAGACTACAGAGAAGATCAAAGTAATCTAGAAACAGCTTAAGACTACACAGGATAGACAGAAGTCGTATGCCGATAAACATCATAGACCCCTAGAATTCTAGGTTGGTGACAGGGTGTATCTCAAAGTCTCGCCTTGTAAAGGAGTTCTGAGGTTCGGGAGGAAAGGGAAGTTAGCTCCTAGGTTTGTGGGGCCTTATCCAATCATTGAACGGGTTGGAAAGGTAGCCTATAAACTAGAGTTGCCCCCAGAGTTGCAGAAGTTACACCGTGTGTTTCACATTTCCATGTTGAGGAAATGTCACCCGGATACCGAGTCAGTTCTAAAACCTACGGAGGTAGAATTGAATGATGATGTAACATATGAGGAAGGACCAGTATCGATCCTTGATAACAGAATTAAAAAGTTAAATAAGAAAGATATAAGCCTTGTGAAAGTCCTCTGGAATCACCGTGGTGTTGAAGAATCCACTTGGGAACTAGAGGAAGAAATGAGGAAGAAATACCCTACTCTTTTCCCTTAACTTGTCTTATCGATTTCGGGGACAAATCCTTGTAAGGGGTGGATGATTTGTAACATCCCTAACCTGGGTTATAAGTTAACCCTAGGAGTTTTGCCTAAATGTGTAATTAAACACTTGTGATTATCCCCTGGCATGTAATTAAGTTCCTGAGGAACATGTTTTCACTTTCCTGCCCTTTTTTAACAGGTTTTAGTATTGTTTTGTAATGCAGGGACCTATGTGCAAATTACCCAATCAGAGGGGTTAACTTGCAATTTTCACATGTTGAGATGTTCCTCGGGTGATGAGACATTATGCGGATGAATGTGATGAGGTATGATGGATTCTCCAAGCTTGGGCATCGAGGTGCAGCTTGTAGAGCAATCCTTGTGCTTGAAACTCTAATTTTGGGATGAAATGCAATTTACCCAAAATGAGGGGTGCAGCTGGTAAAATACATCTTCTAGAGTATATTTTGTGATTCTTGTCATCTTTTAGAATAGATTTGATGAAAATTGGCACTTCATTAGTTAATGAGATAAGATAACAACCCTTGTAAAGAGATCACCAAGTTTTAAGTAAGAAACCCTAAGTATGTGTACCTTAGTAGTAAGGTGACCTTTTCCTTGCCTTTGGACCCTTGTTTTAATAAGTTTTCTCACCTAGATAAGGAGGAAGGACGTGCAAGAGAGAAAGGAGGGACTTAGTTGAGAAATAGAGAAAACTAGAGGACCTTTTGGTGAAACGTGTCCTAGCTATATATACAACCTTCCTTGCAAACAAGAGAACGTTCCCTTCATTTCTTTCCTTTCACACCTCATTTGGTCCATCCAAGGCAAAGCTAGGGAGCTAGAGGAGACGACCATCTTGTTCCAAGGTAAGGAGAGACCATCTTCTAGCTCAGTTTCATGGAGGAATATGGTTCTTAAGGTTGTTTTTGTGGTCATCTTGCCTAGGTTTCTTGTCCTAGCCAACCTTCCCCAACCTTTTCTTGGAGAAAAGTATTTGGCCGACCAGTGGAGCTCAAGGTTCCATTAAATACTTGAGAGCTTGGAAGCTTGGAGCTCTAATAACGTCCTTAAGGCGGGTTTTATAACTCTAAACCTCGTGTTTTCTTAATGCTTATACTTGTTCATACTTGTAGTAGTAGTTCTTCTTCTTCCCAAACATTCTTGGCCTTCTTGCAAGCAAATCCATGGCAAAAACTGACCTATCTTGAGGTTGAAGACAATGGGCGTGATTACCTAGGTCACTTTACCAAACGACCTTGGACCATTTGGTCCAAACGGTTTGCAAACTGTTTGAAATCAAACAGTCTCACAACCGTTTGATTGCATGTGGTCTTGCAAGACCGTTTGGAATCAAACGGTCTCAAGACCGTTTGGTAGGGTTGACCAAGGGAAGAACGTTTGAGGGTCTGTTGTACACATATTAAATTATATAACCCCAAAAGAGTGAAGCCTAATTGCAAACCAATCTCAAGTTGAAGGCACTTCAACCCTCTAAACCCTAATCAATTGAAATTGCTGAATTCAAGGATAGATTTTGGTGAACCTTGGGTTGAAGGGACCAAACGGTCTCAAGACCATTTGGGGGTTCATCCAAATGATCTCAAGACCGTTTGGTGACAACCCAAGACCATTTGGAGGTCTAGGGTTAAGGCAATTTGATGAATTGATGGTCCAATCATGGTAATTAAGTAATTGAATAAAAGTGCTGATTTTAGACCTAATTAGGGTTCAACCCTTATCTAATCGACTTAGTTTTTGATGCAACTTTGGGAAAACGGTCTGAAGACCATTTGGAGGATGTCTAAAATATCTTAAGACCGTTTGGGCCAAGTTTGGGCCCAATTGGAGGTCAATTGATGGGTTCAACCTCGATTTGATTCACAATGTTGAACATTGATGATTAGCCGATTGAAAACCCTAATTGAGCTGGATTCAATCCTAATAGGCTTTAAATTGAGGGTCAATTTGGTGTCAAATTGATTCAGGCTAACCCTATTTGACTCAATTTACAAGTGGTTAACAAGGACATGGCCAATTGGAGGCTTCAACATAGAAAATCCCAACTGAGTATAACCTTTGGTCCACCTTTGAGGTCCATGCGGTTTTGAGCCCATTTGGACCAAACGGTCTCAAGACCGTTTGTGTGGGCTCTGATCTCCAAAACCCGAGATAAACACGATATAAACTCAGAGGAAGCGATTCGATTAGCAGCGGAATACCAAAAATTACCAAAAATTAAAACTTTTTGAGATAAGATATTGAAACCATAAAACTTTCTTCATAGAAACAAGATAAATTGTTTACATCTCTGTTAAATTACTTCTCGAGTAATTATATACAGCATGATACAAAATCTCAAGAGTCAAATCAAAATCTCAGACCATTAACTCCAAGGACCTGAGAGTACAGAGACAACATAGGACTAACTATCTAACTCCACAACTCAGCAGACATAATCTCCACCTGAGATTTACTGTTGCTCCTGGTGCTGCTGCTGGTGGTATTGGTCACCTGTAGATTGGTTCCTTCGTCCTCGACGACCACCTAAAAAGTTGAAATCTACGGGGTGAGACAATTTTAAATAATTGTCCCAGCGAGAGTTATAACTCTCCACCAGAAGCTTTATTATAGCAATCAAAGAACAACATAAGTAAATACAGCTTTTAAAGCAATCAACAACAGATTGACATTAAGCAGAACACCAACATCTAAGAAATATGAAGAACATATGAACTATGCAGTGTAACATCATTCATGTATCTCTTATTTCAACTTAAGCATATATACTAAATGGTTTATTATGTTTTACAAACATCCTTAAGCCCTGCGGAGATGGGGTATACCGCTCATACTCCAACCGACCACTGTTAAGTTGCCTCGGTATCATACAAGGTCATCGAAAGAGCCGGATTCTCATGACCTTCAACTTCCTCAGTCAGATTGAGGATAAACATGCAGGACATCTAGTGTCTCTTCTACTATATCTTACCAGGGTATTCTGGTCCTTCTCTATTAGAGTCACAGTGGCATTCTGCACTCTTTTCACTATCGAAATATTTCTTGTTTATCTCTCATCGATGCGGTATAAAAGATTTCCCTTGGGAGAATAATGTTACATCACCCCGGTATAAACATATAGTGAAGGGTTGATGGATTAAGATACATCTACATCAATTCCTACACTAGGATGTAAGGATTTACACATCCATATACCCCCACATAATCAAAAGTATGTGATCTAGGAATTCCCTTAGGAAAACATGTTTCACCATCATATAACTTTTGACAATGATGGATCTATGATCAGGGCTCTACATGGTATAATTATACTTGATTAGTTAGGAACATTTCAGTATTCTTCTTACATCATACATGTTCTCAAACATTAATCAATAGCGTAGAAGCTATGAAAGTAGAATACTAAATGTAACAAGTCTAACTTACATCAATTATCATTCCTTAATCATCTTATCACAAGTCATCTCATGACCTTGGTGATACTCATGGCTCTTACAGCCTATCATTTCATAGAATGCCACTTTCTAGGTAACAGGATATCTCATTATTCATAAACCTAATAACATGCTTTCAATGAATATGGTATCATCATCCTTACCTGAATATGATCATCATGATATAAGAACCTGCATGGTTAATTCAACTGATAAAAGTAAACAATTCATTTCAAGAGTTGTGTCTTCATACTCTTCACAAGAGCTAGGTTCCCTGATTCTCATCAATTAGGGTTTACTATTCACATTACATGTTATCACCCTAGAATTAGGGTTTACTATTCACTTCATGGTGAATTGAACTCATAACATCATCATGTATGAGAAACATCACCATTGATGCCTAAGATTCATCAATTATCATAATTAGGGTTTCCATGATCTCACATAGGTGGATCATACCCTAATCATGTACTATCATACACATTGAAGGTGCTTTTCTTGAGTTTCAGCCATAATTGGTACTTTCTCTCTCCTCTTACTAGTAGGTGGTGATTTTCTCTCTCCTCTTATAGTCGATGGTGATTACATCACTCTAACTTAGGTTGGGTTAAGTCCTCATTGATTAACATAAGCGAAAACATCACTTTCAAGTCATTAGGGTTTGGTTAAAACAAGGTATCAATCAATTGAACCCTTCAGGGGCATATTGGTAAAATGCCCCATTGATCATCATCATGGGTCAATTCATTAGTAACTTAGTCCCTTAATGTCCTAGGGTACCATTAGGGTTTAGATTAGACCACCATTGGACCAATTAAAACCTTCAAAGTACTAAGCAATCACAACCCTAAAGTCTCCAAACGGTTACACACATTCAACCTCCAAACGGTCTTGAGACGGTTTGGATGTGTTGACCGTTTGCTAGGTTTGACTCCAGGACCGCATGACACTCAAGGTCGTTTGCCCTAAAACGGTCTTAAGACCGTTTGGGTGCGTTGACCGTTTGGGGAGAGTTGACCTCCAAACCTTTTGAGGTTATGCGGTTTGAAACTGTTTGATCTTAAACGATCTTGAGATCGATTGGTCCAAATGACCTTGAGATCGTTTGAGCCCAAACGGTCTTGAGACCGTTTGGTCCAAATGGGCTCAAACCGTTTGGACCTCAAAGGTTACTCAAATGTTATACTTGGTTGGGATATCTTATGTTGAAGCCTTCAATTGGCCATGTCCTTGTTAACCACTTGTAAATTGAGTTAATTAGGGTTAGCCATAATCAATTGGACACCAAATTGACCCTCAATTGAAATCCAATTAGGGTTGAATCCAACTCGATTAGGGTTTTCAATCGGCTAGTCATCAATGTTTCAACAATGTGAATCAAATCAAGGTTGAACCCATCAATTGACCTCCAATTGGGCCCAAACTTGGCCCAAACGGTCTTGAGATTGTTTGGACATCCTCCAAACGGTCTTGAGACCGTTTGTCCAAAGTTTCATAAAAAACTAAGTCGTTTGGATAAAGGTTGAACCCTAATTAGGTCTAAAATCAGCATTTTTATCAATTCATCAACCTATTGCAATTGGACCCTCAATCCATCAAATTACCACAACCCTAGACCTCCAAACGGTCTTGGGTTGTCACCAAATGGTCTTAAGACCGTTTGGATGAACCCCCAAACGGTCTTGAGACCGTTTGGGTCCTTCAACCCAAAACTCACCAAAATCTATCTTTGAAATCAGCAATTCAACCCAATTAGGGTTTTGGGGGTTGAAGTGCCTTCAACTTGTGATTGGTTTGGAATTAAGTTATGATTCTTTGTAGAAATTAAATTCAATATGTTTACAACAGACCCTTAAACAGTCTTCCCTTGGTCAACCCTATCAAACGGTCTTGAGACTGTTTGATTCTAAACAGTCTTGCAAGACCGCATGAGACCAAACAGTTTGCAAACCGTTTAGACCAAAAAGGGTCCAAGGTCGTTTGATAAAGTTGCCTAGGAAATCACGCCCATCATCTTAAACCTCTGTTAAGGTCGGTTACTCCACGGATTTCTTGCAAGAATGCAAGGAAGAATGGGGAAGAAGAAGAACTAAGTATAATTTGCAAGAACATAGATATGCATAATAAAGCAAGAAGTTTAGAGTTATAAAACCCGCCTTAAACGTTGTTCCTAGAGCTCCAGGCTCCCAAGCTTCAAGCCTTTAATGGCATCTTGAGCTCCACAGGTTGGCAAAAGGTGATTCTCCAAGGAAAGGACGGGGATGATCGGCTAGAACAAGAAACCTAAGCAAAATAACCATAAAACCAACCTTAAACAAAGAATTCCTCCAAGAATCCGAGCTAGAAGATGGTTTCTTCTCACCTTAGAACTAGTTGGTCATCTCCTTGAGCTCCTGGGCTCTGCCTTGGTCAGTTGAGGAAGATGAGAAATGAAGAAGAGAAAGGATACATTTACTTGGTTTGCAAAGGAATTGGCTTATATAGTTTAGGCTAATTCTCACCATAAGGACCTCTAATTTGTGGATTTCTCATCTAGGTCCCTCCTTCTTTCTAAGGCACGTCCAAACCATCATAACTTAGGTAAAACTCCATCAAAACTCAATATCTAAGGGTAAGGAAGACCAACATACAACTAGGGTACATATGTGAAGGACCTCCTTACTCATACTAGGTGGATTTTACTACAAAGATCATTCTTCTTATCTGATTATTTCACTGAAGCACCCCTTTCATCATTTATACTCTAGATGATATCAAGAGTCATAAACGATATTCAAGAAGGTGTATTTTACAAGTTGCACCCCACATTTTGGGTGAATTACACTTTACTCCAAAATTAGGGTTTTTAAGCACCAGGATCATTCCACAAGCTGCATCTGAATGCCCAAGCTTGGGAAATCCATCCTATGTCATCATATTCACACATATGATGTCTCATCATCAGAGGAACATCTTAACTTGTGAAATTTTTGCAAGTTAACCCCTTAACTGGGTAAATTTCACATAGGTCCCTGCATTACAAAACAATATTACAACTTTGTTTAAAAGGGACAAAATTGAAAGTGTATGTTACTGAGGAACTTAACTACATGCCATAGAGTAATCATAAGTGTTTAATTACATATTTAGGCAAAACATCTAGGGTTAGTTTATAACCCAGGTCAGGGATGTTACAAATTATCCACCCCTTACATGGATTTCATCCCCGAAATCGATAAAACGTATTAGGAGAAAAGAGTAGGGTATTTCCTTCTCATCTCATCCTCTAGTTCCCAAGTGGCTTCTTTAATACCACGGTGATTCCATAGGACTTTCACAAGACTTATATCTTTCTTCTTTAGCTTTTTAATTCTATTATCAAGGATTTACACTGGTCCCTCCTCATAAGTTATATCTTCACTCAATTCTACTTCCATAGGTTGTAGAACTGTCTCGGTGTCAGGGTGACATTTCCTCAGCATAGAAATGTGAAACACAGGGTGTAACTTCTGCAGCTCTGGAGGTAACTCTAGTTTATAGGCTACCTTTCCAACTCGTTCAATGATTGGATAAGGTCCCATAAATCTAGGAGCTAACTTCCCTTTCCTTCCAAAACGAAGGACTCCTTTCCAAGGTGAGACCTTGAGGTACACTCTGTCTCCAACCTGGAACTCTAAGGGTCTACGACGTCTGTCAGCATAAGACTTCTGCCTATCTTGTGTAGTCTTAAGTTGTTGTTGTATAACTTTGATCTTCTCTGTAGTCTGCTGCACAAGATCACGACCTAACAAGTGATGTTCACCAGTCTCATACCAAAATAGGGGTGATCTACAACGTCTACCATACAAGGCTTCATAAGGTGCCATATCAATACTATGTTGATAGCTATTGTTATAGGCAAACTCTATCAAGCTTAGGTGTAGATCCCAACTCCTAGTAAACTGGAGAATACATGCTCTCAACAAGTCTTCCAAGGTCTGTATAGTCCTTTCTGACTGTCCATCAGTCTGTGGATGAAAGGTTGTACTAAACCTTAACTTGGTACCTAAAGCTCTGTGTAACTGCTCCCAAAAATGACTGGTAAACTGGGGACCTCTTTCAGAAACTATAGTGACAGGAACTCTGTGCAATCGCACTATCTCTTGAACATACAACTATGATAACCTTTTAGCAGAATAGGTTGTTTTGACAGGTAAGAAATGTGCTGTCTTTGTCAACCTATCAACAATCACCCAAATGGAATCATGTCCTTTGCTTGTCCTGGTAGGCCAACAACAAAGTCCATGGTCACATGGTCCCACTTCCACTGTGGTATGGGTAAAGGTTGCATGGTTCCTCCAGGCTTTTGGTGTTCAGCTTTAAGTTGCTGACACACCGGACACCTCAGAACAAACTCAGCAACATCCTTCTTCATCCCAGGCCACCAATACATATCTTTTAAATTTCGATACATCTTGGTGCTCCATGGATGCATAACATATATTGAAGAATGAGCTTCTTCCAGGACTAACTTCCTCAGGTTATCTACATCCGGTACTATCATTCTCCTATGATAGCATGCCACTTGATCATCTGAATCATGGAAACCATCTCGCTTCTCACCACCATACTCAGATCTAATCTGCTGAACTGCAGCATCAACTTGTTGTTCCTCCTTTATCTGCTCTCTCAAGGTAGGTTTAATATGCATCTCAGCTAACAAACCGGCTAACAATGACACCTTCAACTGCACATTGTCTTTCCTTAAAGAGATAAACATATCTCTCCTAGAGCATACTAAGGAACTTAGTTGTGCTCTATCCATGGTTGATGTTGTTGATTTCCTACTCAAGGAATCTGCAACCACATTGTCCTTCCCTGGATGGTAATCAATTATACAATTGTAGTCCTTGATTAACTCCATCCAGCGACGTTACCTCATGTTAAGCTCATGCTGAGAGGATATACTGAAGATTCTTGTGGTCTATGAAAATATGGAATGTTTCTCCATAGAGATAATGTCTCCAGATCTTCAAGGCATGAACCACAACAGCCAACTCTAGATCGTGTGTCGGATAATTCTCCTCGTGTTTCTTAAGCTGTCGGGAAGCGAAAGAAATCACTTGCTTATCCTGCATTAACACACATCCAAGTCCATTCTTGGAGGCATCACAGAAAACTACATATCCTTTTCCTTGCTCGGGTAGCACAAGCACAGGTGCACTTGTCAACCTCTCCTTCAACAGCTGAAAAGATTGTTGACACCTATCATTCCAAGCAAAAGGAACATCCTTCTGGGTTAACTTGGTTAAGGGTAAGGCTATATAACTGAAGTTCTTAATGAACCTTCGGTAGTAGCCAGCTAACCCTAAGAAACTTTGAATCTCCGTCGGTGTCTTCAGTTGTTCCCACTGTAGAACAGATTCTACCTTTTTAGGGTCAACACGAATACCCGAGGCAGATACCACAGGTCCAAGAAAAGATACTTCCGGTAACCAGAACTCACACTTGCTAAACTTAGCGTATAGCTTGTGTTTTCTTAGCAAGGTCAAAGCTTGGAGAAGATGTTGTTCATGTTGTTGAGCATCCTTACTATAGATCAGAATGTCATCTATGAAGACGACAACACACTGATCGAGGAAAGGTCAGAAGACTCTATTCATGAGTTCCATAAATGCAGCTAGTGCATTAGTTAGTCCAAACAACATAACTGTGAACTCATAGAGACCATATCTTGTCCTAAAGGCAGACTTGGATATGTCACTGTCCTTAATACGGAGTTGATGATATCCACATCTCAAGTCTATCTTTGAGAAGATTGTTGCACCACACAACTGATCAAAAAGATCATCAATCCTCGGCAGAGGGTACTTATTCTTTATTATTACTTTATTAAGTTGTCTGTAATCAATGAACAACCACATTGACCCGTTTTCTTTTTAACAAACAAAACTGGAGCACCCCAAGGTGAAGTACTCGGTCGGATGAAACCCTTCTCAAGTAACTCTTGAAGTTGTTTCTTGAGTTCTGCCATTTTGGCAGGCGCCATCCTATACGGTGTCTGGGCTATGGGTTGTGTATCTGGGATCAAATTGATTTCAAAATTAATTTTCCGAGGTGGTGGTATATCGGGAAGTTCTTCAGGAAACACATCCTCGAATTCCCTGACTATAGGAACTTCAGCGGGGTTGGGGCTCTCCTTGGTAGTATCAACCACATGGGCCAAGAATGCATAACATCCTTGCCTCATCAGCTTATCAGCAACCATAGCTCACACAAGACAGGTGGGTAGAATCTTTCTTTCTCCTTGAAAGATCCATGTGTTTCTATCATCAGCAAACATAGCCAGCTTGGATTCACAATCCAAGACAACCCTATACCTTTCCAAGGTATCCATCCCAAGGATTATATCAAATCCTTGCATATCAAGTGGTATAAGATCCACTTGAATGCGATGATTAGAAAAGAAAAGGATGCAGGGAGAGCATACCTCCTGCAAAACAGCAGACCCACTCAACAGAGTCTCCAGCAACAAGCTATATGCCCTATGACTGACTGTCATATTGCAGCTACGAATCACTCTTCGAGTGATAAAGGAGTGTGTAGCACCCGGGTCAATCAAAACAGATACAACACAGGATTTAGACATATTAGAATATAAAAGTTCCATCTGACCTGCCACAACCCGTGGATTGACCACTGCATCGGGTGGGTTCATAGCATAGAACCTCATTGTCGGCTGCGGTTGAGTTGGTGCGGATGATCCAGCTTGAGACGCTTGTCCACGTCCTCTAGCTGATCCTTGAGATTGCATTCTCTGTGACCCATGTTGATTCAGTCTTGGAGGTTGTGTCACACTGATAGGCCTAGACCTACAATCCTTCATCAAGTGTCCCACCTTCCCACAGTTGTAGCAGCTTCTCTCCTGTTGTTGTGGTCTCGGTGGTCCAGTGACTGACATTGATGCCGAACTGTGAGTCTCTTGAGGTGGTTGACTCCATCCTCTACCTCTACTTGGAGACCATTGAGTCTGAAAACTAGATGGGTGGTGGAGGGGTAGGTGCAGAGAATCTAGGCTTCTTAAAGTCCCTAGATGAAGAACCCTGCAACTGTGGATATCTCTTTTGGGTTTGCCTCTTCTCGACCACGGACCTCTCTATCCTTCGGACTGACTCAACAAAGGTAGAGAACCTCTCCCAGTTTTCTAGGGCAGAGACGGGAGTAGTCATGTCGGCATTCAAACCCTTCTCGAACCTCCTGATTCTTTCTTTTTCTGTGGCAGCCATGTGCGGACAGAACCACAACAAATCCATGAACTTAGCTTCATACTCGCTAATGTTCATCATGCCCTACCTCAATCTCTCAAACTGAGAGATCTTCTCATCCAGGAAGGTCTTCGGGAAATATCTGTGGACAAATTCCCGATGAA
Source organism: Alisma plantago-aquatica (assembly GCA_963693085.1). NCBI lineage: Eukaryota > Viridiplantae > Streptophyta > Magnoliopsida > Alismatales > Alismataceae > Alisma > Alisma plantago-aquatica. Next base: position 1,483,788,592 of record OY856411.1, on the reverse strand, counting down.
AGTCTTCCCACGAGATCTCTATTCCAGGCCTCTTCTGCTCTTCCATGGTCCACCAGTGACCAGCACTTCCTTTGAGAAGATAGACAGCATGTCTAACCTTCTCAGCTTCAGGGATGTTAAGGATTCTAAAAGCTTTCTCCAACTCTGTTAACCATAGGTCAGCATCTGTGGGGTCGGCTGTCCCAAAGTATTCGGTAGCTCCGACATGAAAAAGTCGCTCGAACGTTTTACCGATACCTTGTCCTTCAGGCTGGACAGGTGCCCTAGGTGCAGGCATGGGCATCCTGTCGGTTATGTGTGTCATGGCAGTCATAAACTGCCCAAACTTAGTTTGAACCGCTGGGTTACCCATGTCAGCTGGGTCAAACTGAGGTGGTTCCCTGGGTGGCTCAGGTACGGGCTGCTCTATTTCTGGGTGCCTTGCACCTCCCTGAGGTGCAACAACGCTACTTTCTGCCACGTACTCCTCATGTAGCTCAGACATCCTTATATATCTTCTTCTCCTGAGGAGCAGAAGATTCTATTAGATAAGGAAGAAACTCTAAGGATAGACTCGACATCCTAAGTCCTATGTCTCTGTAGACTTAGCGAACCTAGAGCTCTGATACCACTTAATTGTGGGCTCTGATCTCCAAAACCCGAGATAAACACGATGTAAACTCAGTGGAAGCGATTCGATTAGCAGCGGAATACCAAAAATCACCGGAAATTGAAACTTTTTGAGATAAGATATTGAAACCATAAAACTTTCTTCATAGAAACAAGATAAACTGTTTACATCTCTGTTAAATTACTTCTCGAGTAATTATATACAACATGATACAAAATCTCAAGAGTCAAATCAAAATCTCAGACCATTAACTCCAAGGACCTGAGAGTACAGAGACAACATAGGACTAACTATCTAACTACACAACTCAGCAGACAGAATCTCCACCTGAGATTTACTGCTGCTCCTGGTGTTGCTGCTGCTGGTATTAGTCACATGTAGATTGGTTCCTTCGTCCTCGACGACCACCTAAAAAGTTGAAATCTACGGGGTGAGAAAATTTTAAATAATTGTCCCAGTGAGAGTTATAACTCTCCGCCAGAAGCTTTATTATAGCAATCAAAGAACAACATAAGTAAATACAGCTTTTAAAGCAATCAACAGCAGATTGACATTAACCAGAACACCAACATCTAAGAAATATGAAGAACATATGAACTATGCAGTGTAACATCATTCATGTATCTCGTAGTTCAACTTGAGTAGATATACTACGCGGCTGATTATGTTTTACAAACATCCTTAAGCCCTGTGGAGATGAGGTATACCACTCATACTCCAACTGACCACTGTTAAGTCGCCTCGGTATCATACAAGGTCATCGAAAGAGCCAGATTCTCATGACCTTCAACTTCCTTAGTCAGATTGAGGATAAACATGCAAGACATCTAGTGTCTCTACTACTATAGCTTACCAGGGTATTCTGGTCCTTCGCTATTAGAGTCACAGTGACATTCTGCACTCTCTTCGCTATCAAAATATTTCTTGTTTATCTCTCATCGATGCGGTATAAAAGATTTCCCTCGGGAGAATAATGTTACATCACCCCAGTATAAACATATAGTGAAGGGTTGATGGATTAAGATACATCTGCATCAATTCCTACACTAGGATGTAAGGATTTACACATCCATATACCCCACATACTCAAAAGTATGTGATCCAGGAATTCCCTTAGGAAAACTTGTTTCACCATCATATAACTTCTGACAATGATGGATCTATGATCATGGCTCTACATGGTATAATTATACTTGATTAGTTAGGTACATTTCAATATTCTTCTAACATCATACATGTTCTCAAACATTAATCAATAGCGCAGCAGCTATGAAAGTAGAATACTAAATGTAACAAGTCTAACTTACATCAATTATCATTCCTTAATCATCTTATCACAAGTCATCTCATGACCTTGGTGATACTCATGGCTCTTACAGCCTATCATCTCATAGAATGACACTTTCTAGGTAACAGGATATCTCATTATTCATAAAGCTAATAACATGCTTTCAATGAATATGGTATGATCATCCTTACCTGAATATGATCATCATGATATAAGAACATGCATGGTTAATTCAACTGATAAAAGTAAACAATTCATTTCAAGAGTTGTGGCTTCATACTCTTCACAAGAGCTAGGTTCCCTGATTCTCATCAATTAGGGTTTACTATTCACATTACATGTTATCACCCTAGAATTAGGGTTTACTATTCACTTCATGGTGATTTGAACTCATAACATCATCATGTATGAGAAACATCACCATTGATGCCTTCAGATTAGATTACGATTCATCAATTATCATAATTAGGGTTTCCATGATCTCACATAGGTGGATCATACCCTAATCATGTACTATCATACTCATTGAAGGTGCTTTTCTTGAGTTTCAGCCATAATTGGTACTTTCTCTCTCCTCTTACTAGTAGGTGGTGATTTTCTCTCTCCTCTTATAGTAGATGGTGATTACATCACTCTAACTTAGGTTGGGTTAAGTCCTCATTGATTAACATAAGCCAAAACACCACTTTCAAGTCATTAGGGTTTGGTTAAAACAAGGTATCAATCAATTGAACCCTTCAGGGGCATATTGGTAAAATGCCCCATTGATCGTCATCATGGGTCAATTCATTAGTCACTTAGTCCCTTAATGTCCTAGGGTACCATTAGGATTTAGATTAGACCACCATTGGACCAATTAAAACCTTCAAAGTACTAAGCAATCACAACCCTAAAGTCTCCAAACGGTTACACACATTCAACCTCCAAACGGTCTTGAGACCATTTGGATGTGTTGACCGTTTTCTAGGTTTGACTCCAAGACCACATGGCACTCAAGGTCGTTTGCCCTCAAACGGTCTTAAGACCGTTTGGGTGCGTTGACCGTTTGGGGAGAGTTGACCTCCAAACCGTTGGAGGTTATGCGGTTTGAAACCGTTTGATCTTAAATGATCTTGAGATCGATTGGTCCAAACGACCTTGAGATCGTTTGAGGCCAAACGGTCTTGAGACCGTTTGGTCCAAATGGGCTCAAATCATTTGGACCTCAAAGGTAACTCAAAGGTTATACTCGGTTGGGATATCTTATGTTGAAGCCTTCAATTGGCCATGTCCTTGTTAACCACTTGTAAATTGAGTTAATTAGGGTTAGCCTTAATCAATTGGACACCAAATTTACCCTCAATTGAAAGCCAATTAGGGTTGAATCCAACTCGATTAGGGTTTTCAATCGGCTAGTCATCAATGTTCAACAATGTGAATCAAATCAAGGTTGAACCCATCAATTGACCTCCAATTGGGCCCAAACAGTCATGAGATCATTTGGACATCCTCCAGACAGTCTTGAGACTGTTTGCCCAAAGTTTCATCAACAACTAAGTCGTTTGGATAAAGGTTGAACCCTAATTAGGTCTAAAATCAACATTTTTATCAATTCATCAACCTATTGCAATTGGACCCTCAATCCATCAAATTACCTCAACCCTAGACCTCCAAACGGTCTTGGGTTGTCACCAAACGGTCTTGAGACCGTTTGGATGAACCCCCAAACGGTCTTGAGACCGTTCGTGTAACATCCCTGACCTGGGTTATGAATTAACCCTAGATTGTTTTGCTTAATAAGGTTAAGTAGATTCTTAATCTTATCTTGTGAAAAGTAATTAGGGCTCATGAGAAACTTATGTTTCAATTTTGGTCTTGTTTGAACAATGTTGAAGCAATGTTTGCTTATTTTGGACTAAAGTGCAAATTACCCAAGTTGAGGGGTTAAATTGCAAATGTTGCATGGTAAGATGTTCCTCTGATGTTGAGACATCATAAGAATGAATATGATGTAGTGGTATGGTTTTCACAAGCTTGGGCACCAAGATTAAGCTTGTAAAGCAGTGTTGTGCATTAAAACCTAGTTTTGGTGAAAAGTGCAATTTACCCAAAACCTAGGGTTCAATATGCAAATTACCACTTCAATAAGGTCCCTAATGTTTCTTGGAATCATGTAGAGCAAATAAAATGAGATGGGTGCCTCATTTGAATTAAGTTGGAGGAGAGAGAATCTTGATATTAAAATAATCAAGATTAATGCCTAATTGAAACCCTAATTTGATTTAGGGCAAAAATGAATAAAAATAATTGAAGGGCTTTCAACCAAAATGTTTTGGGTTGATTTTGAATAAGTATGGACGTTCCTTTGCCAAGATAAGGAACGAAAATATCCTAAGTAGGTGAAATTCCACTCACCTTATTATAAGAAAAAGAAAACCCACTCACATATGGATATTAATATAATAAGCATTAAGGTGCTTAATTTGCTTTTCTTTAAATTGAGGATAATTAAGGAGAATTAAAGGAAAAGGAAGGTGCCTCGTCCTTAAGGGATTTGAGGGGGAAGAGGCGGCCATATTTTTGGAATTTAATGCATTTTTATAAGGCATATTCTCTCTCATCAATTTCTTTATAAAAGTGCCATTTCCAAGCCCAAACCAAGGCCTTTTTCGGATTTTCTTCTTCCCCTTGCTTGCAAAACCGACCAAGGAGATAGGGAGGAGCAGGGAGCACGTCCCCAACCTGTGGGTGAGCCCTTGACCTTCGTTCTCCTTGATTTCATGGTGGGAATCGAAAATAAATTATGGATTCCTTCTTATTTCGATCTCCTCTTCAACCCTAGCCAACTTTTGCAATCAAAAGCTTGAGGACGAGCCTAGGGGGGAGTTGCTAGAGCTTCATACACCATTAATGGCGTGAGCTTGGAGCTTTGGAGCTCAATTGGAGGCGGGTTTTATAACTTAAACCCTCAAACATTGCTATTGCATCAATCTTCTATGCTTTGTTGATTGATTTCTTCAATTTGATAAACTTTTGCTTCTTTGCTGCAAATTCCATCAAGAACGGTTGCTGTTCTTGGTTTTTCTAAGGAAGTGGATGATTACATCATCCTATATGCTTATCCAAAGAAAATTACCAAGCAAAACCGTTTTGATAGCTACTCCAAATCGTTTTAATTTGATTGGCTATGCGGTTTCAGCAAACCGTTTAAGGGCAAATGGTTTGAGACCGTTTGGGAGCAAACGGTCTCAAGACCGTTTGAGATGGTTGACCAAGCGTTGACCGTTTGGGAATTTTGTTCCTAATTATGTAGGCTGATAACCCTCCACATTTGAGGGATTAACTCCAAAGGAATCGAGAGTTGAAGGCCAATCAATTAGGCAATCGAATTGAATTATGTGCTGATTTTCAACCTGATCAACTTGACCTGCTTGGGAAAACGGTCTCAAGACCGTTTGAGTGCGTTGACCAAGCGTTGCCGTATGAGATTTTTGATCCTAATTATGTTGGATAATGACTCACCAAGTTTTATGGGTTAACTCCCAATGAATCGTGAGTTGAAGCCTAATCAATTAGGGAAACCTAATTGGATTAAGTGCTGATTTTCAACCTGATCAACTTGACCTGCTTGGGCAAACGGTCTCAAGACCGTTTGAGTGCGTTGACCAAGCATTGACCGTATGAGATTTTTGTTCATAATGATGTTGGTTAATGACCCTACAAATTTTACGGGTTAATTCCAAACGAGTCATGAGTTGAAGGCTAATCAATTGGGCTAACCCTAATTGAAATCAGTGCTGAAATCACAATGAGCTAATTTGATATTTTGGGTTGATTAGACCAAACGGTCTCAAGACCGTTTGGGGGATCATACAAACGGTCTCAAGACCGTTTGGGGTCACCCCAAGACCGTTTGGAGGTCTGGGTTCAAGTATAGTTGACAAATTGAAGGTCCAAAGGTACCAAATCATACTGCAACTAAATGCTGATTTGTTGATCAACTCGATAAACCAATCCATGATGATTTTTCACTAAAGTCCAAAGGTTGGATGGGCCAAACGGTCTCAAGACCGTTTGGTGGTCACCCAAGACCGTTTGGAGGTCTAGGGTTGAGTATAGTTCAGTGGTTGAAGGTCTAAAGATATCAAGTTGATCTGCAATAGATTGCTGATTTGGTGAGCACTTCAATGAACCAAACCCTAATTAGATTGCTTGGATTGGAGTGATATGATGGGAAAACGGTCTCAAGACCGTTTTTAGCTCATCCAAACGGTCTCAAGACCGTTTGGTGGTCACCCAAGACCGTTTGGAGGTCTAGGGTTGAGTATGGTTAGGTGTTTGAAGGTCTAAAGGTGCCAAGCTGTTATACAATGCAATGCTGATTTGGTGATCAATCCAATGATCCAAACCTTAATTGGATGGCTTGGATTTGAGGGATATGATGGGCAAACGGTCTCAAGACCGTTTGGAGGTCATCCAAACGACCTCAAGACCGTTTGGGGTCAGGTCATACCCAACTTGGATGATGGTTCAATGGTTCCAAAGCAACTAGTCTTATATTGATTAGTGTTGTTGAATCATCGATTCCAAACCCTAATTCAATTGAATCAAACCCTAATTGATGACCAATTGAGGGTTAATTAAGGGTCAAATAAGTTGAAGGTTGACCTATTTAAACTCAATTGAAGTATGGGTATAGGTCCAATTGATGATTGGTTCCATGAATCCAATGATTGAAGGAATCAACATTGGAAACCCTAATTCAATTGGATACCTTATAAGGTCCAATGGATCAAACCTTTTTGAAAACCTAATGTTATTAGGTGGGAGATACCTTTAATGGTACTAGTCATTAATGCATAACAAATGCATGGATCCAATACATGATGTAAACCCTAATTGAGGCCGATTTCATGTATAAGTCTATTAAGAGGTTGCCTACATGTGAAATCACTAATTAGGATGAATAGTAAACCCTAATTCCTTTGGATACCTTATGTAATGGAGGTCCAATGTGATGATGAATTTACTATTGATCCAATGATGGTTATTAATGTTAACCAATGAAGGAACAAAGGTTAAAACCCTAATAGTACCTAAGTGATTAGTGTCAATTAAGGGATGAACCCTAATTGCTGATAAGATCAATGACTTGGTACACTATGTAAATCATAGTTGTATGTACTTGATTGAAGGGTTGATATGACCTAATCAAGTTAAGAAGCTGATAGCATGAATTCATACATGAATATGAATCATGTGGTGTATAAGGGTTATGATCCTTAATCAAAGAGATCATGAAACCCTAAACATGAATATAAACCCTAATTGACAGGGTTATTGAATTCAACCCTAGTTGAGGGTGATTCCATGTGAAACCCTAGTTGAGGGTGATTCCATGTGAAACCCTAGTTGAGGGTGATTCAATGTGAAACCCTAGTTGAGGGTGATTCCATGTGAAACCCTAGTTGAGGGTGATTCAATGTGAAACCCTAGTTGAGGGTGATTCCATGTGAAACCCTAGTTGAGGGTGATTCAATGTGAAACCCTAGTTGAGGGTGATTCCATGTGAAACCCTAGTTGAGGGTGATTCCATGTGAAACCCTAGTTGAGGGTGATTCAATGTGAAACCCTAGTTGAGGGTGATTCCAAGTGAAACCCTAATTGAGGGTGCATCCATGTGGAACCCTAGTTGAGGGTGATTTCATGAGAAACCCTAATTGGGAATGCATCCCTAATTGCTTATAGGACCAATGACTTGGTACCCTATGTTAATCATAGTTGTATGCATATGATTGAAGGGTTGATGTGACCTAATCAAGTTGAAAGGATCAAATAATAGAATTCATATATAAATATGATTCATGTGATGATCCTATGTAGCACGACCGTGCAAGGCAGCACGGTCGTGGCGACTTTACTCAGCACGACCGTGCAAGGTAGCACGGCCGTGGTAGCTTTACTTTGCACGACCGTGCAAGGTAGCACGGCCGTGGTGGTCTATGCTTGACTTAGAGCTGAATTGAAAGTGACCTAACATGGTTGTTTTTTTAATTCTCAATTTAAGGATGAGAGAGATACTCATACCTTGTGATGATAATCATTTAATGATACTTGATGAGAATAAATAAGTATGAGTGAATACTTATGGTATAAATGTTGGCTCCTAGATGTGGGGAGCAATGAACTAGGGTTTGATCATTGATAATATGATCTTGAAAACCTAAATGGTTAATAATGGAAAACCCTATTCTTAATGAAGGGTAATGATATGTGAGAGAAAGCCCTAATTGATGGAAAACCCTAACCCTGGTAAGGGAATAGTGGTGTTACCCTGTATTGCATGATGTGTTGTAAACCTGATAAGTCTATTATCATGTGTGACAATCATGCAGGGTTCATGAGTTGATGATCATAGCCAGGTATGAGATATGATGTTTATTTGATAAGAATTGATTGGCCATATGTGCCATTATGTTTTTGTTACTGAGAAAGAAATAACAAGATGAGTTGGGCTTGTAAGCCTTTGTTTTAAGTTGTTTCCTAGTGAGAGGTGACAAGATGTGAATGGCCTTGTACGCCATGTGAATAAAGTTGTTGCCTAGTGAGAGGTGACAAGATGTGAATGGCCTTGTGCGCCATGTGAATAAAGTTGTTGCCTAGTGAGAGGTGACAAGATGTAAATGGTTTTGTGAGCCATGTGAATAAAGTTGTTACCTAGTGAAAGGTGACAATATGTACAGTGTTCTGATGAGACATGTGTGATGGAAACCCAAATCCTGATAAAGGATTAAGGGTAATACCCTTGAAATATTAATACATTGTTTTTGCATGGTATTGATAGATAATTGATGTACTTCTATTATATGTGCTAACCATGCAGGTATTATGAGATGATGAGCATAGCCAGGTATGAGATATGATGTATTATTAGTTTGAATTGTTAATTGGGCCTTGTGTGCCATAATATACCTTGTGCCTGGTAAGAGGTGGCAAGAGAATTAATGTGCATCAAGTGCCATGATGGATGCTTGTGTAGCAAGTATCATACTTACCTTGGTCAAATGACCTAAAGGTGTTAGTTACCTGAGAAAGAGGTAATAGTGCTCAAGTGATGAACAAAGGGTTTGAATACCTAGGATTTCATGGTTATGGTATTGAAATTGAGAATGGATGAGAAGCCCCAGTGTTGAAATGAGGGATTAAGATCCCAACACCTTGTGAAAAGAGTATGGCTACGAGCCATGACTCCACAATGATAATGCCAGGCTTTAGTCATATGATCTAAGCCTGAAGAGAGTTAATGCAGTGATAATGATTCTGTAGTTTGAATAGATGTTATACATGTTCTTCATATTCATTAAAGGAATAGTAACATGGTTATTCTATCAAGTTACAGTTGCAATGCTTTTGATATAGAATAATGATTTAATCTGTTAGACATCAAAATATCTGCTGTTAAATAAATATGATTTCCCTATTCACATTTATCGTATTAAGTTGCAATAATAATGTTTCTGGCGGAGAGTTATATCTCTCGCTGGGGCAATTTTTATAATTGTCTCACCCCCGTGGGAACCACATTTTTAGGTGGACGCGGATGAGGAGACAGGAATCCTTCAGGAGGTGAAGGACATCAGCAGTAGCAGGGACAGCAGTAAAGTCTCAGGTGGAGACATTGACTGTCATGTCATGTTCAGATGTATATAGAAGTCCTATGTGTCGTCTCTGTACTCTCAGGTCCTTGGAGTAGTAGTTAATGATTTCGAGATTTTGGCTTAGTGCCTCGAGGGTTTTATACTACCTGTGTACAGTTAAGACAGAGTAGTTAATGTTTGTATTCCTCGAGAATCAAAAGTACATGAGATGTATATATATGAACCAGGATGTAAAGTTTTACTTTGGTTGTGAATGAAAGAGTTTTCCTATGAATGGATCCCTTTGCAAAAAGTTTTAATTTTTAGTGATTTTCGCTAATCCGCTGCTTGATGAACGCTTCCGCATTAGTTAATCTTGTTTTCGCGAGACGGTCGTCACAGTTCGGGTCCTTCAACCCAAAACTCACCAAAATCTATCTTTGAAATCAGCAATTCAACCCGATTAGGGTTTAGGGGGTTGAAGTGCCTTCAACTTGTGTTTGGTTTGGAGTTAAGTTATGATTCTTTGTAGAAATGAAATTCAATATGTTTACAACAGACCCTTAAATGGTCTTCCCTTGGCCAACCCTATCAAACGGTCTTGAGACTGTTTGATTCTAAACGGTCTTGCAAGACCGCATGAGACCAAACGGTTTGAGACTGTTTGATCTCAAACGGTTTGCAAATTGTTTAGATCAAAAAGGGTCCAAGGTCGTTTGATAAAGTTGCCTAGGAAATCAAGCCCATCATCTTAAACCTCTGTTAAGGTCGGTTACTCCACGGATTTCTTGCAAGAATGCAAGGAAGAATGGGGAAGAAGAAGAACTAAGTATAATTTGCAAGAACATAGATATGCATAATAAAGAAAGAAGTTTAGAGTTATAAAACCCACCTTAAACGTTGTTCCTAGAGCTCCAAGCTCCCAAACTTCAAGCCTTTAATGGCGTCTTGAGCTCCACTGGTTGGCCAAAGGTGATTCTCCAAGGAAAGGATGGGGATGATCGACTAGAACAAGAAACCTAAGCAAAATAACCATAAAACCAACCTTAAACAAGGAATTCCTCCAAGAATCCAAGCTAGAAGATGGTTTCTTCTCACCTTAGAACTAGTTGGTCGTCTTCTTGAGCTCCTGAGATCTGCCTTGGTCAGTTGAGGAAGATGAGAAATGAAGAAGAGAAAGGATACGTTTACTTGGTTTGTAAAGGAATTGGCTTATATAGTTTAGGCTAATTCTCACCATAAGGACCTCTAATTTGTGGATTTCTCATCTAGGTCCCTCCTTCCTTCTAAGTCACGTCCAAACCATCATAAATTATGTAAAACTCCATCAAAACTCAAGATCTAAGGGTAAGGAAGACCAACATACAACTATGGTACATATGTGAAGGACCTCCTTACTCATACTAGGTGGATTTTACTACAAAGATCATTCTTCTTATCTGATTATTTCATTGAAGCACCCCTTTCATCATTTCTACTCTAGATGATGTCAAGAGTCATAAAAGATATTCAAGAAGGTGTATTTTATAAGTTGTACCCCACATTTTGGGTGAATTACACTTTACTCCAAAATTAGGGTTTTTAAGCACCAGGATCATTCCACAAGCTGCATCTGAATGCCCAAGCTTGGGAAATCCATCCTATGTCATCATATTCACACATATGATGTCTCATCATCAGAGGAACATCTTAAATTGTGAAATTTTTGCAAGTTAACCCCTTAACTGGGTAAATTGCACATAGGTCCCTGCATTATAAAACAATATTACAACTTTGTTTAAAAGGGACAAAATTGAAAGTGTATGTTCCTGAGGAACTTAATTACATGCCAGAGAGTAATCATAAGTGTTTAATTACATACTTAGGCAAAACATCTAGGGTTAGTTTATAACCCAGGTCAGGGATGTTACAGTTTGAGGCCAAACAGTCTCAAGACCGTTTGGGGCCAAACGGTCTCAAGACCGTTTGGGCTCAAACGATCTCAAGGTCGTTTGGACCAATCGATCTCAAGATCATTTAAGATCAAATGGTTTCAAGTCGCATAGCCTCAAACGGTTTGGAGGTCAACTATCTCAAACATTCAATGAACCCTTGCGGTCTTGGTGATCCATGCGGTCTTGATGGTCAACGTACCCAAACGGTCAACGCCCCCAAACGGTCTCAAGACCGTTTGGAGGTTGAAGGTTGAAACCGTTTGGAGGCTTTTAGGGATGATTATACTTAATCGTTTGAAGGTGTAATTGGTCCATTTGTGGTCTAATCTAAACCCTAATGGTACCCTAGGACATTAAGGGACTAAGTGAATAATGGATTGAACCGTGATAATGATCAATGATGCATTTTATCAATATGCCCTTGAAGGGTTCAATTAAGTGATACCTTGTTTCAATCAAACCCTAATGACATGATATTGGTGTTTTGGCTTATGTTAGTCAATGAGGACTTAACCCAACCTAATTTAGAGTGATGTAATCACCACCTACTAGTAAGAGGAGAGAGAAAGTACCATTTATGGTTGGAATTCAAGTAAAGTACCTTCAATGTGTATGAATGTGCATGATTAGGGTATGATCCACCTATGTGAGATCATGGAAACCCTAATTATGATAATTGGTGAATCTTAATCTAATCTGAAGGCATTAATGGTGATGTTTCTCATACATGATGATGTTATGAGTCCAATCCACCATGAAGTGAATAGTAAACCCTAATTGTAGGGTGATAACATGTAATGTGAATAGTAAACCCTAATTCTAGGGTGATAACATGTAATGTCAATAGTAAACCCTAATTCTAGGGTGATAACATGTAATGTGAATAGTAAACCCTAATTCTAGGGTGATAACACGTAATGTGAATAGTAAACCCTAATTCTAGGGTGATAACATGTAATGTGAATAGTAAACCCTAATTGATAAAAATCAGGGAACATAACTCTAGAAAGAGTATGAAGGCACAACTCTTAAAATGAATTATTTACTTTTATCAGTTGAATTAACCATGCAGGTTCTTATATAATGATGATCATATCTAGGTAAGGATGATGATACCATATCCTGTTACTCAGAAAGTGGCATCCTATGAGATGATAGGCTGCAAGATCCATGAGTATCATCCAGGTCATGAGATGACTTGAGATAAGATGATTAAGAAAGGATAATTGATGTGAGTTAGACTTGTTGCATTTTAGTATTCTACTTACATAGCTGCTATGCTAATGATTATGTTTGAGAACATGTATGATGATAAAAGAATACTAAAATGTACCTAACTAATCAAGTATAATCATACCTTGTAGAGCCCTGATCATAGATCCATCATTGTCATGTGTAATATGATGGTGAAACAAGTTTTCCTAAGAGAACTCTTGGAGCGCATACTTTTGAGTATGTGGGGGAGATGGACGCGTAGAATCCTTATGTTCTAGTGTAGGGGGTTGATGTGGAGAATACTCCATCAGCACTACACTATGTGTTATGCCGGGTTGATGTATCACGATCACCCGAGAAAATTGTGATGCCACCTCGATGAAGATAAACATGAGATCTTTCGATGGTGAAGAGAGTACAGAACGCCACTGTGACTCTAATAGCGAAGGACCAGAGTACCCTGGTGAGCTATAGTGGCAGAGATACGAGATGTCCTGCATGTTGAACCTCAACCTGACTGAGGAAGTTGAAGGTCATGAGAATCCGGCTCTTTTGATGACCTTGTATGATATCGAGGTGACATAACAAGTGGTTGGTTGGAGTTTGAGCGGTACACCTCTTCTCCACATGGCATAATGTTGTGTGTAAAATGTAATCAGCCGAATAGTATATTTGCTTAGGTTGAACAACGAGAAGCAATGCTTGATACTGCCTTGGATATTATGTTTCTGTTTACCTTTTTCTAGCAAGCTTCTGGCGAAGAGTTATAACTCTCGCTGGGACAATTATTTGTAATTGTCTCACCCCGTAGGCTTCAACCTTTTAGGTGGACGAAGAAACCAGTCTGCAGGTGAGCAACAGCAGCACCAGGGGCAGCAGTGAGCCTCAGGTGGATATCTTGGCAGTCATGTTGATAGTAAGAAGTCCTATGTCGTCTCTGTATACTCAGGTCTCGAGCGTTAGACCTGATATTTTGAATTTTGGAGTCTTGAAATTTCGTATATGGTTGTATATGTTCACTCAAGAAGTGACTTGACAGAGATGTAAACTGTTTATCGTACTTTTATGAATGAGTGTCATGACTTCAAGGTCTCTTCTCGAAAAGTTTTTAATTTCTCGTGATTTTTCGCTTTCCGCTGTTTACCGAATCGTTTTCCGCTATGTTGATATCGCGTTTTGGAGATCAGAGCCCACAAGAATAGAAACAGAATCAGAATAGAATTAGAATAAAAAAAATAGAAAAAGAATAGAAAGAATAGAAAATGACACTAGAACATTATTTATATTATATAATAAGTCCCCACAGAGCAGAAGTATTGTAGTACATAGAATAGAAGGTTTTTATACAATAGAAGGTCCATTGCACCATAGGAGGCCCTTGGTGTCACAGAATAGAAGAGACCTTGTTGTCACCAGAACGATGCCATGCCACAGAAGGTGCATCACACCATAGAAGGCACATAGTGTCACAGAATAGGACTTATTATATAATAGTGGTCACAGAAAGATAAAAGATATAAATAAAATATGTTTACTTCAGTATAGATTCATAATCTTTATAATGCAATTATTTCTCTTATGGTGTAGTATTCAATGCCACTTACGGTAATCTAGATTTTCCTTTGTGCACAGCTAGGTGTGAGATATCTGCAGGGTGAAGAACAGGAACAGAAGTAGCACTCAGAGTCTTGGAGTACAAAGATAGAATAGGATAAGATATAGTGGGGTGCCAACTAGAAGATGATCCTTAGGTTTATAGACTCAAATTTATGTTTTAATGTTTAGAACTTTAGAGTAGAGACTCAAGATGTTTAATGAGTTTTTCATGTAATAACATTTATGTTACTTTTATAAGAACAATCATGAGAATAGTTTAATACTTCAGTTTGTGAGATTGATTATTTAATTGTCTTCAATACCAATTTCATGTAATGCCCCCTTGAATACACGAGTTATGGATAACTCAGTGTTGCTTCCTCTATGTGGATGTGTGTTCTTAGGAGAGTGTTACACATATCTCCACACGCAGGCAATGTGTGACTATTTTCATTCACACATGACTTAGCAATCTCCCCCTCATGTGTGAGACCATAAAATCCCCCTCAAAAGGAAATTAACTGCACCACACTATATAGGTCTAGAGCACAGCTTAATAGTGTATTTTACAAAGGTACAAAGCTCCAAACCTGAATCGGACTTTGATACCACTTGTAGGAAAGAAATTGAGGGGAAAAGGTCCAACCCAATATATAATCATGTTGGGGTTCCATCTCAAAATCAATTGGCAATGGTAGGAGTACCCAATGTCTTATATATGAACACACATCTCCACACATAGGCAATGTCCAACTTTTTTCATTCACACATTACTTAACAATCTCTCATCATGTGTGACCCCATAAACTCCCCCTTAAAATATAATTAATTGCACCACACTACATAGGCATAGAGTACAACCTGATAGTTTATTTCACAAAGGTGCAAATCCCCAAGTCCAAAGTGGGCTTGGACTTGTAGGGGAGAAACTGAGGGGGAATGGTTTGGCCCAATATATAATCCATTTGGGGTTCCATGTTAAAACCAATCAGCAATGGGAGGAGTATCCCAATGTCATATATTTGGACACACATCTCCACACACAGGTAATGTGGGACTATTTTCATTCACAAATGACTTAACAATACACTTGTAGGGGAAAACCCGAGGGGGGAAGGTCCAGCCCAATATATAATCCAGTTGGGGTTCCATCCAAAAACCAATTGGTAATGGAGGAGTAGCCTGATGTCTTATATTTGGACACACATCTCCACACACAGGCAATGTGGGACTATTTTCATTCATGCATGACTTAACATATTTGTCATGGAAGCAATGTGATTGGTTGCGATGGAGGCATTCAACTTTCAAGCCATAGGGCTGACAAGTAAAGTTGGCAATGGCAGTTCGTAGGTGCAGCAGGTTGTGTATGCGGAAATGGCACTAACAATTTTTCTCCATATGTTTGCTCTTTGGATCTTCTTTCTATGATCTCTACACACAAATCGCATCACTGGCCGCTTGGTTGAAAGTCATTTCTAAATGTACATGCCTTCGTTCCCCTTTGTCTGTGATCTACCCATAATATATCTATTGATATCACCAAACCTATCTTTCACATAGGATTGAACATTGAAATCAAATTTAACCATCAGACCAAATCAAAGTTGACCAAACCGCCTGATTAAGTTTGATCTAGATCGATATAATAGTCAAGTTTGGTTTAAAAAGTGTCATATCATCCTTAACCGGTTTGATCATAGTTTGGGAAACTAATTAATCAATCAGACCGAATTTGACCAATTGTATATATGTGCACGTGTGTATTTATTGTAGTCATATTTTAGTTGGCGTATAGGAAATACTTCAAATTGTCTCAACATTATACTTACTATTAGTGATATAAAGGACTTTTATATTGATGTTATAGTTGATATATATATTGATGTTATAGTTGATATATATATAATCTTGTAAAATAATTTATAATTAAAATATTACATATAATATACAAACCATTCCACCTAACGTTTTAGAGAATAATATTTATTTCAAGTAGTTAAAGTAGGAATATTTAAGAGAAGCAATAACTTGATTGCAAAATTGAAGCAAATTTGTATTAATCTTCATCTAAATATGCAACTAATAAATATAATGTTGTAGTGGTTTTAACCAAAATTAATCAAATTTGGTCACATTTTTACAGTCAAGTTAAGTTCAATCGGAATCATTTTAGAGCACTATATCTGGTCTGGTCTATAGTTTTAAAGTCAGGCTATACTTGACATGACAATACCTACCCATACTTTCGCACATATATTATATACATCACACGCAGTCACAGTCATAGAGCTCATCACCAGCATGTGCCTCCATCCTCATGCGATTCTACCATCATCCTCCTCCTCCTTTCTCATTGTAACAACAATGACTACATGATACCGCCATACGAAGCAGCAACAGCAGTGCATCAAGAACACTATGGTGAAGTTGTTAGTGAACGGCCCAACATTGACGGTCTGTGAGTGCCAAGCGCCGCACAATGACAGGAATTCTGATTAGAGTGGACACATTACATAATACTTAAAACATTTTTTTCTTAGTTTTGCTGAAATTTGAACCCTCAATCTCATGTTAGGAGCGTCCTATACATCAGTTGGGCTACACCTACTAAGCGCTTTAAACCAATGTTTTCAGAACCGAACCGATGGTCGGACCGGTACTGACTCAGACCGGATTGAGTCGGGTTCAACCGGAGTGGTTGAACCGGTTGGACCGGAAATGATGTCAGCATGACATAAAAAAATATTTGAATCAAAAAAACCGAACCGGTCACCATGATAAAAGGCAATTAGCGGTTAGACCGGTCAAACCGGTTGAACTGCACAAATTTTATATATATATATATATATATATATATATATATATATATATATATATATATATATATATATATATATATATATATATATATATATACACACACACACACATATATATATATACATTGTATATATATATATATATATATATATATATATATATATATGTGTATACATATATATTGTTGTGCAAATGTATACATACATATATATATATATATATATATACACACATTATATATATGTATGTATATAAATATATATGTATACATATATATTATTATGTAGATATACACATACATTCACACATACATATATATATATATATATATATATATATATATGCATATATACAAATATACTTATATTTATACATATATACATATATATATGCATTCTACCTTATATGTATATTTTCTATATAAATAAATACATACATACATATATATACCATATGCATATACATATATGTAAATTCCTATACGTATTCTACCTTCTGTTTTTTCTTCTCTTTGAACAACCGGTATACATATATATTATTATGTAGATATACACATACATTCACACATACACATATATATGCATTTATAAAAATATACTTATATTTGTACATACACACACACACACACACACACACACACACATATATATATATATATATATATATATATATATATATATATATATTCTACCTTATATGTATATTTTCTATATAAATAAATACATACATACATATATATACCATATGTATATACATATATGTAAATTCCTATATGTATTCTACCTTCCGTTTTTTCTTCTCTTTGAACCACTGGTTCAATCCGGTTCGGTCCGACCGGCTGGTTGGACCGATTGGACCATATTTCTGACCGGTTGGACCGAAAAAAGACACATTACCGGTTTTTTAGGCTTCCGGACCGGTCAGCTACCGGTTCACCGGTCGGACCGGTCGGACCGGCCGGTCCGGTTCGGTTTTAAAAACACTGCTTTAAACTTCTTTTTAGAAGTTGAAATATATTGTAATCTTCATATTGACACAACCAACTATGCCAACATATATAAATGCAAATAAATTTTGTAAATATTGAACGGTAATGAGTACAGTAAAAGTCAAACCGAAAAATTAAGAAAATGCATTTATGGATTAACTGTTGATTATGTAGCCAACAATACAATGGAATGAAAGATCTATTACCTAACATTTTGGTAGATATTGGTGACTGGGTTTTTATCAACCCGGTTTGAACCAAGCTTGACCTGAGAAAATCGAATAAAAGTTACTCAAAGTAATGGAATTGAACCAAGCCAAACGCGGTCATACTAAAATATACTTATATTATTATTGCCGAGATAACAATGATTACAAATTAAGGTAGCCACAAACCCAACACGACCTGATGGTAACTGGACATGACATGGGCCTAACAACGCCTGAATCAGCCAGTACAATTTTGACTCTAACTAACTTGAACCGATTTGAGCTGGATAGTCCCAAACTAAATTTGATTGAGTCAATTGGGTTAGGTAGGTAGAGTTTCATTATAAAATGCCAAGTTGTTTGTGAACTGTGATTTGATTCCCACTTCTTTAAAAATACAGTTGTAGGCGTCAGTACGTGTTCGGGTTAATTTAAGCACAAAAAATAGGAAAACATGAATATTGCAGGAAAAAAATATAACTTTGCACATAGGTAAAGAAAACAACAATAACTCAACAAGTACGATTCAGTATGCAAGCGGAACACTTTGGTTTCAAGGACTATATGTTATCGTATAGCCTAAGTTTCAGAACCAGTATATCTTTTCCTACTAGATCGTCATAGTTTCGTCGCAGTTGTAACTTTTTCTCATGTACTCCACTGAATTATCTAATCAGTCTGAGAAAATGATACGTATGACTTGAAAGTTTCTGTTAATTCCAGAAAATACAATGTATACGATACATGAAAATATAATCAATATAAATTCATGGTATTATTTGATGTCAACCCGTGCACGATTTGCAAAGGATCAAAGCATAATTGAGTAATGGGATCTTAAAGCAAACTGCAGGTAATCAAGTTTAAGGAGGACATGATGAATCTGATGAAGGAGAATCTGAAGCAAAATTTTTGTGCGATCTCAAAGTTATGGTCGATGATGAAACAAGGGTCAGTATAGTCCAACAACAACTTTGATTACATTTTCGGGAGGATGTTCATTCAACAACTTGAGACTTTTCACTTAATTTCTCCTTGGGGCTTGTTAAGGGGTGCCTCCCCCCCCCCACTACATCAGAACTTTGGTTTATTCTCCTTTAGGCGCAAATGTTAATTTCTATTTCATATTACGTTTTTATTTAACATCTTGTACGGAACTCACATTAGAAGATTTTCGCTTGCTTAGATGTGTTATTAATATAAGCTATGCCTTTTCTTAAAAAATATATATATATAGATGAGTAATGGGATCCGAAAGAGTCAAGATGAACTATGAAAATTCATGGCTACCTCTGTAGCAAAGACATTTCGTTTATCATAGCGGATGGTGTACATGCCCTATTGTGCCTAAACATGGTTACACCACATCTTACGGGCATGCAATCAGGTGCGACACTGGAAAAACGCGTAGGTCCAGACGCTCCGTCCAATAGGCCCACATGCATTGAGGCTGTATTCATATTAAATACAAATATGGATTTAGCAAAAATAATCAAAATTATTGGCTTCGCCCGGACTCGAACCGGAGACCTTCAGTGTGTTAGACTGACGTGATAACCAACTACACCACGAAACCAGTTTGAAATAAATTTGTATCTTTGGTATAACTTTTTCCATATGCAAAACGTATACCAAACGTTATTTGGTAAAGAGAACAACAGAACGGAAGCTCGTTACGCGAGTATAACATTTTATTTGGCACCTGCTTGATATATATGGGTTGTAACCACCTGCTACATATATAGAACTTCTCACTAGATTGATTTGTTGGTTCTTCCCTGAACATGTTGTTACCATTACAGGAGACCCGAATCAAGATAAGGAGGGGTTCACGTTTGCGGTGGCTGCCGAAAGAGTTGGGCAAAAAAGGGAGATTTCCTTCACCGAAGTTGGGTCCTACGGTGGCGGCGCAGAGCAATGCACGACAGCGTGCATGTGACCATGTTCAAGGTAATCATCTTCCAAGAACCTACATCTCCAGATAAGTATTAATATTCAGATTTCGTATCTACCAATCTGCTTACTCAAATACAACATATAAAAACAGGTTCATCCGGTGATAATTGAATATGCAATTATAATATAACAAATACTAAAGACTATTAGTTTTTAACTATATGGGGATAACCCATATCAGATGAAATAAATTAAAAATCAATAAATTGTATCTTCATTATATTACTAAGTATATAGTATTTTTTAAAGTAAAAGACCAATTTCATTACGGGGAAATCATATGGCATCTACATATGCAGGAAGACAGACTAACAGGACACACACATGTCTAAGAGCATGTAGATACAATATACAACAAAAATAGTAACCATATAATATGATACCATCATATATGTAATATAATGATCTTTAAATGATATTAACCCTTGTACATATGCATTATGCGTTTGTAAGGCATACTTTGAATATGATTGATTCACTGAGTAATCTTACTATACGTATAATATTATGTATTACTCCAAAGAAATATTGTATATCCGTTTTTAGATCAGCGAAGGACTCCTTCCCTTGCAGAGCCGCTAATGGACCCACCATGATAGGGTAGACTCTCGAGGAATAACACATGACGGCAAGTCACCCAAGTGTTGTGCTTAATCAATGTGTTCTGCCTTTCAGAGGGGTGATTTGACCATGTATTCAAAAGAGAGTTGAAGTATATGATATTTAACATATAAGATTTACACCCTAAAAAAAAACATATTAGAATTTCCCTTTTCAAAGAACATCATATATGAATCTATTTCTCTTAATGCCAAGTGTTTTATTTATTTCATTGGTTTAAATATATACCATATGTGACATTTATTTAGTTGGCCATCCATGTTATGGAACGTGAGATCGGCTTCCACTTATGTATGTGTTGGGAGAGTAATAGTAGTAATCCATGTGCTATGAAAGGGTGAGGGGTTCATATTGGTTGTTGATGACATTGATTTTTTAGTCTAGGAAAGATTAATGAGGTGAAAATCCCATGGATGATGTCATCTATGATGATTCACCATACAAACAAAGCCCTTAAATTCTTAAGTGAGGGAAAGATATCCCTTGGACCCTAGTCCATCCTGGTGGAGAAGTTCCCCCGTGCGATGGATTTTGGTGACATCCAACATTTTGTGTAAGGAGTGGGTCTCGACAATGGGACCACTCCTTACTTATTTTGAAATAAACAATACAACCCCAAAATATATTCATTGAAACAAAAGGGAGGGGTGCATAGTATTATCCAAAATTGTATGGAGTATAAACCATTGTAAAGAGTTAGCAGCGGAAGAAAACTTAAGCTATCACAAATAGAGAAATTGTCTAGCATACTGGACAAAAGGGGGTATAAAGAAAAGTATCAAAAACTAATTATGGTTTAGGTAAAGGGCTACCTAGGCATCCCAGGTTCTTCTTATACTCTTGAATGGGCTTCTTCAAAAAAAATATTATCCCAAAGTCATGATCTTTTAACTCTTGGTCCATAGTTTGCCTAGGATCTAGGTGAGGGAACAACACCCAGTAAAAGAAACAAAAAGGTATGTGTCAAATAAAACTAGTATATGTGCGATGAATAAATATTTGGGCATTAAAAAGACACAAGGACCCAATCAAGGGTGTTCTCAGTCAAAAAAGGGTTATAACATTTGGGTAAGTTGAAGAAGAAGTACAACCAAAGAAAAGTGTCAACACAAAAATAATTCAAAGAAAGAGGCATGCATATGAGATGAGCAATAAAATAATGTTCCTTGCCATTTTGATCAAATTCACAAACAATATTACATAAAGAAATGCATGTTGATAACCCGAAAGACTAGTAGAATCTAAAAAGTAGGGTCGGAACCCATATATGCCAAACCAAGGGCAAGAGGAGTAAAACCTCAATGCTAGATAAATATAGAATGGCAGGAGGAGTAAAACCTCAGTGCATATATATATATATATATATATATATATATATATATATATATATATATATATATATATATATATATATATATATATATATATATATATATAGAGAGAGAGAGAGAGAGAGAGAGAGAGAGAGAGAGTTGAGCTGCAATACAGTCGAGTGTATAGGGGCGCCTATACACATCAGTTTATAGGCTTTGGATCAAGATCCGGCAAAAAGCAAAACCAGGCCTCCTTTGTCCAGTAGGCGCTCCCGTTAACGGCCGTCAACTGGGTCCCAACCCTCTCACACCCCGTGACTCCCCTCCTCCAACGCTCTCTCTCTCTCTCTCACAGTGCGAGAACCCTGGTTCTCTCCGCCACCTGTCTGCACTACTTTGCCGCCTCTCCTCCGCATTGGACTACTGCTCCTGGCCAGACTGGTCCTTCGCTCCGCCACCCTGCAATGAGCAACGATTGCTCCTCACCGCCAGACTGATTTCAACTGATAACAACAATGAGCAATGACTACTCCTTGTCGCCGGACTGATTTCAACCAAGAACAACAACGAGCAACGACTGCTCCTCGCCGCCGGACTGATTTCAACTGAGAACAGCAACGAGCAACGACTGCTCCTCGCCACCGGACTGATTTCAACTGAGAACATCAACGAGCAACGACTGCTCCTCGCCGCCGGACTGATTTCAACTGATAACAGCAACGAGCAGTGACTGCTCCTCACCATCGGACTGATTTCAACTGAGAGCAGCAATGAGTGCCAACGCCAACTAGTTCCCAGCTGCAACTTGATCTCCTTCTGAGCCCGCCAACGTCGGGCATTGCAGCACAGAAGAAAAGCGAAGCCTTACAGCTGGAGGGCTTTGATGAATTTGCTAGGTACCAACCCCTGTGCTCATCAACTACTGATTAACGATATCAATTTTAGTTGTTTTGCACTTCTCATCTCTAGAATATTAAATCCAATAGACAACTGCTCTGACAACAACTTCTTATTTCCGTTGAAGAAAATAAGCCTGGGATCAGGTTTGTGTGGGTCGGATGCCTGGGGTCGATGGTTGGCCAGAGAGAAACATCCTACTTTTTGTTTTTGTATAGAAACCATATGCCTAATTAATTATATGCACACATTTTTTGTTCACTGCCTGCTATTAAATTTTGAGACTGAATTAATGATATTTTATAGTGATGAACTTCTCAGCTGACGTTGATGGCATGATGGGCATTGATTGGTTAGCTTATGAGAATCCAATTGAAAGAGTTGACGATAATGAGAATCCAATTGAAAGAGATGAACATACATGTGCAGTGGTAACCAAATATTGCGATTTTTTAAATTTCAAATATGTGCATTTTGTAACAGTGTAAGTGTTACAACCCCAATTTTTGGGTTCAATTGGTGAGAAATGTAATTTCTCATATTAAGGATAATTGAACAAATAATGATATACTTTATTTTGAATAAATAAATTTCGTTTACAATAGCCTTGATGATTGTGTTGTGGGCTTTATTGGCTATTGGGCCCAACAACAAGGAAATGAAGAAATAAAATTCAATTATTAAATTAGTAAATGAATACTTGAATTTTTGATAAAAGAATTAAATCCAAAGAGGTATTTGATGCCTCTTGGGTTAGTTGAGTTCCAAGGAGTCCAAGTTGCAAGATAATGCAAGAAGAGAGAGGAAAGATCAATTAAATATTGCTTTATTAAAGGAAATATGAGATAATAATAATAAGACAAGAAATATGAGGATTTTTGGATAACGGATCCATCTTTGAAAAGATCTCGTGTTCACATGGTTTCTGATGAAAAAAATAGAAATCGAAATCAAGAAAATAAAAAGAAATAAGAAAGAGAAAATATGAGAAATGTGCATTTTAAAGTAATAACTTGTACTTAAGAAAAGGCACGTTTTCTTTTGAATAATGAGTCCAAAATTTGCAGGACGGTAGATTAGGTCATTTCTAAGTATCCTCAAAATTTGGGATGAATTGGATGTATGATTTGGAAGGTATGATTTTTAGAAGTTTCCATAAAGTGAGAAGCATGCCATTAAAATGTCACAATTAATTATATTCAATTTCTGACTTTACTTTTGGGTGCGCGCGACGAAAACCCTTAGATCCGATATCGAAAATGGATGTGACATCACCTACCTCGAGTAGGAAAAGGAAAGAACACACAGTATAGGGAAACTCTCCAGATCATTTTTCTCACGAGACAACCTGTGTGCAAAGAAGGAAAACCCCTCCAGTAGATTCGCAAGGCAAAAACGAACCAGATAATCCTATTTTTCGGTTCCTTTGGAAGGTAATTGATGGAAACCCCAATTCCTATCTCCACAACAACCGACCCCTCGACCCAGACCTATAAAAAGAGGATTAGAGAACCCTAGAGAGGGAATTAACTCATCCTCTTTGATTCGATAGGTGGTTAGAGCTCATTCCTTCAGACAATTCGAGCGTGAATGCCCTCCTTCATCGCCAGTCACCCGCCGCGGAACTAGGTTGCCACCGAGGGATATTCCCTGGGTTCCCTACATTCTCCTTCCCCTTTGGCACATCTAAGACCACCGTTGAATTCAGTGCATCGTGGCGGAGAGATGAAGGTTGTCACCCATTACTGAGGAAGTGGGATTTGAGAAGTCAATCCTCTCTGGCTGACTGAGCCATGACATTGGCTCGTGAGCAGGCAAAGTGGAAGTCGGGGTAGGAGACGAGGCAACAAGGCACGAGCGAGTCAAGAGAACTCAATTCAAGGTTGGTGCAGGAAAGAGGATTATCATGTAGGTGTTTCGGAGAGCGAGGACCTGCTCGCAGGCCGCCAGAGCCGTGCTGACGGCGGAACTCTATTTTACAGAGTAAACTGGGGAGTCCCCCCCTTCCGCAATGCGCCTGCGAAGAAGACGATGCCACAGACTCAGCTGCCGAGTAGGCTGGTCGGTGATCGGATCCGCGAGCCAGGTATTGCTGGAAAGGAAAAGGGAAGAAAAGAGAAGGAAAAAGATACGTGGCAACATACGATTGGCCCTAAAGGTAATTATTTTGTAATTTCATAACTAACTATTGGTAACTCTGATTGGGATGAACTATATATGAAAATTTATCAGGAGAATACAAGGAATTTAATAAAAATAGTTTTAAGGTCTGAATCTGATCGTAGTTCTAAATGTACTCTAAGCTAACCATGTTTATGCATTGAACTATGAAGAAATCCTAATTGTGTTTAGAAATTGGGTTTCATGACTTAATTATGTTATTTTGAGATATAATAACCTGTGGAGAATAAGAAAAATATAATTCAAACCTATTTTTGCTTGAAATTTGAAAAGTACATAAAGTTATCATCTTTAATGATTAAATTAATGCGTAACCCTTAGATTTGATGATAGATGAATTTAATGATGTTCTTTGGATAATTAAAGCCAATATTAACCTATTGTTAATAAAAGTGAAAATAGGATCTAAAAAGATGATATGTTTATATGAATGGATTAATTTAGGGTTTCGTGCATGAATATGCATTAATGATCTTGAAAACCCTAATTTAGGTGAATATGTCTTTTAATTGTTTTAATTGTTCAAATCCATGAATAAATAGGGATATGATGATCCTAAGTCAATTTGGGTATAAAAGACTATTAAAATGGATAGTTGAGCAACTAAGGTTCATATAAGTAGAAAAGAGTATTTTAGGGTTTGTTGACCTAAAAGAGATAAAGTTTGAGAAATTGATCTAAGAAACCCTAATGAATATTAATGAAACCTTAATGCGGATTAAAAACCCTAGAAAGTGAATCCAAGTCAATAAAGTAGATTCTTTATAAAGTGTGTAATAAATAGAGTACGTATTCTTTTTTAGGAATTATGTGATTGTTGAATTGCTTTCTTGGATTGCATTCTTGGTTGGATTTTCTTAATGCTTGTGAAATCATCAAATCAGGTATGTGGTTACGCTTATGATTATCTCGACTAGTTTTCCGAGGATTTTATCGACGTTTCCCTCATGGCTTGAAATAACTATTGGATGCTTTTATTTCATGCAACTATAGAGTGACTATGACTATCACTATGAATATACATGTATAACTGGCTAGATCTGGGTCCACATCTGTGGTTTGTAAAGGCTAAAAAGGGGTAACCTAGAGTAAGGTCTAGGTTATCGTGGGTTAGCAGTTGGGCTACCGAGTGTAGTGCCATTAGACCCATTAGCGTGCCATGAGTTAAGGAGTGGGCTACTTACGAGTAGTGCCATGTGGCTCAACCCTAGAAACTGGTTCACCTATAGGTGGGACCGTGAGGGGTTTAATGGGGATCTACCATAATGAAGGTAGTATCCAGGACCATTGCAGGGATAGCACAGAGGATAGGGTACTCATGGATCGTGGAGTTATATTTAAAACTTAATCTTGGTTGTTAAATGATTAATTGAATGACTATGTTGTTATCATAGTTGCACGTTTATTGTTTCCCCCACATACCAGCTTCGTATGTCTGACGTTTTGTTTGTCGACATTTTAGGTACAAGCCAAAAGGACAAACAGTAAATCGTCATATTGTGAAATACATGAAGTAAAATACAAGGAGGATTAGTTAGAATAGAATCCATAAGTGGATAGAAGTTCAGAGATCCAAGTTTTCAAAAAGGTATGCAAAAGTTTATTTTCTTACAGTTTTCTTGTTTAGTCTGTTAAAATTTAATAATTATTCTTGGTTAATTTCCGAACCTTTGATCCGGAAGTCATGGGTGCGGTTTCGACCTCTCGGTCTCCCTTAATTGGGGGTTATCGGGAGGTGGGGTCATAACATTTGGTATCAGAGCATAGGTTCCTCACTTAACCATTAATAATTATTAAATTTTACAAACTCCATAGAACCAAAGGGAGTTATTAGAGGATTATCTGAAAGATGGAGGTGTCTAGAAAAGGATCACGCCCAGGGGCTGGCAATATTTTCCTCCACACCGCTAGTTGGAATATGAGGAATCCTGGATCCGTGTGACTGCCTGGCCAAAGTCTTAGGGTATGAATCGAAATAAGATACCTTTCCGACTTTCTCATCTTACTCATCCCTTCTCATCACAAATTTTGTTAAGGACCTTAAGGATTAGGGTTTTCTCTCTTCTCCTCACCCTCTTGAGGTATGGGTAAGATTAATAAGGTCTAAGGAATCCTCCATCAAATTAATGAAAAGCTTGTAAATAAGATATCATGGACATAAGTTTAATAGAGTAAGTGTAAACTAAAGAATAGATACATGCTTAGGTCGTATGACAGAAGTTGTCATGCCCTCAAGAGAGACCTGAGGATAGACCTTCATGGCAGGAGGATATGGAAAGAGAGTTAGCCTTGGAGATAGAGATCTCCATTATAGGTGGAGACTTGGCACATCCTTTGAGGATGATGTTAACCCTAACCCTAAGTGAAGGTTAGAGAGAGAGAGAGATGGCATGATGAGTTAGACCAGGGGATTGCATGGACATGACTTGGATGACGTATGAGCCATAAGAGGTTGGATGACCTAGTACCTCAGGCGACCCAACCCTGGGAAGGGTCGTGCATGTTTGAGCGAAGGATAGCTCCTTCATTGATGAGGTTAAAGAAGAACCTATGGAAACCCCATGAGCTTATATGGGCATAGTAGGCACCCAGAATGTATCAGTAGTGCAAGCAATAGGTTGAAACCTTGGCTGGGAGATTCGATGGATAGCTTATGTGATAAGCCTAAGGGTCTATGGATAACCTTGAGCGAACATGAGTTGAACATAGGCTTCATCCAGGTAGGGGCATGCTTTTGAGGTTGACCCTTCACGAAGAGAGGACCTCTAATGGTGGGGTTGGGTTAGCTCTAGAAAGAGAGAGTAGGAACCAAGCAAGGAGGTTGGAATCCTAGACTCTGAGATATGAGGAAAAGTAGGGAGTTGAGGATGATGCGACCTAAGTGGATGATATTGGTCACCACGTGCTTGATCCCTAGAGGTTGATGATGTCTTGGTTGCCATGAGAGGAACCAAACCCTAGGGAGAGGATGAATCTACTGATACCTCTATACCTATGATATGGATGAGAAGAAGAGTTCCTTATACCATGTAGACGTTTAGTAACAGGTTGAAAGGCCTTGTACCTTGTTGATTGTCCTTGAGGAGGACTCAAATTTATAGTGTTGATCGAGGAGAAGGATGACAGGAACTGTATGTCATACCCTGTACATGTTTGGTTTATGGTTAAGAGGTTGAGCAGACAGTTGGACATTAAGAAAGTGAACATATGGTTCATAGGCCTAAGAGGGGAAGTGGTATACCTAATGCTCATGATGAGAATTAAGTTGCAATAGTTTCGAGCATGGTACCCCTCATGTATAGAGTAAAGGGGAAACCCCTTAAGATTAAAGGTATGTTTGATGAACCACTCATAGCTAAGTTGATGACAAGGGAAGGAATCCAATGCTGAGGAATGAGAAAAAATATGACCTAGCATGGTTTAGTAGGTGGTCTGCTTATGCCTTAGTAGCTATTGGGTTAAGCATGCTCATAGGGATGTAAACCCTAAGGATGTTTGTGACCTTGTTGTCAAGAGTTGTAATTTCCTCCCATCCTGGGAGAGGGACCCTTTGGTAGGGTGTATACCAGTTTTGTGGGTTTTGAGGAAACCTAAAGAGGTCTCATCGGATCTTGAGAAGCTAAGTGAAAAGTACATGGTATGAGAATGAACCTGTAGACCCATAGATATCCATCTCTAATTGCATATGAATGTGTTACCATGGAGGTAACCGGTATGGGGCTTGACCAAGGTAGGTAGGTTGCCATGATCCCTATGAAATGATGAAAGACATCCCATGAATGCAGAAAGAGAGATGATGAAGACTTGGGTAAGGCTCTAAGTGAACATGTACTATAATGGAGAATCCTAAGTCCATCCTAGGGTCAGGTAGGGATAAGACCGATGAAAGTAGGAGTTGCCTAATTCCCCAGTTGCACATGACCATAGGGTCGGGAGGTAACAACTATCATTGTCTGAGGGCCATGGGTTAGGAGATTGATCACCTTCATGAACTCATGGGACCCAAAGGGCAGATGGGTAGGGCACTCCCTTGATGCATGAGGGAAGAGGGATGACCCCAAAAGAGCTGGTACCCTATAGACCTAGAGGAGATGACCAAGGATATAAACCTCAGTAGGTTCAAGACTAGTTTGATATCATGATGTCTGTGATGTAGAGACATATGTGGCACGTCGCAACTTAGATGTAAAGGTGTATTGGCAAGGTGGGATGTACCCTCTCTACTCTTAGAATAGGAAGAACTCTATATTTGGACTGCAACCAAATTCTTTTTCCTTTTGTTATGGGAGTCAGAGACAAGATAGTACACATGCCATACACCAAGGATAAAAGATGATGTGAGTTGGAACGTTGCTATGAGGTATGAGGACAGAGACAATAACATACCCTGGTAAAGTGAATGATACATGGATGGTTTGCAAACGCTAAAGAAAAATAAGGTAGTCATCTTATATGCATGTTTTTACCATGGGTTATGAGTTATGCCAGGTTGAGTTCAAAAACCAGAAGAATGAGCTCAAAGTGTTCTCAATAACGATGGACTTAGAGTTTGAGTTTGAGATGATAAGTGAAATACATGGAAGTGTATGTCTTCAATGGAACTAATACCTAAGGGTGTGAAGTGGTAATGGATGTTCTGGTTGTGATGTATCTGGGCTAGAAGCTAGAAGAGGTTGTTAGGCTAACCCTAAGTTTGGAAAGGAGATATGTTTGACTAATACTCCGATGTAATGAGATCTGTTGAAAAAGTTAATGGTTGTTTGGTTAGCCAGTCTAGTCCTTGATGCAATGAAAGGATGGTGGTAGAACCTCAGGTGCACTTCTTTGGAAAAGAAGGTGATGAAACCCCGACTAGAGTAGTTTAGGGTTTCTGAGGAATCGATCTTGAGGAATCATGACATACATGAGATCATGATTTTAAGATCACCATACACAGTACCACCAAGATAATAAGTGACAGTAGGACTTTGGATAAAGTTGCATGTGGTATATGGTCATGCAAGCCGGGGGGTAAAGGACGAACCCCAGTAACCCAGTGTATCGATATAGAGGACAAAAGAGTCCCTGAGAGGGAATGGGAGTTCATTCCTATGGATGTGGTGATAAGTCTCCCCTAGACCAATGAAGGTCAAGATGCAGTATGGGTTATGGTAGACTGCCTTACCTAGATGACATGAGAAAGAAAGAGTTCTGTCAAGGGACAAATCGGGTTGAACTACATATGAGCGAGATGGTTCAACTACACCATGAGGTTGGGTATAAAAGTTCTTCAGTTTGATCTAAAGGTTCCCTTCCAATAGGTGGAAGTAGGTACATGAAGAACTCAATGTTAGTACAGTTTATCACCCCTAACTATGGTTAGTATGATCCAGACTAAAGAGCGTGATGAGAGCATATGTGCTCGATTTGGGTGATAGTTAGAGATAGTTTTTGTCCTATGAAAGATGTGATGATGACCACCATAGCCAGTATCGGGATTTAAAGAAGCTCTGTAAGGGAGGTTGTGTCGGTCACCACTTCAGTAAGGTGATGTTGGCAAAAGGACCACGTGATGATTAGAAAAGGGCCACAGTGCGTGTAAACGAAGTCGCTTTGATCGTGCAATAGCTGAAAGGAGCCTAGAGATGACGAGAGTCGTGAGAAGATACAAAGTAGATTGACATGCAGTTCATTGTGGAAGAATATGTGACATGAAAATCTGACCCCTCTAAGTTACAGCTAAGAGAGCTGAGTTCCCGATGCATGGGTCCTTTTGAAATGGTTTGGTGGAGAAGGTTAAGTTTGATCTTACCCCAGGATAAAGTAATGTGTGATGAGTTCCATGAGCACTATGTGAGGTAACTCGATCATGTGTTGAGCAATGAACCTAGTGAGCCCCAAGGGAGGTTGAAATGGCCTGAGTCCACATGTGCAGTTTATAGACGCCAGGATGGAAGAACTCAGGCGGCGGGCATTAGGGTATAGAGGTGATCCCGAGGCGATCGGTAGGCGACGGCATCGTCGCTCCCTTTTCACCGGTGTGGCGCTCTGCCCCCGGTGGTCTACATAGTCTGTGACGCGGTGGAGATGAGCGGCGTTCAACCTGGGTGCGGGAGCCAAGGGTTTCGGGGAAGTAGCAGAGCCCGGGAGGCGGTAGCTGACAGGAGACCAGAGTTGGCGGCGCAAGCCGTGCAAGTGGATGAGATTCTTCCGGACGTCAGGGTGCTGGTTCAATCGGAGTCGAGGCCATCACCGGTGGTCAACATGATGGAGCGTGGAGAAGGATCGACTTCTCATAGAGAGGCGCAGGATCATCTGTGGGGGGATGGGAACACGCCAAGACACCTGAACACGACTCCACAAGTGTCGGTGACAGAGCAGATGGAGAATCACATGGCTCACAACCATAGGTTGGCGTCGATTGTCCGTGTCCCACGTGTGGAAGAGGAGCGACACTACTACGGAAGGGGCAGCAATTCTATGGACAGTAGAAGCATGATGATAAACCCTAATCGGAGGGTTGAAGAAGATCGACCGAGCATGATGAAGGACTTCAATAATGGTAGACGTACACAGGTGATTGGCATTCCTTGGGACACGTGCTACAGATGCTTGGAGAAAGGACACTGGCAGTCACAATGCAATCGGGAGAAAGTGTGCTACAAGTGCCGCAGGCCGGGTCACCTTGCTAGAAGATGTAATGGTGATTTAAGCATCCGTCATCCTTCCCCCCCAGATATCATGTCGAGGACTATTTTCCCACCCTTGCACGTAGGTATCCCAGCTCGTGGTGCACCTCAGCATGTTCCGAAGAGAACAGCCGTTGATTTAGGGCCAGATGATGAGGAACGTAAAAGAAAGGCTCAAGCTTTGTGTAAGGCGGTGGAGATACGCTGGCCACCCCAGGTATCTTGGACGGAGCTATCTCCTTTCTTGAAGAATGTGTGGAAGCATGCCACAGATCTTTACATATTTTCTAAGCACAAAGCAGTCGTCTTTTTCGGGAGTGTGAAGGAAGCACAGGCTGCAGCCAGTTCCAAGGTAATGGGGTTCAAAGGTTTTGATATTAGCTTGCATGGCATGGAGGAAGGTGAGAAATGTGCTAGAAAGGAGGCGATCTGGTTCTGGATCGAAGACTTACCTATTGTATGTCGGGATGACAAGGTGATAGACGACATTGTGAATAGTTTTGGGAGATTGGTAGTGGCCTCTGGATGGATGAGAGGACCCGATAAAATTGCTGGTATACTGGTGTTAGTTGAAGCTTTCAATGAAGATGTACCTCAATATGTTACTTTGACATATGGGAACAGAAGGTCTAGCGTGCATTTGCAGATGGTAGCCCGTGGGGAACCTGGTTCAAATCTTTTCTCGCTGACGGAGGTTGGCCGTGACCTTGACATTCCGTTGCATGCGTTGGCTATCAATCGGAATGGAGGCGTAGCGGGATATGCTAGTGATGATGGACAAATGATGATATTGCATGATGGAGGCGATGGTGAGAATGAACAACATGAGAAGGAACAGCAGATGCCGCCACAAACTGAACCATGTGTTGAGGAAGTTGAGTGTACAACACAGCAGGTAGCTCCACGTAGGATTGTGTTTGATGAAGATGGTGCAAGGAAGATGCTGCATGATAGAAGTTTGCGTGACTACATAAACATAGGCAATGAGGAAGATGGTAGATATCGTGAAGACTTCAGCCATGAGGAGCGTATGGGTCAGCATGGACGTATGGGTGCTTCACACAGAGCTATTCATAGAAGAAGGTTATCTGAAGGAGAGCTTCCATTTGCTTATGATGCTCGGGAGGACAGAGATAGGAATTTCTGATGGAGGAAGGTTTGTTGTCGATTGGTTTAGTCCATGGACTCAAACTACCTTTTTTGGAATATTAGGGGAGCGGCGAATAATAAGACGAGAAGGGTCTTGGGTAGGTTATGCAGGAGGCATAAGCCCAGGATTGTGTGTATTTTTGAGCCTTTTCTACATGCTCGGGTGGCGGAAGAACTTCTGGATATTGTTAATTTGGATTGGGTGACTGATAATTCAGTTGAAGGGGGTAAAATTTGGTGCTATGTGGATAGCACTCTCAAGCCGGAGGTTGTGAAATGTCATAGGCAGCATGTGACGATGAGATATACTGATGAGAGTGGCAATATGTGTTTTGTTACTGCGGTCTACGCAAGTTGCAATTATATTTACATGCGGTCTCTTTGGGAAGACGTTCTTGAGATGTCGGGTGTCATTGGCGATAGTAGTTGGCTTCTAGCAGGTGATTTTAATATCATTAGAGGTGATCAGGAGAAGAGAGGGGGCAATAACAGGAGCTTTCAGGAAATTGTTGACTTCAACACTTTTATCCAGAGCGGTTACTTTAAGGAGACGCAGTTTGAGGGTAGCAGATTCATGTGGGTCAATAAGCAGTACAATACGCCTACTATTTGGGAAAGACTTGATAGAATGTTGTTGAATGATACTTGGGTAGCTCTGCGACCAGATTCCAGTACGATTCATCTTACTCGCTATAGAGTGTCGGATCATTGCCCGATTTTGTACAAGTCTGGGAATTTAGCTATTGCCAGAAAGAAGAGTTTCTTTGCATTCATGCAGACGTGGCTGCAGCATGAGGAGTGTATAAAGATCATTGCAGATACTTGGGATGATTCCAGAGAGGGGCACCCGTCAAATATTTTCTACTATAAGCTTAGAAAGATGCGAGAGGCTTTAAAGTCTTGGAGCAGGAAGACCTTTGGAGACGTGACCCAAAAGATCCTAGATCTAGAGGATGTGGTCCACGTTACCCAAACTGCTTTTGATGAGTATCCTTGCATGGACAATGAGACAGCCTTGAGTATTGCGGAGTTTGAGCTATAAGAGGTTTTAGATATGCAGGAGAATGTATGGAAAGAAAAGTCCCGGATCCAATGGTTGAACGACGGTGAGCGCAATTCAAAGTTCTACCATGCTGTTGTGAAGTCCCGTAGAAAGAATAAGAGAGTTAGATGCATCACTCTAACATCGGGGGACAGGGTGACTGAACCGCAGGAGATTGCGTCATGTGATGCTGAGTTCTATAGGAATGCTTACAGTGAGATGGTACATCATGATGATGATGTTTTGGAGGAGCTCTTAGCTAGTATACCGGAGGCTGTGTCTATGGATGATAATATGTCTTTTACTGCTGTTCCTAGTGCGACCGAGGTATTTGATACTATGAGCCAAATGGACAAGTTTTCTACTCCTGGTCCTGATGGTTTTACTATTCCGTTTTATATGGCTGCTTGGGAGTATATAAAAGATGATTTTATGAGGCTCGCTGAAGCGTTTTTCCTTAGACAGAATTGTCACCGTAGCTTGTTCTGTTGCCGTATTGTGCTTATTCCTAAGAAGGACGATCTGACACTCCTGGAGAAGGATTTCCGCCCGATTTCTGTAGAGAATGTGGCGCTGAGGATTCTTGCACGTGTTATTAGTAACATGATGGTTTATTTGATGCCAACTTTGATTTCTGAGGAGCAGGCGGCATTCATTAGAGGGAGGGAGATCACTCACCATGTCCGGTTGGTGAAGGAGCTGATGCATGACATATACTATGGGGGTGAGAGGCCCATCATCATGATTAAGCTTGATATGTCTAAGGCTTACGATCGGATTAAGTGGGATGTCCTGGAGCGGATCATGGCGAGGTTTGGTTTTGTCAAGGAGTTCATCGAGTTATGTATTAGTTTCTTCTCTAACTCCTGGGCGACAGTTACGATTGGGGAAGAGTCCTCGGGTTTTTCCCTTTGCTTAGGGGGCTGAAACAAGGTAATGCCATCTCTCCCTTTCTGTTCATTTTGTTTGAAGAAATCCTATGCAGAAGGATTGCGCTTATGGGGGACTTGAGGAGATTGACGAGATTTCGTACTAGGGGAAATGGGATTCCTCCTTTCTTTCTGGGTTATGCTGATGATATTATGATCTGTGTGAATGCTACTCCTAACACGATGGATGAGATTCAGGTGCTTCTTTCTATGTATGAGAGTGCCTCGGCCCAGAGGATTAACAGGTTGAAGTCTTCTTGTGTTGTTGGCAGCAAAGACCTGGTTACTAAGATGGATATAGGCGCAACTATTCAGATGGATAATGTGGTTGATCATTTTGTTTACTTGGGAGTGCCGATTAGAGCTGGAAGGAATTTGATTTCTGACTTTGATTATCTTATTCAGAAGGTTTCTCATAAGATTGCTTCGTGGAAGTCCAGGATGTTGTCTTTTGCAGGCAGGAAGCTTTTGATTGCACATGTTCTATCTTCTACTATGGTGTATGCAGCGACTGCTATTGGTATTCCGGATGGTATTACTTCTCGTCTTGATGCCATGTTTTCTAAATTCCTTTGGGCGGATCGTGCCAACGTCCACAGGAAGGCTTGGGTCAGCTGGTACAGAGTGGTGGTTTCCTTGAAACAAGGTGGTCTTGGTTTGTCTAATACTCGCAACATTAACAACGCTTTTGTGGCCAAAGCGTGTTGGGAGATGATTGTTGGAGACACTTTATGGGCCAAGTTCTGCAGCGCCAAGTATGCGAATAGAGCGGTTGGTCGCTCAGCTTTATATCCCAATCATCTGAAGTATAGGTCGAATGCGTCTCCCTATTGGAAGAAAGTTTGGAATATGTTCCCGAGCATCTATCCTCACTGCCGTTGGATTGTTGGGAGGGGTAATTTTCCATTTTGGGACTTCTTGTGGTGTGATGAGCGGTTGTTTGATCACACACGGTTTAACAGTGATCGCAACCAACCTTTTTTGGTTCATGATTTTTGGATTCATGGTAGTGGATGGGATTGGCCATCTTTACAGCAGGTCCTCGACGAGCATGGGGTGGAGCTTATTAGGAAGGCGGGTCAGCAGGTATCAGACACGGATGATTATCCCATTTGGATACCGGATATGAGAGGGCAGTTCTCCGTTCGCTCTGTCAAGACGATCTTGGGAAGTACGAGTTATGATGGACCACATGGACTTCACAGGATATGGCACGTCAATTCACCTAAGGCGTGTGCTTTCATTTGGAAGATGATGAAGAATGTTATCCCAACTGATGAGAACGTTGCCTGCTGTTGTATTGCTTTAGCGTCCCAGTGTGATTGTTGTGATGAGCCAAGTGTGGAAGATGTTGACCATCTTATGTTCCATAGTCAGATTGCCACATCGTTCTGGACCAGGTTCACTGAGATTACGGATTATCCTGCTCCCACGGATCAGATGTCTTTGATTGATGCTTGCTCTTTTGGTAGTTCTGACGATTTGCAGCTGTGGCTTGTGGCATGCATGGCCACCATTATTCCTTACTGTATTTGGCGGATGAGGTGTGCGGATAGATATGATAATAGGAAGATTCTTTGGAACAAGGAGGTGGATTGGCTGATATATCAGATAAACGCCTTGATGAAGCAGAAGAGATTCACCCGCATAGCTGATCCCTCCTTTCATAACAGGCTTAAGGCCTATGGGGTGGAGGATCCTATATACATGCTGAAGGAGATTAGTTTGGTGAGGTGGATGAATCCTAACATTTATAATCTGAAGCTGAACATTGCGGTTGGGTAGAATCGTGACTTCTATGGACGTAATAGATGGTGGATGACTGGTATTGTTAGGAACCATCATGCTGTTGTATGTCAGATTACTAGAGCTTGGTTGACGGCTGATAGTTACCATATGGTGCTTGTAAAAGCGTGCGCAGTTGGTGTTAAGTTTGCGGAAGATCAGTTTTTACACATCTCTAGTGTGGAGATTGATGATCGTTCAGTTTATGGTATGTTGTGGGGAGTTGATGTTGCCCCTTGGATGATCGTCAACTTGATCAAAGAGGTGAAGGAGATCATTGCGGAGAGGGACATTGCTGGATCGTTAGTGCATAAAGTTATCAATTCGATCCCGAAGGAGATAGGGAGATGGGGTATGCATTTGACTGAACCGCTTGTTGTTTCTGATATGAGGGATGTTCCTGGTAGGATTAGGGGCATGGTGTTTCTTGAGAAACACAAGACGCCTTATATTGTGTTGCGGAGAGAGAGGTAAGAGGGGATGTGGGCTGGTTGTGTGGCCTAGTGTCTTTTGTGGTGTTTTGTTGGTGTGATATGTGGGGTATTACCTGCTGTTTAGCAGGAGCTGTATGTTTGCTTTTTGATTGTGCCCACACGAGGGGAGTGGGGTGAATAGATGGTCCCCTGGCTTATTTAAAAAAAAATGGAAGAACTCAGAGAAAAGAATATGTGATGATAAAAGTTCTTTGGTAGCGCCACGAGTACGGTAAATCCACATAGGGGCCAATGATGGACATGGAAAAGTCTTATCCTGAATTGTTTATTTACTTGATAAGAATTTTGAGGACAAAATTCCTATAAGAGGGGAAGGATGTTACAACCCCAATTTTTGGTTTCAATTGGTGAGAAATGTAATTTCTCATATTAAGGATAATTGAACAAATAATGATATAATTTATTTTGAATAAATAGATTTCGTTTACAATAGCCTTGATGATTTTGTTGTGGGCTTTATTGGCTATTGGGCCCAATAAAAAGGAAATGAAGAAATAAAATTCAATTATTAAATTAGTAAATGAATAATTGAATTTTTGAGAAAAGAATAAAATCCAAAGAGGGATTTCATGCCTCTTGGGTTCCTTGGGTTCCAAGGAGTCCAAGTTGCAAGATAATGCAACAAGAGAGAGGAAAGATCAATTAAATATTACTTTATTAAAGGAAATATGAGATAATAATAATAATAAGACAAGAAATATGAGGATTTTTGGATAATGGATCCATCTTTGTAAAGATCTCATGTTCACATGGTTTCTGATGAAAAACATAGAAATCAAAATCAAGAAAATAAAAAGGAATAAGAAAGAGAAAATATGAGAAATATGCATTTTAAAGTAATAACTTGTACTTAAGAAAAGGCACATTTTCTTTTGAATAATGAGTCCAAACTTTACAGGACGGTAGATTAAGTCATTGCTCAGTTTTCCTCAAAATTTGGGATGAATTGAATGTATGATTTGGAAGGTATGATTTTTAGAAGTTTCCATAAAGTGAGAGGCATGCCATTAAAATGTCACGATTAATTATATTCAATTTCTGACTTTACTTTTGGGTGCGCGCGACGACAACCCTTGGATCTGAGATTGGCAGTGGATGTGCCAACACCTACCTCGGGTAGGAAAAGGAAAGAACGCATAGTACAGGGAAACTCTCCCGATCATTTTTCTCATGAGACAACCTGTGTGCAAAGAAGGAAAACCCCTCCAGTAGATTCGCAAGGCAAAAGCAAACCAGATAATCCTATTTTTTGGTTCCTTTGTAAGGTGATTTATGGAAACCCCAATTCCTATCTCCACAACAACCGACCGCTCGACCCAGACCTATTAAAGGAGGATTAGAGAACCCCAGAGAGGGAATTAACTCATCCTCTTGGATTCTATAGATGGTTAGAGCTCGTTCCTTCAGACAATTTGAGTGTGAATGCCCTCCTTCATCGCCAGTCACCCACCGCGGAACTAGGTTGCCACTGAGGGCTATTCCCTGGGTTCCCTACTTTCTCCTGCCCCTTTGGCACATCTAAGACCAACGTTGAATTCAGTGCATCGTGGCAGAGAGATGAAGGTTGTCACCCGCTGCTGAGGAAGTGGGATTTGTGAAGTCAATCCTCTCTGGATAACTGAGCCATGACATTGACTCGTGAGCAGGAAAAGCAGAAGTCGGGGAAGGAGATGAGGCAGCAAGGTGCGAGCGAGTCAAGAGAACTCAGTTCAAGGTTGGTGCAGGAAAGAGGATTATCACGTAGGTGTTTCAGAGAGCAAGGACGTGCTCGCAGGCCGCCGTAGCTGTGCCGACAGCGGAACTCTGTTTTACAGAGTTAATAGGGGAGTCCCCACCTTTCTGTGATGCGCCTACGAAGAAGAAGATGCCACAGACCCGGGTGCTGGGTATGCGGATCGGTGATCGGATCCGCGAGCCAGGCATCGCTGGAAAGGAAAAGGGAAGAAAAGAGAAGGAAAAAGACATGTGTTAGCATACAATTAGCCCAAAAGGTAATTATTTTGCAATTTCATAACTAACTATTGGTAACTCCGATTGGGAGAACTATATATGAAAATTTATCAGGAGAATACAAGGAATTTAATAAAAATAGTTGTAAGGTCTGAATCTGATCGCAGTTCTAAAAGTACTCTAAGCTAACCATGTTTATGCATTAACTATGAAGAAACCCTAATTGTGTTTAGAAATTGGGTTTAAT
Organism: Alisma plantago-aquatica; assembly: GCA_963693085.1. Classification (NCBI taxonomy): domain Eukaryota; kingdom Viridiplantae; phylum Streptophyta; class Magnoliopsida; order Alismatales; family Alismataceae; genus Alisma; species Alisma plantago-aquatica. Next base: position 1,483,749,081 of record OY856411.1, on the reverse strand, counting down.
GTCTTAATTATGTTATTTTGAGATATAATAACCTGTGGAGAATAAGAAAAATATAATTGAAGCCTATTTTTTCTTGAAATTTGACAAGTACATAAAGTTATCATCTTTAATGATTTAATTAATGAGTAACCCTTAGATTTGATGATAGATGGATTTAATGATTTTTTTTTGGATAATGAAAGAAAATATTAACCCGTTGTTAATAAAAGTTAAAATAGGATCTAAAAAGATGATACGTTTATATGAATGGCTTAATTTAGGGTTTCGTACATGAATATGCATTAATGAGCTTGAAAACCCTAATTTAGGTGAATATGTCTTTTAATTGTTTTAATTGTTCAAATCCATAAATAAATAGGGATATAATGATCCTAAGTCAATTTGGGTATAAAAGACTATTAAAATGGATAGTTGAGCAATTAAGGTTCATATAAGTAGAAAAGAGTATTTTAGGGTTTGTTGACCTAAAAGGAATAAAGTTTGAGAAATTGATCTATGAAACCCTAATGAATATAAATGAAACCTTAATGCGGATTAGAAACCCTAGAAAGTGAATCCAAGTCAATAAAGTAGATTCTTGATAAAGTGTGTAATAAATAGAGTACATATTCTTTTTCAGGAATTACGTGATTCTTGAATTGCTTGCTTGGATTGCATTCTTGGTTGGATTTGAGTAATGCTTGTGAAATCATCAAATCAGGTATGTGGTTACACTTATGATTATCCCGACTAGTTTTCTGAGGATTTTATCGACGTTTCCCTCATGGCTTGAAATAACTGTTGGATGCTTTTATTTCATGCAACTATAAAGTGACTATGACTATCACTATGAATATACATGTATAACTTGCTAGATCTAGGTCCACCTCTGTGGTTTGTAAAGGATAAAAAGGGGTAACCTAGAGTAAGGTCTAGGTTATCGTGGGTTAGAAATTGGGCTACTGAGTGTAGTGCCATTAGACCCATTAGCATGCCATGAGTTAAGGAGTGGGCTACTTACGAGTAGTGCCATGTGGATCAACCCTAGAAACTGGTTCACCTATAGGTGGGACCATGAGGGGTTTAATGGGGATCTACCATAAGGAAGGTAGTATCCATGACCATTGCAGGGATATCATAGAGGATAGGGTACTCATGGATCATGGAGTTATATTTAAAATGTAATCTTGGTTGTTAAATGATTAATTGAATGATTATGTTGTTATCATAGTTGCACGTTTATTGTTTCCCCCACGTACCAGCTTCATCTGACCGACGTTTTGTTTGTCGGTGTTTTAGGTACAAGCCAAAAGGACAAACAGTAAATCGTCATATTGTGAAATACATGAATTAAAATACAAGGAGCATTAGTTAGAATAGAATCCATAAGTGGATAGAAGTTTAGAGATCTAAGTTTTCAAAAAAGTATGCAAAAATTTATTTTCTTACAGTTTTCCCATTTAGTCTGTTAAAATTTAATAATTATTCTTGGTTAATTGCCGAACCTTTGTTCCGGAAGTCATGGGTGCGGCTTCGACCTCTCGGTCTCCCTTAATTGGGGGTTATCGGGAGGTGGGGTCATAACATTTGGTATCAGAGCATAGGTTCCTCACTTAACCATTAATAATTATTAAATTTTACAAACTCCATAGAACCAAAGGGAGTTATTAGAGGATTATCTGAAAGATGGAGGTGTTTAGAAAATGATCACCCGGGGGCTGGCAATATTTTCCTCCGTACCGCTAGTCAGAATATGAGGACTCCTGGATCCGTGGGGCTGCCTGGCCAAAGTCTTAGGGTATGAATCGAAATAAGATACCTTTAGGACTTTCTCATCTTACTCATCCCTTCTCGTCACAAATTTTATTAAGAACCTTAAGGATTAGGGTTTTCTCTCTTCTCCTCACCCTCTTGAAGTATGGGTAACATTAATAAGGTCTAAGGAATCCTCCATCAAATGATTGAAAAGCATGTAAATAAGATGTCATGGACATAAGTTTAATAGAGTAAGCGTAAACTAAAGAATAGATACATGCTTAGAGTCATGCCCTCAAGAGAGACATGAGGATAGACCTTCATGGTAGGAAGATATGGAAAGAGAGTTAGCCTTGGAGATAGAGATCTCCATTACAGGTGGAGACTTGGAACATCCTCTGAGGATGATGTTAACCCTAACCCTAAGTGAAGGTTAGAGAGAGAGAGAGATGGCATGATGAGTTAGACCAGGTGATTGGATGGACATTCCTTGGATGACATATGAGCCATAAGAGGTTGGATGTCCTAGTACCTCAGGCGACCCAACCCTAGGAAGGGTCGTGCATGTTTGAGCGAAGGATAGCTCCTTCATTGATGAGGTTAAAGAAGAACCTATGGAAACCCCATGAGCTTATATGGGCATAGTAGGCACCCAAAATGTATCAGTAGTGCAAGCAATATGTTGAAACCTTGTCCGGGAGATTTGACGGATAGCGTATGTGATAAGCCTAAGGGGCTATGGATAACCTTGAGCGAACATGAGTTGAACATAGGCTTCATCTAGGTAGGGGCATGCTTTTGAGGTTGACCATTCATGAAGAGAGGACCTCTGATGGTAGGGTTGGGTTATCTCTAGAAAGAGAGAGCAGGAACCAAGCAAGGAGGTTGGAATCCTAGACTCTGAGATATGAGGAAAAGTAGGGAGTTGAGGATGATGCAACCTAAGTGGAGATAGTGGTCACCACGTTCTTGATCCCTAGAGGTTGATGATGTCTTGGTTGCCATGAGAGGAACCAAACCCTAGGGAGAGGATGAATCTACTGATACCTCTGTACCTATGGTATAGATGAGAAGAAGAGTTCTTTAAACCATGTAGAGGTTTAGTAACAGGTTGAAAGGCCTTGTACCTTGTTGATTGTCCTTGAGGAGGACTCAAATTTAAAGTGTTGATCGAGGAGAAGGATGACAGGAAGTGTATGTCATACCCGGTACATGTTTGGTTTATGGTTAAGAGGTTGAGTAGACAGTTGGACATCAAGAAAGTGAACCTATGGTTCATAGGCCTAAGAGGGGAAGTGGTATACCTAATGCTCATGACGAGAATTAAGTTGCAATAGTTTCAAGAATAATACCCCTCATGTATAGAGGAAAGGGGAAACCCCTTTAGATTAAAGGTATGTTTGACGAGCCACTCATAGATAAGTTGATGACAAGGGAAGGTATGATCTGGATCCAATGCTGAGGAATGAGAACAAGTATGACCTAGTATGGTTTAGTAGGTGGTCTGCTTATGCCTTAGTAGCTATTGGGTTAAGTATGCTCATAGGGATGTAAACCCTAAGGATGTTTGTGACCTTGTTGTCAAGAGTTGTAGTTTCCTCCCATCCTGGGAGAGGGACCCTTTAGTAGGGTGTATACCAGTTTTGTGGGTTTTGAGGAAACCTAAAGAGGTCTCATCGGATCTTGAGAAGCTAAGTGAAAAGTACATGGTATGAGAATGAACCTGTAGACCCATAGATATCCATCTCTAATTGCATATGAATGTGTTACCATGGAGGTAACCGGTATGGGGCTTGACCAAGGTAGGCAGGTTGCCATGATCCCTATGAAATGATGAAAGACATCCCATGAATGCAGAAAGAGAGATGATGAAGACTTGGGTAAGGTTCTAAGTGAACATGTACTATAATGGAGAATCCTAAGTCCATCCTAGGGTCAGGTAGAGATAAGACTGATGAAAGTAGGAGTTGCCTAATTCCCCAGTTGCACATGACCATAGGGTCGGGAGGTAACAACTATCATCGTCTGAGGGCCATGTGTTAGGAGATTGATCACCTTCATGAACTCATGGGACCCAAAGGGAAGATGAGTAGGGCACTCCCTTGATGCATGAGGGAAGAGGGATGACCCAAAAAGAGCTGGTACCCTATAGACCTAGAGGAGATGACCAAGGATATAAACCTCAGTAGGTTTAAGACTAGTTTGATATCATGATGTCTGTGATGTAGAGACATATGTGGCACGTCGTAGCTTAGATGTAAAGGTGTATTGGCAAGGTGGGATGTACCATCTCTACTCTTAGAATAGGAAGAACTCTGTATTTGGACTGCAACCAAATTCTTATTTCCTTTTGTTATGGGAGTGAGAGACAGGACAGTACACATGCCATATACCAAGGATAAAAGATGATGTGAGTTGGAATGTTGCTATGAAGTATGAGGACAGAGAAGATAACATACCCTGGTAAAGTGAATGATACATGGAAGGTTTACAAACACTAAAGAAAAATAAGGTAGTCATCTTATACATTTGTTTTTACCATGAGTTATGAGCTATGCCAGGTTGAGTTCAAAAACCAGAAGAATGAGCTCAAAGTCTTCTCGATAAAGATGGACTTAGAGTTTGAGTTTGAGATGATAAGTGAAATACATGGAAGTGTATGTCTTCAATGGAACTAATACCTAAGGATGTGAAGTTGTAATGGATGTTCTGGTTGTGATGTATCTGGGCTAGAAGCTAGAAGAGGTTGTTAGGCTAACCCTAAGTTTGGAAAGGAGATATGTTTGACTAATACTCCGATGTAATGAGATCTGTTGAACAAGTTAATGGTTGTTTGGTTAGCCAGTCTAGTCCTTGATGCAATGAAAGGATGGTGTTAGAACCTCAGGTGCACTTCTTTGGAAAAGAAGGTGATGAAACCCCGACTAGAGTAGTTTAGGGTTTCTGAGGAATCGATCTTGAGGAATAATGACATATAGGAGATCATGATTTTAAGATCACCATACACCGTACCACCAAGATAATAAGTGACAGTAGGACTTTGGATAAAGTTGCATGTGGTATATGGCCATGCAAGCCGGGGGGTAAAGGACAAACCCCAGTAACCCAGTGTATCGATATAGAGGACAAAAGAGTCCCTGAGAGGGAATGGGAGTTCATCACTATGGATGTGGTGATAAGTCTCCCCTAGACCAATGAAGGTCAAGATGCAAGTATGGGTTATGGTAGACTGCCTTACCTAGATGACATGAGAAAGAAAGAGTTCTGTCAAGGGACAAATCGGGTTGAACTATATATGAGCGATATGGTTCATCTACACCATGAGGTTGGGTATAAAAGTTCTTGAGTTTGATCTAAAGGTTCCCTTCCAAAAGGTGGAAGGAGGTACATGAAGAACGCGATGTTAGTATAGTTTATCACCCCTAACTATGGTTAGTATGATCCAGACTAAAGGGTGTGATGAGAGCATATGTGCTCGATTTGGGTGATAGTTAGAGATAGATTTTGTCCTATGAAAGATGTGATGATGACCACCATATCCAGTATCGGGATTTAAAGAATCTCTATAAGGGAGTTTGTGTCGGTCACCACTTCAGTAAGGTGATGTTGGTGAAAGGACCACGTGATGATTAGAAAAGGGCCACAGTGCGTGTAAACGAAGTCGCTTTGATCGTGCAATAGCTGAAACGAGCCTAAAGATGACGAGAGTCGTGAGAAGATACAAAGTAGATTGACATGCAGTTCATTGTGGAAGAATATGTGACATGAAAATCTGACCCCTCTAAGTTACAGCTAAGAGAGATGAGTTCCCGATGCATGGGTCCTTTTGACATGGTTTGGTGGAGAAGGTTAAGTTTGATCTTACCCCAGGATAAAGTAATGTGTGATGAGTTCCATGAGCACTATGTGAGGTAACCCGATCATGTGTTGAGAAATGAACCTAGTGGGCCCCAAGGGAGGTTGAAATGGCCTGAGTCCACCTGTGCAGTTTATAGACGCCAGGATGGAAGAACTCAGAGAAAAGAATATGTGATGATAAAAGTTCTTTGGTAGCGCCATGAGTACGGTAAAGCCACATAGGGGCCAATGATGGACATGGAAAAGTCTTATCCTGAATTGTTTATTTACTTGATAAGAATTTTGAGGACAAAATTCCTATAAGAGGGGAAGGATGTTACAACCCCAATTTTTGGGTTCAATTGGTGAGAAATGTAATTTCTCATATTAAGGATAATTGAACAAATAATGATATAATTTATTTTGAATAAATAGATTTCGTTTACAATAGACTTGATGATTTTGTTGTGGGCTTTATTGGCTATTGGGCCCAATAACAAGGAAATGAAGAAATAAAATTCAATTATTAAATTAGTAAATGAATAACTGAATTTTTGAGAAAAGAATAAAATCCAAAGAGGGATTTCATGCCTCTTGGGTTCCTTGGGTTCCAAGGAGTCCAAGTTGCAAGATAATGCAACAAGAGAGAGGAAAGATCAATTAAATATTGCTTTATTAAAGGAAATATGAGATAATAATAATAAGACAAGAAATATGAGGATTTTTGGATAATGGATCCATCTTTGAAAAGATCTCGTGTTCACATGGTTTCTGATGAAAAAAATAGAAATTGAAATCAAGAAAATAAAAAGAAATAAGAAAGAGAAAATATGAGAAATATGCATTTTAAAGTAACAACTTGTACTTAAGAAAAGGCATGTTTTCTTTTGAATAATGAGTCCAAACTTTACGGGATGGTAGATTAAGTCATTGCTAAGTTTTCCTCAAAATTTAGGATGAATTGGTTGTATGATTTGGAAGGTATGATTTTTAGAAGTTTCCATAAAGTGAGAGGCATGCCATTAAAATGTCATGATTAATTATATTCAATTTCTGACTTTACTTTTGGGTGCGCGCGACGACATCCCTTGGATCCGAGATTGACAGTGGATGTGCCAGCACCTACCTCGGGTAGGAAAAGGAAAGAACACATAGTACAGGGAAACTCTCCCGATCATTTTTCTCGTGAGACAACCTGTGTGCGAAGAAGGAAAACCCCTCCAAGAGATTCACAAGGCAAAAGCGAAACAGATAATCCTATTTTTCGATTCCTTTGTAAGTTAATTGATGGAAACCCCAATTCCTATCTCCACAACAACCGACCGCTCGACCCAGACCTATTAAAGGAGTATCAGAGAACCCCAGAGAGGGAATTAACTCATCCTCTTGGATTCTATAGGTGGTTAGAGCTTGTTCCTTCAGACAATTTGAGCGTGAATGCCCTCCTTCATTGCCAGTCACCCGCTGCGGAACTAGGTTTCCACCGAGGGCTATTCCCTGGGTTCCCTACTTTCTCCTGCCCCTTTGGCACATCTAAGACCACCGTTGAACTCAGTGCATCATGGCGGAGAGATGAAGGTTGTCACCCGCTGCTGAGGAAGTGGGATTTGTGAAGTCAATCCTCTCTGGCTGACTGAGCCATGACATTGACTCGTGAGCAGGCAAAGCAGAAGTCGGGGAAGGAGACGAGGCAACAAGGTGCGAGCGAGTCAAGAGAACTTAGTTCAAGGTTGGTGCAGGAAAGAGGATTATCATGTAGGTGTTCCGGAGAGCGAGGACGTGCTCGCTGGCCGCCAGAGCCGTTCCGACAGCGGAACTCTATTTTACAGAGTTAACAGGGGAGACCCCCCCTTTCTGTGACACGCCTATGAAGAATACGATGCCACAGACCTGGGGCCGGGTAGGCAGATCGGTGATCGGATCCGCGAGCCAGGCATCGCTGGAAAGGAAAAGGGAAGAAAAGAGAAGGAAAAAGACACGTGTTAGCATACAATTAGCCCTAAAGGTAATTATTTTGCAATTTCATAACTAACTATTGGTAACTCTGATTGGGAGAACTATATATGAAAATTTATCAGGAGAATACAAGGAATTTAATAAAAATAGTTGTAAGGTCTGAATCTGATCGTAGTTCTAAAAGTACTCTAAGCTAACCATGTTTATGCATTGACTATGAAGAAACCCTAATTGTGTTTAGAAATTGGGTTTAATGTCTTAATTATGTTATTTTGAGATATAATAACCCGTGTAGAATAAGAAAAATATAATTGAAGCCTATTTTTGATTGAAATTTGAAAAGTACATAAAGTTATCATCTTTAATGATTTAATTAATGAGTAACCCTTAGATTTTATGATAGATGGATTTAATGATGTTCTTTGGATAATTAAAGCCAATATTAACCTGTTGTTAACAAAAGTTAAAATAGGATCTAAAAAGATGATACGTTTATATGAATGGCTTAATTTAGGGTTTCATACATGAATATGCATTAATGAGCTTGAAAACCCTAATTTAGGTGAATATGTCTTTTAATTGTTTTAATTGTTCAAATCCATAAATAAATAGGGATATGATGATCCTAAGTCAATTTGGGTATAAAAGACTATTAAAATGGATAGTTGAGCAATTAAGGTTCATATAAGTAGAAAAGAGTATTTTAGGGTTTGTTGACCTAAAAGGAATAAAGTTTGAGAAATTGATCTATGAAACCCTAATGAATATAAATGAAACCTTAATGTGGATTAGAAACCCTAGAAAGTGAATCCAAGTCAATAAAGTAGATTCTTGATAAAGTGTGTAATAAATAGAGTACATATTCTTTTTCAAGAATTACGTGATTGTTGAATTGCTTGCTTGGATTGCATTCTTGGTTGGATTTGATTAATGCTTGTGAAATCATCAAATCAGGTATGTGGTTACGCTTATGATTATCCCGACTAGTTTTCTGAGGATTTTATCGATGTTTCCCTCATGGCTTGAAATAACTGTTGGATGCTTTTATTTCATGCAACTATAAAGTGACTATGACTATCACTATGAATATACATGTATAACTGGCTAGATCTGGGTCCACCTCTGTGGTTTGTAAAGGATAAAAAGGGGTAACCTAGAGTAAGGTCTAGGTTATCGTGGGTTAGAAATTTGGCTACTGAGTGTAGTGCCATTAGACCCATTAGCATGCCATGAGTTAAGGAGTGGGCTACTTACGAGTAGTGCCATGTGGCTCAACCCTAGAAATTGGTTCACCTATAGGTGGGACCATGAGGGGTTTGATGGGGATATACCATAAGGAAGGTAGTATCCAGGACCATTGCAGGGATAGCACAGAGGATAGGGTACTCATGGATCGTGGAGTTATATTTAAAACGTAATCTTGGTTGTTAAATGATTAATTGAATGATTATGTTGTTATCATAGTTGCACGTTTATTGTTTCCCCCACGTACCAGCTTTGTCTGACCGACGTTTTGTTTGTCGGTGTTTTAGGTACAAGCCAAAAGGACAAACAGTAAATCGTCATATTGTGAAATACATGAATTAAAATACAAGGAGCATTAGTTAGAATAGAATCCATAAGTTGATAGAAGTTTAGAGATCTAAGTTTTCAAAAACGTATGCAAAAGTTTATTATCTTACAGTTTTCCCATTTAGTCTGTTAAAATTTAATAATTATTCGTGGTTAATTGCCGAACCTTCGATTCGGAAGTCATGGGTGCGACTTCGACCTCTCGGTCTCCCTTAATTGGGGGTTATCGGGAGGTGGGGGTCATAACATTTGGTATCAGAACATAGGTTCCTCACTTAACCATTAATAATTATTAAATTTTACAAACTCCATAGAACCAAAGGGAGTTTTTAGAGGATTATTTGAAAGATGGAGGTGTTTAGAAAATGATCACCCGGGGACTGGCAATATTTTCTTCCGTACCTCTAGTCAGAATATGAGGACTCCCGGATCCGTGTGACTGCCTGGCCAAAGTCTTAGGGTATGAATCGAAATAAGATACCTTTAGGACTTTCTCATCTTACTCATCCCTTCTCGTCACAAATTTTGTTAAGAACCTTAAGGATTAGGGTTTTCTCTCTTCTCCTCACCCTCTTGAAGTATGGGTAAGATTAATATGGTATAAGGAATCCTCCATCAAATGATTGAAAAGCATGTAAATAAGATGTCTTGGACATAAGTTTAATAGAGTAAGCGTAAAATAAAGAATAGATACATGCTTAGGTCGTATGACATAAGTTGTCATGCCCTCAAGAGAGACATGAGGATAGACCTTCATGGTAGGAAGATATGGAAAGAGAGTTAGCCTTGGAGACAGAGATCTCCATTACAAGTGGAGACTTGGAACATCCTCTGAGGATGATGTTAACCCTAACCCTAAGTGAAGGTTAGAGAGAGAGAGATGGCATGATGAGTTAGACCAGGTGATTGGATGGACATTCCTTGGATGACGTATGATCCATAAGAGGTTGGATGTCCTAGTACCTCAGGCGACCCAACCCTAGGAAGGGTCGTGCATGTTTGAGCGAAGGATAGCTCCTTCATTGATGAGGTTAAAGAAGAACCTATGGAAACCCCATGAGCTTATATGGGCATAGTAGGCACCCAAAATGTATCAGTAGTGTAAGAAATATGTTGAAACCCAATCTGGGAGATTCGGTGGATAGCTTATGTGATAAGCCTAAGGGGCTATGGATAACCTTGAGCGAACATGATTTGAACATAGGCTTCATCTAGGTAGGGGCATGCTTTTGAGGTTGACCCTTCATGAAGAGAGGACCTCTAATGGTGGGGTTGGGTTTGCTCTAGATAGAGAGAGCAGGAACCAAGCAAGGAGGTTGGAATCCTAGACTCTGAGATATGAGGAAAAGTAGGGAGTTGAGGATGATGCGACCTAAGTGGATGATAGTGGTCACGACGTTCTTGATCCCTAGAGGTTGATGATGTCTTGGTTGCCATGAGAGGAACCAAACCCTAGGGAGAGGATGAATCTACTGATACCTCTATACCTATGGTATAGATGAGAAGAATAGTTCCTTAAACCATGTAGAGGTTTAGTAACAGGTTGAAAGGCCTTGTACCTTGTTGATTTTCCTTGAGGAGGACTCAAATTTAAAGTGTTGATCGAGGAGAAGGATGACATGAAGTGTATGTCATACCCGGTACATGTTTGGTTTATGGTTAAGAGGTTGAGTAGACAGTTTGACATCAAGAAAGTGAACCTATCGTTCATAGGCCTAAGAGGGGAAGTGGTATACCTAATGCTCATGACGAGAATTAAGTTGCCATAGTTTCGAGCATGGTACCCCTCATCTATAGAGGAAAGGAGAAACCCCTTAAGATTAAAGGTATGTTTGACGAGCCACTCACAGCTAAGTTGATGACAAGGGAAGGTATGATCTTGATCCAATGCTAAGGAATGAGAACAAGTATGACCTAGCATGGTTTAGTAGGTGGTCTGCTTATGCCTTAGTAGCTATTAGGTTAAGCATGCTCATAGGGATGTAAACCCTAAGGATATTTGTGACCTTGTTGTCAAGAGTTGTAGTTTCCTCCCATCCTGGGAGAGGGACCCTTTGGTAGGGTGTATACCCATTTTGTGGGTTTTGAGGAAACCTAAAGAGGTCTCATCGGATCTTGAGAAGCTAAGTGAAAAGTACATGGTATGAGAATGAACCTGTAGACCCATAGATATCCATCTCTAATTGCATATGAATGTATTACCATGGAGGTAACCAGTATGGGGCTTGACCAAGGTAGGCAGGTTGCCATGATCCCTATGAAAGGATGAAAGACAACCCATGAATGTAGAAAGAGAGATGATGATGACTTGGGTAAGGTTCTAAGTGAACATGTACTATAATGGAGAATCCTAAGTCCATCCTAGGGTCAGGTAGGGATAAGACCGATGAAAGTAGGAGTTGCCTAATTCCCCAGTTGCACATGACCATAGGGTCGGGAGGTAACAACTATCATTGTCTGAGGGCCATGGGTTAGGAAATTGATCACCTTCATGAACTCATGGGACCCAAAGGGCAGATGAGTAGGGCACTCCCTTGATGCATGAGGGAAGAGGGATGACCCCAAAAGAGCTGGTACCCTATAGACCTAGAGGAGATGACCAAGGATATAAACCTCAGTAGGTTCAAGACTAGTTTGATATCATGATGTCTGTGATGTAGAGACATATGTGGCACGTCACAACTTAGATGTAAAGGTGTATTGGCAAGGTGGGATGTACCATCTCTACTCTTGGAACAGGAAGAACTATATATTTGGACTGCAGCCAAATGCTTATTTCCTTTTGTTATGGGAGTGAGAGACACAACAATACACATGCCATACACCAAGGATAAAAGATGATGTGAGTTGGAACGTTGCTATGAGGTATGAGGACAGAGAAGATAACATACCCTGGTAAAGTGAATGATACATGGATGGTTTGCAAACGCTAAAGAAAAATAAGGTAGTCATCTTATACGGATGTTTTTACCATGAGCTAGGAGTTATGCCAGGTTGAGTTCAAAAACCAGAAGAATGAGCGCAAAGTGTTCTTGATAAAGATGGACTTAGAGTTTGAGTTTGAGATGATAAGTGACATACATGGACGTGTATGTCTTCAATGGAACTAATACCTAAGGATGTGAAGTTGTAATGGATGTTCTGGTTGTGATGTATCTGGGCTAGAAGCTAGAAGAGGTTGTTAGGCTGACCTTAAGTTTGGAAGGAGATATGTTTGGCTAATACTCCGATGTAATGAGATCTGTTGAACAAGTTAATGGTTGTTTGGTTAGCCAGTCTAGTCCTTGATGCAATGAACGGATGGTGGTAGAACTTTAGATGTACTTCTTTGAAAAAGAAGGTGATGAAACCCCGACTAGAGTAGTTTAGGGTTTCTGAGGAATCGATCTTGAGGAGTCATGACATACAAGAGATCATGATTTTAAGATCACCATACACCGTACCACCAAGATAATAAGTGAAAGTAGGACTTTGGATAAAGTTGCATGTCATATATGGCAATGCAAGTCGGGGGGTAAAGCACGAACCCCAGTAACCCAGTGTATCGATATAGAGGACAAAAGAGTCCCTGAGAGGGAATGGGAGTTCATCACTATGGATGTGGTGATAAGTCTCCCCTAGACCAATGAAGGTCAAGATGCAATATGGGTTATGGTAGACCGCCTTACCTAGATGACATGAGAAAGAAAGAGTTCTGTCAAAAGACAAATCGGGTTGAACTACATATGAGAGAGATGGTTCAACTACACCATGAGGTTGGGTATAAAAGTTCTTGAGTTTGATCTAAAGGTTCCCTTCCAAAAGGTGGAAGTAGGTACATGAAGAACTCGATGTTAGTACACTTTATCACCCCTAACTATGGTTAGTATGATCCAGACTAAAGGGTCTGATGAGAGCATATGTGCTCGATTTGGGTGATAGTTAGTGACAGTTTTTGTACTATGAAAGATGTGATGATGCCCACCATAGCCAGTATCGGGATTTAAAGAAGCTCTGTAAGGGAGGTTGTGTCGGTCACCACTTCAGTAAGGTGATGTTGGTGAAAGGACCACATGATGATTAGAAAAGGGCCACAGTGCGTGTAAACGAAGTCGCTTTGATCGTGCAATAGATGAAAGGAGCCTAGAGATGACGAGAGTCATGAGCAGACACAAAGTAGATTGACATGCAGTTCATTGTGGAAGAATATGTGACAAGAAAATCCGACCCCTCTAAGTTACAGCTAAGAGTGCTGAGTTCCCGATGCATGGGTTCTTTTGACATGGTTTGGTGGAGAAGGTTAAGTTTGATCTTACCCCTTAGGATAAAGTAATGTTTGATGAGTTCCATGAGCACTATGTGAGGTAACCCAATCATGTGTTGAGCAATGAACCTAGTGAGCCCCAAGGGAGGCTGAAATGGCCTGAGTCCACCTGTGCAGTTTATAGACGCCAGGATGGAAGAACTCAGAGAAAAGAATATGTGATGATAAAAGTTCTTTGGTAGCACCATGAGTACGGTAAAGCCACATAGGGGCCAATGATGGACATGGAAAAGTCTTATCCTGAATTGTTTATTTACTTGATAAGAATTTTGAGGACAAAATTCCTATAAGAGGGGAAGGATGTTACAACCCCAATTTTTGGGTTCAATTGGTGAGAAATATAATTTCTCATTTTAAGGATAATTGAACAAATAATGATGTAATTTATTTTGAATAAATAGATTTCGTTTACAATAGCCTTGATGATTGTGTTGTGGGCTTTATTGGCTATTGGGCCCAATAAAAAGGAAATGAAGAAATAAAATTCAATTATTAAATTAGTAAATGAATAATTGAATTTTTGAGAAAAGAATAAAATCCAAAGAGGGATTTCATGCCTCTTGGGTTACTTGAGTTCCAAGGAGTCCAAGTTGCAAGATAATGCAACAAGAGAGAGGAAAGATCAATTAAATATTGCTTTATTAAAGGAAATATGAGATAATAATAATAATAAGACAAGACATATGAGGATTTTTGGATAATTGATCCATCTTGGAAAAGATCTCGTGTTCACATGGTTTCTGATGAAAAAAATAGAAATCGAAATCAAGAAAATAAAAAGAAATAAGAAAGAGAAAATATGAGAAATATGCATTTTAAAGTAATAACTTGTACTTAAGAAAAGGCAAGTTTTCTTTTGAATAATGAGTCCAAACATTACAGGACGGTAGATTAAGTCATTGCTAAGTTTTCCTCAAAATTTGGGATGAATTGGATGTATGATTTGGTAGGTATGATTTTTAGAAGTTTCCATAAAGTGAGAGGCATGCCATTAAAATGTCACGATTAATTATATTCAATTTCTGACTTTACTTTTGGGTGCGCACGACGACAACCCTTGGATCTGATATCGACAGTGGATGTGCCATCACCTACCTCGGGTAGGAAAAGGAAAGAACGCACAATAAAGGGAAACTCTCTCGATAATTTTTCTCGTGAGACAACCTGTGTGCAAAGAAGGAAAATCCCTCTAGTAGATTCGCAAGGCAAAAACGAACCAGATAATCCTATTTTTCGGTTCCATTGGAAGGTAATTGATGGAAACCCCAATTCCTATCTCCACAACAATCGACCCCTTGACCCAGACCTATAAAAGGAGGATTAGAGAACCCCAGATAGGGAATTAACTCATCCTCTTGGATTCTATAGGTGGTTAGAGCTCGTTCCTTCAGACAATTCGAGCGTGAATGCCCTCCTTCATCGCGAGTCACCCGTCGTGGAACTAGGTTGCCACCGAGGGCTATTCCCTGGGTTCCCTACCTTCTCCTGCCCCTTTGGCACATTTAAGACCATCATTGAATTCAGTGCATCGTGGCGGAGAGATGAAGGTTGTCACCCGCTGCTGAGGAAGTGGGATTTGCAAAGTCAATCCTCTCTGGCTGACCGAGCCATGACATTGACTCGTGAGCAGGCAAAGCGAAAGTCGGGGAAGGAGACGAGGCAACAAGGTGCAAGCAAGTCAAGAGAACTCAGTTCAAGGTTGGTGCAGGAAAGAGGATTATCACGTAGGTGTTTCAGAGAGTGAGGACGTGCTCACAGGCCGCCGGAGCCGTGCCGACGGCGGAACTCTATTTTATAGAGTAGTCAGGGGAGTCCCCCCCTTTCCGCGACGTGCCTGCAAAGAAGATGATGCCAGAAACCCAGGTTCCAGGTAGGCGGGTCGGTGATCAGATCCGTGAGCCAGGCATCGCTGGAAAGGAAAAGGGAAGAAAAGAGAAGGAAAAAGACACGTGGCAGCATACGATTGGCCCGAAAGGTAATTATTTTGCAATTTCATCACTAACTATTGGTAACTCCGATTGGGAGAACTATATATGAAAATTTATCAAGAGAATACCAGGAATTTAATAAAAATAGTTGTAAGGTCTGAATCTGATTGTAGTTCTAAAAGTACTTAAGCTAACCATGTTTATGCATTGAACTATGAAGAAACCCTAACTGTGTTTAGAAATTGGGTTTAATGTCTTAATTATGTTATTTTGAGATATAATAACCTGTGGAGAATAAGAAAAATATAATTGAAGCCTATTTTTGCTTCAAATTTGAAAAGTACATAAAGTTATCATCTTTAATGATTTAATTAATGAGTAACCCTTAGATTTGATGATAGATGAATTTAATGATGTTCTTTGGATAATTAAATCCAATATTAACCTATTGTTAATAAAAGTAAAAATAGGATCTAAAAAGATGATATGTTTATATGAATGGCTTAATTTAGGGTTTCGTGCATGAATATGCATTAATGAGCTTGAAAACCCTAATTTAGGTGAATATGTCTTTTAATTGTTTTAATTGTTCAAATCCATACATAAATAGGGATATGATGATCCTAAGTCAATTTGAGTATAAAAGACTATTAAAATGGATAGTTGAGAAATTAAGGTTCATATAAGTAGAAAAGAGTATTTTAGGGTTTGTTGACCTAAAAGGGATAAAGTTTGGGAAATTGAACTAAGAAACCCTAATGAATATTAATGAAACCTTAATGCAGATTAGAAACCCTAGAAAGTGAATCCAAGTCAATAAAGTAGATCTTGATAAAGTGTGTAATAAATAGAGTACATATTCTTTTTCAAGAATTATGTGATTGTTGAATTGGTTGCTTAGATTGCATTCTTGGTTGGATTTGCTTAATTCTTGTGAAATCATCAAATCAGGTATGTGGTTACGCTTATGATTATCCCGACTAGTTTTTTGAGGATTTTATCGACGTTTCCCTCATGGCTTGAAATAACTGTTGGATGCTTTTATTTCATGCAACTATAGAGTGACTATGACTATCACTATGAATATACATGTATAACTGGCTAGATCCGGGTCCACCTCTGTGGTTTGTAAAGGCTAAAAAGGGGTAACCTAGATTAAGGTCTAGGTTATCGTGGGTTAGAAATTGGGCTACCGAGTGTAGTTCCATGAGACCGATTAGCATGCCATGAGTTAAGGAGTGGGCTACTTATGAGTAGTGCCATGTGGCTCAACCCTAGAAACTGGTTCAACTATAGGTGGGACCATGAGGGGTTTAATGGGGCTCTACCATAAGGAAGGTAGTATCCAGGACCACTGTAGGGATAGAATAGAGGATAGGGTACTCATGGATCACAGAGTTATATTTAAAACGTAATCTTAGTTGTTAAGTGATTAATTGAATGTTTGTGTTGTTATCATAGTTGCATGTTTATAGTTTCCCCCACATACCAGCTTCGTATGACCGACATTTTGTTTGTCAGCGTTTTAGGTACAAGCCAAAAGGACAAATAGTAAATCGTCATATTGTGAAATACATGAAGTAAAATACAACGATGATTAGTTAGAATAGAATCCATAAGTGGATAGAAGTTTAGACATCCGCGTTTTCAAAAAGGTATGCAAACGTTTATTTTCTTACAGTTTTCCCGTTTAGTCTGTTTAAATTTAATAATTATTCTTACCTTTGATCCGGAAGTCATGTGTGCGGCTTCGACCTCTCGATATCCCTTAATTGGGGGTTATCGTGAGGTGGGGTCGTAACATTTAAGGGATATTTTTTAAGCATTTTTCTATCATATTTTCTTAGGTTGATGAACTAATTGATGATAATTAGGGGTTTGATGATGATGAGGGGTTTGATAATGATAGGATTGAAGTGGAATCTAATCCAGATCCGTATATAGGCTTGCAGTTTGATTCTATTGAAAAGGCAAAAGAATTTTATAATTGATATGCTTACAAGGTGGGATTCAACATTCGTAAGGGGAGTCAATATGTTTCTACTAAAACAAAATAGGTTACTGGTAGAGTGTTTGTATGCTCAATGGAAGGTTTGCAAAAAATAAAGAACAAAGGTGATGATGGTGTAAAGGGTACTCCAAAAAAAGACATGACATCTACACGAACATGTTGTAAGGCTCGAATGTGAGTGAAGCAAGAAGAGGGCACAAAGTGGGTGGTTACAAGTATTGAGAAAGAGCACAAAAATGACCTCACTCAAAGTCCATCCAAGAAGTGGTTTCATCGGTCACATCGACATATGTCAGTAGAGGTTCAAGATTTAGTTTGTGCTATGCATGACCAAAATATTTCTACTGCTCAAATTATGTCTCTCATAGCTAGTCAGCATGGTGGCATTCGTAATGTGAGTTTCATTAGAAAGGACCTGAGAAATGAGCTTGTATCCTTGAAAAGGAAATATATAGGTGTGGATGTTTCCTCCACTTTGGAGAATCTCAGAAAAATGCAAGCAATTAATCCGTTATTTTATTATGCACTTCAACTTGACGAGGAAGGATGCACACGCAATATCTTCTGGGTGGATGCTAAGTCAAGGATGGCATATCAAACATTTAGTGATGTGATTACTTTTGACACCACATATTTGACTAACAAGTATACCATGCCATTTGTACCATTCATAGGGGTTAATCACCACAAACAATCAACTTCATTTGGTTGTGCGTTGCTACATGATGACACGATTGCTTCTTTTATTTGGGTATTCCAAACATTTTTAAATGTCATGTTTGAAAAACACCCTAAGGCAATACTAATTGATCAAGATCCATCAATGAGGAAGGCAATTCACATAGTTTTCCTTCATGCAGTTCATCGTTGTTGTCAATGGCATATAATGAGAAAAGCACGTGAGCACCTTGGTGTAATATATGGGACTGTTGTTGGTTTTACTGAAGAATTTCATTGTTGCATAAACATGCATGTCACTATTAAAGAGTTTGAGGATAGGTGGAAGAGAATGATATGCACATTCAACTTAGGTGACAATGCACATTTGCACCACTTGTGGAGTATTAGAGATTAATGGATACATGTTTACTTGAGGGGTACTTTTTTTGCCAACATGTCAACCACACAACGGAGTGAGAGCATGAATGCTATTTTTAAAGACCATGTCAACAATCATTTACCAGTTTTTAAATTTGTCAAAGCATATGAAAAGGTGGTTGAGAGCCGATATGACAAAGAAGATGAGGAGGACTACAGAACTAAAGATGGAGCCGATATTTCGCTTAATGCCAAGTGTTTCATTTATTTCATTGGTTTGAATATATACCATATATGACATTTGTTTAGTTGGCCATCCATGTTATGGAACGTGAGATCAACTTCCACTTATGTATGTGTTGGAGGAGTGTAATAGTAGTAATCCATGTGATATGGAAGGGTGAGGGGTTCATATTAGTTGTTGATGACATTGATTATTTAGTCTAGGAAAGATTAATGAGGCGCAAATCCCATGGATGATGTCATCTATGATGATTCACCATACAAACAAAGCCCTTAAATTCTTAAGTGAGGGAAAGATATCCTTTGGACCCTAGTCCATCCTGGTGGAGAAGTGCCCCCGTGCGATGGATTTTGGTGACATCCAACTTTTTGTGTAAGGAGTGGGTCTCAACGATGGGACCACTCCTTACTTATTTTGAAATAAACAATACAACTCCAAAATATATTCATCGAAACAAAAGGGAGGGGTGCATAGTATTATCCAAAATTGTATGGAGTATAAAGCATTGTAAAGAGTTTGTAGCGGAAGAAAACTTAAGCTATTACAAATAGAGAAATTGTCTAGCATACTGGTCCATACTGGACAAAAGGGGGTATAAATAAAAGTATCAAAAACTAATTATGGTTTAGCTAAAGGGCCATATAGGCATCTGAGGTTCTTCTTATACTCTTGAATGGGTTTCTTCAAAAAACAATTATCCCAAAGTCTTCATCTTTTAACTCTTGGTCCATAGTTTGCCTAGGATCTAGGTGAGGGAACAACACCCAGCAAAAGAAACAAAAAGGTATGTGTCAGATAAAACTAGTATATGTGCGTTGAATAAATATTTGGGCAATAAAAAGACACAAGGACCCAATCAAGGTTGTTCTCAGTCAAAAGAGGGTTATAACATTTGGGTAAGTTGAAGAAGAAGTACAACCAAAGAAAAGTGTCAACATAACAATAATTCAAAGAAGGAGGCATTTATATGAGATGAGAAATAAAATAGTGTTCCTTGCCATTTTGAACGAATTCACAAACAATATTACATAAAGAAATGCATGTTGATAACCAGAAAGACTAGCAGAATCTAAAAAGCAGGGTTGGAATCCATATATGCCAAACCAAGGGCAGGAGGACTAAAACCTCAGTGCCAAATAAATATAGAATGGCAGGAGGAGTAAAACCTCAGTGCCAAATAAATATAGAATGGCCAAACCATTCCATCTCAGTTCCTCCCCTACAAGTGGTATCAGAGCCCGCTTTGGGCTTGGGGCTTTGCACCTTTGTGAAATAAACTATCATGTTGTACTCTATGCCTATGTAGTGTGGTGCAGTTAATTATATTTCGAGGGGGAGTTTATGGGGTCACACATGAGGAGAGATTGTTAAGTAATGTGTGAATAAAAATAGTCGGACATTGCCTGTGTGTGGAGATGTGTGTTCAAATATAAGACATTGGGCTACTCCTACCATTGCCAATTGATTTTGAGATGGAACCCCAACATGATTGGGT
Organism: Alisma plantago-aquatica; assembly: GCA_963693085.1. Taxonomy (NCBI): domain Eukaryota; kingdom Viridiplantae; phylum Streptophyta; class Magnoliopsida; order Alismatales; family Alismataceae; genus Alisma; species Alisma plantago-aquatica. Next base: position 1,483,728,963 of record OY856411.1, on the reverse strand, counting down.
AGACTCTCGAGGAATAACACATGACGGCAAGTCACCCAAGTGTTGTGCTTAATCGGTGTGTTGTTCCTTTCAGAGGGGTGCTTTGACCATGTATTCAAAAGAGAGTTGAAGTATATGATATTTAACATATTAGATTTTCCCTTTTCAAAGAACACCATATATGAATCTATTTCACTTAATGCCAAGTGTTTCATTTATATCATTGGTTTGAATATATACCATATATGACATTTATTTAGTTGGCCATCCATGTTATGGAATGCGAGATCGTCTTCCACTTATGTATGTGTTGGATGAGTGGAATAGTAGTAATCCATGTGCTATGGAAGTGAGGGGTTCATATTGGTTGTTGATGAGATTGATGTTTTAGTCTAGGAAAGCTTAATGAGGTGAAAATCCCATGGATGATGTCATAAATGATGATTCACCATACAAACAAATCCCTTAAATTCTTAAGTGAGGGAAAGATATCCCTTGGACCCTAGTCCATCCTGATGGAGAAGTGCCCCCGCATGATGGATTTTGGTGACATCCAACATTTTTTGTAAGGAGTGGTTCTCAACAATGGGACCACTCCTTACTTATTTTGAAATAAACAATATGACCCCAAAATATATTCATCGAAACAAAAGGGAGGGGTGCATAGTATTATCCAAAATTGTATGGAGTATAAACCATTGTAAAGAGTTTGCAGCAGAAGAAAGCTTAAGCTATTACATATAAAGAAATTGTCTAGCATACTGGTCCATACTGGACAAAAGGGGGTATAAATAAAAGTATCAAAAACTAATTATGGTTTTGGTAAAGGGCTACCTAGGCATCTTAGGTTCTTCTTATACTCTTGAATGGGTTTCTTCAAAAAAAATATTATCCCAAAGTCTTGATCTTTAAACTCTTGGTCCATAGTTTGCCTAGGATCTAGGTGAGGGAACAACACCCATCAAAAGAAACAAAAAGGCATGTGTCAGATAAAACTAGTATATGTGCGATTTGGGCATTAAAAAAAACACAAGGACCCAATCAAGGGTGTTCTCAGTCAAAAGAGGGTTATAACATTTGGGTAAGTTGAAGAAGAAGTACAACCAAAGAAAGTGTCAACATAACAATAATTCAAAGAAAGAAGCACTCATATGAGATGAGCAATAAAATAGTGTTCCTTGCCATTTTGTACAAATTCACAAACAATATTACATAAAGAAATGCATGTTGATAACCAAAAAGACTAGAAGAATCTAAAAAGTAGGGTTGGAACCCATATATGCCAAACCAAGGGCAAGAGGGCTAAAACCTCAATGCCAATAAATATAGAATGGCAGGAGGAGTAAAACCTCAGTGCATATATATATATATATATATATATATATATATATATATATATATATATCATGTGATAGGGGGAACCAAACCCCAGTGCTTGGAAGGAGGACTAAAACCTTAGTGTTATGGAAGGAGGACTAAAAAATGAGTGCCAATAAAATATGGTGTAACTACTTCTAGATATCACAAGTCAAAACCCCACATGTATAATATAGTTGGAAAGCTAGAACAAAGTGTAACAAATACAAAAAGGATGAAAGCATTTAGCATATAACAATTGGGGTCAAAGGACCCATATGCATGTGAAGTAGGATTTCAACAATCATCAATGAAGAAATATGTTGATAATATGTGAATTTCCAAAAGGATTCAAGAGATTCAAAAGGTGGATTATAACTTAAAATATGTCTCATTAATAACAATTAGTATTTAGTCATTATATGCCCAAATAAAATTGGGAAGAAGCACATACCTGATCTTCACACCTAAATGTTAACTCAATGGTTATATTTTGGTCCATATAGGCAATTTTTCTCCCTAGAAACACGTTAGGTATGTTAGTCGAATCAAGAAGATCATGCATATCCATACCTAGTATAATAGTGTCTATCATTCTCATCCTAATCTTGATTACCTAAAGGTATTTTGGGATTATTAACCTTATTGAGTGAATTGACACCATTATATATTTATTAATGTCCTTGTCACATTTATTATATGTATATATCTCCACTATAATGTAGGGTACACCATTTTTCCTTACATAGTCATCCGTGATCACATAGGTACAACCATTTAGTTAGGGACTATACGTATGTGGGTTAAATTTTGTATACACACCTCATTCTCATATTAAGTCACATATTGATATCTAGGGTCAAGATTGACATTTTCAAATTTGATTTATGTTTCTTCTTAATTTGTTTGTTCCCGATGTAGCTCTTGCTTTATTTGAGCTTATGCATCTAATTACTAATGATGATGATGATGAAGATCTATGGTATAACAATTTGTGTATAGTCCTGCCATCCTGAATCTAGGGTTTAGTATATGGTTTAATGAGTATTTCAAAGAGAGATAGAAGATACAAGTTATCAAATAATCATTAAATTATCATGAAAGTCACTTAAGGTAATCTAAGACTGATATGTTATATCTTAAATTGATTTTTAGGCATTCAATTAGATTAGGCATGATCATAGATTTAAATTTTAGACTAGGAGTATGAATCTTATAAAGATACATTCAAATGGTCATGTGTACCCACATGAGTTGGTATGATTTACTACAGATCAATGCAATATTTCCTTCAATAATTTATTAGTTTTATTCATGTTATAAGGTATTTAGAACTCATGAAAACCAAATTCAAATACAAGGGTTCCTACAATGTTTACTGATGAATGTAAATCATTGTAAGTTGGTATAACATATGTGTTAGTCATAATGTACATCCATTATAGTTTAATACCACAAGAAGTATTAACCTACCGATTAGATTGTTTAAGTCCTATATTACCTAAATTGAACCATATCAAGAATTAAGTTATACATTTGGAATTGGTCATTAATATTCAAACTAGAATGCAGATATAGAAGTAGTCATTCATGCATTTTATAGAATAAGAAGGAACCATGAAGAAGACAGAGGAGAAAGTAAGAAATGGAATGTTCCTTTGGTAGATCAAATACTGATGCTAGATGATGTGTTGTCCTAAACTACTATTGCACCAGTTGGCATGTTTGGTCATCAATCATCTCACTTTATTGGTGCAATCATGTGGAACAGAAGAATATCACCAGGCACTCAAGAAGAAGGTTCTAAGGATGCGAGGAGGAAGGACTAGAGGCTAGTGAATGGGGATGGAAAACTGAGGTTAGGTGGGGAGTTGTACCTCACTTTGACCATAAGAAGAGGGGTGAAATGATGTTGTGGAGATTGGTGATCTTTAGATTGCATTTATTAGTTGCATAGCAGCTGAAAAGAGATGCAATTTACCATAGGGAGGAATGAGATTATGGATGTGGTAGAGATGGGTTACGATTTGGTGTAAGGTAACGGTTGAGATACTTCTACTCGAGTATGTGGATCTTGAGGTGATGACCTGGTGAATCTGTGATTTTGGGGTCGACACAGGAGTTTACATGCAACAATGGCAGTAGTTGGAGGTAGGTTTTCTTGTTGCAAGTTGTTGGGCATAGAGAAGATCTAATAACGGCTGTAGGTTGTCCTTGAGATGGTGATGGTCTGAACAGTGAATATAGGATGGATCTCTATCGATCCTAGTCCCTAAGGTATCCTTCGTCGGTCTCTTGTATTTTTAGACAGCTATCAGGCACTAGGCGAAGGCCACTGGGCGCAAGTGGAGGGGATGATTGGCAGCTAGGTTTTCAATGGATCGTCGAGGTAGAGGAAGGTTAGGCAAAGAAATAGGGGAGAAAGGAAGAGGGAGAATGAAGAGGGGCATCCATCGTTACAGCATACGTAGACCTCGCAAGGGAGATGACCTGTGAACCACATGGGCATTACAGGAGGGGGCGAAGTGGAAAGGGAAAATAAATGTAATTATTACATATTCAACAATGTAAATGAAAGCTTAGATTCTCAATTGATAAATTGGATGGTTAAAGGAGGTCTAGTTGACACGAAAATCTCTATATAAGATAATTATGATGTTCCTAATCCAAATTTATCATTAAGTTCTTCTTTTCAAAAGTGGTACTATATTTATTTATTTGGTTGATAACTACACACTTAAAACATGTATGCTCCTCTTAATCAATTTGATATATTATTTTGTGTTTTAATTATTTCCTTTCATCCCTAGACTTAATATCAACCTAGAGTGACAAATTCAGGTCAAAGGTAATTAATAAGTGAATTTATATATAATATACTCCCAATTGAGACATAATTAAGCAATTATTCATTAGCATTACATATTGGTTATTTGTTGAATCAATGTATTTTCTTGACTCTAATTACTATTATTTTATCTAATTTGATGAAAAATAGTTTAATGCGATATTATTAAAAATGGTCCCAATTAGGGGGATGTTTGAGTTTGATATTGATATTTGATTACATTACATTTTGACCACGGAACATGCATGAATTAATCGAAATCAAAAGGAAAAAGATGCATTTGCAAAGTATTAGATGGATGGGGAGAAGCAGGAAAATGGACTATTTGTGGATAGTGTGCACATAGTTCTCCAAAGTTGAAGGAATGAAAGGAATCAGACAAATGTTCTATGATGAAAAGGAAATAGGGTTGTTGAAGGAAGATAAGGGTTGATTAGGGCATCAGGTGATTGGCGGGATAGAGTGAGGAAGACATGTGATGAATGAAATTGAGTATAATATGGGAACATATTGGTGTTAGGTTCCTTTGGGTTATTTTAAGGAAACAAGAGCAATTAGATTAAAGAAATCCTTTGAGCATCTACAATAGAAATTAGCAACAACACAAAGTTTTTGATCTAGAGATACATTTGAGAGATATCACTGGAGAGATTCGAGGCACTTCTGCTTAGGATGCTTTTAATAAGCTCACAATCGGATTTTTGGTGGATTCCATCATCAGTCTTGATCATAGCCATGATCATAGATCACTCTCGGAGAACCTCAGTCGACCAAAACCTTGATGTTATAGGAATTTCCAGAATGTCTTCCATTAAGTCTCCAAAAACAACTGAACGACAGTCGACTAGAAGCTCCTGATCACCCGAGAGTTAGGAAGAAAGAGGGGGAAACCTTTATCCCAACAATAGCAAAAGATGGGGAAGATGACATCTCTCGAACACTCTAGTAGTGACTAGCACAGGACTAAGATCTGGCCTTATTCCAGTAGGCACCCAGCCAAACGAGCAGCCAGGTATCTGAATACACCACTCTGGCACAAACCACCAATATAGAGATAACAAAGAAGAAAAGGGGGAAATGTGGAGAGAGAAGCCACCACCTCTTTTGTAACGACCCCGCCTCCCAATAATCCCCAATTAAGGGAGACCAAGAGGTTAGAGCCGTTATCCCAATTTTCTGGATCAAAGGTTCGACAAATAATCAGTAATAATTATTAAATTCTACCATGACTATATTGAAAGCTGGAATAAGATAAAACTTTGCATACCTTTATCAAAAACTTGGATTTCTAACTTCTATCCACATTTGGACTCTATTCTAACTAATCCTCCTTGCACTTTATTTCTTAGTTTCACAATATGCCACCTTACTGTTTGTCCCTTTCAAACTTGTACCTAAAATGCCGACAAACAAAATGTCGGTCAACATAAATGAATATGTCGATATGTGGGGACAACCAAAATATCACACATAAGGATAACAACCTATTTATCACAATCAAGGTAATTAACAATTCAATTTACATTTTCATTGTGTCAATCTCCACCGCTTTTGCCCTAACCCTGGAATACCCCCATTAGGGTTTCTCTTTTGCCATTGACTTAAGGCCACCTTCTCCATCCTGAGCTTGGTGCCTGGGGTCACCTTTCATGGTGCCCATTAGTCATGCAATAAAGGCCACCTTCTCTATCCTAAGCTTGGTGCCAGGGGTCACCACTCATGGTGCCCATGGGTCTTCCCTCTTGGGCTTGACCTCATTGCATCATCCATCAGGGTGGCATGTAGGTGCGATAAAACACACTTATATCATAATTGTGATGATCATAGTGACTTTATGATTTGCAAGTATGAACATCAAAACTGATAGGTTGCATTCAATGCAATCAATCATCTGGAAAACCTTCGGGAAACTAATGCAGTTAACCATAATTAACCACATACCTCATCCAGAGCAACTTTATGTCCAAGCAATAATGATAAAGAACAATCAAACAAGCAATCAACAATATCCTGAAATTAATGCAATACATCCAAGTGTTATAGTTTATCCAAAACATTCTCAAGATAGACTTGGATTCCACCTTAGGCTTTCTAGGCCACTTTAGGGTTTTATTAGGGTTTTAGCCTCCATAATAATTTTATCACATTTAATGCTCTCTTAGTTCATAAACCCTAATTTCCACATCATAAGCCCAATTAAAGTCTATTATTTCTCTTTTATACTAAAGCAATCATCTTTATCCTTTTAAGTTATTTCAAGATCATTGGACTCAATTATCACCTTTAGTTTCTTTCGAATTGACAACTCATATTTCATTATGATCTAATTCATATATGGATTTGATGGAGCTGGGACTTACACCAAAAGATTACTCTTCCAATGGGAGTCCCAAATATGCACCAAAAACCCTAGAGAGTTTATGTCTTCCCTAGGTTTACCTAGAACTGGTGCTTAGATAAATGCTCCAACCCCATAAGAGTATGGAAGCCTTATCGTAGTACAGATTTAGGATCAAACCCAAAAGACAACGGTCTTGTTGCAAACAACAAGATAGAAAACGTATGGAACTTCACTTAGTTACTTACTAGCAGACACTTATATCAAAAGTTGGATTTTGATGGTTTTAAACTAAGAACATAAAAAGTAAAGAAAGCAAGTAAAGATAATGAATTAAACTATGATAAAAGATCACTACGGTGTGATCGGTTTTTCACCACCACTACACATCGATCAACACATGCAAAGCAAAACTGAACCTGCAAAAAGAGTCTGGTTAGTTAGTATCCTTGTAGACTTAGCCTCCTTTCGGAGAATCTAACTACGAGAAGTGTGGGAATGTTGCAACGCCAGCCATTCCCGATCAAATGGTCACATTACTTTACATCATTCCCCTTGTAAAGTGTGTTCCTTGACTTACCAAGGTTGCATTTCCATACGTCAACTGATTCCATTTCATAGTATGAAAGTGCAACGGATGATAGTGAGTTTACTCCACTTCTTGAGATACACTTCTAAATACCGAAACAGATGCATGGTGGATACATGCACCAAGAACCAACATACAAATGAGTTTCGAATCTAATAGTACAAACGTAGACAATTCATACTAAAAGATAAAAGATAACACAAGTTGGAGATCAAGCAACATGCATTCATTAATCGTTTGATGTCAAACTGACAAATATAAGAACTCTATATTACAACCTAAGGATTACATTTACATGATATGAAAGAATGGGTAGCGGGGCTACTCCCCACACCCTAATGAAGAAGACTACTCCCTCATAACTAGGAAAAAGAAGGAGGCGAGAAGAGAGAGAGAGCATCATCCCCACAAAGGAGGGAGGAAAGTCAACCCCTTGGAGAGAGAGAGCAACGATCCACCAGTCTTCGTAAGTTGCACGATGAGGAGGTCTCCCCTTCCCACCTTCTTTGGCGAAGAAGGAGAAAGCAGCTTCACGATGGAGTATGGGTCTCAGACCGGCAGCCCCAGGGCGGAGGATGGAAGTAGCAAGAGCTCTGGAATGATTGAGGCAGCCTTTGGACGTCTGAAACTTGATATCCGATGGAGGACCCTTGGGGTCTTATTTATAGGCCTTGAGTGAAGTCCAAATGGTTTGGAGACCGTTTGGACCTCAAGACCATTTGGGACCTCAAGACCGTTTGGACTCCATGTGGTCTCGGGACCGGTTGGCTTCATGCGGTCTTAAGACCGTTTGAGCTCCATGCGGTCTCGGGACCGGTTGGCTTCATGCGGTCTTGAGACCGTTTGAACTCCATGCGGTCTCGGGGTCGTTTGGCTTCATGCAGTCTTGATACCGTTTGAACTCCATGCGGTCTCGGGACCATTTGGCTTCATGCGGTCTTGGGACCGTTTGACTCCATGCGGTCTCGAGACCGGTTGGATTCATGTGGTCTTGGGACCGTGTGACTCCATGCGGTCTTGGGACCGGTTGGCTTCATGCGGTCTTGGGACCGTTTGACTCTATGCAGTCTCAAGACCGATTGGCTTCATGGGGTCTTGGGACCGTGCTACTCCATGCGGTCTCGGGACCGGTTGGCTTCATGCGGTCTTGGGACCGTTTGACTCCATGCGGTCTTGAGACCGATTGGCTTCATGCGGTCTTTGGGCCGTTTGAATCCAGGCGGTCTTGAGGTTGAGTTATTCTTTTATGATTTTTTTGTGCTTTTTCTACATATATAGAAAGGAAAATTAGTCTGATGGTATATTCACAAAAAAAGGGTAAAACTAGGATTATGTATACTTTAAACTTAGAAAGAGTATGGAAAACTAAAGAAAAGGACTAAGATAATCGACTAAAATAGGAGGTTATCACCCCCCTAACTTAGAGTCTAGCTTGTCCTCAAGTTAGATAGAGCTGAGGCATGTAATGGCGAGGCGATCTTATTAATTAGGATTTCCATACTCTTGCTTCAATTCTTAACCTGAGTTCCCCTAAGGTCATATCAAGTCTTATTGCTTGCCTTGACTCTTTCAGATTTCAAGAGTTGCTTGGGTCTCAGGTTCTCTCCGTATCTCATAGTTCGCATTGGGGCCACCTTTATTTTGTGCATGTTGTTGACTCTAATCAGCTTTATACCTCTCTAAAAGACCTACTAGAAGCTAGAGAGGATATGAGGGTTGGCTTAAAGGCTTGAGGTGTAGCTCCCCCTTCAAGTGGGGGAGGGGCTGTCTATGCTTTTAGGATCTCACTACCAGACACGACACATCTGCCTTTGTGAGGGCAGCTGAATGTACCGGTCGGGTGAGTCCTTTATGAGCCTTTCATATATTTAGATACCTTAGGGTTTCATTACCTGGCACGACACATCTGCCTTTGTGAGGGCAGGAGAATGTGCTGGCCGGGTGAAACCTTCATCAGTTCTTTATATAGATCCTTATTCATGGCACAACTCTCATAATTTTATTCGTCTCTCTGGCTTTTATTCGATAACTCGCAGGCTTGGGTTTTGGGGATTTGCTAGGAAAATTATTTAGGGCGGCCAAGCCTCTTTGAAGAGAGGAAAGTTGTTCTTAGAGTTTTTCAACATGCACTTATTTGGTTCGTGGTCCACTTGAAGAACTTCCTGATTTGGAAGTTGCCTGATTCCCCTCTCATCCTTGAGGGCTTGGCTTATTTCTGCCTTGATTTTGACCTGTGGAGAGTCAGATAAAGGATTGAAGCAAAAGCATGAAAATCAAGAATGGAGTGACATTTATTAAATCGCCATTAAATGTCTAAGTGCTATTTACTTTTGGGGACTAACATGATTCTAGAGTTAGTTGGAGTGACTTTATTTAAAAGGGATAAAAAGGAGAAAAAGGAGAAAGAGGGCTTTTTAGAAAAAAGATACCTTGCCCTTGTCTAAAGTACCCCCCCCAACTTATCACTCACTCTGTCCTCAAAGTGTCAAAGTGATAAGGTGAGAAGTAATTAGGACAAGGGATGCGGCTAAACTAATTCATGAAATCTTGGGTTGCCTCCCAAGTAGCGCCTTGGTTTTACGTCGTTGGCTCGACGGAGCTGTAAAGCTGTTATGCTGTTAGCGTAGCATCTCTGATGTCGATGGTTTGTCGAGGCATTTTGCCTTCCGTAGTGTAATATCATTTTAAATGGTGACCGTTGACCGTCCTTTCTCCTCCGTTGTTGTTGATAATAATGGCAGCTCCAGTTGGGTAGATATGTTTTATAGTGAAGGGCCCAGACCATTTTGTTCTAAGTTTTTCGGGAAATAATTTGAGTTTGGAGTTGAAAAGGAGCACTTTGTCGCCAACGACAATATCTTTTCTCTTAAGATGGCCATCGTGCCACATTTTTGTTTGCTCCTTATAGATCCTGGCACTGTGATAAGCTGTCATTCAGAGTTCTTCTAACTCCTGTAACTGGAGTTGTCTATTCTCTCCCGCACTTTTAAGATTGAAGTTTAATTGCTTGATGGCCCACCAGGCTTTATGTTCCAGCTCGACTGGAAGATGACAAGATTTCCCGTACACTAGACGGAACGGGGTTGTTCCGATTGGTGTTTTATACGTAGTTCGGTATGCCCAAAGGGCATCAGGAAGTTCGGCGGACCAATCTATGCAGTTTTTATTCACCGTTTTTTCAAGAATCGCCTTTAATTGTCTATTGGATACCTCTACCTGGCCACTGGTTTTTGGATGGTAAGGCGTGGCGACTTTGTGATGGACTCCGTATTTTCTCAGTAAGGCTTCAAAACTTTGCTCCAAGAAATGGGTCCCGCCATCTGATATGATAGTTCTCGGAACTCCAAATCTTGGGAAAATAATATCTTTGAATAATTTGATAACAGACTTGGAATCACTGAACACAGTGGGTACAACTTCGACCCACTTTCAGACGTAGTCCACTGCGACCAAAATATAAGAGAAGCCATAAGATGAGGGGAAAGGGCCCATGTAGTCTACCCACCATACATCAAAAAGTTCAATTTCCTGCCACATAGTGAGGGGCATTTCGTCCCTTTTTGATATGTTGCCCAAAAATTGGCATTTGTTGCAGGCTTTCACGAAATCGTAAGAATCTTTTGATATGGTGGGCCAGAAGAAACCAGATTGTAAAACTTTTATTGCAGTTTTCTTGGCACCCATATGCCCCCCCCCCGTGGGTCCGGAATGGCAATGTTCTAGGACTGGGGTTTTTTCTTCTTCTGGCAGGCAGTGACGGAAAAGTCTATCGGCGCAAAGGTGGAACAAGTAGGGTTCGTCCCAGTGATAGCATTTTATGTCATGAAGGAACTTCCTTTTATCCTGGTAGGAAGAAGATGGGTGGATAATCCCTGTGGCCAGATAATTAACAATGTCAGCATACCAAGGGAAGCCATGAGTGGCCTTCATAAGCTGATCATCGGGAAGAGAATCCCTGATAGGGATTTTATCTTTTTCTTCAACCTCGATCCGGCTGAGGTGATCAGCCACAACATTCTCCACGCCACTTTTATCTTTAATCTCTAAGTCAAATTCTTGAAGCATTAGCACCCAGCGGATAAGCCTGGGTTTGGCATCCTGTTTCTGAATCAGGTATCGGATAGAAGAATGGTCGGTGTAAACGATGACTTTAGAGCCAATCAGATAGGAGCGGAATTTTTCAAACACGTAGATGATAGCCAGAAACTCTTTCTCCGTGGTGGTGTAGTTTTTCTATGCTTCGTCTAGCGTTTTGGATGCGTAGTAGATAACATAGGGCTTTTTATCAATCCGCTGTCCTAAAACAACCCCTATGGCATAATCACTTGCGTCAGACATGATTTCGAAGGGCTGCGACCAGTCTGGAGCCCTTAGAATAGGTGCGGAGATTAACACATCTTTAAGGGTGGAGAAGCTTTGCATACACTCCTGATTGAATATGAACTCAGCATCTTTGGTCAGGAGTTGGGTCATGGGTTTAGCTATCTTCGAGAAATCTTTGATGAATCTTCTATAGAATCATGCATGACCTAGGAAAGCTCAAACTCCTCTTATGTCCTTTGGAGGTGACAACTTTGAGATAACATCTATCTTTTATTTATCAACCTCAATTCCCCTATCACTTACCCTATGTCCGAGGACGACATCTTCTGTTACCATAAAATGGCATTTCTCCCAGTTTAAGATAAGGTTTGTTTCCTCGTAGCATTGCAGAACTCGTCCAAGATTGATTAAACAGTTGTCGAAGGAGTCTCCGTAAACTGAGAAATCGTCCATAAAAACTTCCATAACGGATTCAGTTAAACCGGCGAAGATAGCAGACATACAACGTTGGAAAGTGGCGGGCGCGTTACATAACCCGAACAACATTTGTCTGAATGCATATGTCCCAAAGGGACATGTGAAGGTGGTTTTTCCTGGTCCTCCGGGTGTATGGGTATTTGGTAGAACCCGGAGTAACCATCAAGATAACAAAAATATTTTTGGTGAGCCAGGCATTCCAGGACTTCATCAAGGAAAGGCAGAGGGTAGTGGTCTTTCCTTGTGGCTTTGTTCAACTTCCTATAATCAATGCACATCTGCCATCCTGTTACAGTTCTGGTAGGCACTAACTCATTTTTATCGTTGATCACTACGGTAGTGCCCCCTTTCTTTGGAACAACCTGAACCGGGATGACCCACTGAGAGTCAGAGATAGGATAGATCATGCCAGCTTTGAGTAATTTGAGGACTTCCAGACGAACTACCTCCTTCAGATTAGGATTCAGCTTTCTTTGATGTTCGCGAGAAGGTTTGAATTCTTCAACCATAGGAAGCATGTGCATACACAGAGCTGGGTTTATGCCCGTAAGGTTAGTTATTTTATATCCAATGGCCTTCCTATGCTTCCTCAGCTCCTCCAGAAGCCTTACTTCTTGATCTTCGGTAAGAGTGGAGCTGATGATGACTGGGCATAACTCTTCCTCATCTAGGAAAACATATTTAAGCCATGTAGGTAAAGTCTTCAATTCGGGGGCTTTCGGTGGCTCGGCTTCTTCTATAATAGTAACAACTTTAAGCTCTTCAAAAGTGGCCTTTGGCGCTTCTTCAATCTTTTCTAGATATTGGAGACATTGCTGAACTAGTTTGTTTGCAGAAAATTCAACCTCCAGATTGATAAGAGCATTCTCAAGTTCGTCAATTGGCTCGGAGATTTCTAATTGTGACATTTGTTGAATTGCGTCCAAAAGAAAGACTTATTCTTGGATGTTGGGACCTTTCATGCTATCAAGGACTCAGAATTGGATTGCTTCTTTTCCGAGCCTAAGAATGATGGTCCCAGCTTCTACGTCAATAAGCGCTCTGGCGGTAGCGAGGAACGGTCTTCAAAAAATGATTGGGTACCTTAGCTCTTCTTTAATATCCATGATAACGAAGTCGCATGGTACGTAAGCATCTTTGCCCATTCTCACTGGAATATCTTCAATGATCCCCATGGGTGCGGTTATGGTAGAATCAATAAGTTGAATAGTCATTGTTGTAGGTAACAATTCGTTGAAACCTAGACGTTTGCACATTGAGTAAGGCATAATGGATATGCTGGCCCCAAGGTCAGCTAATCCTTTCTTCGTGGATGCATTTCCAATGCAGCATTGGATTCCGAAGGAGTCGGGGTCCTTCTTTTTTTTGGGTAATTTGTTTAGGATAATGTCAGAAGTGGTCTGAGCAAGCTTGACAGTTTCCTGCTCTTTGGTGATATACTTTCTTGATAGCAAGGTTATGAGATACTTTTCCCAAGCTGGCACTTCGGACAGAGCGTCAAGGAGTGGAATGTCAATGTACAGTTTCTTCATTGCCTCTTTGAACTTTTGAAATCTGGTGTCCATTTTTGTTTCTTGTAGTCTGCCCGGATACGGGATCCTTGGTTTAAATTGCGAGACTTCAGGTTCTGAGGACACTTGTTCTTTATTTTTGTCCTTTGTGCCCTCAGAGGGTTTCTCAATTCCTTATTGCGTGCTCTCTTTTGTAAAAGCGGGTGTATCATCATCATCCAAAGTGATCTTGGTTATCTCAGGAAGAATGCATCCCGACCTTGTGGTGACGGCATTCAACTGTTCATGTCTGTTCTGCCCATGTTTAGGATTTGATTCAGGCTGCCCAACAAACATACCTTCTGGGGGCTTTAATTGTGCAGCGAGCTGAGCGAGTTGAGCTTCAACTGCTTTCTGCGGAGCTTGTTGGTTAGCAAGCATAGTTTGCTGCGATTGTAACATCTTCCTTATCAAAGATATTTCATTTTCCGGTTGGGCAAGGGTGTTTTTTAGAGGAATTTGTTGTTGGGTTTGTTGAGGTTGTTAAAGTGGTAGTGCCAACTGGGGTTGCTGAGTATGCAGCTGTGGATGGAGCGGGGGATGAGTGTACTGGTAGTAGGCTGATTGGTTCCTAGGGTAGTTAGCCCTACGGAAGTTGTTCCTGGAGTTCCCTTGATTTTGGTTGAAATTGTTTGAGAACCCAGGTGGTAGCCTACTATCAGATCCCCCCTGTGTCTGATGTTGTGGATTCACAGTTCCAGAAGGGTTCCCATACTGGAATCCAGGATGATTCCTCGGTTGATTGGGATTGTAGTAGACTTGTCCAGGAATAGTGTGGATGGAGTTGACTTGTTCCGGAATCTGCTCTCCAGATTGATCAGTGATAGGTTCATATGGTTGTGGTGGTGGATGTAGATCCATCATCACATTATATAGAATACCGCAGGACAGAGTTGGATGGTCAAAAGAATGACAAGCCTCACAGGATCCTGTGACGACTTTGACTTGTTGAACTAGCGAAGTTTTCTTCTTATCAATCTCTCCGAGAGAAGTCTCGAGAGCTTGCTGTTTATGAACAATTGTTTTCAAGGCCTCAGCTATTGCCTTAATTTCTATGGATTCTTCAGCTTTGAAAACTTTGAGAACACCTTTACCGGCTGACCGTCCCCAGTTGGACTGGTTTTCAGCTCCTAAAGTAACAATCTTCCATGCGTCCTCATAGTTCTTCCTCATGAAGTTTCCTCCAGATGAGGAATCTAGAAACTATTTAATATCATTGCTTACTCCCCGGTAGAAAGTTTCTATCAGTTGATTATGTGAAATTCCATGATGGGGGCATTTTTGCAGAAGTTCTTTAAATCTTTCCCATGCCTCAGTAAGGGTTTCTCCAGGCAGCTGAGAGAAGTGATTGATTTGCCCTCTAATTTCATAGGTCAGTGAGGGTGGAAAGAACTTCTCTAAGAACTTTTCCTCTAGGGGGGCCCAAGTGGTTATTATGGGCTCTCTGTCTAGTGAGTTGTACCAACTCAGGGCCCTCCCAGATAAGGTGAAATGGAACAGATGGAGCATTATCGCATCAAAAGCGACACCAGCTTGCGGAACTAGGCGGCATAACGCCTTAAACCTTTTCAAATGGTCCATGCAATCATCTCCTGAACCTCCGGAGAAGGAGATGCCTTGCATAATCTAGATCCACTGGGTCCGAATCTCGAAGTTTGGGATATTGATATTTGGAGGTCGGACCGGGTGGTTATCCTCATAGTTCTTCGGGACAGTGTAGTCCCTCAGTTGTTTGTTTCTTAACTCCAGCTGAGCACCTTGGGTTGCTACCTCAGTCTCAGCTCTTATGAGGGCTTGCTCTTCTGCTCGTATCTCTGCTTGGATTTGGGCACGAGTGTCTGCGATGAGTTGTGCCCGTTGTGCTGCGATGGCAACATTTACCCTCTCCATCACCAAAGCAGCCTGGTGCTGTTCGTCAGCCATTTGTCTGGCTCGTTGGCGATTGAGATGGATTCGGCGGTGGAAACTTCTCTCTACCTCAGAGTTGAACTCTGGATCAGGGGAGAATCTGCGATTATGCGGTGATTGCATGCACGTGTTCTACCTGAGTAGAGAAAAGAGAACACCTTTAGATAATAGTGGAAATATGGAAGTTTCAAGAAGATATAGAGTTATGATTAAAAAGAAAGTGTAAAATCCTAACCAACTAGAAAGGTACTAAGTGAAATTACAACGTTCCGTTGTCCCCGACAACAACGCCATTTTTTGATGGAGCTGGGACTTACACCAAAAGATTACTCTTCCAATGGGAGTCCCAAATATACACCAAAAACCCTAGAGAGTTTATGTCTTCCCTAGGTTTACCTAGAACTAGTGCTTAGATAAATGCTCCAACCCCATAAGAGTATGGAAGCCTTATCGTAGTACAGATTTAGGATCGAACCCAAAAGACAATGGTCTTGTTGCAAGCAACAAGATAGAAAATGTATGGAACTTCACTTAGTTACCTACTAGTAGGCACTTATATCAAAATTTGGATTTTGATGGTTTTAAACTAAGAACATAAAAAGTAAAGAAAGCAAGTAAATCTAATGAATTAAACTATGATAAAAGATCACTACGGTGTGATCGGTTTTTCACCACCACTACACATCGATCAACACATGCAAAGCAAAACTTAACCTACAAAAAGAGTCCGGTCAGTTAGTATCCTTGTAGATTTAGCCTCCTTTCGGAGAATCTAACTATGAGAAGTGCGGGAATGTTGCAACGCCAGCCATTCCCGATCAAATGGTCACATTACTTTACATCATTCCCCTCGCAAAGTGTGTTCCTCGACTTACCAAGGTTTCACTTCCATATGTCAAATGATTCCATTTCATAGTATGAAAGTGCAACGGATGATAGTGAGTTTACTCCACTTCTTGAGATACACTTCTAAATACTGAAACAGATGCATGGTGGATACATGCACCAAGAACCAACATACAAACGAGTTTCGAATCTAATAGTACAAACGTAGACAATTCATACTAAAAGATAAAAGATAACACAAGTTGGAGATCAAGTAACATGCATTCATTAATCGTTTGATGTCAAACTGACAAAGATAAGAACTCTATATTACAACCTAAGGATTACATTTACATGATATGAAAACATGAGTAGCGGGGCTACTCCCCGCACCCTAGTAAAGAAGACTACTCCCTCATAACTAGGACAAAGAAGGAGGCGAGAAGAGAGAGAGCATCATCTCCACAAAGGAGGGAGGAAAGTCAACCCCTTGGAGAGAGAGAGAGCAACGATCCACCAGTCTTCGTAAGTTGCACGATGAGGAGGTCTCCCCTTCCCACCTTCTTTGGCGAAGAAGGAGAAAGCATCTTCAGGATGGAGTATGGGTCTCAGACCAGCCCCAGGGCGGAGGATGGAAGTAGCAAGAGCTCTGGAACGATTGAGGCAGCCTTTGGATGTCTGAAACTTGATATCCGATGGAGGACCCTTGGGGTCTTATTTATAGGCCTTGAGTGAAGTCCAAACGGTTTGGAGACCGTCTGGACCTCAAGACCGTTTGGACTCCATGCGGTCTCGGGACCGATTGGCTTCATGCGGTCTTGAGTCCGTTTGAGCTCCATGCGGTCTCGGGACCGGTTGGCTTCATGCGGTCTTGAGACCGTTTGAACTCCATGCGGTCTCGGGGCCGTTTGGCTTCATGCGGTCTTGAGACCGTTTGAACTCCATGTGGTCTCGGGACCGTTTGGCTTCATGCGGTCTTGGGACCGTTTGACTCCATGCGGTCTCGGGACCGGTTGGATTCATGCGGTCTTGGGACCGTGTGACTCCATGCGGTTTCGGGACCGGTTGGCTTCATGCGGTCTTGGGACCGTTTGACTCTATGCGGTCTCGAGACTGATTGGCTTCATGCGGTCTTGGGACCGTGTGACTCCATGCGGTCTCGGGACCGGTTGGCTTCATGCGGTCTTGGGACCATTTGACTCCATGCGGTCTCGAGACCGATTGGCTTCATGCGGTCTTTGGGTCGTTTGAATCCATGCGGTCTTGAGGTTGAGTTATTCTTTTATGATTTTTTTGTGCTTTTTCTGCATATATAGAAAGGAAAATTAGTCTGATGGTATATTCACAAAAAAAGGGTAAAACTAGGATTATGTATAGATTAAACGTAGAAAGAGTATGTAAAACTAAAGAAAAGGACTAAGATAATCGACTAAAATAGGAGGTTATCAGGATTCCATTTATTACTAATTCCAAATTTATCCATTAGAAAACCCTAATTACCAAATTAAGGGTATTTATCCACAATTATGAACTTTTATACTCAAAATATCTTAGAATCATCATATTTCAGCTTTATCTATGAATTTGAACAATTAAAGCCATTAAGAGTTATAATTACTAACATTAGGGTTTCAAGGCCCATTAAAGCTTATTTATGTACATCGAACCCTAATTTAATCAAATAACACATAAAGTTCATCATTTCAGATCAAATGCATATTTTTATAATCAACAGGTTAATATCAACTTTAATCATCCATATAACCCTTCTCAATACATTAATTCATCTTAAATTAGGGTTTCTTAATCATTAATGCACTAAAGTTGATAACTTCTACTACTTTTAGAATTACAAGAGGAATTAGTTTCTGAATATATTTTTAATGGATTCCTTGCATTTTTTTGAGAAAAATACATATATTATATGTACCATTCCGATCTACCAATAAAAAGACACGAATTTTGCAAGAATTAACTTACTTGAACCAATGGGAGGATGCCACGTCAGCCTTTCCCATGCAACACGCACTCATGCGGTTTGGAAACATAACACAGTGACTAATATACCCCTACACGGATTCTTGGATTTGCAATGCCCAGAGGGGCAAAACTGTCCAATGCCAGCTGCCCGTCTTCAACCTCACGGAGACCTGGCGTTGCCGCCACGGTCGTGGTTGGCGCGACTTCTCCCCTTCCCTGACCCTGATGGCCACCAGAGAGGGTTTTCCTACCTTCGTCACACCTCCACGCACCTAGGGACACCTTTAGTTCGTGGACAAAGTGGTTGATTCAAGCTAGCCATGTCTGCACCCCGCGGTCAGCCTTGCAGCCGTGTTGTTGTTGTCGTGCATGACCTAGGGCACGATAATGATGGCAGAGCTTCTCTCCGATAACATGAGGTATTGTGTTTCAATCGCAATCCCTCTATGGCCCCTCGTTTGCTCTAGGGCTGCTCTTCCCTCCCATGACTAGGGTTTGCATGAAAAACAAGACAGAGAGGAGAGAGAGATGCATGGGATCTCCTTGGGCTCGACCAAGGGGTCCACCCTTATATAGAGGGGGGTAGCAAAGCCCTAGGATACCTATCCACATGATAACAAGTCCATCTCCCCATAGGACACCTACTTTCCTTCATTAAGAAGAAATCTCTCTTTCTTAATTATCTCCTTGATAATCCATATTGTTTAGTTATTAGGAATTCAAAAATCATCTCTCTTATCATATTTATGCTCAACTTTTAATCCAATGGCCATGGAATTATACTTTCTTATAGTAGAAAGTACCTCTTTTTGATAATATCAAAAATTCATTAATTATGTATCACATTATCCTTTTATTTTGTATTATTTGCATTTTCTCTTTCTTCTTATTCATTGGGACTCATTGGACCCCAAGAAATCCTAAGATTTCGAAATTCCCCTTTAAGAATACTTATTATCCTTCTAGATGCATCTACATTCATTATTTCACATTAACTTACTTATTTCTTTATTAAGATATTCCTTCTTAAGGATTTCTCTTTATGTTTTATTTCCTTTTTTCCTCTTTTCCTATTTCCTCCATTAGAAATTGTATGTAAACGAAATTTATTCAATTGTGGCCATTAATGCCACCTTCTAGAGATTTCTATGTATTTCTCATAATTACTTTGCTTAATATTCCTTATCTTGTATCTTTTTCTATTATTTGGACTTTTTTTCATTTCTTCCCTTTTACATCCATTATTGGATTAATCTAATAATAGGAATCACGAAATTCCTATCAAAAGGGAGATTTGCAAGGAAATCCATATTTTGAAGCAAAGCATACAACCTTTTCAATTAAGTCCATATTCACAAAATCTTTACATTTCAATTATGAAAACATATGCAAAATTGAGGTTGTAACATCCTTCCCCTCTTATAAGAATTTTTCCCTCAAAATTCCATCAAACATACAAACAAGCAGGATATGAATCCTATGTGGATTTACCCTCTCCATGGTGCTTCCCAAGAACCTTCATCATCTTATATTCTTACATCTGAGTTCTCTCTCACCTTGGTATCTTCTACCCTTATAGGTGTCTGAGGACATTTCAGATTCGCTCAAGGCTAAATAGATTCATGGCTCAACACATGACTTGGGTACCTCACATAATGCTCTAGATCGGACTCATGGAACACATCATACATCATGTTATCTTGGGAGGGTAAGGCTACACCTAACCATCTCCACCAATCCATCTCAAATGGACCCATGTATCAAGGACTCAACTTTCTCAGCTATAGCTCAAAGGGGTCAGATTTTTATATCACACATTCTCCCACAGTGAAATGCATGTCAGTCTATTTTGCATCAGTTCACGACTCATGTCGCCCATGGGCTTCCTCAGCCATCGCGTGATCAAAGTGACTTCATCTACACACACTATGGTTTCTCTGACCTTCAAATGGTCTTTCTACAGACATCATCGCAATGAAGCAGTGGCCGATACAACCTCCCTTACAGAGCTTCTTACATCCTGATAAAGGCTATGGTGGCTATCATCACATCTTTTATAGGACAAGAACTGTCCCCATATATCACCCTGGATGAGCACACATGCTCATATCAGACTCTCTAGTCTGGATCATACTAATCATCAGTTAGGGGTGATAAGTTGTACTAACATCGAGTTCTTCATGTATCTACTTCCACTTCATTAAAGTGAATCTTTAGGATATACTCAAGAACTTTTGAACTCACATCATGGTGTAGTTGAACCATCTCTCTCCCTTGCATGTAGTTCAACCAGATCTGTCCCCTGACCGTACTCTCTCTCTTTCTCTTAAATCATTCCGTATAGGTAAGGTGATCTACCATAACCCACATTACATTCTGACCTTCCTCAGTCTAGGCAGACTTACCACAACATCCATAGTGATGAACTCCCATTCCCACTCAGGGACTCTTTATCCTCTATATCAACTCATTGGGTTACTAGTGTTTGTCCTTCACTTCCTGACTTGCATGGCGACAACCCACATGCATCTTTGTATACTTTTCATCTTAGGCATCAAATTATTACTACCACTTATTATCTTGGTAGTACCATGGTGTATAGTGATCTTAAAATCATGATATCATGTATGTCATGATTCCTCATGATTGATTCCTCGGAAACCCTAAACCACTCTAGTTGAGGTTTCTTCACCTTCTTTTCCAAAGGAGTGCATCTGAGGTTCTACAACCATCTTTTTATCACATCAAGGCCTAGGTTGGCTAACCAAACAACCACTAACTTGATCAATAGATCTCGTTACATCTGAGTGTTATCCGAACATATCTCCTTTTCCAAACTTAGGGTTAATCTAACAATCTCTTCTAACCTCCAGCTAAACTAGGCAGCTGTATCTCAACCATAGCATCTGTTACTAACTTTCCTCTTTAGGTGCTCCATGTACTCCACTTATCATCTCATCTTGGACTCTAAGTCTACCTTCATCAAGGGGACTCAAAGCTCATTCTCTTGGTTATCGAACTCTACCTTGTATGTTCATAAGTTCCACATAGCTCATGATAAAAACATCCTCATAAGATAACTACCTTAGTTCTCTTGGTGTTTCTACAACATCCACACATCATACACTCCACAAGGGTACGTTATTATATCTATCCTCATACCTCATAGCAACATTCCAACTCACACCATCTTTATCCTTGGTGTATGGCATGCATACTATCCTATCTCTCACTCCCATAACAAGAGGAAATAAGCATTTGGTTGCAGTCCAAATACAGAGTTCTTCTTGTTCCAAGAGTAGAGATGGTACATCCCACATTGCCAGTACACCTACAATCTAAATTGAAATGTGCATCACATGTCCCTACATCATGAACATCTCAATAACAAGGTTTTTCTTATAGGGAGAAATGGTCTCAAACACACTTGGGACATCACACGCTCCTTAGTCATATCCTCTAGGTCTATAGGGTGTCGGCACTTTTGGGGTCATCCCTCTTCCCTTATGCATCAGAGAGTGCCCTCCTCATTTTCCCTTTAGGTCCCATAAGTTCATGGAGGTGATGAATCTCCTAACCCATGGCCCGCAGACAATGATAGATGTTACCTCTCGACCCTATGGTCATGTGAAACTAGGGAATTAGGCAACTCCTACTTCCATTGGTCTTATCCCTACCTGACCCTAGGATAGACTTAGGATTCAAACATAGCACATATCCAATTTGAAACCTTACCCAAGCATCCATCATCTCTCATGGCATTTGTGGTTTGATTTACATCCTTTCATAGGGATCATGTCGGCCTACCTACCTCAGTCAGGCCCCATTCGCGTTACCTCCATGGTAACTCATACACATGCACTTAGAGATGGTCATCTATGGGTTTGTAGGTTCATTATCTTACTATGTACTCTCCACTTAGCTTCTCAAGATTCTATGAGACCTCTCAGGGTTTCCTCAAACCCAACAAAAGCTTATCCATACCATACCGAAGGGTCCCTCTCCCAGGATGGGAGGAAACTACATCTTGATAGCAACAAAGGTCACAAACGTCCCTACGTCCAGGTTTTACATTCACATGAGCATGTTTAACCCTAGCAAGCTACTAAGGCATGTAGCTAACAAGCATACCACTTACTAAACCATGCTAGGTCTCCATGATAGGTCCTACTTGTTCTCATTCCTCAATATTGGACCAACATCATACATACATAGGTCACCAACCTACATATGAGGGGTCCATCAAACATATACCTTAATCCAAGGGGTTTCCTATTACTCTAAACATGAGGAGTGTCATGCTCAAATCTATGGAAACTCAAATCTCGTCATGAGCATCAGGTGCACCAGGCACTACTACTTCCCCTCTTAGGTCTAGGTTCACCTTTCTGATGTTCCACTGCATGCTCAATCTTTTAACCCCAAACCAAGCATGTTCAAGGTATGGCATGCACGTTCTATAATCCTTCTACTCGAGCAACACCTTAGAGTTGAGTCCTCCTCAAGGACAACCAACTAGGTATGAGGCCTTCCAACTTGTTATCAAGCCTCCACAGGTCTAAGAAACTCTTCTTCCTATCCTTAGTAGGTCAGCACTTACGTCCTCTACTCATAGGTACCAGCAGCTTCATCCTTCTTCTTAGGGTTTGGTTCCTTTAAAGGCAACCCAGATACCATGTACAAGGCAACCCCAACCATCCACTTAGGTCACATCAAACCCAACTTCTCAGGGTTTCCTCATATCCTGGAGTCTAAACTTCCAACCTGCTAGCTCGGGTCCTGCTCTCTCTCTCTAGAGCTTAACCCTACAAACAATTGTATTACTATAGGTCCTCTCTCGAAGGTGGATCAAGCTTACCAGCATACACCTACATGGGTGAAACCTATGTTTGCTCCAAATTATTTGTGGGCTATGATCTCCAAAATACGAGGTAAACTTAGCGGAAGCGATTTGATTAACGGCGAAATGCAAAAAATCACAAAAAATTAAAACTTTTCGAGGGAAGATCTTGAAAATATGAGACTCCTTTCATAAAAGTACGATAAACAGTTTACATCTCTATTAAATCACTTCTTGAGTGATCATATACAACCAAATACAAAAATCTCAAGACTCAAAATTAAAAATCAAAGATCATCTGACTCCAAGGACCTGAGTGTACAGAGACAACATAAGACTTTCTAACTAACAGGCTGGACAGCCAGGAGCTCCACCTAAGACTCACTGCAACTCCTGATGCTGTTGCTACTGATACTGATCTCCTGCGGAATGGTTCCTTCATCCTCGACGACCACCTAAAAGGTTGAATCTACGGGGTGAGACAATTTTAAATAATTGTCCCAGCGAGAGTTATAACTCTACTCCAGAATCTTGATAAAACATGTGTGGAAAGCATAAGCAAGGTAACTTAACTTGCAAAGGCAGGCTTAAGAGTAGATAAAAAACATTTACTTCTATGAAGAGCATGAAGAACATATAAGCTAAATATTTAACTGAATCATTACAAACAATGTAGTATCAAGTATTGTTTCTCGTGGTTCAACCTAAGCAGATATGCTACTCGGCTGATTACGTTTTACATTCAACATTATGCCCTGCAGAGATGAGGTATACCGCTCATACTCCAACCGACCACTTCTAAGTCGCCTCGGTATCATACTAGGTCATCGAAAGAGCCAGATTCTCATGACCTCATCTTCCTCAGTCAGTTTGAGGATCAACATGCAGGACATCTCGTGTCTCTGCTAAGATAGCTTTCCAGGGTATTCTGGCAACTTCGCTATCAGAGTCACAGTGTCATTCTGTACTCTCTTCACCATAGAAAGATTTCTTTTTTATCTCTCATCGATGCGGCATTGAAGGTTCCCTCGGGGTATTAGTGAGACATCACCCCGGCATAAGACATTTAGTGGAGGGTTGATGGATTCAAGGTACATCCACATCAATCCCTACACTAGGACGTAAGGATATGCGCGTCCATCACCCCCACATACTCAAAAGTATGTGCTCCAGGAATTCCCTTAGGAAGACCTGTTTCACCATCATCTAACTTCTGACAATGATGGATCTATAACCAGGGCTCTAAAAGATATGATTATACTTGATTAATTAAGTACATTTCAGTATTGTTTTAACTTCAAGCAGGTTTCCAAACAATTAACTATTAAATACAATAATAGTGTAAGAATACTACATGTATCAAGTTTAGTTCACATCAACTATCAACTGGATGTCAAATCATCACAAGTCATCTAATTGGCATGAACTTGATGTTGCTCATGGCTCTTATAGCCCATCATTCTCATATGTGCCACATAACTTAGGCAACATAACATATATCACTATTCACAAAGCCTAAAACATGCTTTCAATGAATATAGTGTCATAACCCTTACATGGTCATGATTATTCTCCCATAAGGACCTGCATAACCAATTCAACTGATAATAATAAACAATTTATCTCCAGGGCAACAATTTATAAAGCAGAAATAACATTCCAGTTCAAGGGTTGTACCTTTATGCCTCCACTAAGGCTAGGTTCCCTTACTAATATCAATCAGGGTTATTCAATCCCTTCCATTATAATTAGGAATAATAATCCTTCACTTTATATTTTAATTATAAAGATTAATGCTTAAAAGCATAACCTAGAATTAGGGTTTTGTTGTACATTTCATCACATCATCCTCAATTAGGGTTTACTATTCATTCAACATGTCACCACCCTAGAATTAGGGTTTGCTATTCACTTCACAGTGAATTGAGCTCATAGCATTACAATGTATGAAAATATCATCCTTGATGCCTTCAAATTAGGTTAAGATTCATTAATTATCATAATTAGGGTTTTCATGATCTCACATAGGTGGATCATACCCTAATCATGCACATTCATATACATTGAAGGAACTTTACTTGAATTTCCACCATAAATGAAACCATCTCTCTCCTCTTACTAGTAGGTGGTGATTACATCACTTTAGATTAAGTTAGGTCAAGTCACTGTTGATTATCATGAGCTGAGTCACCACTATCATGTCATTAGGGTTTTGATTAAACAAGGTATCCTCTACTTGAACCCTTCAAGGGCACATTGGTAAATACACCATTATCTCACATCATGGTTCAATATATTAATCACTTAGCCCCTTAATGTCTTAGGGTACCATTAGGGTTTGGATTAGACCACCATTGATTCAATTAAGCCTTCAAAAGACTAAGCAATTGCAGCCCTAAAAGTACCCAAACGGTTTCACCCCTCAACCTCCAAATGGTTTTGAAACAGTTTGGGGGTGTTGACCGTTTGGAAACTTTGACCTCCAAGACCACATGGTCACCAAGACTGCATGGTCTCCAAGACCGCATGGGTGTGTTGACCGTTTGGGAGTGTTGACTTTGAAACCACATGAAATGAAACGACCTTGAGATCGATTGGATCCAAACGACCCTGAGATCGTTTGAGCCCAAACGGTCTTGAGACCGTTTGGCCCCAAATGGTCTTTAGAATGTTCGGTCCCAAACAGTCTTGAGACCGTTTGGATCCAAACGGTCTTGAGACTGTTTGGTCCAAATGGGCGTAAAACCGCATGGACCTCAAAGGTGCATCCAAGGTTGTAATTGATTAGGGTTTTCCATGTTGAAGCCTTCAATTGGCCACATCCTTACTAATAACTTGTCAATTGAGTTAATTAAGGTTATCCTTAACTAATTGGACATTCAATTGACCCTCAATTGCTAGCCAATTGGGGTTGAAACCGATTAAATTAGGGTTTATAAGCAATTAACCATCAACATTGGTAATCATGAGTCTAATTGAAGTTGAACCTATCAATTGGCGCCGAATTGGGCCCAAACTTGGCCCAAACGGTCTTGAGAGCATTTGGACACCCTCCAAACGGTCTTGAGACCATTTTCCCAAGGTTTCACCAAAAACTAGGTCACGTTGATGAGGGTTGAACCCTAATTAGGTCTAAAA
The DNA here is from genome assembly GCA_963693085.1 of Alisma plantago-aquatica. NCBI lineage: Eukaryota > Viridiplantae > Streptophyta > Magnoliopsida > Alismatales > Alismataceae > Alisma > Alisma plantago-aquatica. The sequence goes on along the minus strand of OY856411.1, from coordinate 1,483,702,812 downwards.
TCAACACTTTTATTCAATTCATCAACCTACTGTGATTGGACCCTCAATTGATAAAATTACCTTAACCCTAGACCTCCAAAAGGTATTGGGTTGTCACCAAATGGTCTTGAGACCGTTTGAGTGAACCCTCAAATGGTCTTGAGACCGTTTGGGCCCTTCAACCCAAAGTTCACCAAAATTGGTCATTGAAATCAGCAATTTCAACCGATTAGGGATTAGAGGGTTGAGGTGCCTTCAACTTGTGATTGGTTTGCAATTAGGTTACATTTCTTTGTAGATATTAAATTCAACATGTGTACAACAGACCTCCAAATGGTCTTCCCTTGGTCAAACTTGCCAAACGGTCTTGGGACCGTTTGATTCTAAACGGTCTTGCAAGACCGCATGAAATCAAACGGTTGTGAGCCCGTTTGATTTCAAACAGTTTGCAAACCGTTTAGACCAAATGGTCCAAGGTCGTTTGGTAAACTTACCACAGAAATCACGCCCATCGTCTTCAACCTCAAAACAGGTCAGTTTATCTACAAATTTGCTTGCAAAGAAGCAAGAAAGGATGGGGACGAAGAAGAACTAACTACTATATGCAAGAACAATTATGTGTATAAGAAAGCAAGAGGTTTAGAGATATAAAACCCGCCTTATGGTCATTACTAGAGCTCCAAGCTTCCAAGATCTCAAGTCTTTAATGGCACCTTGAGCTCCACTGGTCGGCCAAAGACTTTCCTCTAAGAAAAGGTTGGGGAAGATCGGCTAGAACAAGAAACCTAAGTGAGATAACCATAAAACCAACCTTGTAATCCACTTTCCTCCATGAATCCGAGCTTAGAAGATGGTATCCCTTACCTGAGAACAAGTTGGTCATCTTCTCTAGCTCCAAAGCTCTGCCTTGGACGGACCAAACAAGGTGACAAGTGAAAGAGTGAAGGGAAGTACGTTCACTTGGTTGCAAAGAGGGTAGCTTATATAGCTTGGATAAGTTTCATCATAAGGACCTCTAGTTTCTCCATTTCTCATCTAGGTCCCTCCTTTCTTCTTTGCACGTCCCTCCTCCTTATCTTAGGTGAAAATCTTTTTGAAACAAAGGTCCAAAGGCAAGGTAAGTCATCTTATCACTAAGGTGCACATATAAAAGGGTTTCCTAACTTATAACTTGGTGATTTTATTACAAGGGTTATTCATCTTATCTGATTAATTAATTGAAGTGCCCTTTTCTTCATTTCTACTCTAAATGATGTCAAGAGTCACAAAAGATACTCTAGAAGATGTATTTTACAAGTTGCACCCTACATTTTGGGTAAATTGCACTTTACACCAAAATTAGGGTTTCAAGCACAAGGATTGCTTCACAAGCTGCATCTTGATGCCCAAGCTTGGAGAATCCATCATACATCATCATATTCATCCATATGATGTCTCATCATCAGAGGAACATCTCAACAGGTGAAAATTGCAAGTTAACCCTTCTAACTGGGTAATTTGCACATAGGTCCCTGCATTACAAAACAATACTAAAACATTGTTTAAAAAGGACAGGAATGAGAATGTATGTTCCTTAGGAACTTAATTACATGCCAGGGGATGATCACAAGCGTTTAATTACATATTTAAGAAAAACAACTAGGGTTAACTTATAAACCAGGTCAGGGATGTTACAAATCATCCACCCCTTACAAGGATTTCGTCCCCGAAATCGATAAGACATATTAAGAGAACAGAGCAGGGTATTCCCTCCTCATTTCTTCCTCTTGTTCCCAAGTGGCTACTTTGATACCATGATGATTCCAGAGGAATTTCACAAGACTTATATCTTTCTTCTTTAGCTTTTTAATTCTGTTATCAAGGATCGATACTGGTCCTTCCTCATAAGTTATATCATGATTCAATTCTACCTCCCTAGGTTTTAGAACTGACTCGGTATCTGGGTGACATTTTCTCAACATAGAAATGTGAAACACATGGTATAAATTCTGCAAGTCTGGAGGTAACTCTAGTCTATAGGCTACCTTTCCAACCCATTCAATGATTGGATAAGGCCCCATAAACCTAGGAGCTAACTTCCTTTCCCTTCCAAACCTCAGAACTCCCTTCCAAGGCGAGACTTTGAGATACACCTTGTCTCCAACCTGGAACTCTAAGGGTCTATGACGTTTATCGGCATACAACTTCTGTCTATCCTGTGCTGTCTTAATCTGTTGTTGAATTACTTTGATCTTCTATGTAGTCTGCTGCACAAGTTCAAGACCTAACAACTGATATTCACTAATTTCATACCAGCATACTGGTGACCTACAATGTCTACCATACAAAGCCTCATAAGGTGCCATGTCAATGCTATGCTGATAGCTATTGTTATAGGCAAACTCTATCAAGCTCAGGTGTAGATCCCAACTCCCGGTAAACTGGAGAACACATGCTCTCAACAAGTCCTCTAAGGTTTGTATAGTCCTTTCCTACTGTCCATCAGTCTGTGGGTGAAAGGTTGTACTAAACCTTAGCTGGGTGCCTAAAGCTCTATGTAGTCGTTCCCAAAAATGACTCGTGAACCGGGGACCTCTATCTGATACTATGGTAACTGGAACTCCGTGCAGATGAACTATCTCCTAAACGTACAATTGTGCCAACCTCTCAGCAGAATAGGTTGCTTTGACAGGTAAGAAATGCACTGTCTTTGTCAACCTATCAACAATTACCCAGATGGAATCATGTCCTTTGCTTGTCCTGGGTAGGCCAACTACAAAGTCCATAGTCACATGATCACACTTCCACTGTGGTATGGGTAATGGTTGCATTGTTCCTGCAGGCTTCTGGTGTTCAACTTTAACCTGCTGACACACCAGACACCTCAGAACAAACTCTACAATGTCCTTCTTCATCCCTGGCCACCAATATATATCTTTTAAGTTTTGATACATCTTGGTGCTCCCTGGATGCATAGCATACATCGAAGAATGAGCTTCTTCTAGGACTAACTTCCTCAAGTCATCCACATCCGGTACTATCATCCTCCCATGATATCATGCCACCTGGTCATCTGAGTCATGGAAACCATCTGTTTTCTCGTCACCATACTCTGACCTGATCTTCTGAACCACAACATCCTCTAGCTGTGCCTCTCTAATCTGCTCTCTTAGGGTAGGTTTGATATGCATCTCAGCCATCAACCCAGCTAACAACGACACCTTCAACTGTACATTGTCTTGCCTTAAAGAGATGAACATATCTCTCCTAGGGCATACCAAAGAGTTTAGTTGTGCCCTATCAGAGGATGGTGTTGTTGATTTCCTACTCAAAGCATATGCAACTACATTGGCCTTCCCTGGATGGTAATCTATTATACAATCGTAGTCCTTGATTAACTCCATCCAGCAACGTTGCCTCATGTTAAGTTCATGCTAAGAGAAGATGTACTTAAGGTTCTTGTGGTCTGTGAAAATCTGGAATGTCTCTCCGTAGAGATAATGTCTCCAGATCTTCAAGGCATGAACTACAACTGCTAACTCCAGATCGTGTTTCGGATAGTTCTCCTCATGTTTCTTAAGCTGTCGGGAAGAAAAAGAAATCACTTGTTTACCTGCATCAGCACACATCTGAGTCCATTCTTAGAGGCATCACAGAAAACTACACATCCCTTGCCTTGCTCAGGTAGCACAAGTATAGGTGCACTTGTCAACCTCTCCTTCAACAGCTGAAAAGACTGCTGGCACTTATCATTCCAGGCAAAGGGAACATCCTTCCGGGTCAACTTCGTCAAGGGTAGGGCTATGGAACTGAAGTTCTTAATGAACCTCCGGTAATATCAGGCTAACCCTAAGAAACTACGAACCTCCATCGGTGTCTTTGGTTGTTCCCACTGTAGAATAGATTCTACCTTTTTGGGGTCAACACAAATACCCGAGGCAGATATCACATGTCTGAGAAAAGATACCTCCGACAACCAAAACTCACACTTGCTGAACTTATCATATAGCTTATGTTCTCTTAGCAAGGTCAAAGCTTGGCAAAGGTGATGTTCATGTTGTTGAGCATCTCTACTATACATTAGAATGTCATCAATGAAGACGAAAACACACTGATCGAGAAAGGGTCGGAAGATTCTATTCATGAGTTCCATGAATGCAGTTGGTGCATTAGTTAGTCCAAATGACATAAATGTGAACTCATAGTGACCATACCTGGTCCTAAAGGCAGACTTGGGTATTTCACTGTCCTTAGTACGAAGTTGATGATAACCAGACCTCAAGTCTATCTTCGAGAAGACGGACGCACCACACAACTGGTCAAAGAGATCATCAATCCTCGGCAGAGGGTACTTATTCTTTATTGTTACTTTATTAAGTTGTCTGTAATCAATGCACAACCACATTGATCCGTCTTTCTTTTTAACAAACAAGACCGGAGCACCCCAAGGTGAAGTGCTCGGTCAGATGAAACCCTTCTCAAGCATCTCTTGAAGCTGTTTCTTGAGTTCTGCCATCTCAGCAGGCACCATCCTATACGGTGTCTGGGGTATGGGTTGTGTACCTGGGATCAAATTGATTTCAAAATCAATTTCCCGAGGTGGTGGTACACCTGGAAGTTCTTTAGGAAATACGACTTTGAATTCCCTGACAACAAGAACTTCAGCAAGGGTGGGACTCTCCATGGTAGTATCCACCACATGGGCCAAGAATGCATAACATCCTTGACTCATCAACTTCTCAGCAACCATAGCTGATACAAGACAGGTGTGTAGAATCTTTCTCTCTCCTTGAAAGATCCATGTGTCGCTATCCTTAGCAAACACAACCTGCTTGGACTCACAATCCAAGACAACCCTATACCTTTCCAAGGTATCCATCCCAAGGATTATATCAAATCTTTGCATCTCAAGTGGTATAAGATCCACTTGAATGTGATGACCAGAAAAGAAGAGGATGCAAGGAGAACATACCTCCTACAGAACAACAGACCCTTTCAATAGAGTCTCAAGCAACATACTATCTTCCCTATGACTGACTGTCATATTACAGTTACGAATCATTCTCCGAGTGATAAAGGAGTGTGTAGCACCCAGGTCAATCAAAACAGATACAATACATGATTTAGACATATCATAATATAATAGTTCCATCTGACCTGTCACAACCCTTGGATTGACCACTGCATCTGGTGGGTTCATAGCATAGAACCTCGTTGTCGCCTGAGGTTGAGTTGGTGCTGACGATCCATCTTGGGACGCTTGTCCACGTCCTCTAGCTGCTCCCTGGAACTGCCTTCTCTGGGATCCCTGTTGACTCTGTCTCTGAGTCTGTGTCACACTGGCAGGCTTAGACCTGTAGTCCTTCATCAGATGCCCTACTTTCCTACAGTTGTAGCAGCTTCTATCTTGCTGTGGTTTAGGTGGTCCTGTGACCGACATCGATGTTGAACTATGAGTCTCTTGTGGCAGTAGGCTCCGTCCTATACCTCTACTTGGTGACCACTGTGTCTGAGAACTAGATCTGGGTGGTGGAGGGTTAGGTGCAGAGGATCTAGACTTCTTAAAGTCTCTAGATGAAGACACCTGGAACTGCGTATATCTCTTGTGGGTTTGCCTCTTCTCGACTACATATCTTTCTATCCTTCAGACTGACTCAATGAAGGTAGCGAATCTCTCCCGGTTCTCTAGAGAAGACACGGGAGTGGACATGTCGACATTCAAACCCTTCTCAAACCTTCTGATCCTTTCTTCTTCTGTGGCAGCCATGTGCGGACAAAACCACAATAGCTCCATGAACTTAGCTTCGTACTCACTAATGTTCATCATGCCTTGTCTCAATCTCTCAAACTGAGAGATCTTCTAGTCCAGGAAGGTCTTTGGGAAGTATCTGTTGACAAACTCCCGACGAAAGTCTTCCCACGAAACTTCTACTCCAGGCCTCTTCTGCTCTTCCATGTTCCACCAATGACCAACACTTCCTTTGAGAAGATAGACAACATGTCTCACCTTCTCATATTTGGGGATGGTTAGGATTTTGAAAGCCTTCTCCAACTCAGTTAAACACAGATCCGCATCTGCGGGGTCAGCTGTGACAAATTATTCGGTCGCTCCGACTCTGCGAAGCCGCTCGAACATCTTCTCGATACTTTGTCCTTCATGCTGGGCAGGTGCCCTAGGTGCAGGCATGGGTATCCTGTCGGTGATGCGTTTCATGGCAGCCAGGAGCTGCCCAAACATAGCTTGAACAACTGGGTTTGCCATATCAGCGGGGTCAAACTGGGGTGGTTGCACAGGTGGCTCAGGCACGGGATGTTCTACCTCTGGATTCCTTGCACCGTCTCGAGGTGAAGCTATGCTACTCTCGCCCTCGTACTCCTCATGTGGCTCAGACATCCTTATATATATTCTTCTCCTAAGGAGCAGAAGACTCTATTAGATAAGAGAGAACACTAAGGATAGACTCGACATTCTAAGTCCTATGTCTCTGTAAACTCAGCAAACCTAGAGCTCTGATACCACTTAATTGTGGGCTCTGATCTCCAAAACACGAGGTAAACTTAGAGGAAGCGATTCGATTAATGAAGGAATGCGAAAAATCACAAAAAATTAAAACTTTTCTAGGGAAGATCTTGAAAACATGAGACCTATTTCATAAAAGTACGATAAACAATTTACATCTCTATTAAATCACTTCTTGAGTGATCATATACAACCATATACAAAAATCTCAAGACTCAAAATTCAAAATCTCAGATCATCTGACTCCAAGGACCTGGGTGTATAGAGACGACGTAAGACTTTCTAACTAACAGACTGGACAGCCAGGAGCTCCACCTGAGACTCACTGCTGCTCCTGATGCTACTGCTGCTGATACTGATCTCCTGTGGACTGGTTCCTTCGTCCTCGACGACCACCTAAAAGGTTGAATCTACAAGGTGAGACAATTTTAAATAATTGTCCCAGCAAGATTTATAACTCTCCACCAGAAGCTTGATAAAACATGTGTGGAAAGCATAAGCAATGTAACTTAACCTGCAAAGGTAGGCTTAAGAGTAGATAAAGCAGCATTTACTTCTATGAAGAGCATGAAGAACATGTAAGCTAAATATTTAACTGAATCATTATAAACAATGTAGTATCAAGTATTGTTTCTCGTGGTTCAACCTAAGTAGATATGCTACTCGGTTGATTACGTTTTACATTCAACATTATGCCCTGCGGAGATGAGGTATACCGCTCATACTCCAACCGACCACTGCTAAGTCACCTCGGTATCATACTAGGTCATCGAAAGAGCCGGATTCTCATGACCTCATCTTCCTCAGTCAGTTTGAGGATCAACATGCAGGACATCTCGTGTCTCTGCTAAGATAGCTTTTCAGGGTATTCTGGCAACTTTGCTATCAGAGTCACAGTGGCATTCTGTACTCTCTTTGCCATCAAAAGATTTCTTGTTTATCTCTCATCGATGCATCATTGAAGGTTCCCTCGGGGGATTAGTGAGACATCACCCCGACATAAGACATTTAGTGGAGGGTTGATGGATTCAAGGTACATCCACATCAATCCCTACTTTAGGACGTAAGGATATGCGCGTCCATAACCCCCACATACTCAAAAGTATGTGCTCCAGGAATTCCCTTAGGAAGACCTATTTCACCATCATCTAACTTCAGACAATGATGGATCTATGATTAGGGCTCTACATGATATGATTATACTTGATTAATTAGGTACATTTCAGTATTCTTTTAATTTCAAGAAGGTTTCCAAACAATTAACTATTAAACAAAGTAATAGCGGAAGAATACTACATGTATCAAGTTTAGTTCACATCAACTATCAACTGGATGTCAAATCATCCCAAGTCATCTAATTGGCATGACCTTGATATTTCTCATGGCTCTTACATCCCATCATTCTCATATGTGCCACATAACTTAGGCAACATAACATATATCACTATTCACAAACCCTAAAACATGCTTTCAATGAATATAGTGTCATAACCCTTACCTGGTCATGATTATTCTCCCATAAGGACCTGCATAACCAATTCAACTGATAATAATAAATAATTTATCTCCAGGGCAGTAATTTATAAAGAAGGAATAACATTCCAGTTCAAGGGTTGTACCTTTATGCCTCCACTAAGGCTAGGTTCCCTTACTAATATCAATCAGGGTTATTCAATCCCTTCCATTATAATTGGGAATATTAATCCTTCACTTTATATTTTAATTATAAAGATTCATGCTTAAAAGCATAACCTAGAATCAGGGTTTTATTGTACATTTCATCACATCATCCTGAATTAGGGTTTACTATTCATTCAACATGTCACCACCCTAGAATTAGGGTTTGCTATTCACTTCACAGTGAATTGAGCTCATAGCATTACAATGTATGAAAATATCATCCTTGATGCCTTCAAATTAGGTTAAGATTCATCAATTATCATAATTAGGGTTTTCATGATCTCACATAGGTGGATCATACCCTAATCATGCAGGTTCATATACATTGGAGGCACTTTACTTGAATTTCCACCATAAATGGAACCATCTCTCTCCTCTTACTAGTAGGTGGTGATTACATCACTTTAGATTAAGTTAGGTCAAGTCACTATTGATTATCATGAGCTGAGCCACCACTATCATGTCATTAGGGTTTTGATTAAACAAGGTGTCATCTACTTGAACCCTTCAAGGGCACATTGGTAAATACACCATTATGTCACATCATGGTTCAATCTATTAATCACTTAGCCCCTTAATGTCTTAGGGTACCATTAGGGTTTGGATTAGACCACCATTGATTCAATTAAGCCTTCAAAAGACTAAGCAATTACAGCCCTAAAAGTCCCCAAATGGTTTCACCCCTCAACCTCCAAATGGTTTTGAAACCGTTTGGGGGCGTTGACCATTTGGACACATTGACCTCCAAGACCGCATCATCACCAAGACCGCATGGTCTACAAGACCGCATGGGTGCGTTGACCGTTTGGGAGTGTTGACTTTGAAACCGCATAAAATGAAACGACCTTGAGATCGATTGGATCCAAACGACCCTGAGATCGTTTGGCCCCAAACGGTCTTTAGACCATTTGGATCCAAACGGTCGTGAGACCGTTTGGTCCAAATGGGCTCAAAACCCCATGGACCTCAAAGGTGCATCCAAGGTTGTAATTGATTAGGGTTTTCCATGTTGAAGCCTTCAATTGGCCACATCCTTACTAATCACTTGTCAATTGAGTTAATTAGGGTTATCCTTAACTAATTGGACATTCAATTGACCCTCAATTGCTAAGGAATTGGGGTTGAAACCGAGTAAATTAGGGTTTATAAGAAATTAACCATCAACATTCGTAATCATGAGTCTAATTGAAGTTGAACCTATCAATTGGCACCCAATTGGGCCCAAACTTGGCCCAAACGGTCTTGAGACCGTTTAGACACCCTGCAAATGGTCTTGAGACCGTTTTCCCAAGGTTTCACCAAAAACTAGGTCAAGTTGATGAGGGTTGAACCCTAATTAGGTCTAAAATCATCACTTTTATTCAATTCATCAACCTACTATGATTGGACCCTCAATTGATCAAATTACCTTAACCCTAGACTCCAAACAGTCTTGGGTTGTCACCAAACGGTCTTGAGACCGTTTGAGTGAACCCCCAAATGGTCTTGAGACCGTTTGGGCCCTTCAACCCAAAGTTCACCAAAATTGGTCATTGAAATCAGCAATTTCAACCGATTAGGGTTTAGAGGGTTGAGGTGCCTTCAACTTGTGATTGGTTTGCAATTAGGTTACATTTCTTTGTAGATATTAAATTCAACATGTGTACAACATAACACCAAACGGTCTTCCCTTGGTCAAGCTTTCCAAACGGTCTTGAGACCGTTTGATTCTAAACGGTCTTGCAAGACCGCATGAAATCAAACGGTTGTGAGCCCGTTTGATTTCAAACGGTTTGCAAACCGTTTAGACCAAATGGTCCAAGGTCGTTTGGTAAAGTTACCTAGGAAATCATGCCCATCGTCTTCAACCTCAAAACAGGTCGGTTTCTCCACGGATTTGCTTGCAAAGAAGCAAGAAAGGATGTGGAAGAAGAAGAACTAACTACTATATGCAAGAACAAGTATGTGTATAAGAAAGCAAGAGGTTTAGAGATATAAAACCCGCCTTATGGTCGTTACTATAGCTCCAAGCTTCCAAGATCTCAAGTCTTTAATGGCGCCTTGAGCTCCACTAGTCGGCCAAAGACTTTCCTCCAAGAAAAGGTTGGGGAAGATCGGCTAGAACAAGAAACCTAAGTGAGATAACCATAAAACCAACCTTGTAATCCACTTTCCTCCATGAATCCGAGCTTAGAAGATGGTATCCCTTACCTTAGAACAAGTTGGTCATCTTCCCTAGCTCCAAAGCTCTGCCTTGGACGGACCAAACAAGGTGACAAGTGAAAGAGTGAAGGGAAGTACGTTCACTTGGTTGCAAAGAGGGTAGCTTATATAGCTTGGATAAGTTTCATCATAAGGACCTATAGTTTATCCATTTCTCATCTAGGTCCCTTCTTTCTTCTTTGCACGTCCCTCCTCCTTATCTTAGGTGAAAATCTTTTTGAAACAAAGGTCCAAAGGCAAGGTAAGTCATCTTATCACTAAGGTGCACATATAAAAGGGTTTCCTAATTTATAACTTGGTGATTCTATTACAAGGGTTATTCATCTTATATGATTAATTAATTGAAGTGCCCTTTTCTTCATTTCTACTCTAAATGATGTCAAGAGTCACACAAGATACTCTAGAAGATGTATTTTACAAGTTGCACCCCACATTTTGGGTAAATTGCACTTTACACCAAAATTAGGGTTTCAAGGATTGCTTCACAAGCTGCATCTTGATGCCCAAGCTTGGAGAATCCATCATACCTCATCATATTCATCCATATGATGTATCATAATTAGAGTAACATCTCAATAGGTGAAAATTGCAAGTTAACCCTTCTAACTAGGTAATTTGCACATAGGTCCCTGCATTACAAAACAATACTAAAACATTGTTTAAAAAGGACATAAATGAGAATGTATGTTCCTCAGGAACTTAATTACATGCCAGGGGATGGTCACAAGAGTTTAATTACATATTTAAGCAAAACACCTAGGGTTAACTTATAACCCAGGTCAGGGATGTTACATTATCTATAGCTCGTTATGCTCATCTCATAAGTTATCCAGCATGCCCCTCTGGCCTAGGTTTTAACCTACTACCATCACTACTGACGTACTTTGGGTGGAACTTTGCCATGCTCATATAAGCTCATAGGGTTTCTATATGGTTATCACTAACCTCATCAATAAAGAAGTTATCCTTCACCCTAACATGCACAACCCTTCCTAGGGTTGGGTCGCCCAAAAGGCACTAAGTCAACGAACCTCACATGGCTCATATTGTCATGGGCATCCAAAAACATGTCCAACCACACACATGGTCTACCATGACATCTAACTCATCATGTCATCCCTCTCTAACCGCCACTTAGGGGTAGGGTTAACATCATCCTTAGAGGATGCACCAGGTCTCTACCAAAAATGGAGATCTCAGCCTCCAAGACCCACTCTCTACTCATCCTCCTAAAGGGTCTATCCTCAAGTCTCTCCTAATGGCATGACAACATGTCATACAACCTAAGCATGCAATTAATCTTTAGTTTCTTCTTAAACTATTAAGCTTATGTCCATGACATCTTATTTGCATGCTTTTCATTAATTTTGGTGGAGGATTCCTTAACCTTATCATGCATACCCTATCCTCAAGAGGGTGAGGGAGAGAGAGAAAACCCTAAACCTCAGAATATTAACAGAATTAGGGTTGAGAAGGGATGAAAATAGATGAGAGAGTCCTAAAGGTATCTTATTTCGAGTCAGATCCTAAGACATTGGCCAGGCAGTCACATAGATTAGAGAGTCCTCGTATTCTGACTAGCGGTGCGGAGGAAAATATTTCCAGCCCCTAGATGTGATCCTTTTCTAAACACCTCTGCCTTTCAGAAAATCCTCTAATAACTCCCTTGGGTTCTACAAAGTTTGTAAATTTAATAATTACTAAAGATTAGATGAGGAACTAGAGCTCTGATACCAAATGTAACAACCCCACCTCCCGGTAACCCCCAATTAAGGGAGACCAAGATGTCAGAGTCATTATCCCAATTTCCCGGATCAAAGGTTCGACAAATAATCAGTAATAATTATTAAATTCTACCATGACTATACTGAAAGCTGGAATAAGATAAAACTTTGCATACTTTTTTCAAAAACTTGGATTTCTAACTTCTATCCACATATGGACTCTATTCTAACTAATCCTTCTTGCACTTTATTTCTTAGTTACACAATATGCCACCTTACTGTTTGTCCCTTTCAAACTTGTACCTAAAACGCCAATAAACAAAATGTCGGTCAACATAAATGAATATGTCGGTATGTGAGGACAACCAAAATATCACAAATAAGGCTAACATCATATTTATCACAATCAAGGTAATTACCAATTCAATTTATGTTTTCAATGTGTCAATCCCCACTGCTTTTTCCCTAACCCTGGAATACCCCCATTAGGGTTTCTGTTTTACCATTGACTTAAGGCCACCTTCTCCATCCTGAGCTTGGTGCCTGGTTCACCTCTCATGGTGCATATTAATCATGCAATAAAGGCTCCCTTCTCTATTCTGAGCTTGGTGCCTGGGGTCACCACTCATGGTGCCCATGGGTCTTCCCTCTTAGGCTTGACCTCATTGCATCATACATCAAAGTGGCATGTAGGTGCGAGAATACACACTTATATCATAGTTGTGATAATCATAGTGACTTTATGATTTGCAAGTATGAGCATCCAAACCGATAGGTTCATTCAATGTGATCAGTCATCCGGGAAACCTTCGGGAAACTAATGTGATTAACCGTAATTAACCACATACCTGATCTAGTGAAACTTGATGTCCAAGCAATAATGATAAAGAACAATCAAACAAACAATCAACAATATCATGAAATTAATGCAATACATCCAAGTGTTATAGTTTATCCAAAACATTTTCAAGATAGACTTGGATTCCACCTTAGGCTTTCTAGGCCACTTTAGGGTTTTATTAGGGTTTTAGCCTCCATAATACTTTTATCACATTTAATGCTCTCTTAGTTCACAAGCCCTAATTTCCACCTCATAAGCCCAATTAAAGTCTATTATTTATCTATTATACTAAAGCTACCATCTATATCTGTTTAAGTTATTTCAAGATCATTAGCCTCAATTATCACTAAAAATTCATTCACATTCACACAAAAATAATCATGAGAACAAAATTATTCTTTATTCATCATTGTCATCATTGTCAATAAAATTATATTTAAAAATTTCCACTCTTTGTAGGGATTTTGCCCATTCTTCTCTTACAACATCTAATTGATCTCTCGTATAGGGAGCATGTACATCGAAACTCTTTCCATCTATCCTAAAGTCAGCAATTTTAAAGACCTGCAAAGAGAATGACGTATATATATAATTAATAATATATAATAAGATTGATATATTTCATATTATCTAATGAGACTATTTATAATACTTTTTGTATCGTATCAATTTCCATTACAACATATTTGATGATTAGTTTCATAAATCGCATTACATAGTAGGCACATGCCGAGTCGTTGTCTTGTGTAGCACACTATAAATTGAAACATACAAAATATTCAAAAATACAAATAAGCACAGTTCACATAAATAATATATACATTGGAGTCAGGAAATTACTTTCACATTCTCCCAAATTAGTGACACATCCTTTTTCCAGGGGACCTTTCCTCCAACTTTTTCGTACTCTTGTAAAGCCCTACATATGTTAATGTAACCCATTAAATTGCATAATTACATAGTAATGTAGTAACAAATGTTAATAGAAATAAAAACATGAAATATTTCTCACGAGAATAATGGCCTTTTAATTGCATGTCCGTATAATGTATCCAACTCATTCCCTGCAGGATCTAGATAATAGACAGTGAACGTCTTGGGGACAATAACTAGTAACTCCCAATTCTTACCACTACAGGTAAGAAAGTAGAAAATTAATAACTCAAAATCCACAATAAAAATGTAATTTGCTTAAGTCCAAATTATAAGCAAAGTAAACTTACTCGACATTGAATGGAGCTATTATCACCATCTTATTATTTTTACCAAAATATTGAAAAGCATCACAGCAGTATGAAGTAACTGAATATGGGTCTACATCTACAAGACAAATCAAAGATGGAACTAAAAATCCCACAGGGGAAAACCCAAAATTTGTACATATCTTGTGTACGTGGTTGCAAAACATGTATTACATATGCATTAATATATAATAAACCAGATCACCATATATAAAACAAGGTATATGGATGTATAAACAAGATCTCACCATATCCATAGCTCTATCGTAGATGTGTTCATCCATTCATAACTAAACAACTCCAAAATATCTTGTATAAATATCTTGTTTTCGTATGACTGGCCTGTATTAATACCTATGTATTAATATGTATGTATGTAGAACTTATATTATGTATGCATTAATAAGTATGCTAAACTTGTATAAATAGATTGTTATCGTATGATTTACCTACAACATCCTCCGGAATAGTAACAATTATAGGGCAATTTGGATCATGTTCGCCGATCCATACTGCCACACCCCTACAATTAGGACCTATCAAGGCATGTAGGTCCCTTAGAAGCCAACTTGGTAGTCGAGTAGGTGGAGGTTGAGATGTAGTGGGTCTCGTCTTTTTGACTAGTATATATAATTTCAGATTAATTGACTCATATATACACATTAACAAAATAAAGTAATAGAAATTTATCATACAATATCAGTATAGAGGGCATCCGCTTTGGGCCACAATATCGCTCCACCTACTGCCTCACCAAGTGTTTCAACATCTGGGTGTGCATGAGGCAGTGCAAGATCTGTCCAATCAGGGAGTAAATGTATCGGGCTCACACATACCACACCATGTGGTACTGGATACCATGAAACATGCACCCTTTAAGGGGTGGGTAAGCCGACGCCTCTGCAACGATAAATTTTTGACTTTTTAGTCAGCATGGGTTCAACCCCTACAAATTTACGTAAAGAATATTATATGCATATATACACAAACAAATCATCTTGAACACACTAGCTATTATGTCATAAAAATACTTATAGAGGACGCGCTAGGTGGTGGGTCTATAGGATTACTCCCAACCTCTACAGTATGAGCAGTAGGAGAAGAGTGGCCCACCACAGGTATTATCTGAGTGGCAGTCTGAGATGCCTGCAACTTGCCAATTACTTCATGGAGTCTCTTATCAAGTACTTCCTCGACTCTCCTATCAATTAACGAATCTACCTATACATGGATAAAAGAAATGCTAGCTTCTGATTATTGAATTCCCTTTCGCAATAACATTCTAAAATAAGAATAGGTTACCTTAGCTTGTGAAAATCCTGCTTTTGGGATAGGTTTGCACTGGGATAGCCCAAAGAACGCTTTGATGCCCACACCAATGCCTGCACCCCTAACATGTCCAAGATGCTTTGGGTTACCCAGAGCAACTGTCAGTTCATCCCTTTTGCCCTGAGGGATGAACTTGCCTTCCTTCCTCTTCTCGTGCAGCTCCCGCTAATCACCATCAACAAAAATTAGTAAGTAAACATAACAATAATCAATATCGATGGATTGCTCTAAGAGTTGATTTTTACCATTTTTGTAGCCGCCTCAGCAGTTGCGGCCTTCGGTATGTCTCCCTTATTATTTTTCCTCCTAGCTATCCACATAGCATGGTGAGGTAGAGGTGTGGGAGCAGTAGTAGAGGCCTCTTCTATCTCCTGAGTAGCAGTAGGTTGAGCAGACTCAACCTGTAGTCTTTGGTGAATGCCTGCATATCCTCTTGGACCCGTATGGTCGTGCACATTCAGTGCACGCCTTGCTGGTTGAGCATCTATGATAGCCTAGTTAGTTAGCACATTGATTTGGTTAGTAACACTAAAGGTTAATCTTGAATAGGTGAATACATAAAAATGTATATTAATTAAATTGGGAGTGGCACTTAATACCCTGAATTCATCTATTTTTCTTTGGGTAACAAACCCCTCCCAGTCTTTGGCTCCCAGGTAGTTCTATTGATGTGTGGCTTCCTTCTGCCTAAATTTACTTTTTACAGAGAATACAAACAAAAATTATTGTGTAGAGTTAGTAAAATAGTGATCAATGTCTAGAATTTGCAATCAATCAAGAACCTCTTCTCAACATCGTGTATGTAATCTCAGGTGAGATTGGTCCTATAGTTCCTTAGGACCCTCCCACAGTGTTGCATCACACATTTACAATGCAACTTTTCATCCAAATCAAATATGCTTTGCAAATTAAATAGAATTTCTATTAACTAGTATCCTAAAAATTAGTAATCTACACAAATAGAATTACAAATAATAATAACTCACGCATAGTTCCTTCCATATGCGGTCTTTCTTCCCCTTAGAAATTTTATGCCAGGATTCTAGGTTAGGACTGCAATGGCTGCGAGTAAGAGCCCCAAGATATGAAACAAATGAGTTGTGGTTCACTCCATATTGATTTCCTTCATGATCAAAATCCATAACCAATTTGGGTCCATTGCCCCTTTGTTGTATTAACTTGTTCATCATTGTGATGCCCCTCACTTTCTCAATTTTCTTTTGCCGCTCATCAAGTGTTGTAATTTCTTCAGGGGGTACATCACCAACCTAAAATTGGATAAAAAACACACTTACATGATATAATTATAAATGAACATACAGATAGAAACCTCAAGGATTTATTCTTAAAACTTACATTGTCAGGCGGCACAAGAACGTCCTCACCCTTACGGTGATCACTAGCACGGTCATCATGGGAATGCTCAGCCATCTGAAAGTTCACATTCAAATTATAAATTTCACATTGTAAAGTAACACTAATTGTAAAGTTCACATTGTAAAGTACACATTCACATTGTAAAGTAATTCACATTGTAAATTTCACATTCACATTGTAAATTTCACATTCACATTGTAAAGTAATTCACATTATAAAGTTCACATTCACATTGTAAAGTAATTCACATTGTAAATTCCACATTCACATTGTAAAGTTCACATTCAGAATAATAAAACATATAAAAATATAAACATTCATGCCTCAAATATTGTGATCTTTTATCAATTAACAATCCTTCATTGTGATCCCCGCGAACATACAAGTCATTGTGATCCCCAGCTTCAATTTTTGGTGGTGTTTGCAACCCAACTGAGAATGGACTGGAGTCATCATACTTATCATAGTACTCTTCTTCATCTATAGGATCTTCAATGAACTGTCTTTTACCATGAAGAACAACCAACCATTTATCATTTGTAGGATCATCGATATAAAATACTTGTTTTGCCTGTGATGCCAATATGAATGGTTCACCCTTCTCGCCAATCTTTTCAAAGTTCACTAACGTGGAACCCAATTCATCCACTATAACTCCTTTGTTGTTGTCAACCCAATTACATTTAAAGAGCGAAATTCTGAAATCTACATAGTCAAACTCCATATGTCTTCAATGACACCGTAATATGGCATTTTAGCTTCACATGGACTCTTATCCTTTGCACTTGCAAAAAACAATGAAGACGCGTGAAGGGTGACCCCACTTTTTTGGATGCCACTCTTATCATCTTGACGCTTTTGTGTAATATGAGAATTCATTTATGTCAAACCCTTCATAAGACATAACATTCAATTTTGGTTTAAAGGCGAGGCATTTGATAGTTTCAGTAAGATTATCTGGTGTTTGAGATAGTTGATCTAAGACTTTATCTTCAAAACACTTAATAAATGTCTTGTTCTGCTCTCTAGCAAGCCACATTGAATTGGATTGAGGATATTGTCTCTTGATGAAATTGGTATGTTCCTCGATATAAACACTCACTTCGTCGATGTTGTGTAAAATATATAAGTGACCTTGCTCCAACTGCTCACGGCTGATTACTTTCACCCACGATCCCAAAATTCCTTTGCCAAAATGCTCCTCAATATTCTTGTCATTCATAGGAGCATCATTACCACTCAGAAAGTCATTGCAAAAATCCATAACCTCTCTCGCCACATAACCCTCACTAATACTCCCTTCAGGCCAATAACAGTTTTGAAAATCACCTTTAAAAACGCTCATGTATCGTTCAAAGAGATACATCCAATGCAAGAAAACTGGTCCCAACATTTTCACTTCCCTAGTCAAGTGGACAACAAGATGTACCATGATATCAAAGAAGGAAGGAGGAAAATACATCTCAAGCTGACATAGGGAAACTGAAAAACACTAGAGGGGGGGTGAATAGAGTTTTAAAGATATTTTAACAATTATTTAACTCAAACAACCAATCACAAAAAATATTGGACAAGGAGACAAGGGTTTAGAGTGGTTCCTACCTTAGCAAATACTAAGGTAGTCAGTCCACTACCTGGTTGCTTACCCAACCGGGATTTGGAAAGAATTTCATTTTATTACCTCGCAAGGACTTTACACAAAATTACAATTCTTTCCCTAAACCCTTCAAGCAGCCTTCAATTAGAAGTAATTGCACCAACCTTGAAGCAGCCTTCACCTAGAAGTAATTGCACCAACCTTGAAGCAGCCTTCCTCCTGAAGTAGCTTCCCATTGCAATAGCCTTCTTGAAGTAGCTTCCCATTGCAATAGCCTTCTTGAAGTCCACCTTCTCCTCCGAGAAGAACCTTCTCCAATCCGCAGCCTCCAACCCTAGGAGTAGCAAGGAGAATACAAAGAATAAAAAGGAACAAGAAAGAAAATGGCAATTACAACTTATCCTTTGAAGCACAAGGCTTGATTTGCCTATATAAAGCGTGTAGATCTCCTAACCAATGTGTATGGAAGTGTGATTACAGTGGATAGGAGATACTAGCCTATAGGACACGAAATTAGAGCAAGTAGAGGAATCGCCAATGCAAGTGTTTCTCAATTTCTCAAAACAGATTGCCAATTGTAAGTGTATGCTCAAGTGTATCACAAGTGTATCTTAGGTATATTTAGGTGTCCTAAGGCATTTCCTATTTATAGGAATGACCTACAAGTGCTTAAGGACGTTCTAGACACTTTCTAGGGGGTTCTAAGTGCTTAACTAGCCGTTAGGTATAAGTTAGTTGCATTAGTAACGGCTAGTTGCTTTATTCTGCAGTTGCTGTCAGAGTCCATCTCGGTCGAGAAATTGTCGACCAAGATACCTACTCAGTCGAAGTTTTGTCGATCGACAGGCTCTCTGGATCAACGTTCATTTTCAACTGCCAACTACCTTGTCAGCTGTGTCTAACGGCTACTTGGGTCTTTCTCGGTCGAGAAGTTTGTCGACCGAGAGTGTCTCGGTCGAGGAGTTTGTCGACCGAGATTGACCCTGTTTCAATCTTTCAATTAAGGCACTAAGTGTGTGTATGAGTGTGCATATGTGACACTATTGAAGGGGATGACCTAACTAAGTGTGGTGTTTAGCTAGGGAAGATCTAACACTTGATTTACATGAAGTCTAAGTACTTGTACATTATATATTTGTACAAGTTTACAATTGATTACATTTCATGACATTTACAATCATTCAAGCATATATATTCCCTAGAGCTTTGTCATCCACCTTATTCCTACAACACTCAAGTAGCACGTTAGATCAACAAGAATGAAATGTTTGTCATCATCGAAACAAAGGGATTTATCATAATGTCCAATTTATCCAACAATCTCCCCCTTTTTGAAGATGACAAACATTTCCTAAATATAAAGCATGTGAGTTTTATACCTGAAGATTACCTTTTGTAGCCATTCTTGTTTTGCAAGTGAGTGTAGGCCAAGATGTTATGAAACTCATTTATATTTTTGATTTTATATTCTTTCTCCCCCTTTGTCATTTCAAAAAGATATCCAAGTTTAATATTTTATATTTCTTCTCCCCTTTAATTTTATACTATGCTCCCCCTTAGATAGATATTCTATTAGGAACATGGATTTAATTTTTTTTTGTCTAATTTATCCACAATTTGTTTCCCAATCATTTGCAAAGGATGTTAAGCCTTGAAATGATATGACATCCTGTTAGGTTCATGGCATATGTATTGATTTCTCACCCATTTTACAAGGGATGTTAAGCCCTAAAAATGAAATGAGAATCCTTTAATCTTAGAGTACATAAAAATGTCTCTAATCAAATGCATGGGATGTTAAGCCCTGATTTGTTTAAAGAGTTCCTTTAAGAACAAAATATATCATTTTTATGAAATTCATAGATTTCTTCATAACCAAGAGTAAAAATACTAAGGTCGTAACAAGCTCCAAATGATGTTTACAATATTTTTGTAAGCTTCTTAATCAAATAATCAAATTTGTTTTTTTGAGCTCCCCCTTAATCTTACCATTTAAAGCAATTTAAAGCTTCTTAGGTCACAAATGATTTTAAATTTTGATTTTGACCTTTATCAAAAGTATACTAAGATTAAGTACAATGAAATGATGTCCAAATAAGCATTTTGTCAAAGCTTATTTTAGGTCGACCTTGACTTCGACCATAGCGCCCCTTGGTCAAATTTCATTTCAACCAAGAGGCAATTTTGCAGATTTCCAAATTGAATACTCATATATGAAGTATAATATCTGCATGTAATTTGATTAGATATCAATTTGAAACATTTTTAAATAATACTCAATATGAAAACATTTTTCCTTGATTTTCTTAGAATATAAACTTTGCTGTAGGTACATAAATATCAAATTTCATTTCTTCTTGTACCCTCATAAGATTCTTAAATGAAAACACGATTAATATCTCAAGTCTTTAAAGATACCAATTGAGAAATTTTTATCTTATGTGTTGCAAGCATTAAAACAACATATTACCAACAAATCATTTTGCTTGCCTATGTATCATCAAGGATCATTCGTGCAATAAGCATCAACTTCATATATAGGAAGTTGAATAATGAAATGTTGAAAGTATATCCATGATGTAATGATAAAACAGTAACAATATGAAATTCAACATATGGTTTCTATGTGAATAAATCAAAGAATACTTAGAACAGACCATGAAGGCAGTAATTTGACTTAAATCAACATGATTCATAATTTTCAGAATAAACCAAATTAATCTCATATAAGTATTCAAGGATGATTTCCAGAATTTATACTTTGTTTTGCATGTACAAACAGTCATTAAGCACAAATAGATAGCAATTTGATCAATTACAAAAAAATTCAGCAATTTTACAGCAGACTGGAAATCAGTGACCTGCTCGGTCGACAATTTCTCGACCGAATGTTCACTCGGTCGACAGATTCTCGACCGACAAAGTTTCTGGAATGTTTTCAGAACTGTTAATTGATTCCAAGCAAAATAAGATTATGCAAGTTAGAGCTCGATTGTGTTGAGATATGACATTTGTATATCAAGAATCAGTTTAGGTCAAATCTCAACTAGTTAATTTTGAGCTACTAAGTTTTAGGAATCCAAGCTAAATCATCATTCTTTTTCTTATATGGGCATGAAAATGAATAATGTCCAAGATGCATGCACTAATGACAACTAGTAGAGTCAACTTCATTTCTCTTTCTAAGAATTGTGTTCCTAGGTACAAACATAATCTTAGTCTTGGATACTTTAGCTCTTTTGGGTTTATTTCTCCTTGGATCATATCCTAATCCTCTTCTTCCATTATAACTAGAGGAAATTTTTAGAATATTTTCAAGCATGTCATTTCCTCTTAACTCATTTACATTTCTTTGTAACTTAGCAATATCATCCATCTTCTTGTTTATATCTTTCTTTGCTTGATCTAAATCAGATACTAGAGAGTTTCTTTCTTTGACAACCTCATCATAATCTAAGTGTGAACATAGAACAGGTTGTTTCTGAAGATCATTCACTTGAGTTTGCAAATTTACCTTTTCTAAAGAAAGAAGATTGCAATCAGCTTATATAGATTTTAACTTAAGATCATAATCTTCATTTGCCTTTTTGAGATTTTCATTTTCAGATGCAAGAGCAAGAAGTTTAACATTTAAATCATTATTTACTTTATTTGATTTCTTAAGTTTCTTCTTGTACTCAATATATTTCTCATGAGTATCTTGAAGATTAGCAATTAGATCTTCTTTTGGTAGATCAAAAAGACTTACCTCTTCTTCTCCTTCATTTGTTGTAGCAATGAGGCATTCTACTTCTTCTCTTCCATCATCACTATCATCACTTGAATCATCCCATGCAGCTTTATATGCTCTTTCTTTCTTTTTGTGAGATTATTTCTTCCCTTTCTTGAGTTTTGGACAATCACCTTTCATGTGTCCCTTTTTGCCACATTCAAAGCACCTGGAAGAAGAAACACTAGAAGTTTTATTAGTTTTAAAACTTTTATATTTCTTACCATTTACAATGAGAGTTTCTTCTTCACTATCATCTTCCTTTGTGTCATGATTGTCCTTGGTTGATGCTTTGAATGCAATGTCCTTCTTTTTCCCTTGTTGACGTTCACGTTCTCTTCTTTCTTCCTCTTCTAAAGTTGCCTCATGAGCTTCTAGATTGCCAATGAGTTGCTCTATTTTCAGTTTAGTGAGATCATTAGCTTCTTCAATGGCTATCACCTTGGTCTTGTATTTGGGAGGAAGTGATCGAAGTACCTTTGATACCTGATCTTCTTCAAGAACAGTTTTTCCTAAGGCATTCAAACCATTAACAATAGAAGAGAATTTTGCAAACATTTCACTAATGGATTCATTCGGATCCATACGAAAGTGTTCAAACTTCTCTTTAAGCATACTAATCTTAGAATTCTTAACTTGAACCGTACCTTCATAAGTTATGGACAGTCTATGCCAAATGTCATAGGTTGTGTCATAGTTTGATATTCTATTAAATTCTCCTACTGAAATTGAACAATATAAAATGCTTACAGCTTTGGCATTCATTTGAGCCGACTTTACCGTATTTGAATCCTACTCTGCATATTGTGTTTGAGGAAGCTCGTATGGGGTTGACACCATCCTCCATAAGTCCCAACTGATGCCTTGGAAGTAGAACTGCATCCTTCTCTTCCAATATGTGTAGTTTGTTCCATCAAACACTGGAGGCCTAGCAACAAATGTCCCTTCAAGGTTAAGGTTGTTGAGCACCCCGTCACCCATTCTTCAAGACCTTGTTAGGGTTCCTTGAAGCCTGCTCTGATACCAATTGAAAAACACTAGAGGGGGGGGTGAATAGAGTTTTAAAGATATTTTAACAATTATTTAACTCAAACAACCAATCACAAAAAATACTGGACAAGGAGACAAGGGTTTAGAGTGGTTCCTACCTTAGAAAATACTAAGGTAGTCAGTCCACTACCCGGTGGCTTACCCAACCGGGATTTGGAAAGAATTTAATTTTATTACCTCGCAAGGACTTTACACAAAATTACAATTCTTTCCCTAAACCCTTCAAGCAGCCTTCAATTAGAAGTAATTGCACCAACCTTGAAGCAGCCTTCACCTAGAAGTAATTGCACCAACCTTGAAGCAGCCTTCCTCCTGAAGTAGCTTCCCGTTGCAATAGCCTTCTTGAAGTAGCTTCCCGTTGCAATAGCCTTCTTGAAGTAGCTTGAAGTCCACCCTCTCCTCCGAGAAGAACCTTCTCCAATCTGCAACCTCCAACCCTAGGAGTAGCAAGGAGAATACAAAGAATAAAAAGGAATAAGAAAGAAAATTGAAAATTACAACTTATCCTTTGAAGCACAAGGCTTGATTTGCCTATATCAAGTGTGTAGATCTCCTAACCAATGTGTATGGAAGTGTGATTGCAGTGGATAGGAGATACTAGCCTATAGGACACGAAATTAGAGCAAGTAGAGGAATCGCCAATGCAAGTGTTGCTCAATTTCTCAAAACAGATTGCCAATTGTAAGTGTATGCTCAAGTGTATCACAAGTGTAGCTTAGGTATCTTTAGGTGTCCTAAGGCATGTCCTATTTATAGGAATGACCTACAAGTGCTTAAGGACATTCTAGACACTTTCTAGGGGGTTCTAAGTGCTTAACTAGCCGTTAGGTATAAGTTAGTTGCATTAGTAACAACTAGTTGCTTTATTCTGCAGTTGCTGTCAGAGTCCATCTCGGTCGAGAAATTGTCGACCGAGATACCTACTCGGTCGAAGTTTTGTCGACCGACAGGCTCTCTGGATCAACGTTCATTTCCAACTGCCAACTACCTTGTCAGTTGTGTCTAACGGCTACTTGGGTCTTTCTCGGTCGAGAAGTTTGTCGACCGAGAGTGTCTCGGTCGAGGAGTTTGTCGACCAAGATTGACCCTGTTTCAATCTTTCAATTAAGGCACTAAGTGTGTGTACGAGTGTGCATATGTGACACTATTGAAGGGGATGACCTAACTAAGTGTGGTGTTTAGCTAGGGAAGATCTAACACTTGATTTACACGAAGTCTAAGTACTTGTACATTATATATTTGTACAAGTTTACAATTGATTACATTTCATGACATTTACAATCATTCAAGCATATAGATTCCCTAGAGCTTTGTCATCCACCTTATTACTACAACACTCAAGTAGCACGTTAGATCAACAAGAATGAAATGTTTGTCATCATCGAAACAAAGGGATTTATCATAATGTCCAATTTATCCAACAGAAACAACCACTTCTCTTTGCAATTTATCGAGAGTATCACAGTCAATAACTTGTTGCACATACTGTTGAAAAAGAAACAAAGTCAGGTGATTGCAAATCATACATGCTTCGGCAATATAGATCGAATTTCCACGGCAATATTTGTTACATTAGAGTGTGACAAACATGAGATACGGGCAATATTTGTTGCATTAGAGTGTGACAAACATGAGATTTAAGACCTATCAACTTCAGATCTTTCATTGATACCAATGTACGGATGTTGGATGAGTAACCTTATGGCACCTTAACATTTACCAAGCATTCACAAAAAGCTTTCTTTCGAATTGACAACTCATATTTCATTATGATCTAATTCATATATGGATTCCATTTATTACTAATTCCACATTTATCCATTAGAAAACCCTAATTACCAAATTAAGGGTATTTATCCACAATTAGGAACTTTTATACTCAAAATATCTTAGAACCATCATATTTAAGCTTTATCCAAATTTGAACAATTAAAGCCATTAAGAGTTATAATTACTAACATTAGGGTTACAAGGCCCATTACCTTATTTACGTACATGGAACCCTAAATTAATCAAATTACGCATAAAGTTCATCCTTTTAGATCTAATGCTTCTTTTTATAATCAACATGTTAATATCAACTTTAATCATCCATGTTAAATTAGCCTTCACAAATGTATTTGGGAGGCTTGGGAAGTCTTTTTGTGAAGTTCAAACAGTCATTCAAAAAAAGTATTTGTGAAGGCCCTAGAACCTCATTGAAAGTTGTGAAATTAGCCTTCAAAAATGTATTTGGGAGGCCTGGGAAGTTTTTTGTGAAGGTCAAATAGTCCTTCAAATTAGTATTTGTGAAGGCTAGAGTCTCTCATCAAAGTATTTGTGAAGAGGCTTTTAGAGTAGGACTTTTTGTGAAGGAATGCCCTTCAACCAATTATTTTGAAGGAGTTAATGTACATTTGTGAAGGAATCATCCTTCATAAATAGCCAATTTTCTTGTAGTGCATCTTTCCATGAGGTTCTAGGGACTTCACGAATATACTTAATTTTTTCTTGTTTGTCAATGAGGTTTTAGCTTTCTTATATTTCATGAAGTAATACATTTGTGGCTTCTATCAGACACAGAGAATATTTTAATAAACTAATTTAGTTAATAAGACACAACAACCATAACAAATCACTCTTTTGAAACATTCTTTTTTATTTTACATAGAAAAATTGTTCATCACATAGGGGAGGACATGGGCCTTTTCCCCTTTAATTGATACAAATTTTAATATAAATATATATCTACATCTTGACTTTATCACTCATTTAGCCAATTAACATCTTTGATAACGTTGATAGGAATCTTAGTGGTTATGAACAAATTTTCTCCAATAATCTTCAATGATAAGGTAATTATTGCCATCTCCATCAAATTTCTTGGGTTATGATTCCAGTAATAGACATCAAAGAGTGACTTAGAGACAACTTATGTACATTCAATGAGATATCAATGATCTTTACTTTTTGCACCACCTTTCCAATCTTTTGGTCTTCATCGTCCAACTAGAAGTAACCCTTTCCATATATAACAGTGCCTAAACCCTGATAGCACACCAATAAACCTGCAACCATAGAAGCAATTATAGTTAGCAAGCAAAGTCTTTTCTACATCACTATCATTTAGACCATAAATAATGAACATAGCAATTTGAGGTGCAGTTATAACTCTGTTAAGAATCTATAGTTGCACGCCTTTATTATTTTGTGAAATCCAAACATAGTAAGTTCTTACCAATTTCCAAACTCTGCCATCATTACGTAGTTGCAAACACTGAAATAATGTCCCTAGCACTGAGTGTGGCAGGCACATGCAATCAACTAGGTATAAACACTGAAAAATTGTATAGTCCTTTAGCACTTAAAAACGAATTTCAGTTGCTAATTTAAATAATGCATGAGCACGAGAGCAACCTGAATGCCCAGATAAAAAAAAAGTGCACTCTCCATACAAGCTCAAGAGGAATCAGTAAGGTGATTACCAGCAGATCTGCTTTTTCTTTTCCCCTTTTGTATTGTTGGCGGTTTATCTGGCACTCATTGATGTATCTGCACTGGAAATAATGAAAATGAGAATCATTTTTTGAGTTCTATAAGGATTTCTTAGTCTCAATTATACTAGAATGAAAAAGATGCTATTTAAAAATAAAGAGTTTTCGGGTGGTGATGTTGGCAGATCTAGACTAGATGGTGTGGTTGTGAAAACCCCAAATGAAATATTGCCACAAAACTCAAGAGGAACTGAGAAGGGGTTTATTAAAAGGTTTGCTCGAGGCCATGCTATAGCAGTTAGAACTTCTTAAGATTATCGACATCATTATACTAAAGAATTTGATGACCCCTCAACAATAGAAGATGAAACAGCTACGCACATGTCGCCTTGTTTCTATAAGCTTCTCAACCTCCCACCAGCTATGCTTGGTGTGTCAGTTCATACAACTGTAATACGAGCAAGATCTCTGCAAATTTCAAAAATGAGAAGAAGAAAAACATGATTCTGCACATAAAGAAACAATCACCACCATTTACTAGTAAAGTCTCTTTTGAGTAAGACGTAAAGTAGCGTTGAAGTTGTACACATGCAATAACTAAGTTAAAGAAGCTTGGAGTATTAAAGTAGATGGCTGCCCTATGTTCAGAATCATCAAGAAGTTGAAGAATGTTAAAAACAAGCTGGCTAAGTGGAATAAAGATGTTTTTGGTAATATCCCTGATCGTACAAAAGTTATGGAGTTTGAAGCTACTGAAGCAGCTAAAGCTGCTGATCTGAATCCTGATAATCTGTGGTTGAGGGAGCATGTTAATGAGAAAAGGGAGCAAGCCTTGAAAGCTGCTGAGTTAGAAGAATCCTTTGCTAAACAGGTGTCCAGGGTCAACTGGCTAAAACTGGGTGATAAAAACACCAGTTTTTTCTATAATAGCATCAAAACCAGGGCTTCTAGAAACCACATCAGATGTATGAACTTAAATGGGGAGATTAGGTATGAGGAGGATGAGATCTCTGAGCATATTCATAGCTATTATAATGATATCTTCAATAAGTACTTGGATGATGATGATACTCCTTGGGATGAAAATTGGAAGCTTCCTTCTATTTCTGCTGATCAGTTTGAGATGTTGAGAAGATTTGTTACCAAGGAAGAAGTGGAAAGAGTTATAAGGAGGTTGATGGGGATCGTGCTCCTGACCCTGATGGTCTGAATGGGCATTTCTTCAAAAACACCTGGGATATCATTGGTGCTGAGGTTACTTTGGCTGTCCAGAATTTTTTTAGTAGTAACAGAATGTTAAAAGAAATCAATAAAGCCTATATCTCTCTTATTCCTAAAGTTCCTGAGGCCAGCTGCATTAAGGACTGGAGGCCTATTTCTCTATGCAATTTCTTGTATAAGATCATTTCTAAAGTTCTTTCTAACAGACTTCAGGTGGTGCTTCCTTCTCTTATAAGTCAAAATCAAGTGGCTTTTGTTAAAGGGCGTAATATTGCTGATGCCCTTCTTCTGTCTAATGTGTTGGTTAGTGACTTCAACAGAACTAATGGGGAAGATAAGATCTGTATTAAAGCTGATCTTACTAAGGCCTATGACTCTATAAGGTGGT
Organism: Alisma plantago-aquatica; assembly: GCA_963693085.1. Taxonomy (NCBI): domain Eukaryota; kingdom Viridiplantae; phylum Streptophyta; class Magnoliopsida; order Alismatales; family Alismataceae; genus Alisma; species Alisma plantago-aquatica. The sequence continues at coordinate 1,483,674,442 of OY856411.1, read as the reverse complement.
CGTTTCTTTTTAAAGTTTTAAAGAAAATGAACTTCCCGTCTTGCTGGATTGATTGGATTCATACTATTATGTCCACGACTAGTTTGCATGTTCTGGTTAATGGGTCCCCCTCTCAGGTGATTTATCCCTCTAATGGTATCAGGCAAGGTGACCCGCTTGCTCCCTTCTTGTTTGTTATTGCCATGGAAGGCTTCACTGCCATGATGAACAAAGCTGTGGAGGATGGAGTTATAAATCCGATCAAAGTTGGAAACACTAATATCTCTCACATCTTGTTTGCGGATGATGTTATGATTTTCACTAAAGGGGATGAGAAGAATGTTGTTCATATTAGAAAACTTATGGATTTCTTTGGTAAGGCTTCGGGCCTGATTATGATACTGATAAGAGTAATGTGTTTTGTAGCAAAGGTGTGGATTCTGATAGGATTTCTTCTGTCCTTAACATTGCTAAAGGATGCTTTCCTATGAGGTACCTGGGGCTTCCCTTGTTCTGTGGCAAGCTTAAAAGCTCGTTCTGTTTACCTCTTATTGACAAGATTAGAAGGAAGCTGGAGAATTGGAAGATGAAGTCTCTTTCCTTTGAAGGCAGAGTGGAGCTTGTGATATCCACGCTTAGTGCTCTTCATTTGTTCTGGTCTTCGACTTTTCCTCTTCCCTCGGACATTGTGAAGCAAATTAATTCCATCTGTAGGAATTTTGTGTGGGGTGGTCCAAATATGGATAAGAAGATTCATCTTGTTAAATGGAGCCTTATGTGTAGACCCGAAAAGGAGGGGGGCTTGGGTATTAGAAGAGTGGAGGATACTAACAGGGCGGGTCTGATTATGAAGGCCTGGAATGTGGCTTCTAAAAAGGACACTTTATGGGTTAAATGGCTTAATGAGAAGTACATGTCAAAAGATACCTTCTGGTCTTGTGGTTTGAAGAGTAACTGCTCCTGGATGTGGAGGCATATCCTAGATCAAAGATGCTATTTGATGCCTCTGATCAAGATCACCATTGGTGATGGTTGCAGCTTTAGGATCTGGAAGGATCCCTGGATTCCTGGTAACAAATTCCTCATTGATTGTATTGATAAGAAGAATATCATGAGGATTGGTTTCGGCAGCTTTGGGTTGCTCAGTAGCATTATTAAAGATGGTCAGTGGTCTGTGCCTTATAAGAGAAGATTTGATGAGCTTAACAAGTTTCTTTCTGAGTCGAATATTAAGCTTCATTCTGAAGATAGCTTAACTGTCAAAGGTAAAATTTCTATTAGAATTAAAGAGGCCTGGGATATTGTTAGGCATGTGAGCCCCATTCCTTACTGGACTAATTGGATATGGAGGTTCAATCATCCTAGGAATATGGTTATTACTGTTTGGAAGCTTTTCCTGGATAGGCTACCTACTGTGGATTATCTTCAAAGTTGTGGTCTACAGCTGGTTTCTAGGTGTACTTTGTGTGAAGATAGCACTGAATCCAGTAAGCATCTTTTCTTTGAGTGTTCGTTTGCTAAAGACCTATGGAGAGAAGCGAAGGAGAGCTGCTGTATTGGAGTGATTCCTAGGAAGCTGGAGGATTGTGTTCTGAACATTTTAAAGAAGCATCAGTTGGGAACCTTGGCTGTTATACATGCTATATGGCTGGAGAGAAACAGCAAGATCTTCAGGGACAGAAATAAAGATACCATTAGTTGTTGTAGATATGTCAAAGACATAGTTTCTATGTACAGATAGTTGTTTTTTCTGTTTCTTGTTTTTTGATGTATAGGTTTCTTTTCCTATATATCCGAACTTTGTACATTCTTTTTGGTTCAATAAAGGAGTAAGGGCTTACTGAGCAAAAAAAACTAAGTTAAAAATAACTTAAACTACCCTTCTAACAAAAGGAAAAGTTGAGTAACTTGTAATCTAAACACAAAGAGTGAAGTAGTATTATGTTTCATCATCAGTATTTCACAGCAGCTTCCACTTGCTGCCACATGTGAGAGACTATTGTCTTTACTTTTAATTTTCAGGCCTAGTAATATGGGAGGAGGCCAAAGTGCTGAAAGACGAGGTCAGGGAGATGTTTTACCATGCCTTTAATGGCTATATGGATCATGAATTTTCTTTAAATGAACTTCGGCCATTATCTTGCACTGGGGAAGATTCCCTTGGGGGCTACGCATTAACATTGATAGATTCCCTTGACATATTGGCAATGCTTGGAGACCGTGAATGATTTGGTTCAGCTGTTAAATGGGTGGCGAATAATCTTCAATTTGATATAAACAAAATGGTTTCAGTGTTTGAGACTACAATAAGGGGCCGTTTGGGTCGTGTATTTGGACACAGGATTGTATTTAGACCAGGTACTCTTAAGTACCAGCAATTGCAAATCTGTCGTTTGGGTATTCAATGGTGTAGTCCGTGATTACTGGTAGTTCTTTTACGGTATTTGACGTGTGTAAAATCTGCGTTCACAAATGATGCCAATTTCGGCATGATTTCTAAATTCCACCGCGTCTCCGCCATCTTGTGTGCTCTCCACGCCGTTCCATTTTCTGCCCGACACCCAACTCTACCCATCCTCCCTTTTCTTGGTCCTTGCCTCATGCTTTCCTCCACCGCCTCCTGGATCTTCCTCCTTCACCGCCCCGCCTCCGGCCCTTCTTTCACACCGCCCCACCTTCCTCGCCCACCCCTTCTTTATCTCTCTCCGCCACATCCTCCACCATTGTGCCACATATTCCCTGCCCCTACGACACAGCATATCCGTCGCCGTATATAGCTGTAACCAACACTACCAAACCTGATGGGATAAATGCTCTATTGCCTGATGTGGCCAAGGTTGAGAGCCATCATCCGTGTAATTTTCAGAATCTGTTGATCGTCACAGTGCCACATTTCACATCCAAACAAAAAAGTTCTAAACAGCAGGACTTGCATTTGATGCAATCAGAATCCTAATACTTGATAAATACACACATATTATCAAATGTCGCTCCCAAACGGCTCCTAAGAGTATTTGGTTCAGTTGTTGATGAGTATCTGTTTATGTTCCAGGAAGCTTACAAAGCTATCATGCATTATCTCCATCATGATCCTTGGTATGTTGAAGTCAACATGAATTATGTTGCCATAGTGTGGCCCCTATTCAATAGCCTGTACGCATTTTGGCCTGGTCTTCAGGTTCTTGCTGGAGACATCGATCCTGCCATTAGGACCCATTCTGCTTTCTTTAGTGTGTGGAAGAAATATGACTTTATCCCAGAAGGTTTCTATCTAGCAACACTCAGTGTTCAGCTTGGTTAGAAAAGTTATCCATTGAGACCAGTATTGATAGAAAGCACTTATTGGCTGTATAAAGCTACAAGGGATCCTAGGTATCTCGACAAACAAGAGTAGCTAGCTTCCTCACATATTCCTAGTGTACTATTTGACCGTGGCTAGGCATCTGTAGACACACAAGACTAGATAGCTTCCTCACAAATTCAGGATGAGTCACTGCAGATTCTTTTTATCACCAATGGTAGTTTTTATTTTCCTTAATATATTACCCCCTTCGAGCAACAAAGTGTACCATCAATCATACCTTTATAAAAATAGCAAAATATTAATGCCAACAATCCACATATCATTCAGTATTGTTTCAGCCTACCAAGATCAGCTCCTTAGCAAAATGTATACACATGACTACGACCTGGCTAGAGCATGCTTGACTCTCTACCTCCCTAACAGTGATGTCAACTCACTACACGTAAAGGTCTTTGCAAGGGCGGAGCCAGAACTTTATTGTTGGGGGGCAGTTGATATGCTAAAAATGTGATGAATTTTTTTTTGTTGGGATTGGAACTAACAACCACCAAACATGACACACACAATGCAATCTTTGCCAATCCAATAGGCTACATAGAAGTTTGTGTTTATATATATATATGACTTAATATATAGTTGATACGATATCATCATTATTTGCAACAAATTGACAAAAATACTACTGGAGGGATTCGAACTTGAGCGCATGATTTGAATGGCTCTAAAATGCAATCGCCAGTCTAGTGGGCTACATACACTTATTCGATGGAGATAGTACTAGATAATATATATATTAATATCAATATACATATATGAAAAACCACTAGAGAGGGGTGAATAGGGTTTTAAAATTAATTTAACAATTATTTATCTCAAACAACCAATCACAAAAATATTAGACAAGGGGACAAGGATTTAGAGTGGTTCCAACCTTAGCAAATACTAAGGCCGTCAGTCCACTACCCGGTTGCTTACCCAACCGGGATTTTGAAAGAATCAAATTTTATTACCTCGCAAGGACTTTACATAAAATTACAATTCTTTCACCAAACCCTTTGAACAGCCTTCACATAGAAGTAATTACACCAACCTTGAAGCAGCCTTCTTGAAGTAACTTCAAGCTCCCCGTTGAAGTAGCCTTCCTCTTGAAGTAGCTTCCCGTTGCAATAGCCTTCTTGAAGTAGTTCGAAGTCCACGTTCTCCACCGAGAAGAACCTTCTCCAATCTGCAGCCTCCAACCCTAGGAGTAGCAAGGAGAATACAAAGGATAAAAGGAACAAAAAGGAAAAAGGAAAATGCACTTAACCTTTGAAGCACAAGGCTTGATTTGCCTATATCAAGCGTGTAGATCTCCTAACCAATGTATATGGAATTGTGATTGCAGTGGATAGGAGATACTAGCCTATAGGACACGAAATTAGAGCAAGTAGAAAAATAGCCAATGCAAGTGTTGTTCAATTTCTCAAACATATTGACAATTGCAAATGTAAGCTCAAGTGTATCACAAGTGTAGATTGGGTGAGTTTAGGTGTCCTAAGTCATGTCCTATTTATAGGAATGACCTACAAGTGTTTAAGGACGTTCTAGACACTTTCTAGGGGGTTCTAAGTGCTTAACTAGCCGTTAGGTACACTTTAGTTGCTTTAGCAACGACTAGTTAATTAATTCTGAAAGTTGCTGTCAGAACTCATCTCGGCCGAGGAATTGTTGACCGAGACACCTACTCGGTCGAGGTTTTATCGACCGACAGGCTCTCTGGATCAAGTGTTTGCAACGTTCATCTCCAACTTCCAACTACCTTGTCAGTTGTGTCTAACAGCTACCTGGTTCTTTCTCGGTCGAGAAGTTTGTAGACCGAGAGTGTCTCGGTCGAGGAGTTTGTCGACCGAGATTGACCATGTTTCAATGTTTTAAGTAAAGTGCTAAGTGTATGTATGAGTGTACATATGTGACACTATTGGAGGAGATGACCTATCTAAGTGTAATGATTGGCTAGGGAAGATCTAACGCTTGATTTACATGAAGTCTAAGTACTTGTACATTATATATTTGTACAAGTTTACAATTGATTACATTTCATGAAATTTGCAAGCATTCAAGCATATAGATTCCCTAGTGCTTTGTCATCCACCTCATTCCTGCAACACTCAAGTAGCACGTTAGATCAACAAGAATGAAATGTTTGTCATCCTTGAAACAAATGAATTTATCATAATGTCAATTTAGCCAACAATCTCCCCCTTTTTGAAGATGACAAACATTTCCTAAATATAAAATAAGGAAATATAAAACATGTGAGTTTCATACCTGAAGATTACCTTTGTAGCAATTTTTGTTGTGCAAGTGAGTGCTGGCCGAGGTGTTATGAAACTCATTTTAAAATTTTATGTTTTTGATTTTATATTCTTTCTCCCCCTTTGTCATTTCAAAAAGATAACCAATATAACCATTTAGTATGACTTTGTGTCTTTATTTCTAAATTTTATGTTTTGCTCCCCCTTAAAGAGATATCCAATTAAAATTAAGGGATTTTATTGTCAACTTTTGCCACAATTTGTTTCTCAATCATTTGCAAAGGATGTTAAGCCTTGAAATGATATGAGTTCCTATTAAGTTTATGGCATATGTGTATGATTTCTCACCCATTTTACAAGGGATGTTAAGCCCTGAAAATGATATGAAATCCTCTTAAGCTTATGATATATATTGATTTCTCATCCATTTTGCAAGGGATGTGAAGCCCTGATTTGTTTAGAGAATTCCTTTGAGAACAAAATATATCATTTTTATGAAATTTGTAGATTTCTTCATAACCAAGAGTAAGAATACTAAGGTCATAACAATCTTCAAATGATGTTTACAATGTTTTTGTAAGCTTCTTAATCAAATAATCAAATTTGTTTTTGTGAGGTCCCCCTTAATCTTATAATTAAATCATTTTAAAGCTTTTAAGGTCACAAATGATTTTTAAGATACTAAGATTAAATACAATAAAATGATGTACAAATAAGCACTTTGTCAAGCTTATTTTAGGTCGACCTTGACTACGACCATAGCGCCCCTTGGTCAAATTTAATTTCAACCAAGAGGCAAATTCTGTAGATTTCATATTTGAACATTCATTTGTGAAATATAATTTCTGTAGGTAAATTTGAAGCACATTGTCTATTTTGAATGATATCCCTTAATCTTTGCTATGGGTGCATGAATATCAAGTCCTATTTCTTCTTGTACTCAGATTAATCATAAGATTCTTCAAGAATATATATATATATATATATTTATATATATATATATATACTTGAAACCAAGAATAATATCTCAAGTTCTTATAGATACCAATTGATAAATTTTTATCTTATGTGTTATGACATTGTGCTCTTGCAAGCATTAAAGTTCTTGTTCTAAGCAACATATCGTCAAGAATCATTCATGTATCTATGCATACAATAATCATTAACTATTTGTTCTATGCAACATAGCATCATCTTTATAAGTAGAAAGCTGAATGACTAAATAGTGAAAGCATATCCATGATGTAATGATAGAACAGTAGAAGCATGAAATTCAACACATGGTTTTTATGTAGATAGATCAAAGAATACTTAGAATAGACCATGATAGCAGTAATTTCCCTGAAATCAACATTGTTCATGATTTTCAGTTTTAACCAAAACCATTTAGAGAATAAAATAATCTCATATGAGTTTTCAAGGATGGTTTCCAGAATTTATTATTTATTTTGAATGAAAAATAGTTATTAATAACAAACAGATATCAATTGAAAACATATTCAGCGGATTTATTTCAGACTGGAAATCAGTAACCTGCTCGGTCGAAGATTTCTCGACCGACTAATTGCTCGGTCGACATTTTCTCGACCGACCAGGTTTCTGTACTATTTTTCAGAACTGTTAATTGTTTCCAAACAAAATTATGCAAGTTAGAGCTTGATTGTGTTGAGATATGCCAATTGTATATCAAGAATCTGTTTAGGTCAAATCTCAACTAGTTAAATTTAAGCTTCTAAGTTTTAGGAATCCAAGCTAGATCATCATTCTTTTTCTTATATGGGCATGAAAATGAATAATGTCCAAGGCGCATGCAATAATGACAACTAATGGAGTCAACTTCATTTCTCTTTCTAGGAATTGTGTTCTTAGGTACAAACACAGTCTTAGTCTTGGATGCTTTAGCTCTTTTAGGTTGATTTCTCTTTGGATCATATCCTAATCCTCTTCTTCCATTATAACTAGAGGAAATTTTCAGAATATTCTCAAGGATGTCATTTCCTCTTAACTCTTTTATTTTTCTTTGTAGCTTAGCAATATCATCCATCTTCTTGTTTATATCTTTCTTTGCTTGATCTAAATCAGATAATAGAGAGTTTCTTTCTTTTACAACCTCATCATAATCTAAGTGTGAACATAAAATAGGTTGTTTCTGAATATCATTCACTTGAGTTTGCAAGTTTAACTTTTCGAAGGAAAGAAGATTGCAATTAGCTTCTACAGATTTTAACTTAAGATCATAATCTTCATTTGCCTTTTTGAGATCTTCATTTTCAGATGCAAGAGCAAGAAGTTTAACGTTTAAATCATCATTTACTTTATTTGATTTCTTAAGTTTCTTCTTGCACTCGATATATTTCTCATGAGTATCTTGAAGACTAGCAATTAGATCTTCTTTTGGTAGATCAAAAAGACTTACCTCTTCTTCTTCATTTGTTGTAGCAATAAGGCATTCTACTTCTTCTTTTCCATCATCACTATCATCACTTGAATCATCCCATGCAGCTTTATATGCTCTTTGTTTCTTTTTATGAGATGATTTCTTCCCTTTCTTGAGTTTTGGACAATCACCTTTCATGTGTCCCTTCTTGCCACATTCAAAACACCTGGAAGAAGAAACACTAGAAGTTTTATTAGTTTTAAAACTTTTATATTGCTTACCATTTACAATGAGAGTTTCTTCTTCACTATCATCTTCACTTGTGTCATGATTGTCCTTGGTTGATGCTTTGGATGCAATGTTCTTCTTTTTCCCTTGTTGAAGTTCACGTTCTCTTCTTTCTTCCTCTTCTAAAGTTGCCTCATGAGCTTCTAGGTTGCCAATGAGTTGTTCCATCTTTAGTCGGGTGAGGTCATTTGCTTCTTTAATGGCCATCACTTTGGGCTTGTATTTGGGAGGAAGTGATCTAAGGATCTTTGATACCTGATCTTCCTCAAGAACAACTTTACCTAAAGCATTTAAACCATTTACAATAGAAGAGAATTTTGCATACATTTCACTAATAGATTCATTTGGATCCATACGGAAATGTTCTAACTTTTGTTTAAACATACTAACTTTGGAATTCTTAACTTGAACCGTCCCTTCATAGGTTATAGAAAGTCTATGCCAAATTTCATAGGCTGTTTCACAGTTTGATATTCTATTAAATTCTCCTACTGAAATTGAACAATAAAGAATACTTACAGCCTTTGCATTCATTTGAGCTGATTTTACCGTTATTGGTGTCCCAAGCTACATGTTCCATTTGAGGAAGCTCGTAGGGGGTTGACACCATCCTCCATAGATCCCAGCTAATCCCTTGGAAGTAGAATTGCATCCTTCTCTTCCAGTAGGTGTAGTTTGTTCCATCAAACATAGGAGGCCTAGTCACAAGTGTTCCTTCAAGATTGAGGTTGTTGAGCAACCCATCACCCATTCTTCAAGACCTAGTTAGGGTTCCTTGAAGCCTACTCTGATACCAATTGAAAAACCACTAGAGGGGGGGTGAATAGGGTTTTAAAATTAATTTAACAATTATTTATCTCAAACAACCAATCACAAAAATATTGGACAATGGGACAAGGATTTAGAGTGGTTCTAACCTTAGCAAATACTAAGGCCGTCAGTCCACTACCCGATTGCTTACCCAACTGGGATTTTGAAAGAATCAAATTTTATTACCTCGCAAGGACTTTACATAAAATTACAATTCTTTTACCAAACCCTTCGAACAACCTTCACCTAGAAGTAATTGCACCAACCTTGAAGCAACCTTCTTGAAGTAACTTCAAGCTCCCCCTTGAAGTAGCCTTCCTCTTGAAGTAGCTTCACATTGCAATAGCCTTCTTGAAGTAGTTCAAAGTCCACGTTCTCCACCGAGAAGAACCTTCTCCAATCCACAGCCTCTAACCCTAGGAGTAGCAAGGAGAATACAAAGGATAAAAGGAACAAGAAGGAAAAAGGAAAATACACTTAACCTTTGAAGCACAAGGCTTGATTTGCCTATATCAAGCGTGCAGATCTCCTAACCAATGCATATGGAATTGTGATTGCAGTGGATAGGAGATACTAGCCTATAGGACACGAAATTAGAGAAAGTAGAAAAATAGCCAATGCAAGTGTTGCTCAATTTCTCAAAACAGATTGACAATTGCAAATGTAAGCTCAAGCGTATCACAAGTGTAGATAGGGTGAGTTTAGGTGTCCTAAGGCATGTCCTATTTATAGGAATGACCTACAAGTGCTTAAGGACGTTCTAGACACTTTCTAGGGGGTTCTAAGTGCTTAACTAGCCGTTAGGTACACTTTAGTTGCTTTAGCAACAACTAGTTAATTAATTCTGAAAGTTGCTATCAGAACTCATCTCGGTCGAGGAATTGTCGACCGAGACACCTACTCGGTCGAGGTTTTGTCGACCGATAGGCTTTCTGGATCAAGTGTTTGCAACGTTCATCTGCAACTGCCATCTACCTTGTCAGTTGTGTCTAACAACTACCTGGGTCTTTCTCAGTCGAGAAGTTTGTCGACCGAGAGTGTCTCGGTCGAGGAGTTTTTCGACCGAGATTGACCCTATTTCAATGTTTTAAGTAAAGTGCTAAGTGTATGTATGAGTGTGCATATGTGACACTATTGGAAGAGATGACCTATCTAAGTGTTATGATTGGCTAGGGAAGATCTAACACTTGATTTACATGAAGTCGAAGTACTTGTACATTATATATTTGTACAAGTTTACAATTGATTACATTTCATGAAATTTACAAGCATTCAAGCATATAGATTCCCTAGTGCTTTGTCATCCACCTCATTCCTGCAACACTCAAGTAGCACATTAGATCAACAAGAATGAAATATTTTTCATCATCGAAACAAAGGAATTTATCATAATGTCAATTTAGCCAACAATATATACATTTACATACATAACAATACTTAATTTTCTATTTTTGTGGAGATGGCGCGGCCCCCACTTGCCCCCCCTTGGCTCCACCCTTGGGTCTTTGAAATGCTGTAAAAGCTAGGTGTTTCTATGAAAGTTCATCAAAACCATTTCTATTGACCACAAATGTAAAATATATTGACCCATAACCATACCCAATTTGCCCATTTCTATTTGACTTAATATGTGGCCACCTCATTAAGGGGAAAGTTTTAAAGACATGTGCTTATACCCATCTAAGTGGGCATGGGTACCCAATACAAGCCACATGTGTCCAACTCCATACAATATTCAAAATAAAAATGTAAGCAAACCATTTATGTCTAGACAGACTCGAGAACAAATGTGTGCAAATGAGCTGGGCATTGATTTTGTCATGCATTCCTGCCACCCTGAATAATAAACAGGGAAATCGAAATCAAGTTTAATAGACATAACAATAATGTAGCTGGAATGAAAGGTAAAAAAATTCTATACTATTAAATATTCAAGGTACGTCTTGAAGGTGATTTACATATAGGAAAACAACTTTTGAAAATAGTTTTAAAAGAGAAAGATGTCAGACAAATATATTGACTATGTAATATGCATTAGTCATTCAAACATACTCCTCGGGATACATACCCTTCAAACAACCAGTTAATTTGTTCTCAATATAATTAAACCATGGTTCTCATGTACAATTAAATGACAAATGCCAATTGCAAAACTTGGAGTAGTTAGAACGTGGACTTTAAATTTGTCTAACAATAGCAAAGAGACAATTATGCAGATGCAAGGATCTTACCTCCTTTGCAAGAAGCAGCCAAAACAGGACATCCGTTAGTGGAGCAATTCTAATTTCACTCCTCAAGTGACGATCCGCGCTGCTCCATTGTCCAAAGTGCCCTGGAACACGTATATAAACTACATAAAGGTAGTAGCAACATTTTTTCAGAATCTTTGAAATAGTATATGAGGCAATTTTTTTTTTTTTTTTTTTAGAGAAGTCAGAGGGTTTTTATTCATCTCGCCCCTCTCTTGCAAGCAAAATCTTTGGGTTCAAAAGAATTTACATTTCTATCAGTAGCAATAAACTTGGTAGTACTACTACCATTACATGACTCGGACTCAAGTAATTGAAGAAGACTATTAGGAGGTACCCTATAAACTAAGGAGACCTCCTTGGATTTTAGGTGATGTTTAGCAAGGCCATCAGCAACCTTGTTGTTTTCTCGTGGAGTATGACTGAGCTTCCAATTATTATTCCAACCCCTCCTGATATCTGCTATCCATGGCATTAGCTTCGGGCACAGAAGCATATCTGCTTCAACAGCATTAATGGTCTTCTGTGAATCAGTCTCAAAACAGATTTGGGTGCTAGTAAACGACCTGCTAACCTCCATTGCCCAGTGAACAGCCCTAACCTCGGCTTCTAAGGCATTATTAGCAGAGATCTTCCTACTCCAACCCCCTATCCATCCTCCTGTCCAATCCCTGCAAACAAAAGCAATAGTCGAGAGCTTCTCCTTGCTTTTGAAGGTAGCATCAGTATTAATCTTCCAGCAGTTGAGCCTCGGGGGTGTCCATCCTCCCCCCTCCGGTGTAGGCCTATCTTTATCGCCTCCCTTACAAGTGAAAGCTTGTTCCGTAAGATTACAGTCTTTTCTTATAAGATGGACAATGTAGTTGCTAGATAGAGTTGTCCCTTCAAAAACTTGTGTATTCCTGCCCTTCCAAATTTGCCAGCAACCCACCATGAAGGTCGTACTTCTGCTGTCATCAGTGTTGATGCACTGCTCCAACCAATCCCAGACATCCGTTATCGAGAAGAAGTTGTTCCAAATCCTATTTCCCAGAATGGTCTTCCAAGTAGTTTGAGCTTTGGGGCAGTCCCTCAGCGCATGTAGGATGGATTCCTCTTGGTTGCCACAGATCGGACATGAAGCGTTGGTTGTCCACCCCCGATCCATCCTCTTCTTGTTAGTGAGGATAGCCTTGTGACCAACTAACCAGAAGAAAAATTTGATTTTGCTCGCCACCTTAGCGTCCCAGATGATCCTCCACCTTCCATGGACCCTAACATCCTTGTTCTGTCGAAGGAGCTGGTAGGCACTCTTAATCGTGAATTGTCCAGTGTCAGAATGATCCCAAGCTAGAACATCCTCCTCCTCCCTCTGTCGAGGAACACTGGTTTTCGTGACCTGGGCAACAATATCCTTTGGTAACCAAGCAGACAGAAAGTCAGTGTCCCATTCGTTGTTTAGATTAATCAAGCTTTCTACTTTCAAATCCTTCAGTTCCTCCGGAATGGGTTGCCGACTATAATGAAACAACCTGTTATCGAGGGCAGTCCATTTGTCATACCAGACATTTATATTCTGACCAGTAACCGGTATCCAAGTCGAGTTGTTTGAGATGAAATCCTTACAGTGCAGGGAAGCGCGTCCAAGCCTGGATAGATTAAGCCCTTTCCCTTCAGTATAGTTGCTGTACTTACGTGCCATACTAGAGCTCCAGCTAGCGTTCCTTTTAGTAGCTATGTCCCAAGCATGATTGGCAATGTAGGCGGCGTTCAGCTCTCTCATACTTCGGATCCCAATACCTCCATGCTCTTTGCTGCAGGTGAGCTTGTTCCAGGCAACCATCGCAAGCGGATGGCTCTTATGATTTCCACCCCAAATAAAATTACGGATCGAACTATCAATGCGATCACAGACTTTAAGAGGAATAACAGCCGTTTGCATCACATAACTAGGAATAGCAGTGAGCGTAGATTTTGCCAGACATACACGTCCAGCCAAGTTCAGACAGCGGGCAGACCACGCAGCAGTAGCAGACTCAATCCTCCTAAGAGTAGGGTTGTAAGTGTCTTTATTCACTCTGCCATGAATGAGCGGGACTCCAAGATATCTGCCCAGGTTGTTTGTAATGGTGAATCCACTGATTCTACCAATTCTGGATTTCATGGTTTGGCTAACATTTCTAGAGAAGAAGATGTTGGATTTTTTAACCGAGATTGCTTGACCAGAAACCCTTCCAAAGTGTTTGAAGCAACGAAGAATGGTTTTCATCTCCTTTGTATCAGCCTTGGCAAAGAGAACCATATCATCCGCAAAGCATAGGTGTGAGATGCTAGGACCTGATTTGGAGAGTTTGACAGGAGTCCATTTCTTCTCCAGAACCAGCTTGTCGATAGCTTGACAAAGGCGGTTTAAACAAAGCACAAACAGGTAAGGCGATAGAGGGTCGCCTTGTCTCAGACCTCTAGTCGATTTGAAAGACCCCGCTTCTCGTCCATTCCAAACAATAGAGCTTTCGCCAGTAGATATGGACTTAATAATGTAATCCAGTAGATATGAGGCAATTAGTTACATATAGAACAATCTCTATAATATAATAAGACACACGTATATCTTCTTACATGATCAAATATGATGCATCATTTCTCCGAAAGCATTGGTTGCCAATTATCTAGGTCTAAGCACCCATTTCCTCACAAAACCTATCACAAAAAGTTCAAGATCAGATTTCCTGTCAAATAACAAGACTGTCTATACGTGTACCCAGGGAAATATTATTGGAGCAGTTAGAGAATACTGAACAAAATGAAAGTCAAGATTCTAAAGAGAGGATTGTACCTGCTATAGAATTTGTTAAACTCACATTTGTCCAACTACTCCCAAGTCAATTAAATTTAAAATTTATCAATATATATAAATAACTCATAAGTCTCATATGGAGTGTCCAACTACTCCCAAGTCAATTAAATTTAAACTTTATCAATAATGAGTTGACATATGGACCAAATGTAATTTTCTCCATGGATAATAAAAATTAAAGACAATGTAAATAAAATTCATACACATTTTCTAAATACTATCTATATCCAAGGAATTGTGAAGTTTCACAACACTTATAAACTCTATTGTAAATTGTTGAAAATTCTTCAAGCATTATGAATGTCTTCCGTTGCAGTATCCCTTGCATCATTTTCTCCACTTGTACCACCATGAGCAGGAAATGCACCAGTAGGAGTTGAAGTTGGAAAATATTGAGGTTGACAAAGAATTTAAATTTTCAATTTAAGATGAACATGAATAACCACACATTTGATAATACATTTATATATATACATGTGATCCACTTGTACCACCATGAGCGGGAAATGCACTAACAAGAATACCATTTAGGAAATATTGATGCTTGAGAAGAACTCAAATTTTCAATAAAGTTGAACATGAATAGGCAAATATCAATAATATATTTTTTATTTATACCTGGGATCCACTTTCACCACTTTGAGCCAGAAACACAATAATAGGAGGTCCATTTGGGAAAAAATGTGGCTTTAAAAAAAATCGATAGCATGAGAAGGAGTTTCTTTCAAATAATTCATTATAAACAATGCATGTAATATTATACATGTGATTGAAATATAAAAAATGGCCCATTCATACTATTTGTGGTAGCTTGAGTAGAAAATGCACTAGGAGAACTCCCGTTTGGAAACATTTGAGCCTTTAAAACAAGATTCTCATTTTCAACTTATGTTATATATAAACATTTAAAAATTCTAAAATTTTGTAAATATGTACCTGTGATCCAAAATTTGACGATGTGGTACCAACACTAGTTTGAAATACTCCAACAGAGGGTAGATTTGAAAACACACTCGTCGGGCCAAACTATGTACTTCTAGTTGATTCGGCCTATTCAAAACATAGAAGAGGATAAAATAAATTCTATTTATGTTGCAATATTATATCAATACATTTGATCTAATACTTGATTGTTGCCATCAAATAACCTGATTTCGTTGCACCCATGTTATAAATTGGGACAAAGATTTTTGCATATTTTTCATTTCTTGAGTAGCCTCTTTTAATTTATCCTACAATGAAATATATTTTTAGAAGACAATAATTACAGTATCATATGATACTTACAAATTTGTTAAATTACTTACATCTTTTGCAATAATTTCTTGCAATCACATTTCATACCAAATTTTGGTGGCTTTCCCAGTATTCCCTTCTGCGGCATGTCCGAGTCCAATACCACGAACCCTATTCTTTTTTACAGGGTTGACTACATAAAAAAAAGCACGACATGTCACCTCATTAATTTGTGTTGGATCGGTTACTTCACCATTTGTAACTTCGTTCTCAACAATATCAGTTATCTCGTCCTGTCATATTTTGAACAAACTTAGTGTACAAACTAGATAAGTTTTATTTGAAATTTAATATACTATTGATTTAAAATATTGAATAAATTACCACCAACGGGTTCTTCTTATATACTTTCTTCAAAAAATCTTTTTGAGTAGGCTCCCCTTTCACATTTTTCTTTCATAAATCAAATAATAGAATTATTACTACTAACTAGACAATTTCTTATTTAGAACTCATTGGAAATAAATATTGAGTGAAAGGTGATACCATTTCCTCCCTATAACAACTCCATGGTTTGGATCATGTAGTATGATGCGTTTGCGTTTTTGACATGTTAACCTTGTTTGTGGCAGCAATTTTCTATACAAAAAAAGTTACTTAACACTATAAATTAAAGATGAATGACTATATATTAATTTGATATTACCTCAGACTTCTCAGAAGACCATTGTTTCACAAGATTGTCAAACTGACGAATATCTAATGATGCATTCTGCTCAACCCTTTTTCTCATCAAATCTGGATCATCCTTATATTTTAGATAGTAATCTTTCTTAACCCCTGACTTCCAACATTGTAAAGCTTTGTGAATGTGAGCGTCTACGTAGTTCCATGCATTTGGATGATCTCCCAAATCAAAGAATTTCTAAAAACATATGTGGAGATGTTAAGAAACAATAAAAAACTATAAAAATATACACTAAATCTAGACTAAAAGAAATCTTGTAATTACTTAAGTACCTCAATGCATGATTTTCTATCTTCAAATGCTAGTTGTGGTTGCTCTCACCATTATAGATCTAAACTCCATATTTGTGGTTTTCTAGCTAATATGCCACAATAACTATTCAACTTTATACTATTCTTGCCAACTGCATTACATGTTGCATTCCACTCCACCTTGTGTCGATGCTCTCCTAGTTTTAGAATTAGATTGACCTCACTTGCAGGGCCCCTGCCATATCTATGGTGGTCACATTCATCCTCAAGTTCCTCATGCTCATCTCCTACTTCAGTTGAAGGAGAGGAGACTGTAGCTAAAGTAACAGTGGGTTGTGGTGGAGTTATAGAAGATCTCATAGTTGACCTTGGGTTCCTCAACCTATATAAAATGAAAACATAACAATTGTAGAAATGCATAAGAGATTAGTCCAACAGTTTATAAAATAAATGTAAAATATTGCCAAAACATAATAATCCACAAAGAAAAAGGGACAGACGACAAGGCATTATCTTTGCACCAATACATAACAATCCACAAAGAAAAATATTACATCAACACAAAATGTTCCTCATCCTACATAAGATTAAAAAAGGGACAAATCTTGCACCAGCACATAATAATCCACAAAGAAAAATATTGCAAGCATGATCATTCACTAAGGTTTGCAATGACTAATTAAAACAATTTATTCCTCAGGCTCCCTAGAAACAAATGATCTATGCATATCATTCCTTGACCAGGAGATATCATCACTTGTGTGGGTTGTTAACACTATGAACTTGTGTCCCAATTAGATAATCCTCAATGATAGGTACTTCGGAATAATTTTGAGGTGGAAGTTTCAAAGCAATGAACCAATTATCATCATTGGAATCTTTTACATAAAGGCAATGCATTGCTTGTGATGCAAGAGTGAATGGCTCATCTTGATTGTGTCTCCTCGAGAAATTGAGTTGTGTGAAACCATATTTGTCAATGTGCAAACCGTTAGAAGAACTTTCATCAAACCAAGCACACTGAAACAATGGTATTGTTATGTTTAGACCATAACATAGCTCAATGACCTCCTCTAATTGTCCATAATATGTAATTGTAGCAGTAGTAGGATTTTTATCCCTCCCACTCACATAACTAGATGTATCTGCCACCAAGTGCACCCCACTATTTTGTGTAGTAGAAGTACTTTCAACATGTTTTGAGCAGAACCGGTATCCATTTACTGAATAGCCTTCATATGACATTCCATGTACAGAAGGACCCTGGGATATCCATCTCAATTCCTCACTAACATTCTTTGGATGATCCATTCGCATGTGCATTACTTAGTTTATCATCATAAAAATAATGAGGGACAAAACACTCTTTCAAAATAAAATTTCAGTAATTTTATAAATTACTTAAATGCTCTCTCAGCCACCTAGCAAACTGTGCTGCGTGTTTTTTCTAAAGAACGTAGTGTGATATTTGGTTCAGCCTCTTGAAGCTTTATCATGTGTTCACTGGTTATTAGAAAAATTTAAAAGTTGTGGTTAGTCAATATTAGAAACTGTTCAACATTGAAAAAAAAGTTTGATTACCTTTTGTAATCATCGAACATGTCAGTATTGAATAGCACATTTTGATGGGCTTGTTCTAAAGTTTGCATATCAAACTTTTTTGGTACTCCCACTCTAGTAGGAGAGTCATCAACATTACAAGGAGTACAAGTGAATTTTGTGTCAAAATCAAGTAGATATCTAGCATAATATGTCAAACATTCTTCTGCCAAATAGCCTCTAACAATAGAACTGGTAGGCTGAGATTTATTTCTGACATAATTCTTGAGTTTCTTCAAGTACCTCTCAATGGGGTACATCCACCTATATCGTACAGAACCTGAAACCCTTGCTTCATAAGCTAAATGGGTAGGAAAATGCATCAAAATGGTAAATAATGATGGAGGAAAAACTCTCTCTAACTGGCATAGTGTGACAACAATGTCTTCTTCAAGCTTCTTAATTCTTCTACATCAATAGCATATGAGCAAAGTTTATTGAAAAATGAACATAGGCTTGCAATAGGTTTATAAACATCTATGCCTCTACAATTCCGTAAGGAAACAAGAAGAAGTTGTTGCATTAAAACATGTCAATCATGGCTTTTCAATGCCAATAGTTTTTTCTCTCTTATGTTGACACACTTAAATATGTTAGAAGAATATCCATCAGGAACTTTCAATGTTTGTAAAACAGATAGAAACTTCTCTTTCTCCGTACTGCTCATTGTGAAAGATGCTGGAGGTAAATAATAATGGCTCCTTGAATCGACATGCCATAAATCCCTTCGGATACCCTATTGTTTTAGATCTTGATGAGCTTGTAAGTTGTCCTTACTTTTCTTTGAGTCACCCAACAAAGTGTTCAAGATGTTCTCACAAACATTTTTTTCTATATGCATTACATCTAGATTATGTCTCAGCAACAAATGTTTCCAATATGGTAGTCGAAAAAAAATGCTTACTTTATTTCATCCAGGAGGCAATGGCTGATGTCCATTTGTAGGCATTTTACGTTTATTTATTTTTCCGAATGTGATGTTTGTGCAACCCTGAAATTATTTTAGTATATCATCACCTGACCAGCGCCTAGGCGGTTGATGGAAATCTTGTTCTCCATTGAAACTTTTTTTATCACGCCTATAAATATGATTGTTTTTCAAGAAAACGTCGATGGAAACCATAACATTGTTTCTTGCCAAACTGAAGCCACTTGGATAAGGTGTCAACATTACAAGTTGGGCAACCTAAATCCTTTTTCCCTTTGGTGCTCCAACCATAAAGGTCACCATAAGCCGGAAAATCATTTATGGTCCATACGATCATCGCTCGCATAGTGAAGTTCTTCTTGCTATAAGCATCACATACTTTAACTCCCTGATCCTAAAGTTTTTGAAGCTCGTCAATTAATGGCTCTAAGTAAATATCAATGTCATTCCCAACCATATGAGGACCTGGGATCAACAGAGACATCAGTATGTATGGATCCTTTAGAAGAAGCCAAGGTGGGAGATTGAGAGGGGTTAATAGTACAGGCCATGTGATGTGTGAAGCACTCATAAGTCCAAACAGATTGAATCCATATGTAGCTAGAGCAAGTCTAACATTTTGTAGCTCAACAGCAAAGTCTGGAAATTCTCTATCCATTGAGACCCATTCTTCATGTCAGAGGGATGATGAATATGACCATCATTTCCTTTTTCTTTAAATGGCCACATCATATCTTTTGCAATAGAAGGGCACATGTAAAGTCTTTCCAGATGAGGGATGATAGGAAAGTGATACATCACCTTTTCAGCTACCTTCTTGTGTTTTATTTTATATTTCTTTTCATTCCATCTAGACTCACCACAAGTATCACATATTTATTTCTTTGATGAACCTTTATGAAAGAGCATGCAGTCATTTCGACAGACATCAATTTTAACTTTTTTGAGATCAAGGTCTTTTACAACTTTATTTGCTTCATAATAAGTCTCAGGAAATAGACTACCTTCTTCTGGGAAGGCTGAGATTATCAACTTCAGCAACTTTGTAAAAGAATTATTTGACCATCCAGACTCCTCCTTCAGATATAACAGAGGCACCAGAAAGGACAACTTGGAGTGAGTTTTACAACCTTCATACAGTGGTTGATCGGCTTTTTTGAGAAGCTTGAAAAAGCGTTGGGCATTCAAATTTGCAGGCTCCTCAATGTCAAACTCACTGGCATGACTTGTATTGCCCATTCCGAATATATCTCCCAACATTTGATACATACTTCCAGATGTAGGTGTAGCAGACGTTGCACTTGTTGTATTCCTCCCGATCATCTCCCCATGATATGTCCATACATCATAGATACGGACAAATCCTTTTTGTAAAACATGCAAGAATACATCATCCTCTGATTTAGTGTATCTATTAGAGAATGTTTTACAAGGACAAATTAAATTTCCCAGTCTGGGTGGTATTTGATGGGTACGTGCAAATTCAATGAATTTTTGTAAACCAGACTGGAACACTTCACTTTGCATCCTATTACCAATATACATCCAATTTCTATCTCATAAGAAATCCATCTACATACAAGTACACAAAAGGTTAACAGTCACATTAAAACTAAAAACAAAATTGAAGAAGAGAAAAATATATTAGAAATTCCTTATATATTGAAGGAAAAATTTAATAAAAGATAAAAAAATGTATTGTAATAACTTTTACCAATATACATCTATGAATACGATCTCTAGACATATTATAATGAAAACGAATATATTTCCTTGGATCCCTAGAATCTTAAAAAGACCTAACCTATTTTTTGGCTCATTAGCGCTAATTATTTTACACAACTAATATAAATTTACAATTATAAGGTTTATAATGCATCACCAAATATATATTACCCATTTTTTCAACCTTTTCTAGAATAGTTCACCGTATGTTGACTGTTTTTTATTTGACTTTTCCGCATAATCCCCCTTTTTTATTTTTTTAGTTCCTGTTTTTTTACTTTTTTCAGTTGGACCGTACATATCCCAAATACCAAACTTGTGACTATGCCCACATGACGTCATTCTTTATGTGAACCCAACATTCTTATGATAATGATTTGGATGCAAAAGGGGACCATCAGAAGGATCATGAAAATATATTAGTTGTAAGAAATCTCATTAGTTGGGCTTAGCCTAACAAGGTACAAGGTACAAAGATTGGGACAAATATAATACTTTGGTTCCTTATAGTCTACTTGCAACCTTGAGCACATATTCTGATAGGGACGCAACAAAAATTTGACATAGAAAGCATTCATTTTTCTTAATGCGCGTTCCGACCAATCGATACCAACCGTAAGGAAATGAAAATAATGATGAGTTGAAGACGCACAACGTTGGAACACAACCAAACCAAACGAGGCCTAACACAGTACCAAACACGAGCAGTTAGAAAACATGAATATTAGAACTAAGGGCACGCATGGATGGATTGAATTGAAAAATATGTATTGTGTTCTAATTTCCATTTTCGTGTTTCTATTTTCAAAAATGTCTTGCTGGCTGCAACTACATACAACCAAATTAGCCCAAATATAGTTTATTTTGACCCCGACCAAATAGACTACCTTCTTCTAGGAAGGCTGAGATTATCAACTTCAGCAACTTTGTAAAAGAATTATTTGACCATCCAGACTTCGCCTTTAGTTATAACAGAGGCACCAGAAAGGACAACTTGGAGTGAGTTTTACAACCTTCATACAGTGGTTGATTGGCTTCTTTGAGAAGCTTGAAAAAATGTTGGGCATTAAGATTTGTAGGCTCCTCCTCGACTTCAAACTCACTATCATGACTTGTCACCCATTCCGAATATATCCCCCAACATTTGATGCATACTTTCAGATGTAGGTCTAGCAGACGTTGCACTTGTTGTATTCCTCCCTATTATCTCCCCATGATATGTCCATACATCATAGATACGGACAAATCCTTTTTGTAAAATATACAATAATACATCATCCTCTTATTTAATGTATCTATTCGAGCATATTTTATAAGGACAAATTAAATTTGCCGATCTGGGTGGTATTTGATGGGTACGTGCAAATTTAATGATTTTTGCAAACCAGACTGGAATACTTCACTTTGCATCCTATTACCAATATACATCCAATTTCTATCCGACAAGAAACCCGTATACATACAAGTATACAAGAAGTTAAAAGTCACATTACAACTAAAAAATATAACTGAACAAGAGAATATGTTAGAAATTCCTCTATGAATTGAAGGACAAAATTAATAAAAGATAAAAGTTTAGATTGTAGTACAGAGTCTAAAGATAGGGTTGTAGACACTCCTTGGTTAGTTTATCCACTCCACACACATAACCCCGGTGCAGGATAGTCTGACAAAAGTTAACCTACACACAAACCTAGGGGAACAAGGCAATATTGATACATTTATATCGAGTTTAAAAATATCAAAGTATCTGGTGTTCACCCATTACTAGGATATTGCCATATAGTATAGCTCTAGGCAAATTTTAGTATCTTAAAATATTTACATAATTATACTAGACTATACTTACGTGAATTTTCATGAAACTTGGTGAATCATCTCCACAGTGATGGTATTAGAAAGATGGTTGTTCTTAATAGTTGGAAAATTTAACATTTTGATGATTATTTCTCTTTTGATCACATGATAATGAAGAGACTTGAGATACCTGTTGAGAGCATAATATTCATGGTAGAAGATGATATGGCTTGCAATGCTAGAAACAATTACCCTACTCAATTTTTCAACAATGAGAATCACTTGTTCAACATATTCCTATTTTAAGCAGATAGCAAACATGCCTAACAGAACGAAACTAGTCTAATAGAAGTTATAGATAATGAGAAGAAGAATTTTTTTTATAAAATAGATGGGTATGTATACATAATTTAGTATTGGTGTTAAATTTAAGGATGCCTTCGGCATTGATCAAATGGCAACAATGACGAGGAATATTGGAAGATTGTACAACCAGTACTTACATGAGACAATGTACAACTACAGATATTGGATATTTTTTCCTAAGCACTACCAAAATCTCTCTGCTGATTGAGTTTGGGTTGTTAGTGACTGATCTTTTTCTAAAAATTATGTATCTTAAGATCTTGACAACCAATATACAAAGAGATATTAACAATCAAGTTTTGTCTACGTGAGCAACAATTGACACAAACAACCATGATGTACAATTATTCCACCGCTGCGGAGTAGTAACTAATCAAAACAATTACGAGAAAGCAAAATAGTTGATAAAATGGAAAATATTAAGGGGCCATCTGGATGGAGACATTGCAAGTGCAGTAGTATAAACATAAGATAACTACTGGCCACAACCTAATTAACTATTTCCCATTGCATTGTGTAGTTGGCTTCACGTGTTGTGTTCATTACATTTCGAGAACTTCTTTTTATCACGTCCACTTAAAAGTAAAGACACCCCACAAATATGGTATTGCTCTTGATTTTCTATTCGACTTATGCAATTATAGCGCCTGCAAATGGCAGGTTCAGTAGGAACAGTCAAACTGCATAATCCAATACTTTGTAAAAGTACTAAAACAGGTTAATGAGGCTGGTCGTTTAGTTATGGCAGCAACTAATTGGCTGCATACTAGAAACATTCTATAAGCTGCAATAACTTTTTCATTGTTAATGTTATAATTACTTTTAGTTGTTCACTAATGTATACACTGGTCTTCAAAATTTTTGCGTATATGATTACATTGCTCGATTGTCGAAGTTATAGAATTATATTTGTGATTTTATTGTTTAACATCAATATCCTATTTGTCACAATGTGTATCATGTTTTCATATTAAAACAGTATGCCTAAAAACTAAACAACAATTCAAGTAGTGGTTTTTGTATAGACATTACTTGGTCCATACTGTGGTCGATTGAATATCAAACGGAAAACTAGACATTTCAGTTGCAGCTTGCAAAACTGATATGGTTGATACTATGTAGTGATGACCATTCTAGCAACTTTTATACTTTGCTAAGTATTTAATTGCAACCGCATTAACGCACGCTAGTCTGCATTCCTGTAAATTAACAGTTTGCAACTGATTGACATTTCTAGCTTCCATTATGCCATGTATCGTGCTCATTGTGGCATTAACATCCCATGTAACTTGCTGCCAAATAAATTCTCAACTCATTGTGCCATGTATCGTGCTCATTGTGACACCTCTAGTTTGCATTGTTCTCCGTATGATTCTCAACTCAATGATCGGCAATCAGCAAATTGGGTGAGGCACAAGTATACAATTTGAAGTGTCTAAAACTATGATTGTTAACCAATGTATGCAATATGTAATTGAAGCAACTACTCTCACAAAGAAAGACAACATCTATAAGTGTTCATATAAATCAAAAGTGAAATGATAAATAAATGAAAGAAAAAACATGTCTAAAAGTTGACATAATGAAATAAAATAGCCTACGTGCCTGTTGATGGATAGTATATCCAACGTAGTTCTTGACTTCTCAGGGTATAATCTAGTAGTTATTCCCGGCCTCCAACTCTTAAAGGAAAGAAAACGTTCAAGGGTACTTTTATTGGAAGCCCTCAGGCTCTTCAAGTTTGCCAAATTAGGAAGTAATGGAATAGATTTTTACAATATCTTTGACTAGTTCAACAAATCTAGAAGAATGGAAAATGAATTGAGAATGAAGGCACTGTGACTGGGATGGTGGATAAAAAGAATGAGAAAGGTGAGAAATCATGATTCTAATTGGATACAAAACAAACTAGGTGGAGGAGGTGAAAAATAGATAGACATAATGCACCGTAATTATTGGATTAGAATTAAAACAATCTAGAAATAGAAAATCCGAAGAGGCGCTCACACGAAGAGGAACAATAGGAAACTCAAAGCAGTCACGAAGGAACGGAAACAGAAAGCAACTATCTAAATAAGAAATGAAGATCAAATATCGGTAAACAAAAACAATTATTCAATGCGGAAAAAAGTGTCGAGCATCACGTACAAGAGCTCTGGCACTCTTACTAATTTTCCCTAAAGTTAGGTGAGGTCTAGCTGCCCCCGGCAATGTCAACCATGGGAGGTTCCATTTTCAAATATCCCCTGACGGAACTGTCGAACAAGTAGAGTGTTAAGCAGAGACCAGGCAAATAGTCGCCCACCCAAATTAAATGCAGATTGAGACGGAAATCTTAGGTACCGTTGGTCATTATACAATACTACTATTAACCATACAGTTTCATCTTAAAGTAGACGAATGAGAGAGTTAGGCAGAGACAAGGCACCAGTGCTCTAGCATTGAAAAATATACTGACCTAACGGAACAACTTCTCACGCTGCTTGTTGCTCATGCCGCCGTGGCTGCTGCTTTTTCTTCACGATGTCGCTGCTTGTTCCTCACGCCGTTGTGGCCGTTGCTTGTTCCTCAAGCGGCTACTGCTTCCACAATGGGTGATTAAAAAGTGCAAGGAGAGCGCAGGGAAAGGAGCGGTTATGACAAAACATTCGTGAAGTAATTATCATGTTCTAATTACTAATTCGTGGGATGGGAAATTTTGATGGTAACCCAAGTGACGAAAATTTTGCATTCAAGTAGGATTTGGAACCTTCACTAATTCTTATTTACATAAGAATTTCGGTTGAAGGAAAACAATCTTTTTGCGTAGGATGGTCCTTCACAAAAAATCAATATTTTTGAGGGATTTTAGTCCTTCACAAATGACCTTCACAAAAAACCTATTTTATTGTAGTGATCTTGGGTTGCTCAATATCTATAGGGGAGTTTGTGATTGATCCTCTAGCAAGGTAGCTAACATGGCTTGACTGGATTCAGGTTTTTCTTGTCCTTCTGCTACCATCTTTTCTAGGGCCTTAAGTCTCTCTTCCAGATCAAGATTAAATTGTGTTTCACCATAGGATTTATACACCCCAAAACTTTGGCCATCCTTACCACACTCCCCATAGTTTCCTTGTCCATAGTACCCCTCATAATGTTTTGGGTGACATCACTCCTCATAATAATCTCCAGAAGATGTTGGATTGTAATTACCATGGCGTCCATTTTGGTAGGAAGATTCAATATTATAAGGTGTCACAAATTCATGAGGAAACATATTTGAACAATCTATATTTTGGGTTTGGGCTTCTAGTAGGGCGGTTAAGAAGGCTTGGCTGGTTTTCAGTTTTGTTTCTCCTTCTACTGCTATCTTCTCTAGGGCCCTAAGTCTCTCTTCTTGTTGAGGATTATATTGGGTTTCATAAACATGTTCATAACCTCCAAGGTTTTGTTGGATACACCCCACAAAATTTTTTTGATCATATCCCCCATTAGAATATGAATAGAAAGATTCCCCATAATGGTTCTCAGAAAAATGTGGATTCACATTGTACCAACCAGGTTGAAAGGGCTCACAATTAAAAGGGGTTCTATCATAAGCATGGGGCAGAGTCGGGCAGGCAAGTGATGCATGGTTGTAAAGACCACAATAATAACATTGTAGGGGATATTGGGATGCCCACTCTATTTGAAAAGGTTTTATTGTTTTACAATTCAAAAAAGAACTAATGATTTGTACAAGAACATAAATTAAAAGAAAAAACTAAGGGATTATGACACAAGGTTAAAAATTACAAAACAACATTTTTTTACAAACTACCGTATTTGTAGAAAAAAATAGACTGCCGGAATGGAAACTCGACAGAAGGAGGAGTAGCACTTCCGGAATTTTACTCGGAAGGCAAAAAAAATAAAAAAAAGTTTTTCAAAAGATTTTTGGGGGTTCGAGAAAACAATCTATTGTCCTCGGCAACGGCGCCAAATTGATGTGCGTTGTTTAGAACTTACAATCACTAAGATAATTATCCTAGAGTTTAATCATTTTTCAACTTTTCCTATTAAGGCTAGTATAGAAAGGGTCGAATTCCAAAGGACAACTTTTTAAGATTGTTTCTTCTTAACCCAATTGTTTAAAAAACTAATTTATTTATTTTTTATATTTTCAGATTTGGAATAGAAAATAAAATTGGTTTGGATGATGAATGATTATACTAAGGAAATTGTTGAAATTAATGAAGCACTAAACAAGAATTTTATTTTCCCTACAAAAAGGTAAACAAAGATTGTTGTTAGAACAAGAAACTGTTGTGAAATGAAAAGTCTAAAAACTAAGGCAAAGAAGACAATCAGTGATTGAAATCAAAGGAAGAGAATCGAGACTTTACGGGTTCTCACCACCTTAGCCATGACAAGAAAACAAATTAACAATTAATCGACAAATAGGCGACGATATGTGAATCACAAAAACCCACAAAAGATGAACTCCACATGAGCCCATTGGTCCTGGTGCTCACGTTTTCTAGTTTTTCATCTGAAAAGAGATACACTTGTGGTCACATCAGAATCTCTATGTGAATTGGTTTAATCGTTCTAAACCTGGATTTTCATGGTTATTTCCATCCAGGTTAACATATACATCTAACAAGTAATTACTTCACTAGATTATCGATTTAATAAACCAATCGTCGTCTAAAAGGAATCGATTAAAACTAATTCGATCAAGCCATGGCTAAGGGTATATTCCCCTTGCCTCGATATGGAACTACTCACTCATAGTTGAGGAGAAGGGGATACGGAGGAAGAAAGTACTTTGGCCATAGTCTAGCCCAAAATAGGAAATTAATCCTTATGCTAGAGATAATGAAATGGCCAGGTTCTTAATTCGTTGCTCCAGAACTAAAGAAAGAGGAAAAGGAGATCTAGATTTAAAAGCGGAATAAAAGAGTCGAGGAACAATCTAAGAATGAACGATGCTTCAAGAAAAATTACTTTATTGCAGAACTAGATGAAGAATACAAGAATAAGATGCTTCGAGAATGCTAGTACAAAAGTAAAATCCAAGATGATCAAATGTGGAGGAAGTGCCCCTCATTTTATAGGAGAAGGATGGGGGGTAAATATTAGGTTTAGGGTAAAATAAATGGCCACCGGCGGCTGCTAACATTCTGAATCTAGTCAAAAAGAAAATAATTGATTGCTTTGCATTCTTTCTGCAGTAATTTCCCGCAATAGAGATTTAAAGTGTATTTTTGGGCCTGTTATAAATTCGGAAGCGGTCCGAAAATATATTTTTCCTGTGGATAATTAAATTATCTTTCCAATACATACTTACACATTAAATTCCTCCTTGCGATGTGGGAGTTATACTAATTTTAGTGAAAGGTATATACATAAGTCAGACACTGCGGAATTTTTGTAAAAATATCTTTTAGGAGAATTTACTCATGAGCTAGTTTCCTACAAAAAAATAAGTAAATATATTTAAAACTCTAAATAAATATAAAATTCCAAACTAATACAATTAATAACAAAATGAAGAAGATAAATAACAAAATAATCCTAGAAAGATATCTAAAAGATGTAAATAAATGGATAAATATACATTATCAGGCACCGGAGAGCAGATAGTCAGCGAGCACAGAGGGGCATCGGCGAGCACAGAGGGTGAGTAGAGGGGGCAAGGGCGGATGGCAGCCGACGAGTAGAGAGGGTGAGCAGAGAGGGAGAGGGTGGCGACGGCGGCGACCACGAAGCACGCAGCAACAGGGAGCGGCGCGGCGGCACGAGCACGGAGCAGTAGGGAGAGCAGCGGCAGGAGGCGGCGCACAAAATCGATCAATAGACCTATTCTCACGGGGATGAAACAGAGAAAGGAGAAGAGTCGAATTCACGTGGGTTCTATAAAGTTAACTAATAATGTCGGTTATTAAAAACAACTGACGCTAATAACAATAATCGCCGGTTACCATATAAAAACCGACGCCATAGGGGTGTGGAAATTTTCACGCGGACGGTGCGGGAACACCTATTGGCGTCGATTATTTCAAGCCAACCGATGATAAAAATGCGGCTAATTTCTGTCTCGCGGAAAAACTTTATTCGTCGATTTTTAAGTTAATAACCGACGTTGTATGTTAAATTTTGAATGTATTATTTTTCACTGAAAATTTTGGAATTGGCGATCAATTTTAGGCGTAGGTTGCTTATTAACGAACCAACGCTAAATTAAAAGTGATACCCGTGTCTCGGCACTCTTCACTTATAGATGTCGGTTTTTGTATTTAGTCGACGTTGTACACCTTAGTCGTCAGTATCTACTATAAATGTGACGTTATAAGCCATTTATGTAGTTGTGTGGCCCCAATTTGTTAAACGAAGTTATATATATATATATATATATATATATATATATATATATATATATATATATATATTAGTGAGTTTTTCTCCATGTTGTGAAATAGGTCAACATAGACTTAAAAAAGTGGGAATGTAATGATATAATTGAGTTCATCATTCCTTATTTAGACTATGTATCAATATTCACATTATTTTGACTTCATTGTCTCCCTCAATTAGTTAGGAAAAAAGATGAAAATACCTGAAATGAGATAGTTTGAATTTCATCCTATGTAACTCTATAAATTTGGAGTGTATATATTTGATTGAATGTTAGTGTAAAGCTTTGCACACATGAAAAAATAACAAGAAGAAGTTAGCAACATAATCTAAATATTCAATAAGTATATTAAGCAACATACTTCATTACATGATTCCAGTTACATGTTGAAGAGTCAGATGGTACAAGTACGGTCATGTAAACAAGCAAGCGTCTCACAACAAGTATATCTAAAACACAAGCTCAGGATCCATCAACCCCTATGATATCTCTAAGTCTAAAACAAATGTGACCAAGCAGGTTAGCACACGAGGTGTTAAGTACAAGGTTGAAAGATAAATATGTATAAGCTTTGCATAATTTGAAAAAGAATTGCAAAAGTAGATGAACAAGAGTAATTAAGTCAAGTAATTAGCAAAATGATAGTGCATATTTTTTGCCATTTTACTCCAATTATGCTAACAATATCATGTATCGTAAGGACTTTTACCAGCCTCCCATTTAAAGGGTCTATAAGGGTGCTCAAGATCAGCTAAACCCTTTCATTGACATGGTTTGGCCTATCTTGAGAACCGAAGTAGAGTACCTGGAGTCATTTCCTTACTTGGAAGTACAAGAAGGTGCAAAAGGTATGCATAATGAAGTTATATATTATGTTTGTAAGTTATAAATCAACCAGACAAAGCATCGAGTGCAATACTACATCGCTATATTTGAGAAAGTAAAACAAGCATATATACATATCAAGTTTGCAAGTAAGAAATCTATAGTCACATAAATATTAAGTTCCATACCTAATTTAGAGATTCAAAACCCAACTTATTCTTAATCATCTAGACACAAGACACAACTGATTAAGAACAAGATTATATGAATGCATGAGATACTCATCATTAACCATGTTTATCTCCATTTTTAGGGTTTTTTAGCCAAGTTAGTCTCAACTTTTGTTAATTACATGTTCGATAATCTTTTATTGATTTAGAGTTCATTATGAAGTTGTGGTTCAAGTTTCATGTCATTTCAACGTTTCATTCATTTTGTATGAATATTTGAAGTTTGTGTCACTTGTGCACATTTTAGGGTCAACATACTCCTAATAGATAAACAAGTTGAAGGATTATCAATTAAAGAGGTCCACATATAAAAGATGATGTAGATAGGAAATAGTAAGATATAAGAAGCTCATTTGAATATAGTTGGTTGTCCCATAAGTTCAAGACACCATGATCCAACCATGGTATCAACACTTCAACATACATGCTACTATTTGTGTATAATACTTCTATCATTAGGGTTCAACATATGACCTAAGTGGGACATCCATATCAAAGGGCCACAAGTATTAGAGTGAACTTTGATTTGAGATGGTAGCCATGAAATTGAGGTTCACATTGAGACTAGTACATAAGAAAAGCATGTAATCCATATATGGGCATACAAGGTAAAATCTAGTGGACCATCACATACATCATCACGCAAAAAATAGAGTGAATATCTAAAGCATCATGGAGTTACTATTTTCAAGAGTAGAAGGGAGTTTGGTTCATAATTAGGTGAACACTATCACTTGATTGGAGTATAACAAACATCCACATAAAGGGGTCACAAGTATACATCTTAGGTCATATGACGTGAACAAGAAAGAAGAAGTGTGATATTGTACATTCACGTTACATATTAGGAGTAAAATTGACATTTTCGAATTAAATCCATCATATTAATATATCAAAACAAGACAGACTATGCAATTAGAGTCATAAAGAATACAAGTTGGGTAATTAAATATTCCCTAATTCATGAAGTTCACTAAGGTTACTGATTTAGGATTCGGTAGTGGGTTGAGCTTCAAGATCCAATATTTTATCATAATCATGCATTAGGTATGGTCAAATATGGGCAAGATCATATTTTTAGAAAAATAGGAAAAATAGAACTAGATAAAAGTATACAACCATTTCCAAGTTTTAGTTCTTGTTAAGATCATTAATTTGGTATATAATTCCATATAAATTGGCCATAGAACTAGAGAGGTATATATTTTTTAAATTTCAAGTTAAAACTATATGGATATATAGATAGGGTGTTACATCCATTATTTGATGGCAATCTATGGGCGTTGATCATGCATCAGATGGCTTGTGATACTCTCTATGTCTGCCAATTACTGGTTTCACCCTCTTGAAATGTGATTTGGTTGCTTTCTTGACATTTTGACTACAATTGCATGATTGGGTATCATCCACAGCCACCCTCCACTATTGCTCCATGGATGCAAGTTGCAGCCCAACATGTAGCCAATGCCTACCAGTTAGCCGGCATCAGTGCCCATGGGGCTTGCAAAGGGGGTGGTCCCGACCATCTCGATGCCATGAAGGCAGTAGTGAGATCATCCTAAATAATGATCCCAAGGGTGTGAACCCCCAAATTAACCATGTAGTGGCGGCAGGGGGTTGGTGTTGAAGGGGAGCAGGAAAAGGGCAACCCTAGGCCTAATAAACCATTTAAAATAGAGGGGAAGGATGGGGAGAAAGAGGAGAGAATGGTGGGTTTGTATTGGAGGGAATGGAGTGAGGATGGGGAAATTTGGTGGAAGTTCGACAAGGTATAATGTAGCACTTGCAATAGTGTATGGAGCAATGTAGGAGAGAACTTGGGCACCATTGGATCAAGGGGGATCTATGGGCTCTTGGATCAATTGCTATCCTTGATTGCACCCAAAATAGGTATGAACAAAAGAACAAACCAGATGGTCTGTGTAACCCCCATCCTAATTGTGCCCAAATAGGACTCAAAATCCAATTAAAACAAGTGAAATTGGAGTGAATTTTGAAAGGTCCTAAATGGGGCTATGATGGTCCGGTTGACGCAATTTTGCATCTCTAGATTCGTAGTTGAATCATATACATCATGACATAAACTAATAAACAATAAGATATTATTTATGGTGTTTAATTTAAGTTTCAAGAGTTTCATTTATATAAAACATTACAATATATTAAAAGTGAAAATTCATGCCACATGTTGTGAAATTTGATCATGGAGGTGACCAAATTGGAGCATTACAATACTACAAGTATGAAATTGATATCAAAACATTAATAAGAACAGTAAATGAGAGAGGAAGAGTATAATATAAGCGATATAAATTCAGGTCATCACCATTTTTTCTTTATTCACTTTGGCATCACAAGTTAGATGGTTGGGTTCACTTCACATATTGTCATTTAGTGGACCTATAATTCATTTCAATTATTCAACATGATGGACATATCCTTCCTACCTGATCACCACATCAAACAATCAGCTCTTCCATGACTCCATAATAGCTACCTTACCCACGAATTACTTGTGAATGTGAAGGTCCCATGAACTACATTGCTTTTAAAGCTACAACTACTGCAATTATTGTTCTTGGGAATTGTTTGTACTTGAATCAATATGCTACTTCAGAAGTGTGGTGGTTGAACTGTATTCTACATTCAATCATGCATCATTTAGTGTGAAAATTTGGGCATGACTCTCAGCTATAATCCTTGTCTCTTATCCATTTGTGATGTTTTATCCCTTGACTTTTATATCTAATTATACTTCTTTTGATCTCCTATTAGACATATCTCTGATTTGAGAAAATAAACCAATTTCCTCTTCTATTCTCTCTCAATTTCAACTTTTATAATATGTCTGGAGTAAATCATGTATCATTAGAAGTGTGTGTTGAGAAACTATGTCTCCTATGAAATGCATGACCTCTACCAATTGGGTTTCAAGTGTTCACTTTCCATCCCATCAGACCCCATCAATGGTTTGGGGAAGGTGAAGGTTGTTATTCCTAAACTACCAAATTCAAACTAATTCCCTAGAATTGAATTATCACCATGCATCCCCATCACCTCCTGAACCTTAATAATGATCCCTCTATCATCATGTATTCTTGCCCAACCATGGTCACCATAGTTGGCAGAGTTTCATGGCTTGAACCCTTGGATCCTCCTCAAAGCATTTACCCATCAAAGTTGTGTGCAATTGAATCTTTAGATGCTCATCCAACTATTTGTCTAGGATTAAAAGTATTTGGGATAGTAGTTCAGACCTAGTGGTTGACTTGGATATGGTTAGTCCATGACTAACATATGTGCATCCTCTCAATTTATATTTGAGGGTTGAATGACTAGACCCTAGTTTTCTATAATGGGCATAAGAAAATTTAGCACTTGTAAAAATCATTTCAAGAAATGCTTGAACTAAAATTTGTGATTATTTCATTTTTTTTATTATTGAATTTTCCAAATTGATCTAGGTCCTTGACCCCACATGCCATGCATCTATGTACCCTATTCTCTCATTGATTATCTCTTTTGAAAAGGGATGTGTCATTCTCATATTGTTATTTCTCTTCACTTTGCCACTTATTTCCCTCTAATTGAAAGTGAAAAAAATTGTTTCTTTACTTTTTAATGACAAAATAGTTATTCATCTGCACATACATCATTTTTACATATGCATACCTATTTTATTTTTCTCATTTCCTAGATGTTGCTACCAAACCATCCAGGTATAGATGTCTAGACAAGATGCCTTAGGAGTAACATGTTTTACTTCTTATCAAGCTTGTGATGTCCAAGTTACCCTCTACAACTAGACCTTTATATCATTTACATTATACTTTCCCTTTTTGTAATGACACCCTTGGGATGAGGAACAATGTCAAAATGTAATAATGTAATACATAAATGGTCCATTGATATAAAATCAAATTGCTTGTATTTCATACTTATGATAGATGAAAATACATGCTTTTCTTCATACATTCTGGTATTTTGGATTTGGATGGGTTTAATCCATATGTTATGAGTCCATTCCATCTCTAGTACACTCGATATAATCATGGAATTACAGCTTTATCAGTCGGTTGATCTCTTACTATTTCAAGTTATCCTATATTGTTCCTATACATATGTATTGTATTGGTAGTTAGATGATGTATAAGGGCTTTTAAGGATTTTTCCCATGACTCATGGAATATCATTCAGAGTTTCAATCCCTTCTTGACTTGGCCCCTCCTACTCCTTAGATCACTTTTGTGGTTGTGACTCAATGTATGCTAGACTTAGGTACTCCTACCATATCCTTAGTGGCTATAACTTCCCCCTACTGTAAGAGCTGAAACTTCTAGTTATTAGATCCTATCATCTACTTTAGTTGTGATTTAGTTAAACCACTACCAATTTTAGGTTATCTTGGAAATTTTTATCTAGGTGAAACCTCTTCACACAATGGATTTTTGCTTGCATCATCATTGTGAGGCAGATCATGGAGGCTAGACAAATCACTCAAGCTTTAAAATGTCCCATAGTAGAGGCAATGACGAAGGCATATTCATCGTAGCTTTAATGGAAATTTTAATCTAGTATAGCATTTAAATGTCTTAGTCTAATTTGTAAGAATATGATAATTTTGTTGACTCCCTTGCAGGTTTTGAGTCTTATCATTTTGAGCACTCCTAGAAGGTAGACCGATCAACAATTTTTGTGTCCAAGACCAAAATAGACCTGCCAAATGACCTTCAAGATATCATCAATTATCAACCATCAACCTCCCATCCATCAAACACAATGATCGAGCATTCCATTTACTTTCAAGGTCGATGACTCATTGACCTCCCTAGTTGACATCCAAAAGCTAGACATCTAGACTGATCAATGATCAAAATCAAGCTCTAAACCCATCAATCATCTAGGTTGATGGCCACCAGGTCGACACTCCAGGTTGACAGACATAGCTCTGCATCCCTTCCTATCGAGCATTAAAGACCATCGACCTTGTGAACTGTTAATCTATCTCATCGACCTATGTTGAGTTGCTTAGACACGAAGCAATTGATCTCAGTGGTCCACATGGTGCAAATATAACCACTAACACATGGGTTCATAAGTCTATAAATATCCATAACACAACCACATAAAAATCTCTCTCAGACTTCATGCTGCTCAAGGAGGAAAAAGTGATAAAACTTCCAAGTCATTTCTAGATTGGTCAGCCTTAACATGTATAGAGCCATCAACCTCGTCAGTCTAGATCCATCAATCATCCTGCTACTTCCTGGAGCCATCAACCTCTCTATCAAAAGATCAATCAACTTCCAAGTCAATAGAAGTATGCATTTGGAAATCTCAGGAGGCACCCCTTCCATGAATGCTTGGATAAGCTAAGAGACATAATATAGAGATGGCATGGGTATAAAATCTCTATGTATGGTCATCTTATTCTTATTAACCATTGTTCCATGGGTTTGATTAGCTACTAGTTATGTATGGGTGACATTCCTCCAGCTGTTCTACGTAGGATGGAGTTACTACTTTCTGATTTCTTATGGGGTAGTTCAATGCATCCCTCTTGTTGGTCACGGAAGTCTTGGTCTAAAGAGACTTGATGAACTTGTAGATTGTCATACTTTACGTCATATTAAGAGGTTCACTCAAGTTCAATGAATATGGAGCTCATGGCTTTCTTGTGGGTATGATGATTCCTTGGTTACTTTTTCCAAGAGTGGCTCTACTTGCCATAGGCGTATGGTTGCTCTGTGGCCTTCCTTCTCAATGTGAGTGGGTAGAATCTTTGGGAAAACGCCAGGCAAAAAACATCCATCTGATAAGGCTTATGAAAGTCTTTGGTTCTTGAAGCACTATCCTAGGTGGAGTCTCACTGATTTTAGAGCTCTCACTAATGTCCTTCCTACTTTAGAAAATATTAGCTCCTGGTCAGAGGCTCATGTCCCTGCATGCTTATTGTGTGGCCAACACAATGACTCGATAGTCCATGTGTTTGAGGGTTGCAAATACTAGAAATATATTTGGGGTCGATCTCAACTTAAACTCAACATCAGGTCCTCTTATTCTCTATATGGCTGCCTTACTAACCTTAGTAAGAGGTCGAAACAATCCAAAATCATTGAACTTTGGGCTATTACTGGTGTTGTCCACTTCATTTGGGAGGAACGCAATAAACAGCGGCATAATGGTGGCACTTCAGACTTTTTTGTCATCTTCAACCATCTAGCTATAGAGATCAAGAGAATGTATTTTACTTTTAAATCATGTCTTGATATTTCTCCTATTATTGCTAGGAGATGGGATCTATTGTAACCAATTATTAGGAGTGTGTAGTCACATGTGTGGGTGTGGCTAGTAACTTTGTCCCCTCCCTGGGGGTTTTTGGAATATACTTACCCAATTTTCCAAAAAAAAGTATGCATTGACCATTTCCTACAGCAAGTCAAGGCCACCAACCTCCAATGTGTCGACCTCCATATCCACCTCTGCATGTCCAAGGCCATCGAGCTCCCTCTCCAGGGTGATTGACCTCTTCATCAATTTGTTGTTCATCCACCTACTCCAACCACAAGTCAAGGTTAATACCTAAAAGAGAGAGAAGGAAGGGATTCTGTCATTACACACCACTCTAAGCTACTTCTACTACAATCATGACCATGATTGTGTCCCTTTCTTCTACCAG
This sequence comes from Alisma plantago-aquatica, assembly GCA_963693085.1. Taxonomy (NCBI): domain Eukaryota; kingdom Viridiplantae; phylum Streptophyta; class Magnoliopsida; order Alismatales; family Alismataceae; genus Alisma; species Alisma plantago-aquatica. The sequence goes on along the minus strand of OY856411.1, from coordinate 1,483,637,542 downwards.
TGATATTAATCTTGCCATGTCAAGGGAGTATCCTTTCACTGGGGTGTGGGGATTAGTCCCACTACCCATTTTGTGAAATTTAATTCATGTTCTAGTTCTTTTATGAACTCATTTAATTCATTGCTAATCGTTCACTGCATGGCTAGTGGATTGATCACACACTTTATGTGATTTGTTGTAACCTTATGATGTAAGAACTTCAACATTTAACATTTGAATATTGATTAGTTTTGGTTGATTCTTTGATGACAACTTCTGATGGAAAGTTTCTAGAGTAGTGGATATACAATCTATAAGTAATGAGACATCAAGCTTACATAGATATCTACTCATACAAGTTTCTAAAGCCGAATGGGAAACTTGCATAACTCAAATTGTCTCTTCATATATGTTTGGATTTGAATGAATGCACAAATTTTGATAGTGGATGTGAAACCCAGTTCCACCCTAGTGTTTCCATCCATTGATTACTAGAACCTTAATCTATCTCTTTTGATGCAATTTACAATATTAATGTCGAGCATTTAGAATGAGCACCCTCATCTTTTATAACTAGATATCATGAGTTGGAGGTACACATAGGGAGAACATTGAACTGAACTAACTTGATATGATCCATGCCATGAACCATATAACCTGTATAGAATCCTACCTTTATATTACTTAATGCTTATAAACATACTCTTATATTCTATAACTAAATGTGAAGGGAAGGTAGGGGGTATACATACGGTAAGAGTCAAACCATAACAATTAGATCTAGCACATGTCTTGATCCAAGTATTCCATAATTGATTAGCACATAGAAGATAAAGGTTATTTGACTCAAATTTTATACTAGTATGGACTGGTCCAAAGTAAATCAAGATTCAAAAAGCCAGGTTCTCATATCCATACATATGCAATTTTATTGTGTTTGTCTCCCATACATGAAATTATATTTTCCCATCTATTTATTAATAATATATGTGTATTTCTCTCCTCCACCCCAAAGGGTTACTTTCTCTTGCAGGTCCAAGGATTAGGACGAGCTTTTTGGTACCTTCCCCAAGATGGCAGAGGATCTAGCAGAGATATACTCGAGACTACAGTTAACGACGGAGGAAGAAGAACCGATCAAAGTCGGTGCAGATCAAACCGAAGACGAGGCAGAGCATCTGGGATTGGCGCTCGTTGCACGCATCCTTTCAGATAGAGCACCCAACTTTTGGGCGATGAGACGCACCCTCACGCAGGCATGGGGGCTCTTACAGAATGTGGTGTTTAAACAACTGGAGGGAGACATCTTCATCATTCAATTCATCGACTAGCGGGACAAGCAGAAGGTGATAGATGGGGTGTCGTGGAACTTCGACAACAAACTGCTGATCTTCAAAGAAATTGAGAAGGACGAACAACCAGGGTTGATTGCCATCACGCACACCCCCTTCTGGGCTCGAATCTACGGGCTACCATTAGGGTTCTGATCAACCCAGGCCATCACAAAGATCACAGCTAGACTGGGCGACGTCCTCGATTTGGATGTCGACGAGCTCTCGTGGGAAACGTCGGCGAGAGTCTGGATTAACCTGGATATTACCAAGCCCCTAAAGAGAATCCTACGCATTAGAGGAAATCAAAACAAACTTCTCAGCCTAGATGTGAAGTACGAGCGGCTGACGAATTTCTGCCGCACATGCGGGCGGCTAGGGCATGTCGAGCAGAACTGTAATGATCCGAATGAAGGAGAAGAAGGGAAGTAGCAATGGGGACCTTGGCTAAAAGCATCACCGCGGAAGCCGAGGGTGACTCTACACAAAGAGCTGCACGGCCACACCCGAACCATGAAGAGGATAACCTTCAAAAACAGGCCGATGCAGGAGGGTCCGCCAAGCGCATGGACGACCAGCGGAAGAAGGGCTCAGAGAAGACAGGACAACGGAGTCGGAGGAATTGAGGTACCGATTAGGGAACGACAAAGTGAAGAGAGTAGAGAATGAGATCATCAACAGAACCAACAAGAGACAAGCGCAGAATCTGAATACAGCTTGAATGATTTATTTCCAGAAAGGCAGGAGGTACAGGGGCTGGGTGGATGGACAAGCAAGGGTAAAGACAGACTGGAGGAAGACCTAGGGCGGAAGTAGTGCAGGGGGAAATCATTCGGCAGGGATGAACTGTTGGATATGAGGCAGAAGGTACATTCCAACATTGCTACGAAGGAGAACCATAGAAGTATCATCCGAGGGGGCACAACTGAGGCCAACGTTGAAGAAGAAGATACTAGCAAAGCACTGGAGCCCATAACTCCATAGCAAGAAACAGGCAACGAACCCTTGAGACGCACAGACCAAAGCAATGTTAGAATGAGGGCACAGAAGAAGATGGATATCAGGAAGAAGGTAGGGAAGAAAGGAAAGGGTGTTCTGAAGAAAACCAAGGAGCCGCCGTGGGTGTATAAGATGAGCAGAGCACAAAGACTCGGGATACCGGAACATGAATTCATTTGGGATACTATGTCGGGAAAGAGAGGAAGGCAATTGGAGTACTGTGACATGGAGCTAGATATGGTCAGCCCTATGGAGGACACGACTAAAAAAGCCAAGAACAGTGGGTCGGAAGTGCACAATGAAGGGACATCAAATGTTGAAGTAGAGGAGACTGGTGGAGACCAGCTCCGTGAACAACTATGAAAATCATGAGCTGGAATTGTCAGGGATTGGGCAACCCTAACACAGTGAACGTCCTCCGATCGTGGTGTTGGAGGGAGAGCCTGAACATAGTCTTCTTAATGGAGATGCTTATCTCCAGTGCTTATCTAGAAGCAGTGAAAAGAAAATGTGGCTTCACACAAGGTATATGTATTGATAGAGTGGGCAGGGAAGGTGGAATTGGCTTTTGGTGGAAAGATGTTGACCTCAGTAGCATATCTTACTCGCAGCATCACTATAGTTGTGAGATCGGAGATGGAACATGGTCTAGCAAATGGAGAGATGTGGGCATATATGGGTGGGCAGACCAGCAGTTGAAGCACAATACTTGGGACTTGATACGTGAAACAAAAAACATAATTGATCTCCCTACGGTGTTCTTTGGTTATTTCAATGAAATTGTATCAAACTCAGAGAAAATGGGAGGCCCCCCAAAACCTCTTCACTACATACAGGATTTCTGAAATGTGATAGACGAATGTGATCTTTTGGACCTGGGATACAGTGGAAGTATATTCACGTGGCAGAGGGGAACAACACTTGAAACTCTTGTTCGAGAAAGGCTGGACAGGGCCTTGGCGTGTCCCAGCTGGGCAGCGAGATTTCCATAGGCTAGAGTTATTCACCTTCCTATAGTTGAATCTGACCATTCCCCGATTATCATCAACACTGAGCAGAGGCGAAGGCGTCAAAGAAGGAAACATGAAAATTTCTTTTTCAAGCCCATGTGGATGGAGGATGAGACGTGTGAACAAATTGTCAAGGAATCATGGGAAGGAGGCCTATCTATTGATCTTCAAGGAAAGATGGAAATGTGCGACTTGAAGATAAAGTCTTGGGCAGCTGAGAAATTTGGAAAGATGAAGAGTAGGATTAAAGAGCTAGAAGGGTAGTTGGGGGAGGCTCAACTCCCCCGCCGGACAGAAACAATCTTGACAGGTGCTCATGCATGGCAGCCGAACTACAAGAGTGGCACAGACATGATGAGAAGTATTGACATGCAAAGGAGAGAGTGAATGAAATGAAAGTTGGAGATAGAAACACGGCGTACTTTCACCACAAAGCATCTCAAAGGAGGAAAAGAAACCAGACAGAGGGGTTCATCGACACTGTGGGACAATGGAAGACAAAGGAAGAAGAGATTGAAGAAATAATCATCGATTTTTTCCAGGGGCTTTTCAAGACATCTAACCTGACAGGATGGAAGGAGGCAACAAGAGGGATAGAGAGGAAAATTGGGAGAATAGAAAGTGAAATTCTGGAAAGGGATATCACCACTGAAGAAATTCAAGCAGCGCTGAAAATTATGCATCCTAACAAAGCACTCGGGCCTGTTGGAATGAAGGCTATGTTTTTTTTCAAAAATATTGGCACATAGTGGGAAGCGATGTGGCAAATTATATAAAGGGATGGTGGAAATATGAAGATAGCATTGTTGATGTGAACTCTACTTTGGTGGTCCTCATTCCCAAAGTGAAAACACCAAAGGAGATTGGGGAGTTCAGACCTATAAGCATGTGTAATGTTATTTATAAGATTGCTGCAAAAGTCCTAGCCAACCGCTTGCGTCCTTTGATGGATAAGATCATTTCTGAACAACAAAGTGCTTTTATACCGGGAAGGCTTATCACAGACAATGTTCTTGTTGCCTACGAGCTATTCCACTCTATGAAAGGCGAGAAGAGGAAGAATAAGGGACATATAGCTCTGAAGCTAGATATGTCAAAAGCTTATGACAGAGTAGAATGGGGGTTTGTGGATTTCATATAGGAGAAGTTAGGATTCGGAGAGCTTTGAAGAAAGAAAGCCATGACCTGCATCTCGTCAGTATCTCACTCCTTTGCCATCAATGGGGACCATACCAGGAAGACTCAACCATCCAGAGGACTGTGCCAGTGTGACCCTCTCTCCCCATATCTTTTTATTTTATGTGCTAAAGCTTTCTCTTCTTCACTAAATTTGGCATCACAACAGAATGATATCCATGGAGTGCGGGCTAGCCGACATGGACCACGCATTTCTCACCTTTTCTTTGCAGATGACTCCATTCTTTTAACACGGGCGACCAAAGAAGAATGCCTGAAATTAGATGCGATTGTCATCCAGTACGAACAGGCATCCGGACAAAAAAATTAATTTATCAAAGACTGAGGTAGCCTTTAGCAAAGGAGTATGTAGAGAGAGGAAGGATGAGATATGTCAAGTGCTACAAGTTAAAGAGGTGGAGAAGCACGGGAAATACTTAGGCCTACCTGCAACGGTGGGAAGATCCAAAAAGCACGCCTTCTCATACATACAGGAACGGGTGTGGAACAAACTTCAAGGTTGGAAGGAAAAACTTTTGTCTAAAGCGGGAAAGGAGGTTTTAATCAAGGCAGTGGCTCAAATGATCCCATCATACCTGATGAGTATTTTCCAGTTACCAGCATACCTTCTTGACGCCATCAACATCTCCATTGCTAGATTTTGATGGGGAGCCAAAGACAATGAACGGAAAATAGCCTGGGTCAGCTGGGAGAAACTTTGCACACCAAAAAATCAAGGAGGCATAGGATTCCAAAATATTAGTATTTTCAATCAAGCACTTCTGGAAAAACAAGTGTGGCGCCTTTTCCACAGGAAAGAGACATTGGCTTATAAAGTCCTCAAGGCTAGATACTTCCCATCAAGCAATGTACTCAAGGCCCGTAGGGGACATAATCCGAGTTTCACCTGGAGGAGTATCTGGAATTCCAACAGTATCATCCTAGAAGGCATGCAATGGAGAGTGGGAGATGGCAATGACATCAACATATGGTCGGAGAATTGGATACCCAATCTAGATGGCAGCATAGAGTCCAGGTTGGGCATATCTTCATTGACAGTACAACAAGTTCATCAACTCATTAACCAGGAAACAAGAGAATGGGACAGAGGGATGGTAAATGAGCTGCTATCACAAAATGTGGTTGATTTGGTGCTTGCTATTCCGATAGGGGTAACGACGAGGGAAGATGGGATTTTCTAGAAACCAAGCAGAAGTAGGGAATATACGGTGAAGTCAGCATATTGGATGGCCACCCAACAACCGAATACCATTGAGCAATCAATCACCCACATGAACAAGGAGGTCTGGCGGGCAATTTGGAAGACAGGTCTAGCTCCCAAAGTTGCACATTTTCTATGGCACTATGTCACCGGCTCACTGGCCACAGTCGGACGGTTTTTTTATAGATATTTCCACCAAGACGGAATTTACAACATATGCCGAAGGGAGAAGGAGGACATAGCCCACATGCTATTCCGATGCGAGCAGGCGTGAGAACTTTGGAAGGAATACCTGGTGGACGTCCAAGAGCGAATCCGGCAGCTAAGCACAAAGCCCACACACGAAGCTATCATGGCAGCGGTCTGGACGGAAAATGGGACTCTAAATGAAGATACGGCTGTAGCCCTATGGGCGATCTGGACAAGAAGAAATGACATCACATTCGGGAACAAGGTGTGCCACCCGCTTATACTGAAGAATTCTATGAGACCATTAATTAAAGCATACAGGGACACGACCACCACTACGGGCAACGTAGCTTCAACGGACAGCCATGCACGTTGGAGTAAGCCACCGGTAGGAGTCATGAAATTAAACTGTGATGCTGCGGTGGCAATTCATGGAGCAGACGGGCTGGGTCAGGTTTTGAGAAACACAGATGGAAGTGTCTCCCGTGCAGCAGGAAGATGACAACTGACTCTCAAGGATTCTCGATGCGCTGAAGCACTAGATATTCGAGAAGGCCTCAAGCTATCCAAAGAAATGAACCCCACCGTTGTAATACTGGAATCGGATGTCGAAGCAGTGATCAAGCTCATTGTGGCCGGGACTAAAAGGGCAGATCTCTTGGGATCCATTCTCGAGGATATAGCCTACCTTAAAGTTTTCTTTTCAAGCATTTCTTTTGTTTCGTGTCGTAGACAGGCTAATGGGTTGGCACATAAGTTAGCCCGGATGGCCTCTAGTAGCAATTTTTCTTTCAGTAGCTTTAACTCGTTTCCTCCTTTTGTAATGAACTGCATTAGAGTAGATTTGATTACCTAATGAAAATAGCTCGTTTAACTTCAAAAAAAATATGTGTATTTTGTGAAAAAATATTTATAATGTTGAAATTGTGATTTTATTGAAGTATCTTATGATTCTTGTTATTAAAAATATATTTATCAAGAAACTTGTTCTAAATCTTTTCAATTTTTGTATTATATGCACATAAGCAGATCTAGCATGAAACTAATTGAGACAAAACCATGTAGGTCTATGGGTCTAACCCTATAAATGCTATGTTTCTTATATAAGGTGCCCAATAGGTCCATTTTATATGCTCATTTTCCCTTTAGTTTCATGGGATTATTTCTAGTTATCTAATTCCACCACATCTTAGAAAAGATCCTCTTATAATTACTATATAAACATTACTTTCATGAAAAACATTATCTATAATATTAACCAAGAACAACAAGCATCATATTTTAGCTAGATATTTTTATTATATAATCAAATAACTAGTGAATATGAGTTTCTTTAAAATGTATTGAAAATGTCAAAAGGATTTATGAGTAGTTTCCGGCCAATGCAATCATTAATTTTAAGAGTGGCCATGGTCTGGTCAAGTATGGGCTGACACAAAAACCATAGACCAGATCACATATAGTGGTCTAGAAATTTTCCAGACCAAAATTGACTACTGAAAGGATCTAGACCGGACTTAACTTGACCGCTAATATCTGGTCAAGTTTGGTTAAGTCCGATCTAAAGACACTAATATGTAGTCTACTATTCTACTCTACTAAGCATGACTACTCATTTCTGTCCATATGATTACCTATAGAATTGGACTCCTCCACACTACATATTTTTTGAAGTCAATTCTCTCTATTTAAGATTAAGCTGCAAAATTGGCAGCGACACAGTCAACAACAATCGAAGGGAAATCGCTAGAAAGAAAAGCATACTCTCTACTGTTAATGGCTCCCTGTGCTAGCATATGGGCTAAGACATTGGACTTTCGTCTACAAAACTGAAAAGAAATGCTATCGAAATAAGCTCTGAAAAGAAAGATATCATTGAGGAAGGTTACCAGCAGATCTGCCCTATCTGAAAAGAAATCCTATTGCCGAGTAGCACCTCCACGAGAAATGTGCAGCCTTATGATCGAGTCCCTGACGCCAGACCCCACACCACCATTCGACCTGATAGATACATGATTATTATATTACTGTAGCTGCTATTAATGTAGCAGCTGGTTATTGTAGTACATTTAATGTAGTAATCACTTATTTAGCATGAGTTAATCTCAATGTGATGCAACAAGTACATGTGAGAATGTTGTGTTGTTTCTAGTGCAAATGGCAAAGAAGTTTTATCCCATATTGCTCACTCCTACAACTTTTGTGGTCCTCATATGTAGGATCACATGGGGCACTAGTGTCCAAAGGAGTCCTAGGAAGGAGGTATGCTCACTTGCTTGGTGGGTTGGGTTACCACGCACGTGCGCGTGCGCGCCACGCCTCGCCTGCCCCGGCCGGGCTCGGGCTCGGGCTCGGGCTCGGGCTCGGACTCGGGCTTGCACTAGAATACGACTAAGTAATTAATTACTGCTTTCTTATTCGGATTTCTTAGTCCTAATTATAAAGTGTTTTTCTTTTGTGGATTATTCATTATTGTGTACAAGAGCAACCGAGTGTTTGCGTCTTACTGGGAATAGGATTAGGGACGTGCGTGGATATATATACGCATCCGGTCATTAGGGTTAAACACATCGAAAACAATCTTCTGTCCTCGTGTGTTTTGAGAGCCCTAATCCCGAGTGCAATAGTAGTTGTCGTCCCCGGAGTCGCTTTGTGGAGTTGTTCTCCTGTGCGAAGCCTGACTCCTCCTTCTTGTCGTCGAGACGCAGCTGTTAGGCGGTGGTTCCTGCAGTTGCTGTGCTGCACTGGTAGCAGTGCGACGCGACTACGTCGAGTGCGAGCGAGACGTGCAAGTTTCAGGTTCGTGTCGGATCGCGATTGGGAGAACGGTGCCTATCCGCGAGGATTGTCGGGCACTGATTTATTTAAGTAACACGTTCGTTTCTCAACGAACGATCTAGTTTGCGAATCTAACTCTTATTTTCTATTCTCCTGCTTTGTTTGTTCTTCGATTCTTATTTTGGATCTGCATGCACTGTTAATTAGTTTGCACCTGTCGTTGTTGCATGAACGAAAATAACAAATATTAACAACAGTCTTAAAGAAATCATTTTCTGTCGTTAATTAACAATGGCCGGTCAGGGTGGTTCGGGATGTAAAATTGATACAACTAATATGTCTGAAAAGTTTACTGGTACGAACTTTACCCGTTGGCAGAGTCGTATAGAAATTTGGCTGAATATTGTGGGTTATGATCAGTATTTAGTTGAAATTGAACATGTATCTGATGAAACAATTCCTGATAATGCAAGCATTATTGCTAATTGGAAGAAGGGTGATAAAATGTGCCGCGGTTTGATTTTGTTTGGTTTAAATAACAAATTGTATGATTCTTACTCAAAGCCGCCAGTCACTACGTTCAAGATTTTATGAGAATTGTTAATTAACAATTTTAGCACTGAAAATCAAGGTGTTGAAAAATAGTGTGTGTCTAAATTTCTTAAGTTTCAGATGGTTAGGGTAAGTCAGTTTCTGATCAAACACACGATCTACAACTCCTAGTTCATGAACTCTCAGATGCCAAGATGGTGTTCCTGAGAAGTTTGTTGTTATGTCTATCATAAAAAAATTCCCTAAGTCTTGGGAGTCGTTTGGTATGTCTCTGAAGCATCGCAAAGGGACACACACCATGGATGAACTAATGATGGATATTCATATACAAGAAGAACACTTAAAGGAGAAAGGGGTCAAGGTGCCTACTAATGCAAATCCAACTGTTAATCTTACTTCTACAAAAACACCTAAGATAAGAAATCTAAGAATGCACATATACCCAAGGCAAAGATCCAAAAGAAACCGAAGAACAAATCTTGTTGGACTTGTGGACAGGTTGGCCACTGGAACAAGGATTGTCCTACTAAGAAGGCAAAGAAAGCTACCACATCTGCAAGTGAGGAGGCTGTGGTCAACATGATGACTACATCCTTGAACCTCAATGATGGGTACGTGTCGATTAAACCTAAAATTCTTTCTATTTTTGAACCACTTTATTGGATAATTGACACTAGGGCTAATGTACATGTGTGTGCTGATAAATCCCTATTTGTGTCTTATCAGGCCTCTCGAGGTCGGTCCATGACTTTGGGCGATTCCAGCTCTATAGAAGTCAAAGGTGAATGACGGGTGGACTTGAAGTTTCCTTCGGGGAAGGTTTTGATTCTTAACAGGGTCAGACATATTCCAACCATTCGACGCAATATCCTTAGTGGTGTCATATTAGTTAGAGAAGGTTATAGAGTAGACTGTAAATGTAATAAGGCTATTATTACACGCCTTCGTGATTCTTTGTTTTTTGGCAAGGGGTACTTATGTGATGTGGAGAACTTGTTTAAGATTCATGTTGAACCTATTTCAAATTCCGTTTTAAATTTGAATGATTATAGTTCTATTTGCATGAATCTTGTTTCATTCGATGTATGACATTCACGTTTGGGACATGTTAATGTTGCCTCAATGAAGCGTATGATGAATCTAGATTTGATCCCTAAATCTAAAATTAGCAACAATAAATGTGAAATCTGTGTACAAGCTAAATTGCCTAGGAAGCCTTTTCATTCTATGAATAGGAATTCAGAAATTTTGGATTTAGTTCATACAGATATCAGTGAATTTAATGGTGTTGCTACGAGAGATCAAAAGCGTTATTTTATAACTTTTATTGACGATGTGAGTAGATATTGTTATGTCTTTTTACTTAGAAGTAAAGATCGGGCATTGGATAAATTTCAAATTTATAAGAAAGAAGCTGAAACTCAAACCGGTAAAGTACTTAAGCGATTAAGGTCTGATAGGGGAGGAGAGTATACCTCGAACTTGTTTTTGGAATTTTTCCAATTGCATGGTATAGTTCATGAGGTAACTGCTCCTTATTCACCACAATCAAATGGGATAGTTGAATGTAAAAACCGAACCTTAATAGATATGGTAAATAACTTACTCCAAACATCTAGATTACCCAACTTTATGTGGGGGAAAGCTTTGAATACGGCTTGTCATATTCTGAATAGAGTTCCCCATAAACATTTAGAGAGTAGTCCGTTTGAGTTGTGGAGAGGAAGGAAACTGAGTCTTAAATATCTTCGATTGTGGGGGTGCCTTGCAAAGGTACTTGTCCCTGAATACAAAAGGAAGAAATTAGGACAGAAAACGGTTGATGCCATATTCTTAGGTTATGTAGAGACAAGCTATGCTTATAGATTCCTAATTGTAAAATCAGATATCTCTGGCATTGAGGTCAATACAATTGTAGAATTATGTGATGCAACATTCTTTGAGGATGTGTTTCCTATGAAAACTGGTGTGCCCAATGAAGTTTCTCAAGAAGATTCATTTACCACAGGTTCCATTCCAGAGCACGTGGAAAGGATGACAAATGTGGGGGGCGACTCAAAACATGCTATTTCTGAATCTGATGATTCTGAAGAAATAGTTGAACCAAGGAGAAGTAAACGGCCTAGGACATCCAAAGACTTTGGAAGTGATTTTCTTACTTAAAATGTTGAGGATGATCATGTTATTTCAAACAAGCTATGGAATCTCCAGAAGCTAAGTTTTAGAAAGAAGTCGTTAATGATGAAATCTGATCAATTCTCTCAAATGGAACTTGGGAATTGGTGGATTTGCATCATGGTTGTTCTGCAGTTGGTTGCAAATGGATTTTTAAGAAGAAACTTAATGCAGATGGGTCAATCAATAAGTATAAGGCTAGGTTAGTTGCTAAGCGTTACACACAAAGGGACGGAATAGATTATTTTGATACCTATTCACATGTTTCCCGTATGACCACAATCCGAGTGCTTATAGCATTGGCTTCCATTTATAATCTCTATATCCATCAGATGGATGTGAAGACCGCGTTTTTACACGGTGATCTTCAAGAAGATATATATATATATATATATATATATATATATATATATATATATATATATATATATATATATATATATATATATATATATATATATATATATATATATATAGTCAGGCCAGAATACACTCGAGTGTATCCGGAGCAGAATACACTCAAGTAGTTTTTCATGATGGAATATTTTTTTTGAAAATCTAATCCGTTGATCTTCTTAAACATCTTTTGAACAACTCATACGCAAAATTTGAGCACATTTGGATATGTATAGCTCATGTTGTGATGACCGCAAAAATTATGCATTTCAAATTAGTTTCGCGCATCGATTTTGTTGCCTTTGGATGAGCGACTTAAATTCATCCAAATGGGCTCAAAATTTGTATGTAGCCTATTTATAGTATGACGGTGAAGATCAATGGTTTACATTTTGCAAAAAATAGTCTTGATATGCAAACACACTTGAGTGTATTCGTGCGATCCGTACACTCGAGTGTATTCTAGCCTGACTCTCTCTCTCTCTCTCTCTCTCTCTCTCTATATATATATATATATATATATATATATATATATATGGAACAATATGAGGGATTTGTGGGTCGTGGGAATGAGTCCAAAGTGTGTAAACTTGTTAAGTCATTATATGGCTTGAAACAAGCCCCTAAGAAATGGCATGAGAAGTTTGATTATGTGATATGATCATTTGGCTTTATTTCTAATGAATTTGATAAGTGTCTCTACTGCAAGTTTGTCAATAATGGATTCATTTTGTTATGCTTATACATCGATGATATCCTACTTTTTGGTTCCGATATGAAAGTAGTAAATGAGACAAAGTCATTCTTGTGTAGCAAGTTTGAGATGAAAGATATGGGTGTCGCTGATGTGATTTTAGGGCTTAAAATCATAAGGTCTACTGATGGTATAACTCTCTCTCAGTCTCACTATGTTGAGAAGATACTAGAGAGGTTTGAGTACACATCACATAAACCTGTTAAGACTCCATATGATTCATCCAAACCCTTATTCAAGAATGAGACTGGAGTTCTAGTGTCTCAATTATGATACTCTCAGATTATCGGAAGTTTAATGTATCTTATGAACTGTACACGTACAGACATTGCGTTTGTCGTGAACAAGTTAAGTAGATACACCAGTTGTCCCGACAAGACCCATTGGGAAGCTCTTGACAGAGTTCTGAGGTATATCAAGGGAACACGTTCCCTTGGGCTACATTATGGTAAACATCCTTCCATAGTCAAAGGATATAGTGATGCAAGCTGGATTGCCGTGAATTCTACGAGTAATGGTGTCTCAAGATATGTATTCCTGTTGGGAGGAGGAGCTGTTTCCTGGAGGTCTAAGAAATAGACCATATTGTCTTGGTCCACTTTTGAAGCAGAGTTGTGTGCTTTAGATGAAACTGGATTAGAAGCTAAATGGCTACATGGACTTATGTCTAGTTTACCTATGGTAATGAACCCGCTTCCTGCAATTTCAGTTCATTGTGACAGCACTAAAACTATTGCTAAGATAAAGAGTTCCAAGTACAATCAAAAACAGCGTAGACACATCCAAGTCAGATTGAAATCTGTAAGGGAGTTAGTGTCTAATGGGGTCGTGGCTGTGGACTACATCGGTACCAAAGATAATACAGTTGATCCTTTCACTAAAGGTCTTACCTTGGCTTTAGTGGAAAAATCCAGATTGGGGATGGGACTGAAACCCCTATAGATTTGCAAGCAGTAGCAACCCAACCCAAAAGAGTGGAGATCCCACAAATTTGGTTCAATGTGGTAATAACAAGCTTTTGGGTAAATCGGATCACACTATGTATTCTTATTTGATGCTTCTGGCATCTGTGTGTCTATCTCCTGGAAACCTGTTAGTGTCATGACTGCAAGTTAGTAAGAGAGTAGTCTCTTAATGGTGTCAAGTCTTAGGACATGATGTTACCAGTACATCCTTGGAGACTCTAGCTAAGTGATTTATGTTATGTAGGCCGCAACAGGCGAATTGGGTTTTTCTCTGTTATCAATCATGATATAAATATTTTGTATGCATGGCCTTAATGCATTGTTTTTCCTTACTACCATGTCTTTATTGTGTTGTTACCAACCGATACTCTTGTACCCAAGGTTCAGGTTCAAGACTTTTATTCACCTAGTTTCTACGGGGGTCACAGTTGGATAACTCAGGTAGATTCAAACCGAAAGGTATCTGCTGAAAGCATAGTATGGAGGACTGAATGGTAGAGCACACTACACATTGGACTTTGTGGGGGATTGTTAGATACATGATTATTATATTACTGTAGATGTTATTAATGTAGCAGCTATTTACTGTAGTAAATTTAATGTAGTAATCACTTATTTAGCATGGGTTAATCCCAATGTAGTGCAGCAAGTACATGTGAGAATGTTGTGTTGTTTCTAGTGCAAATGGCAAAGAAGTTTTATCCCATATTGCTCACTCCTAGAACTTTTGTGGTACTCATATATAGGATCACATGGGGAACTAGTATCCAAAGGAGTCCTAGGAGGGAGGTATGATCACCTCCTTGGTGGGTAGGGTTACCACATCACAACCCACACTCGCACGTGTGCGCGCGTGCCACACCACATCTCGCCTCGCTTGGCCTGGCCTGGCAGGGCTCGGGCTTGGGCTTGTGGCTTGTGGATTGTGGATTGTGGATTGTGGAGAATGTCTTCCGTCTTCCGTCTTCTTTTTGCACTAGAATACGACTAAGTAATTAATTACTCGTGTAATTATTTGTTGCTTTCTTATTCGGATTTCTTAATCCTAATTAGAAAGTGTTTCTCTTTTGCGGATTATTCCGTATTGTGTACAAGAGCAACCGAGTGTTTGCGTCTTACTGGGAATAGGATTAGGGACGTGTGTGGATATATATACGCATCCGGTAATTAGGGTTAAACACATCGAAAACAATCTTCTTCCGCCGTGTGTTTTGAGAGCCCTAATCCCGAGTGCAATAGTAGTTGTCGTCCCCGGAGTCACTTTGTGGGGTTGTCCTCCTGTGTGAAGCGTGACTCCTCCTTCCTATCGTCGAGACGCAGCTGTCAGGCGGTGGTTCCTGCAGTTGTTGTGCTGCACTGGTAGCAGTGCGATGCGACTACATCAAGCGCGACCGAGACGTGCAAGTTCTAGGTTCGTGCCGGATTGCGATTTGGAGAATGGTGCCTATCCGCTAGGATTGTCGGGCACTGATTTCTTTAAGTAACACGTTCATTTCTCAACGAACGATCTGGTTTGCGAATCTAACTCTTGTTTTCTGTTCTCCTGCTTTGTTTGTTCTTCGATTCTTATTTTGGATCTACTTACACTGTTAATTACTTTGCACTTGTCGCTGTTGCATGAACGACAATAACAAATATTAACAACACGACCTCCTCTCATTTCCGGTCTGGTGTAGCCTCCCTGCATTCTGGTTAGCCATCTTGTAGGTAGAACAGACTGTATAGTTCCCTTTATTGCTTGGCCACCAATAAATAGGTTGTCTTGTTGACCTGATTCGCTGACCGGGATCAATAACATCTTTACTGCAATGTTCTACATGAACATTGTGCTAATAGTACTTACATCCCAGCCCATCGGGTCTCTGTGCATGAGTTGGTACACATGTGAGAATGTGTTACAACTCACTCCATACACCATGTTCAGGATTCCCCCTACACTCGGTATCCAGTGATCATTTCCATATATTGATGTTGGTTCCATCACCCACCCTCCACTGTAGGCCCTCCACAATGATGTTATTTGCATTCCATATGCTCTGCCATGTGTAGCTAAGATTGTGTCCCCATTGCGCCTCCTGGATGGAGTCATTGGGGACGTATCTGGCTTTAAGAACTTTAAACACCAGTGTGTCCCTCATGTGGAATAGTCTCCATATCTACTTTTTCAATAGATCTTGGTTGAAATTCCCAAGTTTTTTAATTCCATCCCTCCTTGATTCTTTCGGGCCGCACAATTTTCCCCAGCTGACCAAGGAGAGTTTCTTTTCAGTTCCCTTGCCCCCCAGCAGAACTTGGCTATACAACTATAAATTGATTCAACTAAGTCAACTGTAAGTAGGAATATTATCATGATCTAAGACAGTATCTCCTTCACCAAAACTTGAATAAGGACCTCTCTTCCTGGTTTAGATAGCAACTTCTCTTTCCAGCCCTATAATTTCCTCGATATACGATCTTGGATAAAGGGAAAGACTTGTTTCTTGAATCTTCCAAATGCTGTGGGCAAACCCAGATACCTGTCATGTCTCTCCACTTATTTTACCTTCAATATTCCCTTGATCTCTTCTCTTTCTCATAACATACCCCTTTTCTAAAGGCGACTTCACTCTTGGAAATGTTGATCTTCTGTCCTGGTGCTCGTTCATATTGGATGAAAATTTCAGCTAACTTGAGGCACTCTTTCCGGGTTGCCTTAGCGAAGAGAATCGAGTCATCTGTAAAGAAAAGGTGGGAGATATGTGAGCCATGGCAGCTTACTTTAATGCCATGAATAATATTCTATTGTGCCACCATGTTTAGAGAAGTATAAAAAGCTTCAACACACAAAATAAAGAGATATGGTGATATAGGGTCTTGATGCACTATTTATTTGTCATTTTTATAAGGTATTTTATTTTGATTTTTGTGCATTTTTTCATATTAATTGTGAATGGTCTACTTTTATTGTCCTATAATACCTATTCACATCAAATAAATATAATTTCAATATTTCTGAATGATTTTGTATATTCCCAGAGCTTATATTTGGATTTTATATATTTCAAGTGAATGTACAAGAATTTACACAACCCGGTATTACCGACTTTGGAGTTAGTGGTAACAACACGTGCTTAGGTTGGAACAAAAAGAATTTGAAAAAAAATCGATAGTACTGATACACAAGTTAGCACTACTGACAACATCACAATGTTTTGATCAAGAGTTATCGAAGCAACCTGGTACTATCGATAGCCATGTCGATAGTACCCACAACTTGACAAGTGGCCACCCAATTAGAAGAGTCGGTAGTACTGACAAACTTTCGATAGTACCAACGTGTCGAGTTCAGGTGGATCTAAAGACATTATTTAATTCGATGGCTGAGCTTTTAACTCACCCTAAGTCACTCTTATGACTTAGGAGAAGTGCATCCAGACTTAGGGATTATCATATTTTCCATTGAACGAAGGTCGGGAGAAAGCGGAGAAGAAGACCATGCTCCAGACGATTGGGGCACTTCCAGTTCATGGATTTGCAGCCGAAAGTTAGCAAATTGGCACGTGCACAAGAAGGGATCCTTTGAACTGTCTATTTCAGGGATTCTTCATATTCTCCACATTTTCTCTCTTCTCTTTGATGTTTTTAACTACGGAAACCATGCAGGACTAATCCTCACATTCCTGAGAACCTGGGAGTAGCACGGTTATGTATTGTAATTGAATATTATGCATCCATTCATCTATTTCTCTTAATATCTGCATTCATTTCTATGAGAACGAATGAACTATCCATGTTTGATCACCATAGGTAGTAATTGGACCCTTATTTGCTTTGAAAAAGGAAAATTAATGGTTGGAACTTCATAGAAATACACATTCTATAAATTTCTTTGAGAAAGGTGGCTTACAAACGTGAGTATATTACCTAGAGCATTTGATAAAGCAAATGTCTAATAACATAATTGATACAAGATTTGGGTTGGTATTACATTAAGTAGTGAATTACATTGTAAGAATGGGTATTTCTATCTACATGCTCTTAATCTAGGGTTAGGAGAGACTTTTGTTAATGTATTGAGATTAAATTGCAATGTTAACCGTGGTGAAACAACTATCCTAAGGAATTCAATTCGACTGAGAAAAAATCCAATAATTTAGATTTATTTACTGTTCTAGATAATGAAGCCATTCAATCAAGTTTCTTCGGCCTAATTTGATCGTATTATAGTCAGTAAGACTATATGAAGTTACATTTCCCAGTATTCGACATCCAAGCCTCATTGGGTTATATTACTCTAATAGTGTACACTTGCGTTTTAAGTGTATAAAAAATGCATATCATGTTTCTAGCACCGTTGTTGAGGAAACGACAACTTCAGCACTACGAGTGATGTAATCAGCCACTCTAGGCCAATCCTTTATTTCTCTATTATTGATTTAAAAATAAATTTCAAATATCCATTTGTTCTTACCATTAGTATCATGGTCTCACAGTGATTTTTGCTATTTTTAGGTACTAGTGCATGGTGCTACCAAGCCCATGACTACAATGATTTGACTTCACTGGTCTTTGGTCAAGCAAAGCTCCTACGTAGAGAATGAGAGTACGTTGCATCGGTTGATAGATTTAATCAAACTCCACCACCTAAACCTCCACTAGAGGAACCTGAGCCACTAGAGGAACCTGAGTAGAAGAATAGACGATCTGGGAAAGAATCAAGGTATCTTCTTTGACGGGTCAAAAAGGGCCAATCAAGAGACAAGCCTAAAAGTCAGCAACTACAAGATTGATCCAGGGTTGGTGTAATTAGTCAAATCACATGCCTTTCATGGCTACAACTCTGAAGATCTGATGATGCATATCAGTAATTTCATAGAAAGTTGTGATATGATCAACATATTTAGGGTGTCAGCAACTATCATATACCTAAAGCTCTTTCCATCGTCATTGGAAGACAACACCAACTCTTGGTTTCATAACCTTGAAGATGAATGTATTGAAACTTGGGAATTCGAGCGATATTTTCCACCACAAAGGAAAAACGAATGGGTCAAGAAAATCCACAACTTCAAACAACAAGCTGATGAGTCATATTTTGAGGAATGGGAGAGGTTCTAAAAATAAGTTGCAAAAGATCCCTCACCACGGCATCGATCTATTAGGTTAGTCAAAGATTTTCCATTATGGTCTGTACAAGGGAGAAAGGACCACCTTGATAGTGTAGAATTAGGGTTTTTCCTCAACAATAAGCCAGCCCAGTGTCACAAAATCTTAAAGAACATGTATAAGAACTAGACATGGAGATCAGAGATAGAGAACCCAACAACCCTCAAAAGTGTTGGGGAGTCCAAGGTTATTTCAGCACTAAATGAGAAGTTTCTCCTTGATTTCCCATGCCTCCGCTCAGTTGCTCTTTAGCCAGCTCGTCTTCCAAATGCTCACAGTGTGCCACACTTCATCTTTGTTGTCCCGCCAGACTAGTCCAGCACTAATTTTGCCCTACTTATCCACCGCCACATCATAGTTTAGTTTGATGGCCAGTGGATCGGATGGGTGCCAATTCTGTGCTTCCGTTGGCGATGGGGTCACAGCATGACCCCCATTCATCTCTCGGTGATCCCTTATCATTGAGAAGAGAATTCTATGCATGACAAGAGGGGGTCCGATGTTGTTGCAAAAAGTAATGTCATTTCTCCTACTCCAAACAGCCAAGAGCGAGGCAATCATGAAGTCGTCCTCTTCTTTGTTACCCGTGTTGATAATCCAGCTAATGGCTTCTCCACTGTTCCTATTGCCCACCTCGTGCACACAATCTTGGATTGTTGCTGGAAAATCCTTCCAAAGGAGCCATGCATGGTTGCAGCGAAACAAGAGATGGATGATGTCCTCCTTCTCAACATTGCAGATGTTGCAGATGCCATGTGGTGGTAGTATTGGTTGTGGAGACGACCCAAGGTGGCTAAGCTCCCGAGTAACACCTCCACAAAAAATGGGCAGCCTTATGATCGAGTCCCTGACGCCAGACCCCACACCACCATTCGACCTCCTCTCATTTCCGGTCTGGTGTAGCCACCCTGCATTCTGGTTAGCCATCTTGTAGGCAGAACAGACTGTATAGTATATTTCTTGGACACCAATAAATAGGTTATCTTGTTGACCTGATTCGCTGACCGGGATCAATAAAAACTTCACTGCAATGTTCTACATGAACATTCTGCTAATAGTACTTACATCCCAGCCCATCGGGTCTCTGTGCATGAGTTGGTACACATGTGAGAATGTGTTACAACTCACTCCATACACCATGTTCAAGATTCCCCCTACACTCGGTATCCAGTGATCATTCTATATATTGATGTTGGTTCCATCACCCACCCTCCACTGTAGGCCCTCCACAATGATGTTATTTGCATTCCATATGTAGCTCAGATTGTGTCCCAATCACGCCTCCAGGACTTTAAGAACTTCAAACACCAGTGTGTCCTTCATGTGGAATAGTCTCCATATCTAATTTTTCAGTAGATCTTGGTTGAAAACCCCCAAGTTTTTTAATCCCATCCCTCCTTGATTCTTCAGGCTACACTTGCCCCCCCAAGCAGAACCTGGCTATACAACTGTAAATTAATTCAACTAAGCCAAATGTAAGTAGGAATATTATCATGATCTAAGACAGTATCTCCTTCACCAAAACTTTAATAAGGACTTCTCTTCCTGGTTTAGATAGCAACTTCTCTTGCCATCCCTGTAATTTCCTCCATATACGATCTTGGATAAAGGCAAAGACTTGTTTCTTGGATCTTCCAAACGTTGTGGGCAAACCCAGATACTTGTCATGTCTCTCCACTTCTTTTACCTTCAATAGTCCCTTGATCTCTTCTCTTTCCACATAACATACCCCTTTTCTAAAGGCGACTTCACTCTGGGATAGGATGATCTTCTGTCCTGGTGCTCGTTCATATTGGTTGAAAATTTCAGCTAACTAGAGGCACTCTTTCCGGGTTGCCTTAGCGAAGAGAATCGAGTCATTTGTAAATAAAAGGTGAGAGATATGTGATCCATGGCATCTTGCTTTAATGCCATGAATAATATTCCATTGTGCCGCCATGTTTAGAGAAGTATAAAAAGCTTCAGCACACAAAATAAAGAGATATGGTGATAGAGGGTCTTGATGCACTATTTATTTGTCATTTTTATAAGGTATTTTATATTGATTTTTGTGCACTTTTTGTTTTTTCATATTAATTGTGCATGATCTACTTTTATTGTCCTGTAATACCTATTCACAACAAATAAATATAATTTCAATGTTTCTGAATGATTTTGTATGTTTCCAGAGCTTATGTTTAGATTTTATATATTTCAGGTGAAAGTACAAGAATGTACACAACCCGGTATTACCGACTTTGGAGTCAATGGTAACAACATGTGCTTAGGTTGGAACAGAAAGAATTCGAAAAAAACTCGATTGTACTGATACATAAGTCAGTACTATCGACAACATCACAACATTTTGATCAAGAGTTATCGAAGCAACCCGGTAATATCGTTAGCCATGTCGTTAGTACCGACAACTTGACAAGTGGCCACCCAATTAGAAGAGTCGGTAGTACCAAAATGTCGAGATCAGGTGGATCTAAAGACATTATTTAATCGGATGGTTGAGCTTTTAACTCGCCCTAAGTCACTCTTATGACTTAGGGGAAGTGCAGCCAGGCCTAGGGATTATCATACTTTCCATTGAACGAAGGGCGGGAGCAAAAGAAGGTGAAAGCAGAGAAGAAGACTATGCTCCAGACGATTGGGGCACTTCCAGTTCATGGATTTGCAGCCGAAAGTTTGCAAATCGACACGTGCACGAGAACGGATCCTTTGAACCGTCTATTTTAGGGGTTCTTCATATTCTCCACATTTTCTCTCTTCTTTTAGATGTTTGTGACTATGGAAACCATGTGAGACTAAACCTCACATTCCTAAGGATCTGGTAGTAGTACGGTTATGCATTGTAATTGAATTTTATGCATCCATTCATCGATTTCTCTTAATATCTAGATTTATTTCTATGAGAATGAATGGATACATGAACTATCCATGCTTGATCACAATAGGTAGTAATTGGACCCTATTTGCTTTGAAAAATGAAAATTAATGGTTGGAACTTCATAGAAATACACTTTCTATAAATTTCTTTGACAAAGGTGGCTTACAAACGTGATTATATTACCTAGAGCATTTGATAAAGCACCTATCTAATAACACAATTGATACGAGATTGGGGTTGGTATTAGATTAAGTAGTGAATTATGCTGTGAGAATGGGTATTTCTCTCGACATGGTCTTAATCCAGGGTTAGGAGAGACTTTTGTTAATGTATTGAGATTAAATTGCAATGTTAACCGTGGTGAAACAATTATCCTAAGGAATTCACTTAGACTGAGAAAAAAAACCAATAATTTAGATTTATTTTCTGTTCTAGATAATGAAACCAATCAGTCAAGTTTCTTTGGCCTAAGTTGAACGTATTATAGTTAGTAAGACTCTCTGAAGTTACATTTCCCAGTATTCGACATCCAAGCCTCATTGGCTTATATTACTCCGATAGTGTACACTTGTGTTTTAAGTGTATAGAAAATACATATCATGTTACTAGCACCATTGTCGAGGAAATGACAACTTCAGCACTATGAGTGATGTAATCATCCATTCTAGGCCAATCCTTTATTTCTCTTTTATTAATTTAAAGATAAATTTCAAATATCTATTTGTTCATACCATTAGTATCGTGGTCTCACAACAATTTTTGCTATTTTCAGGTAACACTGCATGGTGCATACCAGAGCCCACAACTACAACGATTCGACTTCACTGGTCTTTGGTCAAGCGAAGCTCCTATGCAGAGGATGGGAGTACGGTGCATCAGTTGATAGGTTTAATCAAACTCCACCACCTAAACCTCCACTAGAGTAACCTGAACCACCAGAGTAACCTGAGCCAGCAAACATGGGTGAACCATTAGAAGAATAAATGATCTGGGAAAGAATAAAGGTATCTTCTTTGATGGCTCAAAAAGGGCCAATCAAGAGACAAGCCAAAAAGTCGGCAACTACAAGATTGATCCAGGGTTGGTGTAATTAGTCAAATCACAGGCCTTTAATGGCCAAAGCTCTAAAGATCTGATGATGCATATCAGTAATTTCATAGAAAGTTGCAATATGATCAACATATTTAGGGTGTCGACAATTGTCATATACCTAAAGCTCTTTCCATCGTCATTAGAAGATAACACCAACTCTTGGTTTCATAACCTTGAAGATGAATGCATTGAAA
Organism: Alisma plantago-aquatica; assembly: GCA_963693085.1. Taxonomy (NCBI): domain Eukaryota; kingdom Viridiplantae; phylum Streptophyta; class Magnoliopsida; order Alismatales; family Alismataceae; genus Alisma; species Alisma plantago-aquatica. The sequence continues at coordinate 1,483,614,713 of OY856411.1, read as the reverse complement.
CTTGGGAATTCGAGCGATATTTTCCACCATAAAAGACAAACGACTGGGTCAAGAAAATCCACAACTTCAAACAACGAGATAATGAGTCATATTTTGAGGAATGAGAGAGGTTCTAAAACATGCTGCAGAAGATCCCTCACCATGACATCGACCTATTAGGTTAGGCAAAGATTTTCTTTTATGGTCTGCACAAGGGAGAAAGGACCATGCTTGATAGTATAGGAGCGAGTTTTTCCTCAACAATGAGCCAGCCCAGTGTCATGAAATCTTAAAGAACATGTATAAGAACTAGACACGAAGATAAGAGATAGAGAACCCAGCAACCCTTAAAAGTGTTGGGGAGTCCAAGGTTATTTCGACAGTGAATGAGAAGTTGGACTTAATTGCTAAGAAGTTTTGTGCAAATGATGGAAATTCTTAAGGAGGGGAGGAGGAGGCGTGTAGGTTTGCACAACAACAACAACAATACAGGAATAATGACTACTCCTAGAGGCCAAGTTCTCTTGGAAGGATCCTAATAATTTCCAGCAAGAACCATCTCAGGCACAACAGGCTAAGCCACAGTAGGTTGGCGACCAACAACAATATCAACAGGATAGGGGTCCTAGTAAAATTGACTACATTGAGGAGTTGCTCGAGAAGCTAGTCAACCAAAATGAAGTACTTATTGGCCAGAATCAGAGAGACCTACAGTACTAAGGAGCACAGATCCACGGTATAGAAATGCAGATTTCTCATATTGTAACGGAAGTGGCTTCCTTGAAGAAGCCACAGAAGTAGGGGTTTCCAGGAAACGATGATGTACTTTATGGAAATCAATAGGTCAAGGTCATATTACATAACGGCAGACAATTTCTTAATGACAAACCAACTAGTTCAGATGTAGGAGAGGCCACATGTGATAAATACAAAGCAATGACTATTGATACAGTTGAACCAGATACTACAACAGAGGAAAAGACAACTGATGAAGAGGTTGATGAGATACAGGAGACAAGGAATAAGACATATATCCCACCTCATCAAAGGAAAGTGGTGAAGTCGATGCCCTTTCCAAATAGTCTGAAGGTCGAAGGCGGACCAACAATTTTAGAAATTCATGGACATCTTCAAAAAATTGCATGTCAATATCCCCTTGATTGATGCAATTTAGTAGATCCCTTCGTACAAAAAATATTATAAAGGACTTGATCAACAATAAGATGCGTATAGATGTTTTTGAGGTGGTACTTCTGAAGGTGAAATTCGGTGATTTTATTCTGGGAGCATTTCCACAAAAAAGATAGGATCCAGGATGTTTTAAAATATCCTACTTTATTGGGAGGATGAGATTTGGAGAAGCCTTATGCGACTCAGGGGCTAGCATCAATCTCATTCCCTTGACCACTTTCAAGAAGTTGGGTCTAAAGGAGTCCAGGTATAGTAATATGACCATTCAGCTAGAAGACAAACTAGTGGTGAGGCCTTATGATATTTGCGAGGATGATCTTATCAAGGTGGATAGGTTTGTATTTCCAACAGACTTTGTTGTCATGGATATGCAAGGTGTCCATGCAATGAACTATTACTTGGGAGGCCATTCCAAGACATAGCTGATATGATTCTGGAAATGGGTAGAGGAAGAATGACAATGGGAAATAGAGAAGAGTGATTTGAAATCTTTATGCATGATCCTACATAGACTGACAAAGGGAAAGTACAATGTCACATGTTGCAGCAGGTCCAAGAAAATGTGTCATTACTTCTAGAGAATACATTTCTTGAGATGGCTCATGTGATGACACAAGTCCACAAAGGCACACTGGTGGTGGACATCTTGGAGAACACAAAAGAAATCTCTTTGAAAAAGGTAGTTCAACATCTTGACAATGAAGAAAAGGACTATTGCCCAACAACGATAGAGGAGGCAACCTCTACTGCTCTTGTTCAAGCATATCCACATCTACCTTTGGAGGCATGTCTCATGAATCTAGTAGATGATTATACCAGACGCTATTCTTTATAGGAGTGTTTCTTGCTTCTCAAGACCTTACGATGTTATTACACCAGAAACTTCAAGGATCTAGGACCTCCTCTCACTACAGCAAACATACTCATTAGCGGCCTTTCAGAAATGCCACTAAAAAAAATTCAATAAACAGTTTTAGCGGCATTTGTTGACATTTAAAAAAATGCCTCCAGTGCCAATGCCACTAGGAAGATAGTGCCTTAAGTTGTAAAAGCCACTAAAGGTTTGTCTTTAATGGCTTCGAATAAATGTCACATAAAGGCCACTAAACCATCATTTGGCATTTATAAAAAAGCCACTATCCATCAATTAGCTTTTATACAAATGCCACTATTTTGTATTATGTTGGTGTATGAAAATGTTCTTCTTGAGTTTAATGGCGTTTAAAAAAGCCTCTAATGACTACTAGTTCTGTATTACTACATTTTCATGGCTTTTAGTCATTCAGTTTTCAATTCATTATCATTGTTTCTAAATGAATGTCAATTGTAGATGAACTCACTTTTCTGGAAGTATGAATAATTTTTATTTATAATCAATTGATAATTACATGGGGAGGACATTTTACCTTGCCCCTTATATTGAATACAACACCAATGATATACTTTCATTCAACATTTTACCTTGCCCCTTATATTGAATTACATGGGGAGGACATTTCACCTTGCCCCTTATATTGAATACAACACCAATGTTTACTGTTGTGATTTATGGTTTGCAAAATCTTCTTGCTGAACAATGTGGCATACATGATGTCTTCAACATTGATGGAGCTGGCTCAGCAATTGTTGTTGTATGTGGTCTCATATTGCCCGGTTCCTTGAGATGGCGAGTGCAGAATATGCTCCTTGGTTCTGTACTTGGATCCGCCTTTTGCTTTCCACTCGGATGGGCCCATCTAAAACTTGTAGAGAAGGCAACTGAGCCGAGTTTAGTTCTGTTGGCGTCTGATTGTAGTCAGTGATGTAGGAAGCAGGGTGGGTGTGGCAATTGAAAGGCTTGAAAGTGGCCTATGAAAATACATGTAGCAAGGTGCAATTGGTTGTTGTGTTTAGGAATCATAGCAGTAAGGTGATAGCTAAGTCCAAAGCCTCAACCTAAGCCCAAAGCAAAAAGTTAAACAAAAAATACATGTATCCTTGTTCTAGATGGTTAAACAAAAAAAACCATGCTGAAGGTGCTTGTTTAGTGTAAAGCAGCAAATAATAAGGGCTTGTTTAGTGTAAAGAAGCAAATAATAAGGGCAAATAATGTACCTGCTGACTCATCTCAACAATGCCACCTGCATTATCAACAATAGGTCCAAACATATCCATAGTTAATACATATACAGTAGTACTCAACATCCCCATGGTTGCAACAGCAGTCCCAAAAAGACCACATGTGGGACTTCCAATTTCATCTACTAGGAAGAGATGATAGATACACTGATCTCCAAAACTGGAAGAGTTATAGATTCTAAACCTCTGGTGCAACAAGTGGCCTAATACAGAGCAGTTGCAACATCCATGTCAAATCCACCAACAGACTAACTGACAAATGGCCAAGCAAACCTTTCTTTCTTGCTTTGCAATTTCATTTTCCTTTGATAGCTTCCTCTAAGGACCTAATGCAATTTCATGCTCTTCTCAGGTTTTAGCTCTAAAATTAGAAAAAACCATTACCAAAACAAACTTTCAGGAATTGTTAATTCCTCTTGCAAGTTGCAGCAATAGAAGTGTGATGTTCATCAAAAAATCTCACTAGTACATGATTACAGTTAGCATGACAGTACATTGGTTCGTCAAATTAAAAAGAAATTTACATTCCATCTCTATCAAAGCAATGTTCATGTTACTTTCCAGCTCTAGTATATGAACCATCAAAGCTAGACATAGCATAATAGAGATTTACCTATCTATACAACTCAGATGTGTAGAGTGGGTGGTTGGTTGGCATGTTCCTAGCTTGTAGAACATAATTCTTTTGTCATTGGTTCATTATCCAATGTATTAGTGAACAATGTAACAAGGTTGATAATAAGCACACCACTCAGATTTATATACACTGCATTAGCAATCAAACAACTAGATTAGAATAGGAATTAAAACAACAACCTATATATGAAGGTGTAAGGAATTTGACAGCCAATCACATCATTTTTAATATTATGTTTCCCAATCCTAGTGGTTCTCGGGAGTCTGATTGTCGAATTGCCCATCAGTTTTGCAATTGGGTCTTGGCAGATATGAGGTGAGGAACTACCATGTTTAGAAACACCATCACAACTCTGAGTAGACTCTACTCACAATAAGCAAATACGTTTCAAAACCTTAAACTAGAGGGTAGGATAAATAGATGTAGCCTCCTGGAAGTTTAAAGAAAAACTTGTGTGAAATAGACACCTTAACTGAAATGTCGAAGTATATTATTGTAGTTCCTGCAATATACAACAATTAGTTTGTAAAATATGTACTGACATCAGTGAATTAGGCAATAAATATGGGGCATGTGCATATGTTGTTTGATATGTCTTCCAAGATGTAAGTAACTAGTAAATCGTGTTATGTAGGACTTTAAGGTGTTGAGAAAGAATGGAAGAACATACCTGATCGAATTCTGTTGAATGATGTGCATGTTCCAAGCCTTTCACCTTTGCAAGCATGGTATAATACTTTAAAAATGAGGGGCACAAAGTCCTCAAAACAAATTTAATCCAATTTCCAGAATTGAATGCATCCAATCTAAATATCACATTTTGGAATCTGAAGGACACTACATTTCAGATGCCACTGAGCATAGCTTGAAGTTTAGCTTGAGAAATGATCCAGAAACTTGGGAAAGTTGTGGAAGTGAATATCACTTCAATGATTGTTGCTGATCTTTGTATTTCCTAAACCCTAGAGATTAAAGACACAAACAATTAGGGAGAATATTACCACATTTGATACAATGGCTATTGATATGTAATTCGTCCATAATGGAATGGTAGCACTCATGATATAGGGAGAATATTACCACATTTGATAAAATGGTTAACTTCATATATCATAAAATTCATGATGCAGTGAGTTTAGAAGAGATTCAATCTTTACTGGTACCATATCAAACAATTTTATGAACTTTAAGTAGGAGAAAAATAATTGATCTTGATGGAAAATCTCATTCACCTTCATTATTTTCTTCAAGGTAGAATATAAGGCATGTATACAGTAAAATGAGCACTGGAAGTTTGTGCTTCATTTGATCCATATCCATATTTCAATCCTCTGCATTTGTACAACCACACCTTATACAACCACAGTCCAATAACTGGTGAACTATAGTTTTTATGCATTTGTACAACCACTCTCCACACCTTGTAAAACCACACCTAAGACACAAGCAGAGCAACATAGAACACCCCAAATAAGAAAAATGAACACAGTGACATATAGATTTGAGCCCAAAAAAAATAATGGGACGAAAAACCCATACATATGCTAAGGAGTCAAAATTCAAAACTTACAAGAGCTATTGATGGCTTGTTCGACTGCCCAGGGCTCCCATGTGACACATACATTCCTAGTATAATAGTTGTCTCTTGGGAGATCTTTGGCATGGATGGAGGATGCTCAGCTGTGGTGAACTTCTCTACATGATGTAACAACCACAGGCTTATTCATGATCTCATTCATTGTGGAAACATAAAGTGCATTGTCAATAAAATATTTTCATGTATTTTGTTTAACTAATTTAAAAGAAATACATTAAAATATCTTACTTACAACGCCCTTCATGTTTCCACAACAAATGAGATCCTGAATAAGCCTGTAGTTGTCACAGCGGGCAGAGAAGTTCACCACAGTTGAGCATCCTCCATCCATGCCAAAGATCTCCCAAGTACCAACTATTATACTAGGAATGGATGTGTCCCATGGGAGCCCTGGGCAGTCAGACAAGCCATCAATATAGAGGTTGTCAGCTCTCAAGATTGGCCTTGAATCTCCAAGTACAGAACTGCAGTTAGCAGAGGATCATTACCATAGTTATTGGCTTTTAGGGCCTGCATCACAACCACATGTTACAAAAAGGGTATTATTTTAGATAGAGGGGGTAAAGGAAAAAAGACAAATATACAAATGTTGTTTTAACAATTAAGGGAACAAGGAGGAACCCACATTACTAAGAACACTGGTTCTTTATTGAGGCTTCTGCCTAGACTTCTCAACCAGAGCAGACCTCTGAAATGTTGACAATGACTTAGTGTGCCTATGCAAAATGCAAAAACACCAGGCTATGTTATACTTAGTACCAAAAACAAAACATTCAAAAACAACGCAGTGAGAAAACAGAACAACACTCGTAGAAGTAACGCACCTCATGATCTGATATGGTGCAAGTTGGATATGAAGCCCACAAATATGAAGCACCCGCAATATGCATTCCTGCTTATATAAGCAATTGCATTCCAAGATATTATCAAACAGAATCAAACCTGCATAGGTTGGGAAATAGAAAATCATGGTATATGATGTGTGGCTTCCATACAAAAGGGACAATTACCCTTTTACTGCAGTATTTTTACATTAAAAAAGAATTATTCAGTCCACATCACCCATCCACATTAGTTGTAAATTTTGAAAATCCAAACCATAATAATCCATTTACTATCTGAGTAATTACAAAATGGAAAGAAATGGATCAAATAACCGTAACTCATTTTCAACTAAATTTTTCATCTGTACCCACAAACAAGAAGCTAAAACACTGCTCATAGATAAAAACCACAAAGTAATGGACATGAAACACCATTAATTTAGATCGACATGTACAAATAATAAATTGGATTAAATAAAAACAACTATAGCTCTCCTCTCTTTAAATAGTATCCAAGAATGCAATTAAATTTAAACTTCATGTCGTGCAACAAATGGAAACGACTTAAGATACTACTTTTGTTTTCATCTATGTAATAGTATAAGCAATACTTTATGCTCACCTTGGCAACGTATGTGTTTTCGGCCATGATATGATGTTTCCAACAGCATCATCAACACATTGATACTGATCATAAGGTCTAACTAGAGGATCGTTGCCCAATAAAGCAACCTCTACAAAAACAACAACAAATGATGTGCCTAAAATTGCACCTCCCACCCTTTTCATGAGGTCAACCTCAGAGACTCGACTGAATGCAATTCTAGCATCTGGATCTGTAAAACTCAGCAGATACACATCCTATAAAAAATACAGTTTACATAACAAATTTATATAAATGTAAAATGAAGTGCAATTCACAGTAATACAAACATACTTGTCCCTTCTTAAATGATGAATGTCTTATATGGAGTGGAGTTTGCATTGATAAGTTTGTTTGCACAATTATTTTATTTTTGTCATAAGTCCATAGAAGTCAACATGGAAAATAATTGATACCACACATCTTGTATAAAATGTATTCATACTTGGACAGTGCCAACATGCTGTGCTTGACTGTTTCCTTCTCTAGTTAAGGCAAGTAACTCCTCTAATTTTTGGTTGAATTCATCCTTTTGTTCTTGAAGTTTTGCATCAAATTCCAACTGTTGGTCTTCAAGCTTATCCTGTAAATGCTTCCTTTGTGCTTCTTCAGCTTCTGGGGATTTATGGTTCTTGCCCCAGATATCAGAAGGTGATGGTCCAAGTCCATAACCACAAACATATCATGGTCAATCTTCTCCCATAACATGCCTATAAATTTCATCTGAAGTAACATCAGGTTGTTTTCTTCGCAGCTCTTCTCCTACCTCAGAAAATTTTTCCTACATACAACAAATCATACGATATACAATTTATACCAAATATATACCTCTATGAAATTATTATATGTAACATAATACTATAGGATATTATGTGTTGTACCAAAATTTTGGTGGATTCAACATCAACTATGCTCCCATATTTTTTACGATGAGTTTTCTCAAAAACATTATGGGATCCACTTCTCCGCCTATTTCCTTCTCCATCTTTATAATTCAAACAAGGTTATTGTAAACATCAAATTAACAAATGCCATCAAATTATCTAAATGGATCACAAAAATTACTAACTTACATCATATTTCAGACATGCAAACGACTTGGTTCCTATTGTGTGGCTAACCTTTTGAAATTTTCTGCTTGTCTTATTAGTTATAGACTTCTCTGTGGAAAACATTGCAGTATTGTGAATAGTAATTATATGTGCAGTACTGTAAGTATCAACGAATAGAAAAAATAATATTACCTTTCCTTTATTACTCCTCCAATAATCGACAAGAAATTTCCAATGCGACTTGTCCACGCAGGGAACAACTTGTTCAAGTTGTTGTTCGTATGAACTATCTTCTACAAAGTATAGTCTCCTTAACTCACACTTGTGGTCCTTCCATTTATTTCCTAGTATCTTCAATGTCCACTTCTTTATATCTGAATCTATTGTGAATTTACTCTACCGACATAAATGATATCAATTAGATTCCTCATTTAACCATTTAAAAATAAAATTTAATAATATACCTTCACAAAATTCCATATAGAATCTTTTTTATTGCTGGAAATTGTCTCCAGTCCTCATAGTTTAGTGGACAAAGATTGGGATCTCTTGCAACGGTTGTCAGAAAACTTGATAAGTGACATTGGTTTTCACCTACTGGTTGTCCAAATTGATTTTTCTCAATGGGAATTGGATTGTCGGGCTTTCTTTTCCAAATGTTCAAACATTGTGTTCGGCCACGTGCTTGATATTTTTGACCTAAGCATTCATTCATAAAGGATAAAATATATATATATATATATGCATAATTATATATGATTAAATGCAACACTATAAATACAATGATATGAATGAAATGATTACCTAGCTCATCAGAAGGTGTTTTTTAACATTCAATGACTCAACATAGTGATCAAAGATGTCATATTGGTCCATGTTATCAGGAAATACATTGCTATTTTGGTTATTGGAAGCTCTATTCTCTACAATTCTTGAATGAATAGACATGGAAGCATTGACATTAGGCACACGGGGTAGCTGTGAAATTCTTGATCTTGTAACTTTATCGCCACTTTCTTTGTTTTTCTGATTTTGGAACCTTGTTCCCATTTCCTTTTCAGTTGTGCATGATTGGGCATTTTTTGCAGAGCTAGCAGCAATTTTATTGAATTTGTTTGCTCTATCATTACGAATTTCAGTTGGAAGGGAAGCTAAAAAATTTTTGGAGCGATTTGAGGATGACATGTTCAAAGATTGCCAATAACCATGTCAAGTAATGCTAGGCAAATGAGTCACCGTACATGAGTCATTATTGTTGTTCTTATCATTGCTTGCGGCTGTCATGTTATGACAGTTGTCACTGTACTGTTCTCTCATCCTGAGTATATCAAGTCACATAAAAATGGTCACATTTAGAAAAATATTGAACAACATAATAACAATTTTATTAATAATATTTAAAAATGAAACATAGACATTTAATAAAATATAATTATAAACAACAGTAGAGACAAGGATAAATATGAATAAGAATAATGCCAGACATGCAAAATTGATACACCTAGCTAGAGAACAATGTGAGACAGAAAATTAAAGAGAAACATTGAGACAAAAATGGCTTATTTAAGTCAAATATTAATGACAAACAAAAAGAAACATTGGCTACTATTTTGTAATCTTCTCATTCAAAAAAACCATCATCATCACTTTGAGATACACTTTCATCATCCTGTTGAATTCGGGATTGGTCTTTTTCAGTTGTTGAACTAGCAACAGTAATTCCTTCCATATCCAATCTAACTATGTCACAATCAGTATCTTCATCCTCTGCTGTCATTGATGGCCAATCTCCAGTTTCACCTTGCACATAAGCTTCAACATTCTCAATACAAGATTGTTCTTACATGTTGAACATATCCTGTGGGGCAATCTTTATAGCAAAATGCCACCCTTTTGCAGTGACATCTTCTACACAAAATATTTGTCCAACTTGAGATGCCACTACAAATGGTTCTCATGTAGTTTGAAGGCATCTCAAATTAACAAGAGTCAACCCATGTTCATCATGCTTGATTCCCCTCGTTGAGTAGATGTCCACCCAATCACACTTAAATAATGTCACCTTAAAGTGTTCATACTAATTGAGCACAATAACACCCTTCAAAACACCATAGTAGGTTACATCTCTAGTAATTGGATTGCGGTCAGTGGTTTTAGAATAAAAATCGGTCTTAGCTACCAGAAAGACTCCACTATTTTGTGTTGTTCGATTTGCATCTTTTGCCTTGGTATGAAATATGTGACCATTGACAACATAGTCCTTGTACTTAATGGCCAGTTGATGTGGACCTTGATTTTATAATCTACCATATATGTTCTTAGGAGTGTCTCAATCTAACAAAAGAAAAGTTTGCTAGACTTTATTCATGAAGCATAACAAATTTAATTACCACAACTAAACTTACATGTTCCTTAAACCATCCATCAAATGAGTTACTATGTATTCTCTGAACCTCCTTTAAGGACTTCTGAGGATGTTTTTGCCTAATGATATCATAGTGCATCCTGAATACAAAATATGTGCAATATGTTATTGGAATATGCTATAGCATTTTATTAATAGAAGATAGTTGACACTAACTTACTTAATGTAAGGTTCAGTTGCTTCACAATTTAATAGTACATACTTATGAGCTTGTTTCAATGTATGTTTGTCTAAGACACATGTTACCATTTTACCAATAACACGACCTACTATCGAGAAAATAGACCAATCATCACTGTCAAGTGTTGGCTCGTTTTCCAAATCTGCTTCGTTAGTATCATTTATATTTGTCTGATTTAATTTTTTTTCAACTCCATCCAAGTATCTTGAACAAAAAGTTAGACACTCTTCAGCTATATATCCTTCTGCTAGTGATCCTTCTGGATATCTTTTATTACGAACATATCCTTTTAGGGTCATCAGATACCTGAAAATAAAGTTGATGAAAATATTATGACAAATTACATTCCAATAGGTAAAGTTATCACGACGTGTGAAATGTTACCTTTCAATTGGATACATCCAACGATACTAAACATGGCTGGCTATCTTAGCTTCATAAGAGAGATGGAGTGATAGATGCACCATTATGTCAAAAAAACATGGAGGGAATATCTTCTCTGTCTGACAAAGTGTAACAGCTATTGCATTTTCCAATGCAGAAAAATCATTTGGATCTATGACTTTAGTGCACAACCTTATAAAAATAGCGACAAAGATTAATAATACATGACTTAGAATTCTTACTGGGCAAGGACACAGTAACATCTAATGGCAAAATTTGTTGCATCAGCACGTGATAATCGTGACTTTTCATTGGTAGCATCTTCTGATCCTTCGGTCGTGCACATCTAGATATATTAGACGCATACCCATCTGGAACTTTGACAGATTTTAGGAGGTTGCAAAATAATATTTTTTTCATCTTTTTTCATTGTATAGCAAGCTGGAGGTAGGATGGTATATTTACCAATAGTTTTTGGATGAAGCGGAAATCTGATTCCCATATCCTCCAAATCCTTCCTTGCATTCAAGTTGTCCTTACTTTTATCCTTCAAACCTAGCAATGTTCCAACAATAATCTCACATATATTCTTCTCAATGTTCATGACATCGATATTGTGCCTTACAATGTTAGTTTTCCAATATGGTACCTCAAAAAATATGCTTTTCCTTTCCCAATTGTGTGTTGAATCCTTACCTCTTGGCCTTTTCTTACCAATTACAATTCTTCCGTCCTCCAATTTTGACAAGATTTGAGCTCCAGAAGGAGTTTTAGGTGGACACCTAAATTCTTGCTCACTGTCAAATGCCTTTTCTTCTTTTCGGAATCTATGGCTAGTTGGCAAAAACCTATGATGTCCTCTGTAGCAAACTTTACGGCTATGTGGAAACCAATGTGAGACAGTATCTTTATTACAATAGGGACATGCTTTGTAGCCTTTAGTACTCGAACCAGATAGATGTGCATATCCTAGAAAATAACTAATTGTCCATAATAAAGAACCACGCATCTAAAAGAATTCCTTGGTTCCAGCATCATATGTATGTACACCAGTATCCCATAGTTCTTTCAACTCATCAATCAATGGACGCAAGTACACATCTATATTTTTGGGTGAAGCTGGTCCAGGAATGAGTAGGGACAACATAAAATATGGTTGCTTCATGCACAACTAAGGAGGTAAATTATATAGAATAATCACAACATGCCATGTACTGTAAGTACTCATTGTCCCAAAAGGATTAAATTCGTCAGTTGCAAGTCCCAATCGAATGAAGCTTCTCCGAGTGAAGGTGAAGTCAAAGGCGGAAGATCCAAGACGAGTGCGTAATTCCTACAAGGCCGAAGACTTGTGCAAGAGTGGGTAATTCTTTGGAGAAGGCCGAAGACTCTTGCAAAGTGGGTAAGTTCTTGGTAAGGTTGAAGACTCTTTGTATTGGATAGGTAAGTCCTTTGTAGGTCATGTATTGTATGTCTTGTTAATGAATATAGGAGTACAATAGTTTGGAAGTCCTAGAGGTTGACCTCTCTAGGCAAGTGGACTGACACACTTCTAGTTTGAAGTGTGGAACCACTCTAAATAGCTTGTCTAAGTGGTGCATGTTCAATCTCTCTCTTCCTTGCTATGTATGTTTTAGTTGCACACAAATTTCCTATTTAGCAACCTTATATTATCATATATTTTGAAGGTCTAATGAATTTTGTTTAAGTGCTTTTAGCTCTATTCACCCCCCCCTCTAGAGCATCTAATCACCCATCTAGCATCCAACAGCTCCCATGTCATAGCATGTATGGAATAAGTAATTTCGTACTAAATGCTATGCTTCTTGTTTCTTAACCATGAAAGTATCAGTTTACTCTTTTCTTACATGTATTGCTGGCCACTTTATGTGCATGTTTTCTGCTTTCTTGCTTGATCTGAGAAGATAAGTAGGAATGTATGGAGGTTCTCTTCTTGGCAACTCTTCCTCTTCCACGAGAGTAGAGAGGAATGAGTTGAGGAACAATTTGTGATCAAAATATGAAATTCACACACGAGAGTGTTGTTTTAAGTTGTGATCATTGCATTTGCACTGGGAGGTGAAATGTAACACAACCTTTCCTTGAAACAAGAACTTGTGTATATTTAAATTATTGTGTTCCCTTGATTTCTATGATATGTGAATGAAATCCTAATGTCCAAGATTCCTAATAATTTTGAAATTGAACTTCTTTTCGTGGTTCTTTCTTGTTAGTTAAAATTTGATTTTTCTATTGTTAATTTCTGAGTTTATACTTTTTGACATTTATTCTCTTCTCCTTAAAACCGATCTAGAATGTTGAACGTTAATGATGTTGCACTCAATTAAGTTAACTAAGCTCCTTTTGTTCGACCTCTACTATACTACCTGTGTATACTTGTGGAGTTTGGTTAAGTTGGGTAAACTATCCTTTGTTTGGATTGAAACTCGTTAGCATAAGCAACCAACAAGTTTTTGGCGTCGTTGCTAGGAGCTACGGTAATTTAATTGGAGTAATAAGTACTAATTAGTATTCGAGACTAGATCATCAATCATATTTTTCAAATTTCCATATACCTCTTAGTTGTGTTCTTAATTCCTCTTGTTATTTTTCAGGTTGTATGTGTCGCTCACAACGAGGTTTTCAAACATCCGCTTTGTTAGACCTTGAAATCGAGCGTACTCTTTCAAGTTTGAGAAGAGAGATAAGAGTAGAACAATCGCTACTAGGAAGTACTTCGCCATCACCATCATCACCACCACCGCCTTCTTCACCTTCTGTGATAGCTACTCCAAGCAATTCAGCCATGGAAGATGACTGTCCTTTAAAAGATTTCGTGATGCCGGTTGCCACAAACATCTGTGGAGCCATTGACTTTCCTACTATAGAAGTAAATAACTTCTCAATTTCCCCTTCTATGATGCAAATGATACGACAGAATCATTTTGGAGGTACAACCAATGAAGACCCATGTCTTCATGTTGCCGAATTCTTGGAATATCTAAATACTTTCAAGATTAACGGAGTGTATGTTGATGGAATTAGACTTATGTTATTTCCCTTCAACTTAAGACATAGAGCCAAGGCATGGCTTTTGTCTCTTCCCAAGAAGTCAATTAAAAGTTGGGACCAACTCCTTAATGCTTTCCTTGCAAAGTATTTTCCGCCAAGCAAGACAGTCCATTTGAGGAACGAGCTCACCAATGTCTCTCAGAGTGAAGGATAAACTCTATATGACACATGGGAATGGTTCAAGGATCTTCAACGCCTTTTCCCGCACCATAGTTTGACAAACTGGCTTCTACTTCAAACTTTCTATAATGGACTATTTTACAATACCCAGTTGACTTTAAATGTCACAGCTGGTGGTGCATTAATGACCAAGTCTTATAGAGAGGCTTATGATATTATTGAAGATATATCACTAAATCACTGCCAATGGGGAGGAGATAGAGGAGAAAAATCAACCTCTACAGCAAGTTCTTCAACCAGAAAACAAGGAGGAAAACACATTGTTGATGTCGTTGACCTTATTATTGCCAAACTAGATGTGCTTACACAGAAATTTGAGAAGATGACCATTTTGCCAATTCAATCCACTGAAGCAACATGTGAATTTTGTGGTAATGCAGGACATACTTCTTCTTCATGTTTTGCCCCTAATGCAATGGAAGGAAACTTTGAACAGGTTAATGTAGTTGGGATGTAAGGAAATAAACAATACAATCCTTATTCCAGCCAATACAATCTGGGATGGAGAGATCATCCTAATTTCTCCTATTAGAATGTAAGCAACACTAAAATTCCAGCAAGGAAAGCAACAACTGCAACAACAACAACATGCCAACCGTCAAGCAAATCCGCCGGGTTTCAACAACAGGGGTTATCAACAGTCGCAACAACCCCAAGGTTCTTCTCTAGAAGCTATGATGGAAAAATTCATATCTACACAAATGCAACAGAATGAGGAACTCCAGGGGAATGACAAGCTTTTAAAAGATGCTATTACTCAACTTTCTACAAAGGTGGATAGAATTTCCACTCACACCAAGCTGTTAGAAAACCAAATAGCACAAAAAGCTCTAAACCAACAAAGAACTCTGCAATTCGGTTCTCTTCCAAGCCAACCGGAAGTGAATCCAAGGCAACAAGCTCATGCAATTATCCTAAGAAGTGGAGCTGAGATTGAAAGACCTTCTCCATCCAAGGAGAAGAACATGAAGGAAATGGATGAAGAGGAGGACAACACCCCAAATTGTAGCAACGAGAAAGGTAAAGCTGAAGTACCACCTTCTTTCAAAGCCACTGCACCTTTTCCTCAAATATTAGCCAATAAGAAGGAAGACCAGAAATTCATTATGGACATAATCAACAAATTGCATGTAAATCTTCCTTTTGCTGAAGTTATTGTTGAGATGCCTTCTTATGCTAAATTCCTTAAGGACATTTTGACTGAAAGAAGAAAAGTTGATCAAGTAGAAACAATAATGCTTTTAGAATTAGTGAGTTCTATTATTCAAAATCGTCTTCCACAAAATCTTGATGATTTGGGAGCGTTTACACTGCCTTGCAAGATTAATGATACCACTTTTGATAAAGGTCTAGTATATCTTGGTGCCAGTATTAGTCTCATTCCATTTACCTTATGGAAAGAACTAGATCTTCGGGATTTGAAGCCCACAAGGATGGCTATTGAATTAGTTGATCATTCTATTAAATATCCAAAAGGTATGGTGGAAGATGTACTTGTATAAATCGGGAAGTTCTATATACCTTGTGATTTTGTTGTCCTTGACATGGCGGAAGTTCCTTCCAACCCCGTTCTTTTTGGGAGGCCATTCTTGAGGACTGCCAGATGTCTTGTTGATGTTCGGGAAGGAAAGCTCACTCTACGTGTTGGAGAAGAGGCTATTGAATTCTCTATTTATGAAGCCATGAAAGCACCCGCACGTGTTGAAGAAATATGTTTGCTTGATATTATTGATCCTATTGAGAATGATAATGAAGATGATGTTGATTTGATGGTTAATCTTTATGATGATGATGCAACTGAACTCAACAATTCTAAAATTTGTGAAGCACTTTCTATTTCTAAAGTAGCAGCTATCAATGAAGATGCTCCACTTGTTGATGATAAAGTTGATGAAAGTATAATGGGAAAAAAGGTAGAACTAAAAGCCCTTCCACCTGGGCTAAGGTATGCATTTCTCGACCCAAATTCTACATCCCCTGTTATCATAACCAATGAATTAACTAATGACCAAGAAAATAAATTGCTTGCCGAATTGCGTTTGTATAAAGACGTCATTGGTTATTCCATAGAAGATTTAAAAGGCTATCATCCTTCAATTTGTATGCATAGAATAAATATGGAAGATGATGCCAAACCAACTATCGAACCACCTAGATGCCTAAATCAAAATATGCTTGAAGTGGTAAAGAAAGAAATTTTCAAGTTAATTGATGTTGGAATCATCTATCCCATAAGTGACAGCCCCTGGGTTAGTGTCATTCATGTGGTACCTAAAAAGGGGGGTGCAACTGTCATTAAAGGAGACAATGACGAGTTAATACAAACACGCATGGTTATCGGTTGGCGTATGAGTATTGACTACCGGCGTTTGAATAAGGCAACCCGCAAAGATCATTTTCTGTTGCCTTTCATTGATTTGATGCTTGAACGTCTTGCCAAGCACTCTTATTTTTGTTACTTGGACGGGTATTCTGGATTTTTTTAGATTCCTATCTGTCCTCCCGACCAAGAGAAAACCACTTTCACTTGGACTTATGGAACATATGCTTATCGCCGTATGTCATTTGGTCTTTGTAACGCTCCTGCTACTTTTCAGCGGTGTATGATGGCCATATTCTATGATTTTATTGAAAATATAATGGAGATTTTTATGGATGATTTTAGCATGTACGGTGACTCTTTTTATCAATGTACATTGAACCTGTCTCTAGTCTTAGCCCACTGTAAAAAGGTTAACCTAGTGCTAAACTGGGAGAAGTGCCATTTCATGGTACAATCCGGTGTAGTACTAGGACATGTTGTATCTAATAAGGGTATTGAAGTGGACAGGGCAAAGGTCGAAGCAATTGAGAAAATGTCTACTCCATCTTCAGTTAAAGACATCTACAGTTTTTTAGGACATGCAGGTTTTTATAGAAGATTCATCAAAGATTTCTCAAAAATTGCAAAGCTGTTGTGTTCCCTACTTGCAAAGGATATAGAATTTGTGTTTGACGATGATTGCCATGCAGCCTTTTCCAAGCTCAAAGAGGCCCTCATTTCAGCTCCAACTATTCAACCTCGAGACTGGGATTCTCCGTTCGAGCTAATATGATATGCAAGCAATTATGTAGTGGGAGCTATTTTAGGACAGCGGTGAGACAAGAAACTCCATGCCATCTATTATGCTAGCAAAACTCTTGATGAAGCACAAATCAACTATACAACCACAGAGAAAGAAATGCTTGCAATCGTATATGCATTTGACAAGTTCTGACAGTATTTGGTAGGATCAAAGGTGATTGTATATATTGATCATGTTGCCATTAAGTATTTTCTGAATAAAAAAGATGCCAAACCATGCTTGATTCGCTGGATACTACTCCTGTAAGAGTTTGATCTTGAAATCTGAGACAAGAAAGGTACAGAAAATGGTGTTTCCGATCACCTCTCTAGACTGACCACAGAGGTTGGAGATCTATTGCCAATTGAGGATCATTTGCCTATTGAAAAACTCTACGCATTGTCATCCACTCAAGCACCATGGTTTGCAGACATCGCTAATTTTCTTGCTACTGGACAACTGCCACCGGACTTGACATATCAACAAAAGAAGAAATTCTTTCATGATGTAAAATTCTATTATTGGGATGACCCATTGTTATTCAAGCATGGAAGTGATGGGCTAATCTGGAAGTGTGTTGTTGAGGAGGAGGTCCCAAACATCATTGTTGAATGCCATGCCTCTCCTTATGGAGGACATTTTGGAGGATAAAAGACAGCCGCCAAAATACTTCAATCTAGTTTCTATTGGCCCACATTATTCAAAGATGTCAATCTATTCATCAAATCATGTGATAGGTGCCAAAGGACAAGAGGCTTATCCCGCCGTGACGACATGCCACTCAACTCTATCTTAGAGGTTGAAGTGTTCGATGTGTGGGGAGTGGACTACATGGGACCATTCCCATCTTGTTGTAGGTATCAATACATTCTTGTAGCTTGTGAATATGTGTCTAAATGGGTTAAAGCCATTCCAACCCAAGCACCGGATGCCAAATCTGTAATTAAGATTTTTCAAAAGATTATTTTCCTCAGTTTGGAGTTCCACGTGTTGTAATTTCTGATGGAGGCACACACTTTGCTGAAAAACAATTCAACAATCTTCTCTCCAAGTATGGTGTGACTAGTAAGATCTCTACGCCCTATCACCCTCAAACATCTGGGCAAATAGAGGTTTCAAATAGGCAACTGAATAATATTCTTGAAAAGACTGTCTCTAATTCAAGGAAAGATTGGGCATTAAAAATAGATGACGCATTATGGGCATATTGCACAGCCTACAAAACCATCATTGGGACTACTCCATTCAAGTTGATCTATGGAAAATCATGTCACCTTCCGCTCAAATTGGAGCATCGTGCTTTGTGGGTAATTAAGTTCTTGAATTTTGATATGAAGAGGGCAGGAGAAAAACATCTATTGCAGCTGCAGGAGCTTGAAGAACTCCATCTTGATGCTTATGAGAACGCAAAGTTGTACAAAGAAAGAAAAAAGGCTTGGCATGATAAAAGAATTCCTAGGAAAGACTTCCAAGAAGGAGATAGAGTATTGTTATTCAACTCTAGATTAAAACTTTTTCCAGGAAAGTTGAAATCAAAGTGGTCCGGCCCATTCCTAGTGCTAAAGATTTTTCCATAAGGATCTGTGGAACTCCAAGGAAAAGATGGAACCTTCAAAGTCAATGGACAACGTTGCAAATGCTACTCTTGTGGGGAAGAAGTCAAGAAAGGAGCCTCTTTCTCCCTCCAAGATGCTTGAAGAATTAGAAGAAGTCTTACTCTAGACTCTAAATGAAGGACCTCATGGGAGTTGATGATAACCTCCCATTTTAGTCGATTATCTTAGTCATTTTCTTTAGTTTTCCATACTCTTTTTTTACGTTTAAACTATACATAATCCTAATTTTACCCCTTTTTGTAAATACACCATCAGACTAACTTTTTCCTTTTATATATGCAGAAAAAGCACAAACAAATCATAAAAGAATAACCCAGCCTCAAGACCGAGTGGATTCAAACGGTCCCAAGACCGCATGAAGCCAAACGGTCCCGAGACCGCGTGGAGTTCAAACGGTCCCAAGACCGCATGAAGCCAAACGGTCCCGAGACCGCATGGAGTTCAAACGGTCCCAAGACCGCATGAAGCCAAACGGTCCCGAGACCGCATGGAGTTCAAACGGTCCCAAGACCGCATGAAGCCAAACGGTCCCGAGACCACATGGAGTTCAAACGGTCCCAAGACCGCATGAAGCCAAATGGTCCCAAGACCGCATGAAGCCAACCGGTCCCGAGACCGCATGGAGTTCAAACGGTCTCAAGACCGCATGAAGCCAAACGGTCCTGAGACCGCATGGAGTTCATACGGTCTCAAGACCGTTTGACCCCAAACGGTCTCAAGACTGTTTGAAGCCAAACGGTCTCAAGACCGATTGAAGCCAAACGGTCTCACAGTCCAAACGGTCTTGAGGCCCCAAACGGTCTTGAGGTCAAAACGGTCTCCAAACCGTTTGGACTTCACTCAAGGCTTATAAATAAGACCCCAAGGGTCCTCCCAAGGGAGATATCTCAGACGCCCAAAGGCTGCCTCTCTAGTTCCAGAGCAATTCCATCCTTCATCCATCGCCCCAAGGCTGCCGGTTTGACGTCCACGTCCCATCATCAAGCTACCTTCTCTCTCATCAACAAAGAAGGTGGGAAGAGAAGATCCATCATCAAGCAAGTCACAAAGTGTGAAGATTGTTGCTCTCTCCACCAAGAGTTCAACCTTCCCTCCTCCGTGGAGATGTTGTTCTTTCTCTCTCTTCTCGCCTCCTCCTTTGTTGCTCCCTCTATGAGGAGCGAGTAGTTCCATTCACTGGGGCGCGGGGACTAGCCCCGCTGCCCATGTTTTGTATCTTGTACTAAAAAGATGTTATCATTTCGTTTCAATACTAAATCATTTCATACATGCTTGGATGTTGGCCGCGTTCTTGTATGCATCTATTTTCTTTCGTTGTGGTTTGTCTACGACCGCTCTTGAAGACTCGAATACCGATTTAGTGTTGGTTTCTAGTGTGTGTATCCACCGCGCACCCATCTCGGTATCTAGGAACGCTTTCTAAGGAGTGGAGTAAACTCACCTCCATCGTTGTACTTTTGTACTATGAAATGGAATCAGTTGACGTGCAAAAGTGCGACCTTGACAGGTCGAGGAACACACTCTGAGGAGAGAGTGGTGCAAAGTACTTGACCATTCATTCAGGAATGGCTGACGTTGCAACACTCTCACATTTCTCATAGCTATATCCTCGAAAGAGGGATAGTCTATAAGGATACTAATCGATTTGGTAATTATCGCTCGCTTGTTGGTTTTCCGATGCATGTTTCACGAGGTTGAGTAAGATTTTCTCTTCGGAGACTATGTATCTTCATTGACACGTAGATACGTACCGAATGAGAGTTATTCAACCCATGAAGGATGTATGCATTACTCTTGTCCTATAAGACATCGGTATTGCACAACATCCATGTATCTTGCTTACAAGTCTTGCTATATTTGGTACAAGTACGATTCATGTGTAGTGGTGGTGAATACCCGCATCACCCCAGTGATCCATCATCATTTGCTAATCTTAGTTTCTACTTTCTTGCTTTTACTTTCCTTGCATCTAGTTTAAACAATCAAATCAAACTTTCGGTCTAAATATCAATCGTTAAGTAGTTAAGTAAGGCTAAAACATTTTCCATCTTGTTTAAACTCTAAACAAGACCGTTGTCCCGTGGATCCGACCCTTAAACTATATTACGATAAGACTTCCGCGTGTCTTTGCACACGCGGGTGGAGATCTTACCATAATACAAGCAAGGCTAAACTTAGAGATTCATCATCTCTAGGATTTTTAGTGGCGTTGCAAAACTCCATCAAAAATTGGTGCCGTTGCCGGGGACAACGGAACGTTTTAGCTTTTACTTAACAACTTCTTGGTTGATTAGGATTTTACACTTTTTCTTGATAACTACTCCAAATCTTTTTGATTTCTGCATTTTCTTCCATCATCTTAATGTGTGATTTTCTATCTACTCAGGTAGAAAACGTGTATGCAAACCCCGCATCGCATCGGATTCTCCCCTGAACCAGAGTACGACTCTGAGGTAGAAAGAAGTTTCCATCGAAGGATCATACTTAATCGCCAAAGAGCCAGACAAATGGCTGACGAGCAACGCCTCATTGCGAAAAGAGTTAACGCTGCCTTAGCAGCCCAAAGAGCACAACTAATCGCGGACACTCGTGCTCAAGTGCAAGCCGAGATTCGAGCTGAGGAACAAGCTCGCATCCAAGCTGAGAATGATGCTGCTCAATTAGCATTAAGAAGTAAGCAACTTCGAGATTACGCAGTCCCAAAGAATTATGAAGATGATCACCCAGTCCGACCACCAATTATCAACATTCCAAACTTCGAAATCCGGACGCAATGGATCCAGATAATGCAGGGCATTTCTTTCTCTGGAGGACCGGGAGACGATTGCATGGATCATCTTAAGAGATTCAAGTCACTCTGCCGACTTGTACCTCAAGCAGGAATTGCTCTTGAAGCTATAATGTTACACCTCTTCCACTTCACCTTGTCTGGAAGAGCTCTAAGCTGGTACAATGCCTTAGATAGGCATCCTATCATCACTACTTGGACTCCTTAAGAAGAAAAATTTCTTGAGAAATTCTTTCCACCTTCACTAACCTATGAGATTAGCGGCCAAATAAATCACTTTACCCAACTGCCTGGAGAAACACTTGTGGAAGCTTGGGAAAGATTCAAGGAACTCTTGAGGAAGTGCCCTCACCATGGCATATCTCAAAATCAACTGATAGAAATATTCTATAGAGGAGTAAGTGATGATATTAAGCAATTTCTAGATTCCTCGTCTGGAGGAAACTTTATGAGAAAGAATTATGAAGATGCTTGGAACATAGTTACGATAGGGGCCGAGAACCAATCTAATTGGGGAAGGTCATCTAATCAAACCAAGGGAGTTCTTAAAGTTTACAAAGCTAAAGAATCCATGGAACTCAAGGCTATTGCAGAGGCCCTGAAGACTATTGCTAACAAGCAACAAGCTCTCTAAACTTCTTTCGGAGAGTACGACAAGAAGAAAAGCTCTCAGGTTCAACAAGTGAAAGCTGCTATCGGAACTTGTGAAGCCTGCCATGCATCTGATCACCCCACATTATCATGTGGCATGTTATACAATGTTATGATGGATTTACAACCACCAGTGCTGCAATATGAACCCATTATTGAACATCCCGAAGACCAAATGCCGGAGCAAGTTAACTCCATTCACTCAATACCCGGACAAGTGTATTACAATCCAGATAATCCAAGAAATCACCCGGGTTTCCAATATGGAAATCCTGCAGGAACTGCCAATCCTCAACAACAAACGCAAGGTGGATCTTTCAGCAAACAACCACCAGGATTTCAGAATAACTTCGCCCAAAATCAAGGGAATTTTAGAAATGGGCTCCAACAATCCAATTATCCTAGGAATCACTCTTATCAACACCTAAGACTGCACCCACAGCTGCAACAACCTCAGTTGCAGCAGCCACAACAACCGCAGTTGACAGCACCTCCACAGCAACCCCAGGGGCAACAAGTCACTCAATATCAACAGAGGAGTGTTCCTCCCCAACCATCTGATGAAATATCATTGATTAGGCAAATGTTACAGTCCCATCAAACCATGCTTGCGAACCAGCAGGCTCAACAAAAGGCTGTGGAGGCACAATTAGCACAGATTGTTCCTCAGTTAAAACCACCAGCAGGTACCTTCACTGGGCAACCAGAGGCAAACCCAAGGCATGACCAAAATAGACCTGAGCAACTGAATGTTGTCACCACAAGGTCTGGTCGTGTCCTTCCTGATACCAGTAGAATCATCCATGATGATGATGATGTAGCTATTCTTTCACCAACAGAAAGTTCAACGCATGAAAAGGAAAAATCCACTAAAACTACTGAAAGAGAAAAAGAAAAGGGACCTATGCCAGAAGCTCCACTCAGAATTCCTTATCTAGACAGGCTGAAAGGAACTAAGATGGACACTAGGTTCCAGAAATTGAAAGAAGCTATGAAGAAATTGTACATTGATATCCCATTTCTGGATGCTCTTTCTGAAGTGCCCGCTTGGGCCAAATACCTGAAAACCCTACTGTCAAGAAAATATATGACAGAAGAGCATGAAATAGTGAAACTAGCTCAGACCACTTCAGATATTCTGCTTAACAAAATGCCAAAGAAAAAGAAGGACCCAGGTTCCTTCGGTATTCAGTGTTCGATTGGAAATGGCTCCAGTAAAAAAGGATTAGCACATCTAGGAGCGAGTATATCCATTATGCCCTTTTCTATGTGTAAAAGATTAGGCTTCACTGATTTGTTACCTACGTCAATGACAATTCAGTTAGCCGACTCTACCATAACTGCTCCCCTTGGAATTATTGAAGATATACCTGTCAGGATAGGAGCAAATTCTTATGTCCCGTGCGATTTCGTTATTATGGACATACAAGAAGATCTAAGATACCCGATAATCTTCGGAAGACCCTTCCTAGCTACCACTCGAGCACTCATCGATGTAGAAGCAGGAACGATTATCCTGAGACTTGGGAAGGAAGCTTTTCAATTCAGAGTCCTTAACAACATGAAAGGACCAAGCATTCAAGAGGAAGTTTTTCTTCTAGATGCTATATATCAAATGTCCCAGTTGGAAATGTCTGAACCCTCCGATGAGTTGGAAAGTGCCTTGACAAACCCGGAAGTGGAATTTTCGGCAAATGAACTAGTGCAACAATGCCTTCAATACTTAGAAAAAGCTGAAGAAGCCCCAGCAGCCACCTTTGAAGAACTCAAGGCTGTCACCGTTATAGAAGCAACCGAGCCACCTAAGGCCCCTGAATTGAAGGCCTTACCCGAGGGACTCAAACATGTCTTCCTTGATAGCGAGAAACTTTGTCCAGTAATTATCAGCTCTACTCTGCAAGAAGACCAAGAAAACAGACTTCTTGACGAGTTAAAGAGACACAAGAAAGCTATCGGATATAAGATGACTGACTTAACTGGTATAAATCCAGCTTTATGCATGCACAGATTGCCTATGGTGGAAGAATTCAAACCATCAAGGGAACATCAAAGGAAGTTGAACCCTAATCTCAAGGAAGTAGTTCGCATCGAGGTTCTCAAACTTCTGAAGGCAGGCATCATCTACCCAATCTCGGATTCTCAATGGGTAAGCCCCGTGCAGGTGGTCCCTAAAAAAGGGGGGACCACTGTTGTTCTTAATGATAAGAATGAACTGGTACCTACTAGAACAGTAACTGGGTGGAGAATGTGCATAGACTACAGAAAACTTAATAAAGCAACAAGGAAAGATCATTTCCCCCTGCCCTTTTTGGATGAAGTTCTCGAACGTCTCGCCCACCAAAAAAATTTCTGTTACCTTGATGGATATTCAGGATTTTACCAAATCCCAATCCATCCTGAAGATCAAGAAAAAACAACCTTCACTTGTCCTTTTGGAACATATGCCTTCCGAAGAATGCCTTTCGGGTTATGCACCGCACCCGCAACCGTCCAAAGATGTATAACTGCTATCTTCGCCGGACTAACAGAATCTATCATGGAAGTCTTCATGGATGATTTCTCGGTATACGGAGATTCTTTTGATAACTGTTTACTCAATCTAGGAAAAGTCTTACAAAGATGTGAGGACACCAACCTGATCTTGAATTGGGAAAAATGTCACTTTATGGTGACTGAAGGTGTGGTCCTAGGACATCGAGTAAGTGAAAAAGGGATTGAGGTACATAAAGCAAAGGTCGATGTCATCTCAAAGCTAACTCCACCTAAAGACGTCAGAGGAGTCAGGGCATTCCTTGGTCATGCAGGATTCTACAGAAGATTTATAAAAGATTTCTCAAAGATAGCAAAGCCGATGACTCACTTGCTGACCAAAGAAGCAGATTTTATTTTTGACCAAGAATGCCTTAATAGCTTCACAACTCTGAAGAATGCCCTTATCTCTTCCCCTATTCTAAGAGCTCCTGACTGGTCACAACCATTTGAAATTATGTGTGACGCTAGTGATTATGCTATAGGGGCAGTTCTTGGACAAAGGATCGACAAAAAACCTCATGTTATATATTATGCCTCCAAGATGCTTGATGAGGCACAGAAGAATTACACTACTACCGAAAAAGAGTTTTTGGCAGTTATCTATGCTTTTGAAAAATTTCGGTCTTACCTAATAGGGTCAAAAGTCATAGTATATACTGACCATTCTGCTATACGATACTTGATCCAAAAACAAGATGCTAAACCCCGACTTATCAGATGGGTGTTAATGCTTCAGGAATTTGATCTAGAGATTAAAGACAAAAGCGGGGTTGAAAATGTCGTCGCAGATCACCTCAGTCGCATTGAAGCTAAAGACACTGATGAATTACCCATACAAGACTCTTTACCGGATGATCAACTAATGAAGATTACTACTGGTTTTCCTTTGTATGCCGACATTGTGAATTATTTGGCAACAGGAATCATCCATCCATCTGCATCATATCATGACAAAAAGAAATTCCTTCATGACGCTAAGCAATATTTCTGGGATGAGCCCTACCTATTCCGCTTATGCGCCGATGGACTCTTTCGCCGGTGCATTCCAGAAACAGAAAT
The DNA here is from genome assembly GCA_963693085.1 of Alisma plantago-aquatica. Taxonomy (NCBI): domain Eukaryota; kingdom Viridiplantae; phylum Streptophyta; class Magnoliopsida; order Alismatales; family Alismataceae; genus Alisma; species Alisma plantago-aquatica. The sequence goes on along the minus strand of OY856411.1, from coordinate 1,483,588,680 downwards.
CATCCCAGTTTTAGAGCACTGTCACTCAGGCCCTACTGGGGGGCACATGAGCTCTAAGAAAACCGCTCTTAAAATTCTTCAATCTGGTTTTTATTGGCCAACCATCGCAAAGGATGCACATGAATACGTGCGATCATGTGACAAATGCCAACTCTCCAGAGGAATAACCAAACGGAACAAAATGCCTTTGAATATGTGGCAAGAAGTCGAACTCTTTGATGTTTGGGGAATATATTACATGGGTCCCTTCCCCCCATCTTACGGATTCACGTACATTCTAGTTGTTGTGGATTATGTCTCAAAATGGGTGGAAGCTCTACCGACCACTTCCTCTGATTCCAAACCAGTTATCAAAATGTTTAAAGAAATAATATTCCCCAGATTTGGCGTTCCAAGAACAATAATATCCGATGGCGGATCTCATTTTCTGGAGCGGAGTTTCGAAGCACTCTTAAGAAAATATGGTGTCAATCACAAATTTTCCACACCTTATCACCCACAGACTTGCGGGCAGGTTGAAGTCTCTAACAGGCAACTCAAAGCTATTTTGGAAAAAACTGTTAACAGGCACCGCACAGAGTGGTCCACTAAACTTCTTGACGCTTTATGGTCCTATCGCACAGCTTTCAAAACACCAATTGGAACAACACCGTTTCGATTGGTGTATGGGAAGTCATGCCATCTACCAGTAGAATTAGAACATAAAGCTTGGTGGGCTATCAAGCAATTGAACCTTGATCTCAAAAGTGTCGGTGAATCTAGACAACTTCAATTACAGGAATTGGAAGAACTGCGAATGACAGCATACCACAATGCCAGAATTTACAAAGAAGAAACCAAGATGTGGCATGATGGCCACATAAAAAGAAAGGATATAATCATCGGAGATAAGGTTCTCCTATTCAATTCCAGACTGAAATTGTTTCCTGGAAAACTGCGTACAAAATGGTCGGGGCCTTTCACAATCAAACATATTTACCCGACAGGAGCAGTCATTATCCTTGATGATAATGGGGGAGAAAGAACCGTCAATGGTCATAGATTAAAGAAATACTACACTCCAGCAGACAAATTACCAAGACAAACTATAGAGATCCAAGATACTATAACATCAACATAGCTGGAGCAGTATTTTGTCAAACCAGTGACGTTAAACCAAGGCACTTCTTGGGAGGCAACCCAAGATTTCTACTCTATGTTCTGTTCTTTAAATTTTCCTTAGCTATCTTAAGAAAATACAAAAAAATCTACATAACTAAAACTATCAAAAAATAATCAAAAACAAACAACATAAAAATATAAAAACCTTTTTGCCTTTGCCCTTCCAAGCGGTCCTGAAACCGTTTGGGACCAAACGGCCTTGAAACCATTTGGGCTCCAAACGGTCTTGAAACAGTTTGGGACCAAACGGTCTTGAAACCGTTTGGGACCAAACGGTCTTGAAACCATTTGAACTCCAAACGGTCTTGAAACCGTTTGGAGCCAGACCGTTTGGAGCCAGACGGCCTCAAAACTGCTTGGAATACAAAGGGTCACCAACCGTTCCCTATAAATATTAACCCTACCCCTTCGTCTTTCTCTCTTCGAACTTTCGAACTCTCCTGAGTGCTTGTGCAAAGAACCTTCTTACTGCTTCTGTTGCTCCCGCGCGATCGCTCTCCCGTCCACCAACCACCTGCAAGGTAGTCCGGCGACCTCTACGAACGCCGTTCCTCTTCCTTGCCGCCTTCGTCGTCACCGTTTGTTCCGCCATCGCCGCCTTCTTCGCCGACGTCTCTAACAATCGACCGCAAGTTTTTGTCGTCTCCCGCAAGTTTCCCTTCCAACCGCAACCACCAGCTCTGTCCTCCGTCGCCGACTTCATTTCCGCTTTCGTTTTCATCACCATCTTCATCGCCACCGTCGTCGTCGTCGCCATTTTTATCGCTGGTTTTACCGTCGTTTTCGTCGTCGTTATCACCACCGCCGTGGTCACCAGCGCAGCCTCCGCCTCCGTGCCGGTTCATCTTCGTCTTCACCCGCGCCGGCGACCCTGCGGCTTTTTGTTTTCCAAACGGTCTCGCAACCGTTTGGAACCAAACGGTCTTGAAACCGTTTGGGACCAAACGGTCCTCAAACCGTTTGGAACCAAACGGTCTTGAAACCGTTTGGGACCAAACGGTCCTCAAACCGTTTGGAACCAAACGGTCTCGAAACCGTTTGGGACCAAACGGTCCTCAAACCGTTTGGGACCAAATGGTCCTCAAACCGTTTGGAACCAAACGGTCTCGAAACCGTTTGGGATCAAACGGTCCTGAAACTGTTTGGAACCAAACGGTCGCAAAACCGTTTGGAACCAAACGGTCTTGAAACGTTTTGGAACCAAACGGTCCTCAAACTGTTTGGAACGAAACGGTCGTGAAACTGTTTGGTCTCCCACATCTTTTAATCTTTCACAAAAATACAAAAAGACATAACTACAAATAAAATCTATTTGTTTTAAATCTTTTGCTCTAACTCATAAACTCTTATTTTTCAGAAATGGCATCACTAGCGAACAAGACCACCGGCTCGGGAGCTGCTCCCTCTCAGACAAGGGAGCAGATGATCGAAGAGCTGGATAGGCTCACGAAGATCAGAGATGTCTTCAACACCACCAGAGCAGTCCCACCAAAGACTAAAATGATGGATGTCTTGTGTGAGATTGCCCGCCTCACCAAATGTCTAGCTGAGGCATCTGAAGAAGAAGTAGAAGAAATCTCCTCTGATGACGACGAAGGTTCGGATTACACACTGAATCCCAATGATGAATCCGTCGCCGAAGAACACAAGGGGAAACGTAAGGTTTTAGGGGCTGCACCAGGGCAGCCCTCCAAAAAGCGGGCAAGGAAACAAGTCCGACGCGTATCCGCCATGGACCAACCCCTCGCCAAACCTTCCTTTCTTGCTGCTACAACCACCATCCCTGCAGCTACCATCACTGCCACTACCACTATCACCACCATTCCTACAACTACCACCACTTTCATTCCCATCACCACCACAATACCACCACCAGAGAACCTCTTTATCCAAACCACCATCTCCACCGATAAAACCCTAAAACCTACCAAGTATGTCTGCTCCAGCATACTAATCAAGATGGGAATACATGATCGTATCTTCAACGTACTAGAGAAAGCCAACCTCACCAGGTTGTGTCTAATACCTGAAGTATCTTACTACGAACCCACCGCAGAATTCTTCTCCTTTCTGACAAAGGAGCTCGTCGACAGCACGGATAAGTCTCGGGACGGAGGTGACAGAAGGCTTGTCACCCAAATTTTTGGCAGCAAGGTCGTCATAACAGAGAATATGATGAACTCCATCTTTATCGACGACCAGGAGCAGCTGCAAAAAGCTAAAACAGTGGGAACTGATCATCCAAAATTTAACAGACATACATTCTGGAAATCCTTAACCGGGATCCCCACTTATGATGCAAAGACGTGCAAGGCGTCAAACATTCAATCCGGATTTGTGTGCACTCTGCACAAAATCCTCGTCGGCGCACTTTTCCCCAGGACAGAAGGAGGGAATGTTACAATATCAGATCTTTTCGTCCTCTAGTCCATCATCAACGAAAGGCCAGTCAACATAGGACGGCTTATGATCCAGAAATTATCTGTCTCCATCCTGGGGAAAGAGATTTGCATGGGGGGTCATGTCACATCTATCATCAAATATCTTAAGATGGACAAACATTTACCCCGCTGCACGCAACTGAAGGGCGACATCCTTACCAACGAGCAATCTCTGAAGAACTTGTTCATAATCAAGGAAAAGGATGGAAAACTACACTATGTATTCTGCCCTATGGTCAAGTCGTCAAGGACTCTCCTCCTGCTCCCGGAGTTAGCACACTATGATATGACACGGCTCCTCTTCTCTGACGAGGAGCTTACTCATCTGCTAGCTTCAGTCAAAATACTCGAAAAGAAAGCAACAGCGGGACAAACAGAGATGAGCATCATAGCCCCGACAGCTCGACCTACAAAATTACCTGTCAAACGGCCTTCTAGAAGGCAGTTGCAGGCATAACAGCTGTCGGGGACACCAACATCTCGGCCAAATCCGGAGGCCGAGCAGTTCCACGAAGAAGTCTTAACAACATCCTCCATCGACTCTTTTATCCAGAGTCTCCACGAGCAGCTAACTGCTGCCACCACCACTCTGCCTTCCACCATTCCAACATCCACCACTCCCTTCCTCCCCACATCCACGCAACCATTCACATCCACTTCTTCACCCACTTTTACGTCGGACTTCCCTTTCTCCATCCCTATGCCCGACTTCACCACCTTTCCATTTACTTCTGCAGTTTCCACCCCCTCATTGTCGCTACCACCACTTTCGCCTCAAATACCACCGCTTTTCACATCCGCCACCACCCCGACCCCGCTGGTGACTTCATCCACAGTCACTACGCAGATCGGGGCATCATCAGTGTCTCTTCCGCAACACACTAACACCATCCCACACAGACCCCAGTCATCTCACCCTTCCACTCCTGGGGTCCCTTTTACTAACATCGGTGAGGAATTCAGCTGTCAATTTGACGCTGTCCGAAACCTCCTCACCGATCCTTCTAACATATTGAACTCTATTTTTTCTTGTGTACAGGATTTACCACGAAAGGTAACCAAGATCGACGAACAACACCGAGCCTTGCCTACCTTCCTCCAAGGCATCCAGCAACGACAGGACGAAGTGGCTAAGCAAGTTGAGCACATCAACAGCCACACCAACAACCTGCCGGACCTGGTCCTTGGAGCAACGCGTCAGCAAGAAGCTACAGCACAAAAAGTCGATGAGATTTCCAAACAGACTCAACCTCTGCCAGAGAATCTCCACAAGCTTGAGCAACATCAAGAAGCTCTGAGCACGCGCTTGGCTACCATCAATGGAACACTTACGCAGCTACATCATCACAAAGAGGAGGCAAATAATAATGAAACCCAACAGCTACGTGCCCAAGTCACAGAACTGACAGCACGTCTCCTCTCCGCCGAGGGCAGATTCACAGACCTCAAAGAAGCCCACGATGCACTGCTCGAAAAACACGAGCATCTGCAAGTGGCTTTCGACAAGCTACAAGCCACTCATCGGCAGTGTAAGAAGTCTGCCAACAAAAAGCAAACAGACGAAGCTGCGGACGACAAAGATGATGATGATGAAGAAGACGACGACTCCGACTCATCTGCTGACTCTAACAAAGATACATCTTCATACGACAAGCATGATGACGGAGAAGACCCGGGGCATGCAGCAGGACCCTCCCATAAAGAGTCTGACAAAGGTCACCAGGACAGTGACTATCACCCCAAATCCCCACACAACGACAATGTCAACATGTCATACGGGGATCAATTCTTTGACTATTCAGCTATGGGGTCCATCGAGGAAGCTGCCAAGGACGCGGCCTACGCTGAGATACAACAATGCATACTAGGAACCAGTGCTAGCCCGCCAAAAACTTCTGCTCTCTTCTCAGCACCTTCTCCCCCTTACCAGGACGAGGCAGACCGAGTGAGTCTAGACACGGACGAGGATCTTGACTCTGCCTCTGACTTGGATGACAATCTAGAGGGCCATGGAGAGGCCTTCGAACAACCTGCTTCTCCTCCATCACAAGAACTTCCCCGCCACCTCCTCTGCCGCACAAAATGCACGACCTAGATATGGCGGCCATCTCTACTTTAGATGCTCAGGACATTTTTATACTGAACACTATAGTAGACGATGCAAAGGCGGGGGAAGACATAATCTATCATAAAACCAAAACCAGGCGTAAGTTGACACGCGAAGATTTCCGTTGCATCCTACGACCTCGGTCCACGGTGCCAATGGCGATCTTCCGTGTCCTCCTCGCCAACTGTATAGAAACATATAGAAGTCACAAGCGGAAACAACCGGTTTTGAATGCTTCGCCCGCTTTGTCTTTTGGCCTTTTATACAAAGACATACGTGAAAAATTGGTTGAGCGGTTGTGTGTCGGTTTGGCAAGAAGGGCACGCTATCTTACAATGCCCTTCCAAGTCTCGGACCACTGGCTTTTTATGATCGTGGATACCGAGGCTCAGGATGCCAAAGTATACAATTTCTGTAGCGCCGAGCTACCAGCCGGCACAATAAATTTTGTCGGAGAAGTAGCAGGAGAAGCCAGGTGTATACCCTTCTGACTGCTTAAATTAATCTGGGCTGCACGCCCATCTCTTCGCCAAGACTGGAGCCAACCATGGTTCAAAATCATCAACCCTCCAGTCCAAGCCACCGAGGGATCTGGGGACAGCGCTTTCTGCACCATCCGACTCATCCAAGCGCTGAACCAGGAAATCCCATTCAACGACCTGGTAGCTGAAGACTTTCATTCCCTATGAGGACGCTATGCCATGGAGCTCATCTGTGATAGACGATTCTTCAACGACCCATCTATGTCACCAGATGATGTTCCTCGGTACCTTTTCTCCGCTGTCCAGTGACGACAATGGCGACCTTTCCGACAAGTTCTGAAAGAGGCAGAACAGACCAAGTCGCCAAAGCAAGATAAAAGCAAGAGCGATCCTGTTTACACAATTGACCCAACATTTCCTGATTTCGATCACGATGCTTGCAAGGGTCTTAACGACCTCGAATTGCGCATCATCATAGCGCGACTCTCCGCAGACAAAGATGGCCTGGTATTCATGTCTCAAGACATACTTGTGATGGCCGATTCACTGCGAGAGACTCTACAGGATAAGGGGTCCCTTTTTGTCAGCCTCATGGCCGCCTACCAGTTTCTGCTTGGCCAAACTAACCCAAATACATACATGGCGTCTCCATATATGAAAGATGACCTCCTAAAGCTCAAGAACTTCGGCACAACCGACGCGCTGATCTCATATCTCCAGCACACAACGCCGAAGTTCATTATGTTACCCATCATGTATCATGAGCATTGGATTCTCCTGGCAACAAACCTCCCAGGAGGAACAACCACAATATACAACAGTTCCGACAGCCAGTTCAACACTCGACAGCGACACTACGTCGTGACGCCAAAGACGCCAACAGAAGTAGTGGCAAAAGAGTGTGCCGAGAAGTTAATTGATTTTCTGAGTCACACACAAAGGCGTACGACAAAGAACATTTCAATCGCCCCGCCTTCTGCCACAAATGCCCCCAGCAAATACGACAATCGAACGACTGTGGCTTCCACGTCCTCTACTGGATGTACACCATCATTATTCTCCAAAGACTAGTAGAGGAAATGACTGACGTGGACTACCACGCTTTACGAGGACAGTTCGCATCCAATCTACTTTGTTCTCCAGGGGCAAATGAAGATTTACCTTAACCTGCAGCCCTTGTCCTAATAACTTCTCAACCTATCACTTTGCCACTCTGGGGACAGAGTGCGTGATAAGTTAGGGGGGGTACATTAGACAAGGGCGAGGTATCAATTTCTACACTTCTTTTTCTTTTAACACTTTCCATACAATTCTTTATTCTTAAAATTCTTTTTACAATTCTTTTTACTTAATTTCTTTTTCAAAAATAGTCACCTCAACTAACTCTAGAATCATGTTAGTCCCTACAAGTAAATAGCACTTAGACATCGAATGGCGATTTATCAATTTCCACCCACTATTGATCCCATATTTTTGCTTCAATTCTTTATCTGACTCTCCACAGGTCAAAATCAAGGCAGAAATAAGCCAAGATCTCGAGGATGAGAGGGAAATCAGGCAACTTCCAAATCAAAAAGTTCTACAAGTGGACCACAAACCAAATAAGTGCCATTGAAAAAACTTTAAGAACAGCTTTCCTCTCTTCAAAATAAAAGAGGCTTGGCCACCCAAAATAAATTCTCAAAAATCCCAAAACCCAAGCCTGTAAGTTATTGAATAAAAGCCAGAGAGACGAATAAAATTATGAGAGTTGTGCCACGCATAAGGATCTATATGAAGAACTGACGAAGGTCTCACCCGGCCGGCACATTCCGCTGCCCTCACAAAGGAAGATGTGTCGCGCCCGGTAGTGAAACCCTAAAGTTTCCAAGTATATGAAAGGCTCATAAAGGACTCGCCCGGCCGGTACATTCAGCTGCCCTCATAAAGGCAGATGTGTCGTGCCCGGTAGTGAGATTCTAAAAAGCATAGACAGCCCCTCCCCCACTTGAAGGGGGAGCTACACTTCAAAGCCTTTAGCCAACCCTCATACCCTCTCTAGCTTCCAGTAGGTTTTTGAGAGAGGTATAAAGCTGATTAGAGTCAACAACATGCACAAAATAAAGGTGGTCCCAATGCAAACTTTGAGATACGGAAAGAACCTGAGATCCAAGCAACTCTCGAAATCCGAAAGAGTCAAGGCATGCAATAAACCTTGATATGACTCCTGGGGAACTCAGGTCAAGAATTGAAGCAAGAGTATGGAAATCCTAAATAAGATCACCTCGCCATTACATGTCTCAGCTCTATCTAACTTGAGGACAAGCTAGACTCTAAGTTAGGGGGGGTGATAACCTCCCATTTTAGTCGATTATCTTAGTCTTTTTCTTTAGTTTTCCATACTCTTTTTTTACGTTTAAACTATACATAATCCTAATTTTACCCCTTTTTATAAATACACCATTAGACTAACTTTTTCCTTTTATATATGTAGAAAAAGCACAAAAAAATCATAAAAGAATAACCCAGCCTCAAGACCGAGTGGATTCAAACGGTCCCAAGACCGCATGAAGCCAAACGGTCCTGAGACCACGTGGAGTTCAAACGGTCCCAAGACCGCATGAAGCCAAACGGTCCCGACACCGCATGGAGTTCAAACGGTCCTAAGACCGCATGAAGCCAAACGGTCCCGAGACCGCATGGAGTTCAAACGGTCCCAAGACCGCATGAAGCCAAACGGTCTCGAGACCGCATGGAGTTCAAACGGTCCCAAGACCACATGAAGCCAAACGGTCCCAAGACCGCATGAAGCCAACCGGTCCCGAGACCGCATGGAGTTCAAATGGTCTCAAGACCGCATGAAGCCAAACAGTCCCGAGACCGCATGGAGTTCATACGGTCTCAAGACCGTTTGACCCCAAACGGTCTCAAGACCGTTTGATGCCAAACGGTCTCAAGACCATTTGAAGCCAAACGGTCTCAAGACCGATTGAAGCCAAACGGTCTCACAGTCCAAACATTCTTGAGGCCCCAAACGGTCTTGAGGTCCAAACGGTCTCCAAACCATTTGGACTTCACTCAAGGCTTATAAATAAGACCCCAAGGGTCCTCCCAAGGGAGATATATCATATGCCCAAAGGCTGCCTCTCCAGTTCCAGAGCAATTCCATCCTTCATCCATCGCCCCAAGGCTGCCGGTTTGAGGTCCACATCCCATCATCAAGCTACCTTCTCTCTCATCAACAAAGAAGGTGGGAAGAGAAGATCCATCATCAAGCAAGCCACAAAGTGTGAAGATCGTTGCTCTCTCCACCAAGAGTTCAACCTTCCCTCCTCCGTGGAGATGTTATTCTTTCTCTCTCTTCTCGCCTCCTCCTTTGTTGCTCCCTCTATGAGGAGCGAGTAGTTCCATTCACTGGGGCGCGGGGACTAGCCCCGCTGCCCATGTTTTGTATCTTGTACTAAAAAGATGTTATCATTTCGTTTCAATACTAAATCGTTTCATACATGCTTGGATGTTGGCCGCGTTCTTGTATGCATCTATTGTCTTTCATTGTGGTTTGTCTACGACCGCTCTTGAAGACTCAAATACCGATTTAGTGTTGGTTCCTGATGTGTGTATCCACCACGCACCCGTCTCGGTATCTAGGAACGCTTTCTAAGGAGTGGAGTAAACTCACCTCCATCGTTGTACTTTTGTACTATGAAATGGAATCAGTTGACGTGCAAAAGTGCGACCTTGACAGGTCGAGGAACACACTCTGAGGAGAGAGTGGTGCAAAGTACTTGACCATTCGTTCGGGAATGGCTGACGTTGCAACACTCTCACGTTTCTCGTAGCTATATCCTCAAAAGAGGGATAGTCTATAAGGATACTAATCGATTTGGTAATTATCGCTCGCTTGTTGGTTTTCCGATGCACATTTCACGAGGTTGAGTAAGATTTTCTCTTCAGAGACTACATATCTTCATTGACACGTAGATACGTACCGAATGAGAGTTACTCAACCCATGAAGGATGTATGCATTACTCTTGTCCTATAAGACATCGGTATTGCACAACAGCCATGTATCTTGCTTACAAGTCTTGCTATATTTGGTACAAGTACGATTCATGTGTAGTGGTGGTGAATACCCGCACCACCCCAGTGATCCATCATCATTTGCTAATCTTAGTTTCTACTTTCTTGCTTTTACTTTCCTTGCATCTAGTTTAAACAATCAAATCAAACTTTCGGTCTAAATATCAATCGTTAAGTAGTTAAGTAAGGCTAAAACATTTTCCATCTTGTTTAACCTCTAAACAAGACCGTTGTTCCGTGGATCCGACCCTTAAACTATATTACTATAAGACTTCCGCGTGTCTTTGCACACGCGGGTGGAGATCTTACCATAATACAAGCAAGGCTAAACTTAGAGATTCATCATCTCTAGGATTTTTAGTGGCATTGCAAAACTCCATCAGTTGACCCCACATTAGGATAGATTTATTTTAAGTTTTTCGAGTCAAAAACACTTTTAATTTTTTTAATAAGCCTGTCATGGATGAATGTAATAATTTAGACTTGATTTCCACTCTATCTGGCTTGTTTACTGCTGACTGACTGTAAATTTTCTACAGAAATTGCAAAGTGCACGGCGTGACTTTTGAAGACACGGCATGCACCTCAATACAAAATGCAACAGAAGATGTTCTGGAAACTGACACAACGTGCATTATCCAATTGCACGCCGTTCACCTGGGAATTCAAGATGCCAGAAACTTTCTGGAAACCGACACGATGTGCGCTATCAGTATGCACGGCGTGCACCTGGGAAATGGAAATTTCGACATTCTCTGGAAACTCGCACGACGTGCACATCCTCAGTGCACGTCGTGTATCTGGTATTTGAAAGCTACTGCAACTTTCTGGAAACTGACACGGCGTGCATTGTCCATACGCACGTCGTGCACCTGGGAAATAGAAATTTAGTAAACTTTTTGGAAACTTGCACGTCGTGTATTTTTACAGTGCACGTCGTGCACCTGGTCATAAAGGAGATTTCAAAAACAAACTTTAGAGAAGTACACGACGTGCACTCTAAATGCACTTCGTGCACTTTCTCGTAAAGTTTAGACAAAAAGGACTAGAGTGCACGACCTAATTTCTCCTACCCCTAGCAGTCGTGCACTCCAACCCTAGCAGCCGTGCGAGCCACCGCCCACCGGAGCCCGAGCAAGTGCACGTCATTCCGCCAGTTGTGCGTGCCCCTTTCTTCTTCCTTCAGCTACGCCACTGTCGTCGCTTTCCTCCTTTCTTACACTGCACGCAGCAACACCCGTGCGGCCGCCTTCTTCTCCATCTTGACTGTGCCCTGTCTTGCGACCTTGCCGCCGTCGTCTACCGGAGCTCGGTAGCAGAAGCAATTGGTCGTGCAACCAATCGCAGCACCAACACCGCTCCGCCCGGCCACCTTGCCACCATCGTCTACCGGAGCTCGACAGCAGCAGCAACCGGTCGTGCAACCAGTCGTAGCACCAGCACCGCTCTGTCTGGCCACCTTGCCATCGTCGTCTACCGGAGCTCGGTAGTAGCAGCAACCGGCCGTCATTCTACCAACATCCATCCACCTCGCCGCCGTCTTCTTCTACCACCTTCTTCTCTGATGATGCAGCAGTAGTAGCTAACTGCTAAGCTACAACCAGCTGCCATCACCGTCATCCTGAGCGCCAGTAGCAACATCTTTGCTCCAAAATTAGAGTCGTCAGTGCAGATTTCAGAAGTGCTCCATATTTATAGGTGCACTCCGTGCACCAAATTTGCACGTCGTGCATCAACCTGTCTGAAGAAGAACAATAGTGCAGTTGCACGTCGTGAAACATCTTTACACATCCTGCACTAGTTGCAGATCGAATGGCACCGATTAAGCACAAGGCAGGCCGACGCCATGGAGTAGTTTCTTCATCTTCTGCACCTCCCGCAACTGAAGCACCACCTTCCGCACCAACACCTGTAGTGTTTGTACCCTCTACACAATTCAGGGTCAGACCTGAAGAGGACGCCGACTACCATTTCCTCATCAGAAGGTGTGCTCTTCCCTCTCACTACATGTGTGATGAATCCCTTAACAAATTGGGTTTCAAGAATGAGGTAGTAGACCATTTAACGCTTTTGGGTTTACACTACCTTTGCACTCAATTTGCTAAAACCTATCCCCACCTTGTCTATGAGTTTCTCACAACTTTCAAGGCCGAGAATGACCCACAACACCGCAGCGCACCTTATCCGAAAATTAGTTTTGGACTTTTGGACAAATCGTTTTCTATGGATCTTCAGCGGTTTTGTGTTTTGCTTAAATGCAATTATGGCAGCTACACTGATTACCCTCCTGCCTCCCATAGCAACTCTTTCTGGTCTGAGATCACTTCAGAAACGGTGCATAGAGCAAGGAATGATTGAGCTTCAGCAATCCACAATCCAATTTTCTGAGTTATGCATCATCTTCTTAGCACGGGACCTTTTTCCAAAAATGAAACTCAAGGTGTAGTAGGAAAGACTGATCTATTTTTCTTATGGTGGTTGGTGAACAATGAGCAAATCAGTAATGGCTACTATATTGTTAATAAACTACTTGACACAAAAAAAAGCAGAAGAAAAGGGAGGTTGGTGACATTATGTGTGGGGGACTGATAAGCATCCTTGCAATGCAGTTGGGTTTAGATGTGGGTGATTTAGAACCTATACCGGGAAAGAACCTTGTTGATATCAACTATCTCATCTCTTGTGGTCTAATCTCAAGACATGGAAATAGTACATCTAAATTCAAGGTTTTTATCACCAAGAAATAGTTCATCACCATTCCCAATGCAGCTGGAAATGACATCAAGAACAAGGCCACCTGGAAGGTGGAGCTTCAGCCAGAGACAGATGAGGAGACACCAACCCGGGGTGCCAGCAGCTCTACACCAGGGCCTACACCAGCAGCCCCTACTCCACTCCCATCGTCCACCAGTACTCAGACAGAGTACAACTGGACAATGTGAGACATGCTTCACCTTTATGGCTACGTGCAGCAGAGATTTGACTACATCTACACCCGCCCTGACCAGATGGGTGCATAGTACGACACCCGGTTCGACCACTTGCGTGTGCAGTGACTACCATGTACGACATGGTCAACAGGATGGATGTGTGTCACATCTCTTAGGGCCACTACCCTGCATCTCAGTCTTTCCAAACCCCTCTATGCCAGGAGACCGCAGTTCTAGAAGTTCCATAGCAAGACCAGCAGTAGCAGCCCGATTCATCCGCCCAGCCGATGGACATCACTAACATCATTAGTCAGTTCTTCCTTGAGCAGGGAGGTAGCGGATCTTTTTTCTGATTCCTTTCACGATAGGTATTCGGTTGTGAACTTCGTAGGTTCGATTGAAGCAGTGAGGACACTGTTGATTTCATGCTTGGGGGGCACAACCGGCCAGTAGTGGTAGTCATTCAACATTTTCCTTTTTCGAGTCAGTTGTGTCAGTTTCCATTTTTCCATTTTATTCCATGTTCTTTTCCATGATGGAAATATCTATATGATTTGAGACTATCTTATTAAGAATGAACCCCCTCTAGCATGCTGAAATTTTTTGTCCTCTATATGTTTTGGCTATATTTAAGAGAGAAAAATTAAGAGCATGTTTGAATGAAATGGAAGTTGAAATTTCCCATGTACTTTGATGTGATTTGTGTTTGTGGTTTGATATCTCAAATTTTTACATCTTGGACTACTCAATATATGTAATGGTTTCAAATTCTTGCGGAATAATTAGCTTACAACACTTTTTAGAATACGGATACTCTTGCCAAATTTTAGTCCGTTTGAAAATCGACTTTTCAGTGAAAATTTTTCAAAAGAATGATCAAAATCTTGTTAGCTTTAACATTCTAGTTGACTCTTTGGTGTTGCACTATCAATAGTATATCTTCACCCAATAAAAGATGGCATATGGCCCACATATTATGTTAGCCTAGTGTGAGTCTGATCTGGTAACAATGGTTAGGTGATATGAAAAATCAAAAGAGGGTAAAAACAACACCCCAACTGGCATTCCTTGTGAGCATAAACCTAAATTAGCAGTCGAATGTCGGAAACCCAAAAATATCATCATCATATCCTTATGAAAAAGAGTGCAGCTAAGCTTGTTAATGTTAACATCGGTTTGATCATCTTATATCCATACTAACTGAAAACATGTAATGTACATGCGTTGACTGTTTGGCTTGATTAACCAAACTCTGTTTAGTGTTGTCTTGTTGAGCCTTTTGTTTAATTTGAAACCAAACATGCTGAACTTAATTTATCTATCTAAGATGTTGAAAATTTTGAGATGATAACGATGAACACAAACACAAAGTACATAGTTGACTAAGCTAATTGCATATTCTCTTTTCATTTCATCCATGCATGAACTATTTTTCCTCCTTAAATATAGCCATGTTCCTTTTTTGCTTGAGGACAAGCAATAGTTCAATCTTAGGAGGATTAGTTGTGTGATTTATATATCATCTTTTCACATGCAATCACACACAAATTTGGTTCATTCTGATATAATTCAGTCTCTTTTCATATTACTTTTGCCATCTTTTTGTTATTCTACTTATTCCATAACTTGCATTGCAGATTTTTCACAAAAAGAACTGAATTTGTAGTTATTTCTGCTGAAACAGCAGAAAGCACAGCGTGCACCTTTCCAGAGAAAAATTGGTTCGTTCAGCCAGAAGAACGCACGACGTGCACGGAGAAAATGCACGGCGTGCGAGTTTCTAGAAGTGCACAAAAAGACAAATGCACGGCGTGCATGTCGATGCACGACGTGCACCTGGAACGTAAATAGCCAAAGCAATGTTCTAGAAAGTTGCACGACATGCATATCCTCAACGCACGCAGTGCGCAGATCATCCTGATGCAAACTGCACTACAGGTGCACAACGTGCACCCCAAATGCACGACGTGTACCTGGCAGTTTCAGAAATACGAAAATTCCGAATTTAATTTTAAAACAAAGAGGGAAGGCAAGGGACGGTTATGTGGGGTCATTTGAGAAGTTTTCTCTCATCCCAAAGCTAGAGGAGACCAGAGGAAGGTGATTTTGGAGAGATTCAAGGTGGTTTCTTGCATCAAGAGACCATTTTTTCTTCTCTACTTCTGCATTGTCTTCTTCAAGGTGCAGCCAAGCTTCCCCAACCTGGAGTAGCTTCTTGGGAAAGGAGCTAGTCTGTCTTGGAGCAGCTAGAGAAGGAGAATTTTGTCCTCAAGTCGGAATTCTTCCTTCTTGTGGTTACATATTTAGTTCTCTTTTCTTTTTCCTTTCTAAATCATGTTCAAAACTGACATTTCTATAACAAACCTACAAGACATGGTTATGGACAAGTAGTCCTTTTCTTGGGCATGGGAAAGTAGCTCCCATTTCATAGCATGTATGGAACAAGTAATTCCGTACTAAATATTATGCTTCTTGTTTCTTAACCATGAAAGTATCGGTTTACTCTTTTCTTACATGTATTGTTGGCCACCTTATGTGCATGTTTTCTGCTTTCTTGCTTGATCTGAGAAGATAAGTAGGAATGTATGGAGGTGCTCTTCTTGGAAACTCTTCCTCTTCCACGAGAGTGGAGAGGAATGAGTTGAGGAATAGTTTGTGATCAAAATATGAAATTCAAACACGAGAGTGTTGTTATAAGTTGTGATCGTTGCATTTGCACCGGGAGGTGAAATGTAACACAACCTTTCCTATGTTTAAATTATTGTGTTACCTTGATTGCTATGATATGTGAATGAAATACTAATGTCCAAGATTCCTAATAATTCTAAAATCGGACGTCTTTTTGTGGTTCTTTCTTGTTAGTTAAAATTTGATTTTTCTGTTGTTAATTTCCGAGTTTGTACTTTTTGACAAATATTCTCTTTTCCTTAAAAACGATCTAGATTGTTGAACGTTAATGTTGTTGCACTCGATTAAGTTAACTAAGTTCCTTGTGTTCGACCTCGACTATACTACCTCTGTATACTTGTGGAGTTTAGTTAAGTTGGAAAAACTATCCTTTGTTTGGATTGAAACTCGTTAACGTAAGCAACCAACAACCATCCTTGTAATGTTTTCCATATTCTTTCCTTTATGAAGCTGAAAATATATTTCTTTGATCTACCAATAGTCGTTGGTAGCCCAAGGTACTTAGCATTCTGATCAACCTCCTTTACTTTTAGAAGTCCCTTGAGCTCTTCCCTCTTTGTAGCCGTCATCCCTTTGTTGAAAACTACCTCCGTATTAGATAAATTGATCTGTTGTCTGGATGCATGTTCATACTGACTGATAATTCCAGCTATCTTTCAAGCATTCTGATGAGGTTTCTCTAGCAAAAAGGTTGTTGTCATATGCAAAGAAAAGGTAAGATATTTGTGGCGCCCCTCTACACGGTGTGATACCGTGTATAAGGTTGTCACGTGCATCAATGCATAACATGGTAGAGAAAGATTCCGCACACATGAGAAAAAGGTAAGGGGAGAGAGGGTCACCCTGGCAAAGTCCTCATGAAGGCTTTGTTCTCCTGGTCCGGTCCCCATTGATGGAAAACATGTGTTGGACAGATGTGATGCAGTCATGAATCTTTTCCCTCCATTTCACCCTGAATCCCATTCTCTCTATAACATGGTTAAGAAAACTCCATTCTACCTTGTCGTAAGCTTTGAACATATCCAACTTCAGAGCGAGGCTGCCTTTCTTCTTTCCTTTATCCCTTTTCATAGCATGGAAAAGTTCATATGCAATAAGGGCATTCTCAATAATCATTCGCCCCGATATAAACACACTCTGGTTCTCTGATATGATGCTATTCATGAGTGTTTTTAATCTATTTGTCATCACTTTAGATGCCATCTTGTACAGGACATTGCAAAGACTGATAGGTCTGAACTCCCCTACAGTTATGGGCTTTTTAGTTTTTAGAATCATCACCACCAGTGTATCATTTATCTCCTCCATACTTCTTTCCCCTTTCCACCACCCCTTAATGTAGCTTGCCACGTCTTGACCCACAATGTTCCAGTATTTTTGGTAGAACATCGCCTTCATTTCGTCCGACCCCGGCGCTTTATTTGGGTGCATCTGTCTTAGAGTTGTCCAGATTTCTTCATTTGTGATATCTCTTTCCAGATCTTCTTTCTGCTCCTCATTTATCATCCTCCTGATGCCACTTGCTTCTTGTTCAAAACCCGTGGGATTGCTGGTTTGGAAAAGTTGGTAGAAGTAGCTAGATATGATAGCTGAAATTTCTTATCCATTTGTTTCGAGCACTCCCTTATCATCCTCAAGACCCTCAATCCAATTTCTGCATTTTCTGCTTAAAGCATTTTGATGAAAGTAGGTCATGTTGCAGTCTCCCTCTTTTAGCTCTTTAACTCATGCCCTCACTGCCCAGTACTTGTTGGGTAAATTGGACATTATGATAAATCCCTTTGTTTTGATGATGACAAACATTTCATTCTTGTTGATCTAACGTGTTACTTGAGTGTTGCAGGAATAAGGTGGATGACAAATCTCTAGGGAATCTATATGCTTGAATGATTGTAAATGTCATGAAATGTAATCAATTGTAAACTTGTACAAATATATAATGTACAAGTACTTAGACTTCATGTAAATCAAGCGTTAGATCTTCCCTAGCTAAACACCACACTTAGTTAGGTCATCCCCTTCAATAGTGTCACATATGCACACTCATACACACACTTAGTGCCTTAATTGAAAGATTGAAACAGGGTCAATCTCGGTCGACAAACTCCTCGACCGAGACAATCTCGGTCGACAATCTTCTCGACCGAGAAAGACCCAAGTAGCCGTTAGACACAGCTGACAAGGTAGTTGGCAGTTGCAAATGAACGTTGATCCAGAGAGCCTGTCGGTCGACAAAACTTTGACCGAGTAGGTATCTCGGTCGACAATTTGTCGACCGAGATGGACTCTGACAGCAACTGCAGAATAAAGTAACTAGTTGTTACTAGTGCACCTAACTTATACCTAACGGCTAGTTAAGCACTTAGAAACCCCTAGAAGTTGTTTAGAACGTCCTTAAGCATCCATAAGCCATTCCTATAAATAGGACAAGCCATAGGACACCCAAATATACCTTTTACACACTTGAGTACTCTTTGAGAAAGCAATTACATTTGCAATCTGTTTTGAGCAATAGAGCAAATTCCTACATTGGCTATTCATTCCCATTGCTCTAATTTCGTGTCCTATAGGCTAGCATCTCCTTTCCACAGCACTTACACTTCTACACTCATTGGTTAGGAGATCAATACGCTTGATATAGGGAAATCAAGCCTTGTGCTTAAAAGGATAAGTTGTAATTTCTATTTTCCTTCTTGTTCCTTTTATTCTTTGTATTCTCCTTGCTACTCCTAGGGTTGGAGGCTGCGGATTGGAGAAGGTTCTTCTCGGAGGAGAAGGTGGACTTCAAGCTACTTCAAAGAAGGCTATCGCAACGGGAAGCTACTTCAAGAAGGCTATTGCAACGGGAAGCTACTTCAGGAGGAAGGCTGCTTCAAGGTTGGTGCAATTACTTCTAGGTGAAGGCTGCTTCAAGGTTGGTGCGATTACTTCTAGGTGAAGGCTGCTTGAAGGGTTTAGGGAGAGAATTGTAATTTTATGTAAAGTCCTTGTGAGGTAATAAAATTAAATTCTTTCCAAATCTCGGTTGGGTAAGCAACCGGGTAGTGGACTGACAACTTTAGTATTTGCTAAAGTTGGAACCACTCTAAATCCTTGTCCCCTTGTCCAATATTTTGTGGTTGGTTGTTTGAGTTAAATAATTGTTAAAATCATTTTAAAACTCTATTCACCCCCCCCCCTCTAGTGTTTTTCAATTGGTATCAGAGCAGGCTTCAAGGAACCCTAACAAGGTCTTGAAGAATGGGTGACGGGGTGCTCAACAACCTTAATCTTGAAGGGACATTTGTTGCAAGGCCTCCAGTGTTTGATGGAACAAACTACACATATTGGAAGAGAAGGATGCAATTCTACTTCCAAGGCATCAGTTGGGACTTATGGAGGATGGTCTCAACCCCATACGAGCTTCCTCAAATGCAATATGCAGAGTGGGATGCAAATACGGTAAAATCAGCTCAAATGAATGCAAAGGCTGTAAGTATTCTTTATTGTTCAATTTCTGTAGGAGAATTTAATAGAATATCCAACTGTGAAACAGCCTATGAAATATGGCATAGATTGTCCATAACCTATGAAGGTATGGTTCAAGTTAAGAACTCTAAGATTAGTATGCTTAAATAGAAGTTTGAACACTTTCATATGGATCCGGATGAATCCATTAGTGAAATGTTTGCAAAATTCTCTTCTATTGTTAATGGTTTGAATGCCTTAGGAAAAACTGTTCTTGAAGAAGATCATGTGTCAAAGGTACTTCGATCACTTCCTCCCAAATACAAACCCAAGGTGACAGCCATTGAAGAAGCTAATGATCTCACTAAACTGAAAATGGAGCAACTCATTGGCAATTTAGAAGCTCATGAGGCAACTTTAGAAGAGGAAGAAAGAAGAGAACGTGAACGTCAACAAGGCAAAAAGAAGGACATTGCATTCAAAGCATCAACTAAGGACACTCATGACACAAGTGAAGATGATAGTGAAGAAGAAACTCTCATTGTAAATGGTAAGCAATATAAAAGTTTTAAAACTAATAAAACTTCTAGTGTTTCTTCCAGGTGCTTGGAATGTGGCAAAAAGGGACACATGAAAGGAGATTGTCCAAAACTCAAGAAAGGGAGGAAATCATCTCACAAAAAGAAAGAAAGAGCATATAAAGCTGCATGGGATGATTCAAGTGATGATAGTGATGATGGAAAAGAAGAAGTAGAATGCCTCATTGCTACAACAAATGAAGACGAAGAAGAGGTAAGTCTTTATGATCTACCAAAAGAAGATCTAATTGCTAGTCTTCAAGATACTCATGAGAAATATATTGAGTGCAAGAAGAAACTTAAGAAATCAAATAAAGTAAATGATGATTTGAATGTTAAACTTCTTGCTCTTGTATCTGAAAATGAAAATCTCAAAAAGGAAAATGAAGATTATGATCTTAAGATAAAATCGGTAGAAGCTAATTGCAATCTTCTTTCCTTAGAAAAGTTAAACTTGCAAACTCAAGTGAATGATCTTCAGAAACAACCTGTTCTATGTTCACACTTATATTATGATGAGGTTGTAAAAGAAAGAAATTCTCTAGTATCTGATTTAGATCAAGCAAAGAAAGATATAAACAAAAAGATGGATGATATTGCTAAGTTAAGAGGAAATGCCATGCTTGAAAATATTCTGAAAAGCTCCTCTAGTTATAATGAAAGAAGAGGATTAGGGTATGATCCAAGGAAAAATAAACCCAAAAGAGATAAAGCATCCAAGACTAAGATTATGTTTGTACCAAGAAACACAATTCCTAGAAAGAGAAATGAAGTTGACTCTATTAGTTGTCATTATTGCATGCGTCTTGGACATTATTCATTTTCATGCCCATATAAGAAAAAGAATGATGATTTAGCTTGGATTCCTAAAACTTAGTAGCTCAAAATTAACTAGTTGAGATTTGACCTAAACTAATTCTTGATATACAAATGTCACATCTCAACACAATCAAGCTCTAACTTGCATAATCTTATTTTGCTTGGAATAAATTAGCAGTTCTGAAAATATTCCAGAAACTTTGTCGGTCGAGAATTTGTCGACCGAGTGAACCTCGGTCGAGAAATTGTCGACCGAGCATGTCACTGATTTCCAGTCTGCTGTAAAATTGTTGAATTCTTTTGAAATTGATCAAAATTGCTATATATTTGTGGTTAATGACTGTAAAACAAAGTATAAATTATGGAAATCATCCTTGAAAGTTTATATGAGATTAATTTGGTTTATTCTCTAAATAATTCAAAAACTGAAATTATGCTTAGTTTAATAAAAAGGAAATTTCTATTTTATCATTATTCACATGATTTTTCTGGTCTATCCATATAGAAATCATGTGATCACAATCATGGAATTATCATTATATGCTTTTATTGCTCTATCATTACATCATTCAGCTCATAAAGATAATGATGTGTTAGCACGAATAGATAATGATTATTGTATGCATGGATCCTTGATGATACATAGGCAAGCAAAATAATTCAATGATGATATGTCTCTTAGAAACGCTTGCAACACATAAGATACAAATTTCTCAATTAGCATCTTTTGAGATATTAACCATGCTTCAAAATTGATATCTAATCAAGTACTTCACATATGAATGCTTAAATTGGAAATCTGCAATTTTTGCCTCTTGGTTGAAATGCAATTTAGCCAAGGGGCGCTATGGTCGTAGTCAAGGACGACCTAAAATAAGCTTTGACAAAATGCTTATTTGGACATCATTTTATTATACTTAATCTTAGTATACTTTTGATAAAGGTCAAAATCAAAATTTAAAATCAGCTGTGACCTTAGAAGCTTTAAATTGCTTTAATGGTAAGATTAAGGGGGAGCTCATACAAACAAATTTGATTATTTGATTAAGAAGCTTACAAAAATATTGTAAACATCATTTGGAGCTTGTTACGACCTTAGTATCTTTTCTTGGTTATGAAGAAATCTATGAATTTCATAAAAATGATATATCTTAAAGGATTCTCATTTGATTTTTAGGGCTTAACATCCCTTGATAGATGAGAAATCAATATACATTCATCATAAGCTTAAGGGAATCTCATATCATTTCAAGGCTTAACATCCTTTGCAAATGATTGAGAAACAAATTGTGGCTAAATTAGACAAAAATAATATTAAATCCATGTTCCTAATAGAATATCTATTTAAGGGGGAGCATAGTATAAAATTAAGGGGGAGAAGAAATATAAAATATTCAACTTGGATATTTTTTTGAAATGACAAAGGGGGAGAAAGAATATAAAATCAAAAATATAAATGAGTTTCATAACATCTTGGCCAGCACTCACTTGCAAAACAAGAATGGCTACAAAAGGTAATCTTCAGGTATGAAACTCACATGCTTTATATTTCCTTATTTCATATTTAGGAAATGTTTGTCATCTTCATAAAGGGGGAGATTGTTGGGTAAATTGGACATTATGATAAATCCCTTTGTTTCGATGATGACAAACATTTCATTCTTGTTGATCTAACGTGTTACTTGAGTGTTGCAGGAATAAGGTGGATGACAAAGCTCTAGGGAATCTATATGCTTGAATGATTGTAAATGTCATGAAATGTAATCAATTGTAAACTTGTACAAATATATAATGTACAAGTACTTAGACTTCATGTAAATCAAGCGTTAGATCTTCCCTAGCTAAACACCACACTTAGTTAGGTCATCCCCTTCAATAGTGTCACATATGCACACTCATACACACACTTAGTGCCTTAATTGAAAGATTGAACCAGGGTCAATCTCGGTCGACAAACTCCTCGACCGAGACACTCTCGGTCGACAATCTTCTCGACCGAGAAAGACCCAAGTAGCTGTTAGACACAGCTGACAAGGTAGTTGGCAGTTGCAAATGAACGTTGATCCAGAGAGTCTGTCGGTCGACAAAACTTCGACCGAGTAGGTATCTCGGTCGACAATTTGTCGACCGAGATGGACTCTGACAGCAACTGCAGAATAAAGTAACTAGCCGTTACTAGTGCACCTAACTTATACCTAACGGCTAGTTAAGCACTTAGAAACCCCTAAAAGTTGTCTAGAACGTCCGTAAGCATCCATAAGCCATTCCTATAAATAGGACAAGCCATAGGACACCCAAATATACCTTTTACACACTTGAGTACTCTTTGAGCAAGCAATTACATTTGCAATCTGTTTTGAGCAATAGAGCAAATTCCTACATTGGCTATTCATTCCCATTGCTCTAATTTCGTGTCCTATAGGCTAGCATCTCCTTTCCATAGCACTTACACTTCTACACTCATTGGTTAGGAGATCAATACGCTTGATATAGGCAAATCAAGCCTTGTGCTTAAAAGGATAAGTTGTAATTTCTATTTTCCTTCTTGTTCCTTTTATTCTTTGTATTCTCCTTGCTACTCCTAGGGTTGGAGGCTGCAGATTGGAGAAGGTTCTTCTCAGAGGAGAAGGTGGACTTCAAGCTACTTCAAAGAAGGCTATCGCAACGGGAAGCTACTTCAAGAAGGCTATTGCAACGGGAAGCTACTTCAGGAGGAAGGCTGCTTCAAGGTTGGTGCAATTACTTCTAGGTGAAGGCTGCTTCAAGGTTGGTGCGATTACTTCTAGGTGAAGGCTGCTTGAAGGGTTTAGGGAGAGAATTGTAATTTTATGTAAAGTCCTTGTGAGGTAATAAAATTAAATTCTTTCCAAATCTCGGTTGGGTAAGCAACCGGGTAGTGGACTGACAACTTTAGTATTTGCTAAAGTTGGAACCACTCTAAATCCTTGTCCCCTTGTCCAATATTTTGTGGTTGGTTGTTTGAGTTAAATAATTGTTAAAATCATTTTAAAACTCTATTCACCCCCCCTCTAGTGTTTTTCAGTACTCCCTGTCCTTCTGTAGCTAGTATTGGAGTTCTTTTGATATATCTTCGGCCTTTTGTAGCATATCTTGGTCCGGGGGGCGAGATTATATTTTCTTCATCTCATCTTCAAGTTCATGGATCTTGTTTTTATTCTCAAGCTTATTTTCAGCCCACATTTTGAGGTGATATTTGCATGTATTCAACTTTGCCTTTATGTCCCCACTGCTTGTAGATATCCATTAGTCCTTAATAATATGTTCACAGTCCTCCTCACCATCCCACATAGGCTCAAAAGCAAAAAAATTGTTTCTCTTTCTCCCTTTCATGTTTCTATTATCAGCTGTCAAGATTATAGGAGCATGATCCGACTCATAGATAGGCAGATGGATAATCTTACAGTGGTTGAAAAGATCTCACCAGTTGAGCCATGGTAGATACCTATCAAGTCGTTCCTGCACTAGGGTCCTCTCAGATAACCCCCTTCTCCATGTGAACATATTTCCTTCAAGTTCGAGGTTCCACAGGTCGTAATCATCAATGGTGTCCCAGAAGTTTTGCATAAACTTTTCATCTTTTGGTGGACCCCCTTTCTTTTTAGTATTTGAAACAATCTCATTGAAGTCCCCGAAGAAAAGCAACAGCTCTTCAGCCTCATATTTTAATCTCCGCATCAAGTCCCATGTCTTTGTTTTGCTCTGTTGATCCGCCCATCCATATATCCTAATAGCACGCCATCTGGCACCTATAAAATTGTCTTTGATAAGGCTGTCAACATGTCTATTTGAGTAGTTGAGGACCTCCACCTCTGCATCTTTCCACCAGAAACCAATGCTCCATGCCCAACCATTTCTATAGATGCACAATCCATCTTTATAACCACGTCTATTTTGTACACCTTCCAGTTTCTTTCCTGCAATCATATTTTCCATGATGAAAACTATGTTTGGGCGCTCTCTCCAACACTAGGATCGAAGAGTTGTGCATGTGTCAAGGTCGTCCAAGCCCTGACAGTTCCATATGAAGAGTTTCATTATCCTTCGTGGGATTGGACACCGCCAATCTCTGCTACTTGGGTCCCACATACCCTATTTGTATTGGATCCACCTACATTGGTTTGCTTTGCTTTTTTCTCACAGACTCCATTGATTGATTATTCATCAAGCTCCATATCATGCCACTCCTAATTCCTATCCATCTTCCCAGTCATCTTTTCCCACACCACCTCTTCCTCTTGGATGCCAAGTCGGGCACAATAACTAGTATTTCTTATGAGGTACTTGTAAATAGAAATATATAACTACTTAGTTGGGAAATCTATATGCTTGAATTATTGTTATTTCATGAATGTAATCAATTGTAAAACTTGTATAAATATATAATGTACAAGTACTTAGACATCACGTAAATCAAGTGTTAGATCTTCCCTAGCTAATCACCACACTTAGATAGGTCATCCCCTACATTAGTGTCACATATGCACACTCATACATACACTTAGCACTTCATTTAAAACATTGAAACAGGGTCAATCTCTGTCGACAAAATCCTCGACCGAGAAAGACCCAAGTAGCCATTAGACACAACAGACAAGGTAGTTGGCAGTTGGAGATGAACGTTGTATATACTTTCTCCAGACAGTCTTTCGGTCGACAAACCCTCGACCGAGAAGGACTCTCGGTCGACAATTCTTCAACCAAAATGTGTTCTGTCTGCAACTTTCAAAATTAATTAACTAGTTGTTGCTAAAGCAACTAAAGTGTACCTAACGGCTAGTTAAGAACTTAGAACCCCCTAGAAAGTGTCTAGAACGTCCTTAAGCACTTGTAGGTCATTCCTATAAATAGGACATGCCTTAGGCCACCTAAACTCACCAATTTACACTTGTGCAATCCTTGAGATTACACTTGCAACTAGAAATCTGTTTTGAGCAATTGAGCAACACTAGCATTGGATACTCATCCCCTTGCTCTAAATTCGTGTCCTATAGGCTAGCATCTCCTATCCACCAAACCTACACTTCAATATTCATTGGTTAGGAGATCTACACGCTTGATATAGGAAAATCAAGCCTTGTGCTTCAAAGTGGTAATTGTAATTTCCATTTCCTTTCTTGTTCACTCTTATTGCTTGTATTCTCCTTGGTACTCCTAGGGTTGGAGGCTGAGGATTGGAGAAGGCTCTTCTCAGTGGAGAAGGTGGACTACGGACTACTTCAAGAAGGCTATTGCAACGGGAAGCTACTTTAATAGGAAGGCTACTTTAAGGGGGAGCTTGAAGTTACTTCAAGAAGGCTGCTTCAAAGTTGGTTCAATTACTTCTAGGTGAAGGTTGTCCGAACGGTTTGTGAAAGAATGGTAATTTTATGTAAATTCCTTGCGAGGTAATAAAATTTGATTCTTTCAAAATCCTAGTTAGGTAAGCAACCGGGTAGTGGATTGACTGCCTTAGTATTTGCTGAGGTTGGAACCACTCTAAATCCTTGTCCCCTTGTCCAATATTTTTGTGGTTGGTTGTTTGAGTTAAAATTATATTAAAATTATCATAAAACCCTATTCACCCCCCCTCTAGTGGTTTTTCATCATCTGCAAAGAAAAGGTGAGATATATGTGGCGCCCCTCTACATGGTGTGATATCGTATATAAGGTTGTCATGTGCAGTAATGCATAACATGGTAGAGAAAGCTTCCACACATATGATAAAAAGGTAAGGGGAAAGAGGGTCACCCTGGAGAAGTCCTCGTGAAGGCTTTGCTCTCCTGGTCCAGTCCCCCTGGATGGCAAACATGTGTTAGATAGATGTGACGCAGTCATGAATCTTTTCCCTCCATTTCACCCTGAATCTCATTCTCTCCATAACATGGTTAACAAAACTCCATTCTACCCTATCGTAAGCTTTGGACATATCCAACTTCAGGCGAGGCTGCCTTTCTTCTTTCTTTTGTCCCTTTTCATAGCATGAAAAAGTGCATATGCAATAAGGCAATTATCAGTAATCATTCTCCCCGATATAAACACACTCTACTTCTTCGATATGATGATGTTCATGAGTGGTTTTAATCTATTTGTCATCACTAGATGCCATCTTGTACAGGACATTGCAAAGACTGATAGGTATGAACTCTCCTACAGTTATGGGCTTGTTAGTTTTTAGAATCATCACCACCAGTGTATCATTTATCTCCTTGATACTTCTTTCCCCTTTCCACCACCACTTAATGTAGCTTGCCTTGTCTTGACCTACAATGTTCCAGTATTTTTGGTAGAACATCGCCTTCATTCCGTCCATCCTCGGTGCCTTATTCAGGTGCATATGTCTTAGAGATGTCCAAATTTCTTCATTTGTGATATCTCTTTCCAAATCTTCTTTCTGCTCCTCATTTATCATCCCCCTAATGCCCCTTGCTTCTTGTTCAAAACCCATGGGATTGCTAGTTTGGAAAAGTTGGGAGAAGTAGCTAGATATGATAGTTGAATTTCTTCTCCATTTGTTCTAAGCACTCCATGCTCATCCTCAAGACCCTCAATCCAATTTCTGTGTAATCTGCTTGAAGCCTTTTGATGAAAGTAGGTTATGTTGTGGTTTCCCTCTTTTAGCTCTTTAACTCATTCCTTTGTTGCCCAATACTCCTCGTCCTTCTATAGCTAGCATTGGAGTTCTTTTGATAAATCTTTGGCCTTTTGTAGCATATCTTGGTCTGAGGGGTGAGATTGTATTTTCTTCAGCTCATCTTCAAGTTTATCGATCTTTTTTTTCTATTCCCAAATTTTTTTTCAGCCCACATTTTGAGGTGATCTTTGCATGTATTCAGCTTTGCCTTTATGTCCCC
The DNA here is from genome assembly GCA_963693085.1 of Alisma plantago-aquatica. Taxonomy (NCBI): domain Eukaryota; kingdom Viridiplantae; phylum Streptophyta; class Magnoliopsida; order Alismatales; family Alismataceae; genus Alisma; species Alisma plantago-aquatica. The sequence goes on along the minus strand of OY856411.1, from coordinate 1,483,561,116 downwards.
ACTGCTTGTAGATATCCATGTGTCCTTAATAATATGTTCACAATCCTCCTCACCAGCCCACATAGGCTCAAAAGCAAAATAACTTTTTCTCTTTCTCCCTTTGTTGTCTCTATTGTCAGTTGTCAAGATGATAGGAGCATGATCTGACACATAGATAGGCAGATGGATAATCTTATAGTAGTTGAAAAGATCTCACCAGCTGAGCTCTCAAGCCATTCCTACACTAGGGTCCTCTCAGATAACCCCCTTCTCCATGTGAACATATTTCCTTCAAAGCTGAGGTCCAACATGCCGCAATCATCAATGGTGTCCCAGAAGTTTTTCATAAACTTTTCAACTTTTGGTGGACCCCCTTTCTTTTCAATATTTAAAACAATCTCATTGAAGTCCCCAAAGAAAAGCACCGGCTCTTCAGCCTCAAATTTTAATCTCTGCATCAAGTCCCATTTCTTTATTTTGCTCTACTGATCTGCCCATCCATATATCCCAATAGCACGCCATTTGGCACATGTAACATTGTCTTTGACAAGGTTGGCAGCATGTCTGTTTGAGTAGTTGAGGACCTCCACCTCTGTGTCTTTCCACCAGAAACCACTTCCCCCCGCTCGCCCGTTGCTAGAGATGCACAATCCATCTTAGTAACCACAACTTTTTTGTACACCTTCCAGTTTCTTTCCTGCAATCATAGTTTCCATGACGAAAACTATGTTTGGGTACTCTCTCCAACACCAGGATTGGAGAGTTGTGCACGTGTCAGGGTCGCCCAAGCCCTGATAGTTCCAGATGAAGAGTTTTATTGTCCTTCGCAGGATTGGATACTTGGGTCCCACAGACCCTGTTTGTATTGGATCCACCTGCATTGGTTTACTTTGCTTTCTTCTCACCGACTCCAGTGATTGATTGTTCATCATGCTCCATATCACACCACTCCAAGTTCATGTCCCTCTTCCCAGTCATTTTTTCCCACACCACCTCTTCCTATGGGATGCCAAGTCGGGCACAATAAATAGTATTTCTTATGAGGTACTTGTAAATAGATATCTATAACTACTTAGTTGACCCAATGGCAACATAACCAAATTCAAATTTTTTTATTATGGATTTACCACTCCATTTAAGTGTGTCTTATGAATCCGTTGAAGATGTTATAAATGTGTTGACATACTACAAGCGCCTAAATTGAGAAGTTCTTAATTGGAGGACACTCATGGCATGACACACGACAGATGTGATTGAAGTATGACCAATATCTTTATATAATGTTATTATTTTTCACATATCGAATATAATTTATTTTCTTAACCTCATATTTTCATAATAAATAATTGAAATTAAGTTGCACCAATATACCCATTAATTGAATTATCAATTAGGACTTGGACTTTTTCGTAGAATCATCAAGTGAAATGTGACTTGTTCCAAAGGATATTCTCATAGGTTGATTTTTTTCAAGAATCCAGTCAACAAAATCATCAATGCGTGATAAATCACTTGGCAATGAGTAGTTGTTTCCTAGCACAAAACCATTCGATGAATAAGAGAAATTTTCCAAATAAGTGTCATCAACAACTATTGTCAACTAAAAATCACCCAACCATTCAAAATGATCACAATGTTCATACTTTTGTTCATTGGCTATCCCTATTCAAAAACAAATCAATGAGTGATGAGTTTCCTCACAGATACATGTTTTAGTTGATTTTCTTATTAGAAAAACCATTTCATTGTACTATGTTTACAAACATTACATAGCAGTGGGCTAGTTTTCCCAAAACAATCTCTCAAAAGGCATACCACCAGAAAGTTCTTTAAAATGCTCAACGAGCCATTTTTGAGAGTGAATATAGATTTGGAGTTCTATCAACTCCCCAAAAATGACCAGAATTTAACTTATTTATCTTAATTGGCTCAGTGGTACTATCAACTAAAGAAGACCTTTGGAAATTTCTCAAGGTTGTTGAATGCTCCATATGTTATAGAGATAAGGTTGTGTTACAAAAGACCACTATAATTTCCACGATCTTACACTTGTTTACTACAATTTATTGATATGATTCTTGTAAGATGGCCATCACCACATTTAAAATGTAAGCTTTTCGTTTCATTTTCCAAACTATTTTTCTCAATCTAATTAAAACCTCTTCCTTTCCAAAGGAAGGTTGCATCCTTGCATAGTAGTTTTCTATTTATAAGGTAGGTTCACACTTAGAGTAGGTTGTTGACTCTTTACCAATAAAATAAGTTACTTATTCTTTGACTAAAAGAGTTTGGCTGGTGTGATTTTTTATGATGTAATACAAGATATATTGTTAAAATAAAGAAATCTTGGTAGATGAGACTACTTAGTTGTGGGGGCATATCATTTGAAGCTTAAACCTCTACAAGTAGGTGTGTCCATTGTGGTCATTCTCTCTATCCCTCATATGGTCTACCGAGTTTATCTTAAGTTTTTATTAGCCCACTTCACCCCAATTTGATCCTAGAATACTACTCTGTTTTAAGATTTCGTTGGGTCGTCACGTTAACAGTAGTATACTACAAATTCGAAGTGCCAATAGAAATGGTGCTTTCTGCTTCAGGATTTAAAGCTCCACTTTTTGTGGTGGATTCAACATAAAGTGTACTCTTTGAAGCATGATTTTCTCAAATGTGTAAGGGTAGAAATTATTTTGATCAAACAATGCAATATTATTATTTTTACTTTCTCTGGAGACCCATTAATGTTCAACCACACACAATCATGCCAAGTTAATGTGTTAAGATTTCAAACGAGAGAATATGACGAGTTCGGCAGAAGAACAAGACGAAAAGAAAAGAGAACGATCACGCAACCAAAACACAAAATTTATGTGGTTCGGTCGGATGACCTACTCCACGGGAGGGGGCGAGAGTTCTACTATATCAGAAAAAGATTACAAGGAGGAGCGCTCTCTAAAGAGGCAGAGAACATCCTGAGTACGGCGGCTTCCGTCTAAACAGAATACACGATGATTACAAACCATAACTAGGGCGTATATATTTATAGATGCAGAACCGTAATTGGATTTCATCTGGATCCGAAAAATAGATTGTACCATACCGCGGGGAGTTTCACCTTAATCGGGTCGGCGAAGATCCATTTAATTTTGGGACCGGATCTACAATCGGATCAGCATTTTTTTTAGGCGCATAACATAATATGTGTGAAAATATTGTATAGGTCGTCTACAAATTGTTTACTATGGCAAATCGATGTGCAAGAACGTCGCTGAAAGACATGATGTCCTTTGTTTTGACATTAATAGGGATGACTATTTATATTTTAAAACACGACATGTTGCCTTTGTTTTGATAATATCTAGTTCGATTATGACAGCGGAAGTTGGTATCTTCCTGACTGAAAATAGTTGTAGCCATCTCCAAATCACCTCTTTGTATCAGCTTTAGGTTTTTATTTTAATGTAATCTGACATATCGTTTGCTTATAAAGTCATTGACTTTCTTGAACTACAAGTTTCAAACTGCATAATCTATTTCAATGCACCCCCCGACAATGTGCGGTCCAGTAATCACACGCTTTGCCAGCTGATGCGGGTGCATATACCTTAACCCGTTAACATGTAGTGAAAAGAGTGATTATAACAACTTGATCACATACATGCTTAGAACTGGTTTCAGATATCTCCAACCGCGCGACGTGCTTCATTGATTATATTTTCCCGACGGCGCATCGGTGCGTCAGTACCTCTCAAATTACGTTATTTAACATGGATTACCATGTTTGTCCTTCCCTGTGTAACGTTCTCCTGGTTTGAATGAGTCAATTGTTTCCAAGATCTTGCTACTTCTCCCAAAACACTGTCTTCAACGACCTTTATAAATACCATATTGCAGCAACAGCTTCCTACAAACTCAAAACATCGTCCCGTCTTTTGTTCCATTCATTAGAAGCAAGAGCAATGGCTCCAGGGAAGATTATTGGCGTTGCCATGGTGGCAATGCTCTTAATAAGTATGACAACAGCTACTAGAGTGCTGACTCAATATGCAGGCGGTGGAGGCGGTGGTGGAGGCGGAGGCGGTGGCGGTGGACGTGGTAGCGGATCAGGATATGGGTCTGGATATGGTGCAGGATATGGTGGTGGAATTGGCAGTGGAGGAGGAGGTGGTGGAGGAGGAGGAGGACGTGGATATGGGTCAGGCAGTGGTTATGGATCTGGGCAAGGGTCGGGGTTAGGTTATGGAAGAGGTGGAGGCGGTGGGGGAGGCGGCGGAGGCGGTGGTGGTGGACTAGGTGGTGGGTTTGGACATGGTTCTGGTTCTGGCTCTGGCTTTGGTGGAGGAAAAGGATACGGTGCTGGAGGGGGTGGTGGCGGCGGAGGAGGAGGTGGTGGTAGTGGAGGTGGACTAGGTGGTGGAAGTGGACATGGTAGTGGCTATGGATATGGGTCTGGGGCTGGGGCTGGAACAGGTGGTGGTGGTGGAGGTGGTGGTGGTGGTGGTGGTGGCGGAGGTGGTGGCCAAGGAGCTGGTTACGGGTCTGGATCTGGTACTGGGTCTGGGTACGGTGGGGGACGTGGTGGTGGAGGCGGCGGTGGAGGTGGTGGTGGTAGTGGTCAAGGAGGTGGGTATGGGTCCGGATCTGGTAGTGGGTCTGGGTTTGGTGGCGGACAAGGTGGTGGAGGCGGTGGGGGAGGAAGTGGAGGCGGTGGCGGTGCCGGAGGGGGAAGAGGTTATGGATCCGGCTCCGGTTATGGGTCTGGTCGTGGTTAATATTAAGTCGTGAAATATCATTCATAAGCATTTGACATGGATTCATAATAAAATGACATATTTTCTGTTTCTAATAAATGTTTCGTAATACATTTTCTCATATGGTAGGTACTTTGTACTCCGGAACTGAATCATTGTAATAATCTAATACCTAATAGATGTATTGTGTTTTGAGACAGCTTGTTTTATGGATTCTGTTTGGAGCTAAATAACACAGTCATGCAAGCATTTTGCTGCTAAGTAACGAAAATCCATATAAATGTGCTGAGGTTCGATCACATATAGCCTTTAGTTCACAAACCTAGATGATTACCATCTGAACTTCACTTGTTTGGCCATCTAATATTTAAAATGATTAATCATTCAGGGCCTGTTTGGTAGGGCGTAGCCGGATGACAAAGTACGTGTTTAATGTACATTTTTACATTGTGAACTCACACAACTGCACCCTACTACACCCAACCAAACTAGCCCTCACTACAAAACTGTTGTTTTCGGGATACATTACAATCAATTGAAATCACTAGTGTTGATTTCTATGCTGAAACGGCCAATCAACTTAAACAGAAATGTATTCCCAAACCTAAATTTTAAAAACCTTTGCTAGTGATAAATCTTTTTGGTCATATAGAAATGTGGAAATGAATAAAGTGGGGGTGGTGAGCATTGAGGACAAGTTGTGTGAGGGCCGACTCAGATGGTACGGACATGTGCAACGCAGACCTACTAGTGCGTCTATACGAAGCAATGCTATTGAGCCAAACACTATAAATAGAAGAAGAGGAAGGCCTAAATTAACATGGGATGAGCTTATAAAGAGAGATTTTGAATCTCTACATCTCAATCAGAATATGATCCATGATAGAGCTGAATGGAAACGAAGGATCCATGTAGCCGACTCACCATAGTTAGGATTGAGGCTTAGATGATGATGATGATGATGATGAGAAATGTGGAAATGAATCAAACACATGGTCTTATACCTTAAAACAACGAAAAATAATTGTGGTGTCGGACCAAACATTTCCGATCAGTAACTTCGATGAATTAAATAAAAAAGAGTCAGAATCACATGAAAATCGTAACGACATGAACAAAAAGAACAGTAAACCATTATGTTTCCGTGCGCTGGAGATCCTTTTCCTGTCTACTATATAGTCACAACATTCTTATTGAGGACATATAGAGGAACATGTCCGTGCATACCAAAATTGCGTGTAGATTTTCCTCTCTTTATCAAATCGATTTGTAATATTAGATTTCATGCAAGTATCAGAGTTGCAAATGGTTTGAACAAGGTACAAATTAGCATCGACTTGAACACAACCCCATCTCCACCTAGCCTGCCATCATGTCATGTGTTTTACCTATCAACGCAATGCGTCAACTCTAGATATGGGTAGGTAGAAATAGAGAACATGGTAAAAAGAAATAGAGAGTGATTGATTCAGTAGAAAGAGATGAGAGATGAACGTAACAAAGAAAAGAGGCAAGAGAAGATTTAAACTGGGAATGGGGTGAAAGAGATGATATGTGATCTCAAGATGACAGAAAAAAGAAAGCGAAAATGATTGGGTCACACGCATTCTCCCGTCAAGCGCATCACGTGCAGATGGCTGGGTGGTTTTGTTGGGGGGGAGTCGATTTGGGTGATGATGTGGTGGGCTTTAATTGGATGGGTTGGTGGAGGTTGTGTAATGGATAAATAAACTTATTTTGCTTATAACTTTTGAATTGTGATGAATTTTTTGACGATAAAAAACTATTAGATTCGTTTATGAAATTCACATTCCAACAAGACTAATATTGATATATTTTTAACAAAAAATACAAAAATGATATGAATAGGTGATGAGAGTGAAAATTGTTTTATTTATAATTTCTAGATCGTGATGAATTTTTAAACGAAATAAAAATCATTAAAATTATAATAAAAAATACATTCAAAAAAGAGTAATGTTGATATACTTTTGAGGAAAGACGTAAAAAAAAGAAAGAAGTGATGATGCAAGATTAGAGAAGTGGGGAGTCCAAAAATGAAGTGCTTGAAATTAGTGAGTATGCACCTAAAAATAGATAAAGGCACCTAAAGATGACTATATAGCTCCCAAAAAAAGATAAAATGTACCAAAAAATAATAATATGCCCACAAATGGCTAAAAATGCCCAAAAATGACTAAATAGGCCCAAAAATGGCTAGATAGCATCCAAAATGGCGAAACAGCGTCCAAAAAGGGCTAAATTCTTGGGGTTCAAACAAACTTATTTGGGCTTTGTTATACTTTTTCGTTGTCAATACCTTATTTGAGCGCCATTTTTATACTTCTGGGAGTCAATGAACCATTTTGGATGTCAATTAACCATCGTTGGTGTCAATTAACCAATTTTGTGCGCCATTAAGTTGTTATTGGGTGTGAAGTACCTTACACCCTATTTAACGTGTAAAATTATATTTGGGTGACATTAAGTTATTCTTGAGAGTCAAAGAAACCTATTTGGGCATCATTATGTTCTTTTAGTTATCAATACCTTATTTGGATGTCATCTTTATATTTCTAGGTGTCAGTGAACTATTTTTGGCGTCAATTAACTATTTTTGAGTGTCAGTAATCATTTATGGGTGCCACAATGCCCAAAAATGGCTAAATAGTGCTCAAAAGTTACTAAAATTATTGGGTGTCGCACAAACCTATTTTGGCGAATTTACGTTGTTTTTGGTTGTCAATACCTTATTTGGGTGACATCTTGATACTTCTGGTGTCAATGAACCATTTTGGGTGTCAATAATCATCTTTGGGTGTCAATAGCCATTTATGAGTGTCATAGCGCCCAAAAAGGCTAAATAGCTGGCAAAAATGGCTAAATAGCGTCCAAAAATTACTAAGACTTTTGAGTGTCAAACAAATCTATTTGGGCACCATTACATTATTTTTGGTTGTCAATACCTTATTTGGGTGCGATCTTAATATTTCTGGGTGTCAATAAACCATTTTGGGTGTCAATTATACTTTTGGGTGTCAATTAACTATTTTGGGCGTCAATTAACCATTTTTTATTTCAATTAGACATTTATGGGCGCCATTAAGTTGTTATTGGGTGTGAACTAACCTTATAGCCTATTTTAACCGTACAATCATATTTGGGTGCCATTAAGTTGTTCTTAAGTGTCAAACAAACCTATTTGGGTGCATTTACGTTATTTTTTATTATGAATTACCGTAAGTGTTTGGTTGTCAATTATCTTAGATGTGATTTAGCACGTATAATATTTACTTAGGCATCATTTTTAAACTTATGGGTGTCAATGAAACACTTCTAGGCATCAATGAACCATCTTTGGGTGTCAATTAACCTCTATATATCATTTTTGTATTTTTTTCTCAAAAATATGCCAACATTAGTCTTGTTGGATTGCATTTTTCATAACAAATCCAATAGTTTTTATTTCATTAAAAAATCATTACGATTCAAAAGTTATAAGCAAAACAAAGTTATAAGCGAAACAATTTATTTTCATATTACATAATTTCAAAAAAATTACCCAATCACCATCTGCCACGAGGAGGCAATTTCAGAGGCAGCTGGTTTTGGGCGTGCGTGAGCGTGCCCTAAATATAACCCAAAAGAAATATTAAGGGAGTAAAAATTCAGTTAGAAAAGAATGATAAAATATGAAAACTGGAAGTATACAATGCCACAAGGGATAAGAAAGAAAGATATAGGATAATTTTATTAAAGAAATGAAGTACTACTTTAAGCTTCTATAAAATTATGATATATTTGGTACATGGAGAACGAAGGTATTTGAAAGAAAGATGAATATCAGGGAATGGAGAAAGGAAACGACAAGCAAGATGTTCTTATTTATAGTTTGCATATTTAGCATGGGGAAGGAAACAGTAATGGATTTGTTAAATATAATAAAAATTCAATTTATCCATTTAAATTTTAATATGTTATGAAGTCATTATTAATCCCATCATCACATCTTCACTCTATTTCAAATGGGAGAGAATTAAGAGAAAATGCACATAGATCATTTCCTTCTCCGTTAATTTGTATACTCTAACTCATTGAAATTTTTTATTCCCCCTCCCCTACTTTCTCATATACCAATAAGTTCATAATGAGTGAAAAATAGAGGAAAGTATCTTTTAAATTTCCTCACTTTTTTCATCTTTCCCTTCTAATATGGAATATAATTTTATTGAAAATAAGTTTTTAAAAAAGCTATGTGAAATATCTCTATTTCTTCTCTTGTATATATAATAAAAAAATAATCAACTTTGTTGATTGGAAACATTAAGGCACTTCCTAATTCAAGTTATAAATTACACATTTCATCTTCTACTACAACTATTGGTCTTTGGGAAAAAAACTAGCAATGGTTAATCATTAATTTTCTTGATTATTGTCTTATATATGTTCTTTTGAAAATCTTGTTTTGATAAACACTTCTTGACATATGATTTCCATATAACATCCTCACATTTTTTTTAATGATATACATGTTCAAAACATTAGCCCATCTTATTTTGTAAAATTGTATTGAAGAAATGATATAAAATATTATTCTAAGTAATGTCACTATATTTTGATGTGTATACGTAACTCGTTGCACATCAAAAGACAGACTACTCAATATTTTTGTGGTTACTAAACTTCCCAGAATTTGATTTATCTTTTTTTTTCATTTTGGAATGGTTTAGGTAATACATGCAATGATTTAGTATACACTAGATCTCACAACAAGAAGTAGTTGATCCAAACATTCAAATTTTGTATAGAATAGATTACATGTGTAATCATAATTGAGCATACAACCTTATTATATGTTCCCATGCAAAATGATTAAAATAATTCAATCATGATGGTATTATGTATTGATTTTCAAGTTTATTGGATATCAACAGTTATTATGAAGTTCGTATAATTCCAACTTGGCCTCACACCAGTGCTAATTCCTATACATATAAATTTGAGAACATATAGTAGATTTTTATACTCAATTTGACAAGCATATGATATGAATGTATGGAAACACTATTGTCATTGACAATAACTCACGGATGTCCATTGCCCTTCCAAATAGGTAGGTTCATGCACATTCAAGAACCCCTTGACTAATAGATAGCTGTGAGAGAACGTTATTCCTTTTGTGACACCTAAAAATAGCTAAAGGAACCAAAAGATGACAATATAGCTCCCAAAAAAATGATAAAAAGTACCAAAAAATAATGATATGCCCACAAATGGCTGAAAATGCCCAAAAATGACTAAATAGGCCCAAAATTGGCTAAATAGCATCCACAATGGCTAAATAGCGTCCAAAAAGGGCTAAAATTCTTGGGTTTCAAACAAACTTATTTGGGCTCTGTTATATTTTTTTGTTGTCAATACCTTTTTTTAGCGCCATTTTTATACTTCTGAGAGCCAATGAACCATTTTGGACGTCAATTAACCATTGTTGGTGTCAATTAACCAATAATGTGTGCCATTAAGTTGTTATTGAGTGTGAAGTACCTTATACCCTATTTAACGTGTAAAATCATATTTAGGTGTCATTAAGTTGTTCTTAGATATCAAGGAAACATGTTTGGGCATCATTTTATTCTTTTCATTTTCAATACCTTATTTGAGTATCATCTTTAAATTTCTCGGTGTCAATGAATTATTTTGGGCATCAATTAACTATTTTTGGGTGTCAATAGTCATTTATGGGTGCCACAACGCCCAAAAATGGCTAAATAGCTCTCAAAACTTGCTAAAATTATTTTTTGTTGTAAATACCTTATTTGGGTGATATCTTAATACTTCTAAGTGTCAATGAACCATTTTGGATGTCAATAATCATATTTGGGTGTCAATAGCCATTTACGAGTGTCATAGCACCCAAAAAGGCTAAATAGCTTGCAAAAATGGCTAAATAGCGCCTAAAAATTGCTAAAATTCTTAAGTGTCAAACAAATCTATTTGGGCATCATTACGTTGTTTTTACTTGTCAATACCATATTTGGGCGCCATTATTATATTGCTGGGTGTCAATGAACAATTTTGGGTGTCAATTATACTTCTGAGTGTTAATTCACTATTGTGGGCATCAATTAACCATCTTTAGATCTCAATTAGACATTTATGGGTGCCATTAAGTTGTTATTGGGTGTGAACTACCCTTATAGCGAATTTAATGTGCACAACCATATTTGGGCACCATTAAGTTGTTCTTGGATGTCAAACAAACCTATTTGGGCATATTTATGTTATTTTTTATTGTGAATTACCTTAAGTGTTTGGTTGTCAATTACCTTAGATGTGATTTAGCACGTAAAATATTTACTTGGGCGTCATTTTTATACTTTTAGGTGTCAATGAACCACTTCTAGGCATCAATGAACCATCTTTGGGTGTCAATTAACCTCTATATATCATTTTTGTATTTTTTTCTCAAAAATATGCCAACATTAGTCTTGTTGGATTGCATTTTTCATAATGAATACAATAATTTTTATTTCATTAAAAAATCATTATGATTCAAAAATTATAAGCGAAACAAAGTTATTTTCATATTGCATAATTTCAAAAAAAAACTACCCAATCACCATCTGCCACGAGGAGGTGATTTTTAAGGCTAGTTTTGGGTGTGCATGAGTGTGCCCAAAATATAACCCAAAAGAAAGAGTAAGGGAGTAAAAATTCAATTGGAAAAGAATGATAAAATACGAAAACTGGAAGAATACAATGCCACAAGGGATAAAAAATAAAGATATAGGATAATTTTATTAAAGAAATGAAGTACTACTTTAAGCTTCTATAAAATTATGATATATTTGATACATGGAGAAAGAATGTATTTGAGAGAAAGACGAATAATAGGGAATGGAGAAAGGAAACGACAAGCAAGATGTTCTTATTTATAGTTTGCATATTTAGCATGGGGAAGGAAACGGTAATGGATTTGTTAAATATAATACAATTTCAATTTATCCATTCAAATTTTAATATTTTATGGAGTCGTTATTAGACCCATAATCACATCTTCACTCTATTTCAAATGGGAGATAATTAAGGGAAAATGCACATAGATCATTTCCTTCATTTTCCTTCTCCATTAATTTGCATAGTCAAACTCGTTGAAATTTTTTATTCCCCCTCCCCTACTTTCTCATCTACCAATAAGTTCATAATGAGTGAGAAAGAGAGTAAAGTATCTTTTATATCTCCTCACTTTTTCCATCTTTCCCTTCTAATATGGAATATAATTTTATTGAAAATAAGTTTTTAAACAAGCTATGTTAAAAATATCTCTAATTCTTCTCTTGTACATATAATAAAAAAAGAATCAACTTTGTTGATTGGAAACATTAAGGCAATTCCTAATTCAAGTTATACATTACACATTTCATCTTCTACTACAACTATTGGTCTTTGGGGAAAAAACTAGCAATGTATAATCATTGATTTTCTTGATTATTGTCTTATATATGTTCTTTTGAAAATCTTGTTTTTATAACACTTCTTGACATATGATTTCCACATAACATCCTCACATATTTTTTTAATGATATACATGTTCAAAACATTAGCCCATTTTATTCTGTAAGACTGCATTGAAGAAATGATATAAAATATTATTCTAAGTAATGTCACTATATTTTGATGTGTATACGTAACTCGTTGCACATCAAAAGATAGTCTACTCAATATTTTTGTGGTTGCTAAACTTCCCAGAATTTGGTTTATCTTTTTTTTCATTTTGGAATGGTTTAGGGAATACATGCAATGATTTAGTATACACTAGATCTCACAACAAGAAGTAGTTGATCCAAACATCCAAATTTTGTATAGAATAGATTACATGTGTAATCATAATTGAGCATACAACCTTATTATATGTCTCCATGCAATATGATTAGAAAATTTCAATCATGATGGTATTATGTATTGACTTTCAAGTTTATTGGATATCAATAGTTATTATGAAGTTCTTATAATTCCAACTTGGCCTCACACTAGTGCTAATTACTATACATATAAATTTGAGAGCATATAGTAGATTTTTATCCTCAATTTGACAAGCATATGATATGAATGTATGGAAACACTATTGTCATTGACAATAACTCACGGATGTCCATTTCCCTTCCAAATAGGTAGGTTCATGCACATTCAATAACCCTTTGACTAATAGATAGTTGTGAGAGACTATTATTCCTATGGTAACACCAAATCGGTGGTTATATACCACCGCTTGGGAAATATTTGAACATCTTCTTGAGAATGGTTATTAGTTTCTTATCGGTACTTGTTTTGTGTGATTGAAGGCTTGCTCATTTGATATGTTAAAAAGAAGCATACAATTGGTTGATCTTGTATTATCCCACAAAGATTTGACAAAATGGGCCTAAAACATGTGAATTCTAACAAATCAAGTGGCTTTAAATTTCTTGACCTCAAAAAGCATTCCAACAATCATATTTAGTATTATAATTAATGTCTTTGTTAGTTTATCAAGTTTCAACTCATAATATTACGTTTTCAGCCATTTTCCATTTGTATGACTCAAACTCGCCCAATAAGGACATTATGTAGTGAAAGCATGTGATTTATTGAATCAATCCTATTTTATAGTTTTCACTACTATTGTCTATAGAGTCCCATAACAGGTTGGACTCCTATTACTTCTATCATCCTAATTTCCTAGATCACCCAACATTTAATACATTTATGGAGGTTCTATTCCGATAATTGGAGATTCCTTGGCGTTCAACAATTCCATGGTGTCACTTTCATACTATCAGTTTCGTTAGAGACATTGCCTCTGTCTTGCAAGAAAGTGGAGTTCACATTGAGGTGATGGAGGATAGTAGGAATTGTCAACCTCAGTAATCGTGCCTAGGATGCACCTTGCTCATAAACACAATCTAGCGGCATGGTGTTATATAAGATATGATAGATACTAAAGCCCCACCCATATGAGTAGGGTGTCATAGATTGACTTGTTTTAGATTAGCATTGTCGATTGTTATAGCCAGTGCATGTGACAGTGCCTCAATGACTTCACAACCAGAAATGACCACATACCATTGGTGTCCACCACTGTCATAAAACAAATATCCTAGCTTGGGTGGGGAAATTATCTCTTGATGCTTTCTAATCTGCATGTACTCCAACTCAATCTATCATGCTTGATCCTCTTCTTCGACTCATCTAACTTTAACCATGCTTATTTGGCCTGAATATGATATAGTTTGTGTAAAATAAAATTCTATCCAACATTGAAAGTGTGATTCTGACTCTACCGATGCTTGAAAACAACAATCAAAACCAAAGAGTCATGAGAAAAACAACGGTTCCTCACAATGTTTTCTCAAGATGATATCATGTATACTTACCATTGTTTGATTGATTTATTTCTTATGATCTATGTTAAAAACCCTTATTATGATTATTGATTATGAATTAAGGTTAATGAATCATGCTCAAGTAGGGGAAACCCTTTTACGGTTTATGAGGGAGAAATCCCATTATGACTCAAGGGGAGAAATCCAATCATGTTAAAGTTCAAGGATCTTGTTAATGTAAATGATAATTTTAATGTCATGTTAATAATCAAGTTTAATGGAATTGAATTGGTTTTTATATGCTCCCAAATCTTGGACTTCAAGAAGTCGTCAATGGCTTTCCTAGCATCAGGGGCTTTCCTAGCAATCATGTGCTCTTAAGGGGGCATTATAGAGGAATGCATATACTTACTTCTCAATTCTTTATGTAATTTATGAATCATAAATGCTTAAGAAAATCCATGTTCAAGTTTATGTCAAATATGTCATGTCAAGTTATATTTACTTTTATGTCATATAAAGTGCCAAACACCACTTACTAATGTGATGTTTGTTTGCATGCTTGGGGATGAGATGTCTACATGACTTGGAGCAAGTGAAGGACAAAAAGGGTAAAAATCAAGACTAGGATATCCTCAAGCTTTTCCTGGTGGGGTTCTATTTACCAAGAAGATCTAGAGGTTTAGATATAATTCATGTTAAGTTTAGTCATAATATCAACTAGATTAGACTTAATAGATGAGCATTATGTAATCAAGAACTATGTATGAATCAATTTTAAACCAGTGCAAGTGTTTCATTTACTTTAATTGCATGATTATCTTATTATGACACCCACATTGAGTGAAATGTTTTTGTTCATGTAATATGGAAAATAGGGTGTTACATGTACACGAGGCCCGTTATATAGGGTAACCTATTCATCCCAAGATATCCTCAGCTCCAAACTACTGTAAATGATCTTTAGGAGCATTTGTCTTCTAAGGTACCTAGTATTAGGTTGTTTGGTAATGACACCCAGAAGAAGAAAAAAAGTATGGGTCTGTAAACATTGAGAATGTGCACACTAGCATATTTAGTCATTGTTAGATGTGTAGGGAGAAAAAAGGTGCTTCTAATAGAAAGGGGTTTACATGTGTAGGTAAGTTAAATAAAATGTGTCTCAAAGGTATATAATAGAAGAATGATGCAATAATATTATGAGAACTGTAACGACCCCGCCTCCTGATAACCCCCAATTAAGGGAGACCAAGAGGTCAGAGCCATTATCCCACTTAACCAGATCAATGGTTCGACAAGTAATCAATAATAATTACTAAAATGTATCAAAACTATACTAAAAGTTGGAATAAAATAAAAAATTCGCATACCTTTTTCAAAAACTTGGATATCTAACTTCTATCCACATCTGGACTCTATTCTAACTAATCTTCCTTGCACTTTATTTCTTAATTTCACAATATGCCACTTTACTATTTGTCCTTTTTAATTTGTACCTAAAATGTCGACAAACAAAATGTCGGTCAGCATAAATGAATATGTCGGTATGTGGGGACAACCAAAAATTGTGCAACTATTTGTAACAACATATTGCAAGCAATTATGGTTTAACAAACAACTTTACGTTTTAAACATAAATGCTCAATCCATCCATACCCTAGCCTTTGCGATGTCCCTACAGTGGACCTGGATACTACCTTCCTTATGGTAGATCCCCATTAAACCCATCATGAACCTACCTAACAGGTGAATCAATTTCTAGGGTTGAGTCGCATGGCACTACCCATAGCTAGCCCACTCCTTAACTCATTGTATGCTAAAACGTTGCATGGCACTACACGTGGGTAGCCCAATTCCTAACTCATGATAACATGATGTCCTACTTAACAAGTAGGCCCTATACCAGGTTACCCTTTTCATCATTAGCAAAGACACAGAGGAGGATTAGGATCTGAGCTAGTCATGCATACATATTTATGGTGATAATCATAATCACTTTATAGTTCCATGAAATAAAAGTCATCCAAGCAGTTATTTTCATGCAACTGATAAAACATCCGGGAATTGTCGTGAAACTAAAGTGATTAACCATAAGCATAACCACATACCTGATCCAGAGTACCTTGATGTCCAAGCAAGAATATTCAAGAACAATCAATCAAGCAATCAACAATATCCTGAAACTAATGCATAACATCCAAGTTTCATTGTTTTATTCATAACATTCTCAACATTGACTTGGATTCCACTTTAGGATTTCTAGGCCAACTATAGGGTTTTATTAGGGTTTTAGCCTCCATTATGCTTCTATCACTTTTAATGCTCTTTTAGTCCACAAACCCTAATTTCAACATCATAGGAACAATTATCATCTTTGGTTTCTTTCGAATTAACAACTCACATTTCATTATGGTCGAATTCACATATGAACCCTATTTATCACTAATTCCAAATTTATCCATTAGAAAACCATAATTACCATATTAAGGGTATTTATCCACAATTAGAAACTTTTATACTCAAATTGGCCTTAGGAAAACATATCTATGTCTTATTCAAAGATTTGCACAATAAAAATCATTAAGAGTCATAATTACCAAAATTAAGGCATCTAAGCATATTCATGTACATGAAACCCCCAAATTAAGCCAATTAGGCACAAAGATTACACCTTTAGATCTAACTACTCCTTTTATGTCCAAAAATCTATTCTTCAATTAATAACATCAACTTAGTTTCTTAAACTCATCCCAAATCAAAAACTAGGGTTTTGATTCATTTAAAGAATTAAGGTTAGCACTTTTACTACTTTTGGATTAGGATTAGATTCAGACTCTAAACCCATTTTTATTAGATTCCTCATTTTCAGTTGATCAATTCCATATATTACTTGTCATAATCGGAGTTACCAATATGTAATTATGAATTTCCAAAGAACTTACCTTTTTGGGCCAATCATAGAGAGTCATGTGTACTTTAATCTCCTTTTCTTGCAATTCCCTTTTTTTCTAGTTTGTAGATCCTTCTCTGACCCGCCTAACCCAACACCCGGGTCTGGCGCCCCCCCCCCCTTCATCGTTTTCATGACCTGCGCGGAGAGGGGGTTTCTGCTCCCTTGTTTCCTCTACAAAACAGAGGATGGCGGCAGTGGCTGGGCAGCGACAACCTAACCCACCACGACAGCTCCTTGGGGCCAAAACAGTTGCGCCCTCACAGCCTCTACTCGTGGGGTACCGCCGCGTCAGATCTTCCCTAGGCTTGTGACTGTGAGACCTCTCTTTATCACCTATACCTCGCCTATGACCAGCAACGTGAGCGGCAGCCAGGCTGGTCAACTTCCAACTTGACTCTCGTTTCAACGCTCGAAACTTCTCAGCTTCTTCTTGTCAACTCGACAACACGTTTAGGGACATTGCACAAGGTTTGTAGCCCCTCCCTTATATAGGGTATAGCAACTTGTGTTTCCCCCCGATTTGGGGAAATCCCGTACAGATAAGGAAAGGCCTTTGATACTAGGTCAGTTGGAAGGGGAACTTACTCCCAAAGCCATCGGGACCATCTCCAATCCAGCCCAACGATCATACATCAAGAGAATCGAAATCGAACCAGACTGTGCCTATTTCCAATTCTTCTCAACTAGGTGATGAGAAGACATCGTTGGATCTAGGATCAACGGCTGTTAAGCCTCGCGCCAAGAACAAGATTTCAGATAAATGTGATATTTAATTCGATTTAAAGATTATCACCTCTCTTTAGGATAATTTGTAAAATCCATAACTCTTAAAACGTATATCCTTTTTTATCCCAATTTTTGAGCGAAAGTCTATAAAGACTTAATCAACTTATATTCCAAGTTTGAAGCCCAAAAGAATAACTCCTTTTCTTCATTTGCAAGTCAATGACTTATAAGGCATATATTATGCATTAAAACATATATTTTCTCTTTCCTCTTTTCCTATATTCTTTATTTTGATTACTCTTTCCATCATTAATATCATGTAAATGAAATACTATCAATTGTGTCCATTAATGCCACTTTCTTGGGATTTCCAAATATTTTTCATAAATATATTGCTTAAAATTCATTATCTTTTATCTTTCTATGATTTTTGGACTTTTCTTCTTTTCTTCTCTATTATTGGATTAACATAATAATAGGAATCATGAAATTCCTATCCAAAGGGATATTTGCAAAGAAATCCATCCTTTGAAGCAAAGCATACAACCTTTTCAATTAAGTACATATTCATAAAATCATTATATTTCAATTATGAAAACATATGCAAAAATTGAGGTTGTAACATCCTTCCCCTCTTATAAGAATTTTTTCCTCAAAATTCCATCAAGCAAACAAACAATTCAGGATAAGACTTTTCCATGTCCATCATTGCCCCTATGTGGCTTTACCCTATCCATGACGCGTCCAAAGAACCTTTATCATCACATATTCTTTTCTCTGAGTTCTTTCACCTTGGCTTCTAGAATCCTCACAGGAGACTCAGGACATTTCAGCCTCCCTTGGGGCTCACTAGGTTCATTGCACAGCACATGGCCCGGGTACCTCACATAGTGCTCTAAATTGGACGCATGGAACTCATCACTGATCACATTATCCTGAGGGTTAAGGTCAAACATAAGTAACTCAACCAATCCATCTCAGATGGACCTATGTATTGGGGACTCATCTTTTTCAGCTATAGCTCAGAGGGGTCAGATTTTTATATCACATATTCTCCGACAGTGAATTGCATGTCAGTCTACTTTTCATCATCTCACGACTCATGTTGCCCATGGGCTCTCTTTCAACCATCGCACGATCAAAGCGACTTCATCTGCACACACTGTGGTCTTTTTCTGACCTTTGTGAGGTCCCTTCACCAACATCATCTTAATGAAGTGGTGACCAACACAACCTCCCTTACAGAGCTTCTTTACATCCTGATACTGGCTATGGTGGTTTTCATCACATCTTACATAGGACAAAAACTGTCTTCGTGTATCACCCTAAATGAGAACACATGCTCTCATCAGACCCTCTAGTCTGGATCATACTAACCATTAGTTAGGGGTGATAAACTATACTAACATTGAGTTCTTCATGTACCTACTTCCACCGCATGGAAGTAAACTTTTAGGTCATACTCAAGAACCTTTGAACTCATATCATGGTATATTTGAACCATCTCTCCTACATCTAGTTCAACTGTATCTATCTCCCAACAGTATTCTCTCTTTCTCTTAGACTATGTCATCTAGGTAAGGCGATCTACCATAACCCATATTACACCTTGACCTTCTTCGGTCCATGGGAGACTTACCACGACATCCATAGTTATGAACTCACATCCCCTCTCAGGGACTTTTGTCCTCTATATCAACTCAAGGGTTATTGGTGTTTGTCCTTAGGGTTACTTTAAATTGGGGGTTACTAGAAGACAGGGTCGTTACATTTGGTATCTGAGCTAGTCATGCATACATATTTATGGTGATAATCATAGTCACTTTATAGTTGCATGAAATAAAAGTCATCCAAGCAGTTATTTTCAAGAAACTAATAAAACATCTAGGAATTGCCATGCAACTAAAGCGATTAAACATAAGCATAACTACATACCTGATCTAGAGTACCTTGATGTCCAAGCAAGAATATGTAAGAACAATCAATCAAGCAAGTTGTTGTTATGTATGCCCTGAGAGCCAATCATGGGATGATTGGTGGGATACATTAAGATTGATTTGATAAATATCAAAGGCAAGCTTCCAATTCTTTCTGGTTCAGTCATATGTGATGATGATAGAACAAATTGAATGTTTAGATAATGACAATACTCAATGACGTATGCTTTCAGGTTGAGGACCTGAATGATGAGATCATACGGATGCTAAGAGTTTGTACATTCTTGTTATGTCCCTAGTCGGATGTCATTGTGAAAGGTAGACAGACAACAATGACACACAAGACTAGATTGTGGTGTTGGTTGATGATAGAATCTAGTCATGATATGGAGATACCAAACCAAACACATAGGTATTTGTTGGAGAACAAGTGTACCGGATAGACCCACTGTGAGTTTGACACATGGAACATGACATGGTAGTCACAGTCAGTTCTCACAGTGATGGTGGTGAATGTGATTCTTTGACCTGAAATCACTACACTCAACACATGTTGTTGGGTACACTTTGACATCATCAAACGCAGTCCTGAAACATGGGTTGTTATAAAGGTGATGATTGGGTGGCTTTGACACATGGGGCTTTTGAGGGGTGAGTGATAGATATGGGATTTGTCCCTCCTGAGAGAGTTTGATATCCATGGCCACTTGATGAGTAGGATTGAGATAGGCGTGCACACACATGTGTGAATCAGTGTGTGATATTGATGTCATACATATCTCCTCCAATATACTCTGAGATTAAGAAAATGAATGAACATTGACAGGATGACTGTTCCATGCCTTGAGTTTATCGGGATATCAGTGACAAAGGAATTATACATTCACTGTAACACCATTCACAGATTGTAGGATTGAAAGTTGTTCTCCAACTTTCTATTTCACTTGGGTAGCATTGATGTGCGACTAGGCACCGCTCTTTGCTTGTGAAGTCATAAGTGTTATGGACTTTTACTGCCAACGTGAAATGGACCTGCAAGGTCACACACATAGGATTTAACCTGGAAGAGGATTTTACCCACAAATAATGTTTAGATTGATTACTAAAGGAGTTTAGTAGTTCAATTAAACACTCAATCAATTGATAGCTCAAAATCATAGTATTCAAGGTGTTGGATCGATTGATTAGAGTACTAGATTGATTGAAACTACAATGGATGGATTTTGCATAGTCTGCTGCCCCAACCGATCGGCACATGTAATGAACCGATCGGCTCAGGTTGGTGAACCGATCAGCTCATGGGATGAACTGATCGGCTCAAGACAGGCTGAGACGATCGGTTCAAGGGTTGAACAGATCGGCTCAACTGGTCTAACCGAGATCGTTTGGAAAGTCAGAAGACTATTTTGCAAATACAATTTGTTTCACTTGTACAAATTCGATTTGGACAAGGATTAATATTTGATTAATTGGAAACAAATTTGAAAGTCAATTTGAGTTGGATCAGGACCACGAACCGATCGGCTCAGAAGTGAACCGATTGGCTCAGGTGCCCCAACTGATCGGTTGAGGTGTGAATCCATCATTTCAACTCCCCAACCAACTGTTGCATGCATGAAACGATCGGTTCAGGTGGCGCAGTTGGTTATTTTGTGGAAAATCTCGAACCCTTCTACTCCTGCATTAATCCCACATTGCCCGGGATAGAGAACCTTATCCCATGACCCTCATATATATAGGAGTAGTGGGGGCTTGTCAGGAACACAACTCAGTGCACCAGTTGCTCTGCAAAGTTGGCGTTCTCTCTATTTTGGTAACCGAGAGTGAGCCTCAGCAAGTGCTACCTGATAAGGGAGGCACAGTAAGGGAAAGACAACTGTAGAAAGTGACTGGCGGCAGGAGAGTGTGTCAGTGACTAGTACCCTGACAGGAGGGTCGACTCCTTCCGATTCCTTGTGGGATAAGGAGATCAGAGTTCCAGGTGGTCTGTGTGGACTACTTTTGAGGTGGGATACTTCTGCCGCTCAGAGGACAGTTGTCAATCCTGACAGTCCCAGTGTGACTAGGAGCTGACGGTCCCAGTGAGACTAAGAGTTGCACAGACACCATCCAAGACCGGATGTGAAGACTGCGCAAGCCGCGAGGTAATGTCGTCGAGCAAGCCTCGGGACAAGGTATTCCTCTACAAACCATCCTTCCTATTATATAGACGTTGACGCGTTTCCTTTATTCTAGGTTTGGGGAGAAGAAAATTTTTGTTTCCACTTCCTTCTTTGTTTTTCATATAACCTAATAGTGGTATCAAAGCCACATCAACTGCTCTATACTTTAGGATTATCGATGTGATCGATTTTGGTTTGTCGTCTTTATTTATTGCATATGATGTGAATAAAATTGGCTTTATGCATGTCCAATCCTAAATCCACAAATCCCAATATACATATATGATATGTAATTTGAATGCACTCGATACGCACCTCCCTTAAACGATTTTTGTGGGGGATGTATAGCGTGGTTATGGCCAATAAACCCTATGTGTGTACTTGGTTGTATGTGATTACTTGCATCTCAGTCTACGCATCGATTCCCTATCTCCTATTCCTGATGTAACTCGAGATTATTTTTCTACCTTTGCTACCCCCAAATGTAACTTGGGATTTTCCCAATTTAAATGTAAATAGGATAGATCTCTTTATATTTCCTGTTATGTCAAAGAACGGCGGACAATCTGATGACGACTGAGACCATCGGTTCAAGGTGTGAACTGATCGGTTGTGATCCAGATGACCAGTTCGAGGAGTGAGATGAGCGGATGGCAGCCTGAGGAGATGCACGATGACCAGACGAACTGATCGGTTGGAGGAGCCAATCAATCTGCTGGTGGCACCCAACCAACCAGCCTAATGGAGAGCCGATCCATCATGGAGATGAGTTGATCAAACCCAGTAAAGGAAAAGCACAGAGTTCATCTTGTACAGGTTGCATGTGAAGTAGACCTAGATGACCGTGATTCCGCTTGGCTCGAGGAATCACATTAGGATGGCCATAATCATCGCTTTTATCATTTCACATGTTTTCTGTGGGATATAGCATGTATATGGTATGTACTATGTATTGTGGTGATTGGATATGTATATTTACCTATAAAAACCAAATCCCTCATCTAAATATTAAGTCTTATATGCCTTCCATTAGCGGCACACATGAAAAACTTGATCGACCAAGTGTAGGTTATGCCAAAGTGTGGTGCACCGTCTATCTCGCAGAAGTGTGAAGGGTAAACATGTTGGTTCTGCAAAGCAGGGTTCATGTTTACTGTGTCGGCTTTTGGGTTAGACTTAACTGGTAATTCTTAAAGCGTATAGGCCCAGAGGCATGGAATGTTCATGGCAAAGTGTTGTGCATGTTCATTCATCAAGAGTTACATATGATGCAATTGGCATGATGGCCTACCTAAATAGTCAAGATTGTGGGCGATCAGCCAAAGCTGACTCATGACTTGATGAAATATGGATTTGACCCACTAGAAGGTTGTATGATGCAATCTTATGAATTGATGGTGAGGGCTATCAATTTGAATAAAAATAGTGGGAGCGATAATTAATTAAAGTCCTAATTATATTGTCAACCTTTCAAATCAATCAAATAAGTGAAAATTGAGTTTTGGACTAAATTGCATATATTTCCTTTTGTACAATAAATGGTTAATAAACAATAATCACTTTATTTGTGATCGGTCTTTGAGACCAACAAATTAAATGTGAATAATTCCATGACTGGTTAGGATGTTGAGAAGTGTTCTCAATCGAATAGTGAAAGATCTAAGTCCTAGTTATACCAGAACCAGATGAACTCGATCCCACCACACCAATGGCTCAAAGTATGGTTATGGAAGCATACTGAGGATGCCATTGATATGGAGTGCTTGATGTTGTGTTCCATGAACTATGAGTTGCAGAGACACCGTGTGAAACATATGATGTCTCCAAGACATTGTCCTAGTATGTCATGACAGAAGGAGATCCAGTAAGGTATTCACACACTCAATGTGATTGGGTATGTGGAAAAACCTCACTAAGAAGGATTCCATCTGAGCCAAGAGTTGGCTATTGGTATGATACTACAAATGTTGCGAGGAACATACAGTCCATGATGAACTATGACATGAACTGTTACAACCCCAATTTTTGGTCAGAAATGCAATTTCTCATATTAAAGATAATTAAACAAAGAATGGTATAATTTGTTTTGAATACATGGATTTCATTTACAATAGCCCTGACGTTTGTGTTGTGGGCTTTATTGGCTATTGGGCCCAATAACAAGGAAATAACAAGGAAATTCAATTAGTAAATGGATAATTGAACTTTTAAGAAAAGAAATATGTAGAAACCTCTAGAAGGCACATCCAAAGAGGATTTTGTGCCTCTTGGGTTCCTTGGGTTCCAAAGAGTCCAAAGTTGCAAAAAGAAAGCAATGAGAAAAGGAAGGATTAATTAAGTATTTCTTGATTAAGAAATAAATTGAAAATAATGATAAAATGTGGAAAATGAGTGGAAAGAGGCATGAATGAGATTTCTTAGGGAAATTTCGTATCCATGAGGTTGTTAATATTAAAAGGAATTCCAATGAGGAAAATAAAAGAGAAATAAAAAGAAATCCTCAAAAGGAGGTATTTAAATGAGAAATAAACAAGTTAATGTGAAATAATGCATAATGATGCATCTATAAGGATAATAAGTATTCAATAAAAAGAATTTCGAAATAATGGAATGTCTTGGGATCCAAGGAGTCCCAATAAAGAGGAAAGAAAGAGAAAATACTAAAAAGGTAGAATAAGAGGATAATGTGTTGCATTATTAATGAATTATGTAATATTGAATTAAAGGAAGAATTTCCTACTCGAGGAGGTATATAATTTCATGCCAACACACGTACAAGTAAGATAATGGGAATAATCTTCGAAATCCTAACATAAAAAGGAGAAAGAATACTAAAGAGATGAGAGAGAGAGCTTGCTTTTCGTAGGAATCAAATTCCTAATAGGAAAGGACATCATCTCTTCGTGAGCAAGCATCATAGGATGTTGCTACCCTTATATATAAGGAGAGGGAGCAAGGGGCGAGTTCAAGAAGGACCCTATATGCCTCTCTCTCCTAATCTTCTTCTTCTTCTTGGTCATGGCAAGCAAACCCTAGGTCAGAGGATAACGTCAACCCTAGCACAGCAAGGAACTGTAGACTCATCTCGGTGGATGAGTGAGGTCGCACGTGGTTAGAGATGGGCACTGCCATCGTCCAGATGCTCTAGGCCACGAACAGCAGCGGCATCATAGCTTCAGGTTGACCGTTCATTGCGGGATGTGTACGCCTAAACCAAAACACCTTGAACGCGAGCGAGGAGGCACCGTGTGTTCCTGGGTGTGCGGCGGAGCTAATGGGAGGGTTGGCGGAAACCCTTGTGCCTCGGGGAAGGAGGAGTGACCCTGCAGAGTGATGCGTTTGGCGGCAGCCGTGGAGTCCGGAGGTTGAAGATGACCTACGGTCGGTTGGACGAATTTGCCCCTCCGCGAGATGAAGAACCAGTTACTTAACTGAGGGTAGAAACGTAATTCGGTTATGTTTCTCAAGCGCAGCAACGTTGCAAGCAATGGGCTACGTGGCGCCTTCCCATTGGCCCGAAGTAAGTAATTTTGCTAAATTCATAACTAATGATTTATAACTCCGATCAAGACAAATTATATATGTATTTTGATCATAAAAATGCAAGGAACCCATTAAAAATAGTTTTATAGACGGAATCTGATCATAATTCTAAATGTAGTGTAAATTATCATCTTTAATGAATTAAAGATTAAGAAACCTTATTCTGAAATAAATAAAGTGTTTAATAGGGTTTAATGGATCATTAGAGTTGATGTTAACATGTTAAATATAAAAAGGTACATTATGTTCAAAAAGGAAGAACTTTTCCCGTGTTTTGTCTGATTTAGAGTTGATATGCATAAATATGCTTGAAATTAAAAAGAACATAAAGTTATCATCTTTAATGTTTTAATTAAGGAAAAACCCTTAGATTTGATGATAGATGGACTTAATGATAAGTCAAGCTAATATTAACTTGTTTTTAATAAAAGTGAAAATAGGATCTAAAAAGATGATCTTTTTATATAATTGGCTTAATTTAGGGTTTCGTGCATGATTATGCATTAATGAGCTTGAAAACCCTAATTTAGGTGAATATGTATTTTAATTGGTTTAATTGTTCAAATCCATTAATAAATAGGGATGTGATGATCCTAAGTCAATTTGGGATAAAAGGAGATAAAAATCATATTTATTTGGAATAAGATAATCAAATGCTTAATAAAGATCCTAAAACTTTTTAAGAGAGATACAATGAGAAATTAGGGGTTTTATGTAGTTGATAAATTAAGGATGATAATTAGGAAAGAAGAAGTAAAAACCCAAATTTCTAAAGGAACCCTAAAATTGGAATTGAAATCCTAAGTAATGTGATGAAATTGAATAAATATTAATAAAGGAAAATTGTACTTTTATTTCAGGATTTCTCTTCCTCATTGCTTGCTTGATTGAGTTTCTCTGCATATTTGTCTCTATCTTGAAATATGCAATCAAAGGTATGTGGTTACGCTTATGAATAACTGTTCTAGTTTCACGACGATTCCCGAATGTTTTACCAGTTGCTTTAAATAAACTGTTGGATGAATTTAGTTCATGCAAACCATAATGTGAATATGACTATCACATAATATATGTGCCTACTAGCTCAGATCTTGGTCCCCTCTGTGTCTTAATGGGTGACCTAGTACATGGATACCTAATGGGTAGGTCCATCAGGTCAGAGGAAGACCTAGTACATGGCTACCTATTGGGTAGGTCCATCAGGTCTATGGAAGACCTAGTACATGGTTGTCTATTGGGTAGGTCCATCAGGTCTATGGAAGACCTAGTACATGGCTACCTATTGGGTAGGTTCATCAGGTCTATGGATGACTTAGTACTTGGCTACCATTGAGGTAGGTCCATCAATTCACATTGAGTTACATATTGGGCTACCTCGAGTAGTGCCATGCGACTCTACCTTTATAGAGGTATTATATTAGTCCTTACAGGGACAACACAGAGTTGTGGATAGGTATGGATTGAGTAGTATGGTTTAAAACGTAATCTTGGTTGTTAAATGATTAATTGAATGATTACATTGTTATTATAGTTGCATGATTATTGTTTCCCCCCACATACCAGCTTTGGCTGACTGACGTTTTGTTTGTCGGCGTTTTAGGTACAATGAAAAGAATCAATAGTAAAGTGGAATATGTGGTACTAAATGAGAATTAGAGTGCAAAGGAGGATTAGATAGATTAGTATCTGTGTGGATAGAACTTTTGAATCCCAATTTTAAAAGGTATGCAAAAGTTTTTTTTTTCTCCATATTTCGATATAGTTAGTAGAATTCAATAATTGTTAATGATTATTGTCAAACCTTTGATCTGGGTTATTGGTTAACGGCTATGTCCTCTCGGTCTCCCTTAATTGGGGGTTATTGGGAGGTGGGGTCGTAACAATTTGGTATCAGAGCATAAGTTCCCCAAATAATCTTTAATAATTATTAAATTTTACAAATTTTGTAGAACCCAAGGGAGTTATTAGAGGATTATCCTAAAGATTGAGGTGTCTAGAAAAGGATCACGTCTGGGGGCTGGCAATATTTTCCTCCGCACCGCTAGTCAGAATACGAGGACTCCCGGATCCGTGTGACTGCCTAGCCAAAGTCTTAGGGTATGAATCGAAATAACATACCTTTAGGATTCTCTCATCTTGTTCATCCCTTCTCAACTCCAATTCTGTTAAGGACCTTAAGGATTAGGGTTTCCTCTCTCTTCTCCTCACCCTCTTGAGGTAAGGGTAAGGTTGATAAGGATTAAGGAATCCTCCACCAAATTAATAAAAAGTATGTAAATAAGATGTCATTAACATAAGATTAATAGAGTAAGCGTAAAGGAATAGATACATGCTTAGGTCATATGACATGAGTTGCCCTCAGGAGAGACCTGAGGATAGAACTCCTTGGTAGGAGGATGAGTAGACAGAGTAGTCTTGGAGGTAGAGACCTCCATTAGAAGTAAAGACCTAGCACATCCTTTGAGTATGATGTTAACCCTAACCCTAAGGGAAGGTTAGAGAGAGAGATAACATGATGAGTTATATGTCATGGTTGACCGAGTGTTTGGTTGGTCACGCCTTTGGGGTGCCATAAGAGGCTAGATGACCTAGTACCTTTGGCAACCCAACCCTGGAGAGGGTCGTGCATGCCATAGTGAAGGATAGCTCCTTCGTGGATGAGGTTAGAGGAGAACTTATAGAACCCTTTGGGCTTGTGCAAGTAGGGTAGCTTGCACCCATAGTACGTTAGTAGTGTTGATAGTAGGATGAAACCCTGGAAAAGGAATCACAATGGATGACTTATGAGATAAGCATAAGGGGTTATGGATAATCTTGAGCAAAACATAAGTTGAGCATAGGCTTCATCCAGGTAGGGGCATGCTTTTGAGGTCGACCCTTCATGAAGAAAGGACCTCTAATGTGAGGTTGGTTGTAGGGTTAGAGAGAGAGAGAGAGAGCGGGACACCAAGCAAGAAGGTCGTAAACCTAGACCCCGAGATATGAGGAACAGTGGGGAGTTGAGAATGATGCGACCTAAGTGGATGATAGTGGAGGATAGTGGATGCTTCTAGCACCTATGGTATAAGTGATTATTTGTTAGAGGATATAAAGAGTGCTTTAGGCCCGGAGGAGGTTTAAGTAACCAGTTGTGAGGCTTTACACCTAGTTGGTTGTCTTGGAGGAGGACTCAACTCCGAAGTGTTGCTTGAGTAGAAGGATCATGGAAGTACATGACATAACTTGGACATGCTTGATTCATGGTTAAGAGATTGAGCATGCAGTTGGACACCTAAAAAAATGAACCTAGGGTTCCTAGGCCTAAGAAGGGAAGTGGTGTACCTAATGCTCATGATGAGAGTTGAGTTTCCATAGATGCGAGCATGATACTTCCTGTGTTAATAGGAAAAGGGAATCCCCTTAATTTTAAGGCATGTTTGATGAACCCCTCCCAACTAGGCTGATGATAAAGGAAAGTATGATCTTGATCCAGCATCGACAAAAGAGGACAAGTATGACCTACCATGGTTCAGTAGGTGGTCGGCTTGTTCCTTAGTAGCTTACTAGGGTTAAGCATGCTCAGGTGGATGTAAACCCGAGGCATAAGGACATTTGAGACATGTGTTATTGAGCTGAAGTTTTCCTCCCATCCTGGGAGAAGGGGCCCTTTGGTGGGGTGTTTACCAGTTTTGTTGGTTTAAGTAACCTAAAGGGTCTCATAGAATTGTGAGAAGCTAAGTAAAAAGTACATGGAATGAGATGAACCTGTAGACCCATAGATATCCCTCTCTAAGTGCATGTGGATGTGTTAATATAGAGATAACCGGTAAAGAGCCTGACTAAGATAGGCAGGTCACCATGACCCTTCTGAGAGGATGTATGTCAACCCATGTATACAAAGAGAGATGATGAAGGCTTTGGGTAAGGTTCTAAGTTGAACATGTACAATAAGAGAATCCTAAGTCTATCCTAGGGTCAGGTGGGGGTAAGACCCCGATGGAAGTAGGGGTTGCCTAATTCCCTAGTTGCACATGACCATAGGGTCGGGAGGTAACAGCTATCATTGTCTGAGGGCCATGGGTTAGGAGATTGATCACCTTAATGAACTCATGGGACCTAAAGGGTAGATGAGTAGGGAACTCTCTGTATGCATAAGGGAAGAGAGATGACCCCAAAAGTGTCGGCACCCTATAGACCTAGAGGAGATGACCAAGGATTGTGTAGTAACCCAAGTAAGTTCGAGACCAATTTTCCATGGAAGTAATGTAGATATCATGATGTATGTGATGTAGAGACATATGTGGCCCGTTGCAACTTAGATTTAAAGGTGTACTAGCAAGGTGGGATGTACCATCTCTACTCTTAGAACAAGAAGAACTCTGTATTTGGACTGCAGCCAAATGCTTATTTCCTCTTGTTACGGGGGTGAGAGATAGGACATTATGCATGCCATACACCAAGGATAAGAGATGATGTGAGTTGGAACGCTGCTATGAGGTATGGGGACAGAGAAGATAACCTACCTTCGTAAAGTGAATGATACATGGATGGTTTGCAAACACTAATAGGAATGAGGTAGTCACCTTACGAGGATGTTTTTAGCATGAGCTATGAGTTCTACCAGGTCGAATTCAAAAACCAAGAGGTGAGTCTTACAAGGTTGAGTTTGATCACCATGTTGATGAGATCAGAGAGTGTACTTGATGAATACAGACTTAGAGTCGAGATGAGATTATAAGTGGAATACATGAAAGTGTATGTCTTCAATGTTACCCAATACCTAAGGATGTGAAGTGGTAATGGATACTCTGGTTGAGATATATCTGACTTGTTTGACTAGATGCTAGAAGAGGTTGTTTGGCTAACCCTAACTTTGGAAAGGACAGGTGTTTGGATAACACTCAGATGTAACAAGATGCGATGAAAAGTTAAGGGTTGTTTGGTTATCCAGTCTAGTCCTTGATACAATGAAAGGATGGTGGTAGAACCTCAAGTGCACTTCTTTGGAAAAGAAGGTGATGAAACCCCGACCAGAGTGGTTTAGGGTTTCGGAGGAATTGATCTTGCGGAATCATGACATACAGGAAATCATGATTGAAGATCACCATACACCGTGGTACATGGCAATAGCACTTTGGACGCTTAAGATGAAGTTGCATGTGGTTTATGGCCATGCAAGCCAGGAGGTAAAGGACGAAACCCCAGTAACCAAGTGTATCGATATAGAGTACAAAAGAGTCCCTAAGAGGGAATGGGAGTTCATCACTATGAATGTGTGATAGGTCTCCCCTAGACCAAGGAGGGTCGAGATGCAATATGGGTTATGGTAGGTCGCCTTACCTAGATGACATGAGAAAGAAAGAGTTCTGTTAAGGGACAGATCTGGTTGAACTATCCATGAGGGAGATGGTCCAACTACACCATGGTGTGAGTTCAAAGGATCTGAGTTTGACCTAGAGGTTCACTTCCATAAAAGTGGAAGTAGGTACATGAAGAACTCAAGGTTAGTATAGTTTATCACCCCTAACTATGGTTAGTATGATCCAGACTAAAGGGTCTGATGAGGGCATATGTGCTCAATCTGGGGTGATAGTTAGAGACAGTTTTTGTCCTATGAAAGATGTGAAGATAACCACCATAGCCAGTATCGGGATTTATAAGAAGCTTTGTAAGGGAGGTTGTGTTGGTCACCACTTCAGTAAGGTGATGTTGGTGAAAGGACCACATTATGGTTAGGCAAAGGGCCACAGTGCGTGTAGATGAAGTCACTTCGATCGTGCAATGGATGAAAGGAGCCTAGAGATGATGAAAGTCATGAGCAGATGCAAAGTATACTGACATGCAGTTCACTGTGGGAATATGTGACAAAAAAATCTGACCCCTCTAGGTTATATCTAAGAGAGTTGAGTCCCTGATGCATGGGTTCTTTTGACATGGTTTGGTGGAGAAGGTTAAGTTTGACCTTACCCCTCAGGATAAAGTAATGTGTGATGAGTTCCATGTGTCCAATTTAGAGCACTATGTGAGGTACCCCGACCATGTGCTGAGCAATGAACCTAGTGAGCCCCAAGGGAGGCTGACATGGCCTGAGTCACCTGTGCAGTTTATAGACGTCGGGATGAAAGAACTCAAAAAAAAGGATATGTGATGATAAAGGTTATGTGGAAGCGCCATGAGTACGGTAAAGCCACATAGGGGCCAATGATGAACATGGGAAAGTCTTATTCTAAATTGTTTGTTTTCTTGATAAAATTTTGAGGACAAAATTCCTATAAGAGGGGAAGGATGTTACAACCCCAATTTTTGGTGAGAAATGCAATTTCTCATATTAAAGATAATTGAACAAAGAATGGTATAATTTGTTTTGAATACATGGATTTCGTTTACAATAGCCTTGATGTTTGTGTTGTGGGTTTTATTGGCTATTGGGCCCAATAACAAGGAAATAACAAGGAAATTCAATTAGTAAATGGATAATTGAATTTTTAAGAAAAGAAATATGTAGAAACCTCTAGAAGGTATATCCAAAGAGGATTTTGTGCCTCTTGGGTTCCTTGGTTCCAAGGAGTCCAAAGTTGCAAAAAGAAAGCAATGAGAAAAGGAAGGATTAATTAAGTATTTCTTTATTAAGAAATAAATTGAAAATAATGATAAAATGTGGAAAATGAGTGGAAAGAGGCATAAATGAGATTTCTTAGAGAAATTTCGTATCAATGAGGTTGCTAATATTAAAAGGAATTCCAATGAGGAAAATAAAAGAGAAATAAAAAAATCCTCAAAAGGAGGTATTTAAATAGGAAATAAACAAGATAATGTGAAATAATGCATAATGATGCATATAGAAGGATAATAAGTATTCAATAAAAAGAATTTCGAAATAATGGAATGTCTTGGGATCCAAGGAGCCCCAATAAAGAGGAAAGAAAGAGAAAATACTAAAAAGGTAGAATAAGAGGATAATGTGTTGCATTATTAATGAATTATGTAATATTGAATTAAAGGAAGAATTTCCTACTCGAGGAGGTATATAATTTCATGCCAGCAAAAGTACAAGTAAGATAATGGGAATAATCTTAGAAATCCTAAAATAAAAAGGAGAAAGAATACTAAAGAGATGAGAGAGAGAGAGCTTGCTTTTCGTAAAGGAATCAATTTCCTAATAGGAAAGGACATCATCTATTCATGAGCAAGCATCATAGAATGTTGCTACCCTTATATATATAAGGAGAGGGAGCCAGGGGCGAGTTCAAGAAGGACCCTATACGCCTCTCTCTGCTAATCTTCTTCTTCTTCTTGGTCATGGCAAGCAAACCCTGGGTCAGAGGATAACGTCAACCCTAGCGCAGTAAGGAACTGTAGACTCATCTCGGTGGATGAGTGAGGTCGCACGTGGTCAGAGATGGGTGTGGCCATCGTCCGGATGCTCTAGGCCACGAACAACAGCGGCATCATAGCTTCAGGTTGACCATTCGTTACGCGATGTGTATGCCTGAACCGAAACACCTTGAACGCAAGCGAGGAGGCGCCCTGTGTTCCTGGGTGTGCGGCGGAGCTAATGGGAGGGTTGTCGGAAACCCTTGTGCCTCGGGGAAGGAGGAGTGACCCTGTAGAGTGCTGCGTTTGGCGGCAGCCGTAGAGTCCAGAGGTTGAAGATGACCTACAGTCGGTTGGACGAATTTGCCCCTCCGTAACGTTGCATGCAATGGGCTACGTGGCGCCTTCCCATTGGCCCGAAGTAAGTATTTTTTCTAAATTTATAACTAATGATTCGTAACTCCGATCAAGACAAATTATATATGTATTTTGATCAGAAAAATGCAAGGAACCTATTAAAAATAGTTTTATAGCCTGAATCTAATCAAAATTCGAAATGTAGTGTAAATTATCATCTTTAATGAATTAAAGATTAAGAAACCGTATTTTGAAATAAATAAAGTGTTTAATAGGGTTTAATGGATCATTAGAGTTGATGTTAACCTGTTAAATATAAAAAGGTACATTATGTTCAAAAAGGAAGAACTTTTCCCGTGTTTTGTCTAATTTAGAGTTGATATGCATAAATATGCTTGAAATTGAAAAGAGCATAAAGTTATCATCTTTAATGTTTTAATTAAGGAAAAACCCTTAGATTTGATGATAGATGGACTTAATGATAATTCAAGCTAATATTAACTTGTTGTTAATAAAAGTGAAAATAGGATCTAAAAAGATGATCTTTTTATATAATTGGCTTAATTTAGGGTTTCGTGCATGATTATGCATTAATGAGCTTGCAAATCCTAATTTAGGTGAATATGTATTTTAAGTGGTTTAATTGTTCAAATCCACGAATAAAAAGGGATGTGATGATCCTAAGTCAATTTGAGATAAAAATCATATTAATTTGGAATAAGATACAGATGCTTAATAAAGATCCTAAAACTTTTTAAGAGAGATACAATGAGAAATTAGGGGTTTTATGTAGTTGATAAATTAAGGATGATAATTAGGAAAGAAGAAGTAAAAACCCTAAATTCTGAAGGAACCCTAAAATTGGAATTGAAATCCTAAGTAATGTGATGAAATTGAATAAATATTAATAAAGGAAAATTGTACTTTTATTTCAGGATTTCTCTTCCTCATTGCTTGCTTGATTGGGTTTCTCTGCATATTTGTTTGTCTTGAAATTTGCAATCAAAGGTATGTGGTTACGCTTATGAATAATCGTTTTAGTTTCACGATGATTCCCAAATGTTTTACCAGTTGCTTTAAATAAACTGTTCGATGAATTTAGTTCATGCAAACCATAATGTGAATATGACTATCACATAATATATGTGCCTACAAGCTTAGATATTGGTCCCCTCTGTGTCTTAATGGCTGACCTAGTACATGGCTACCTAATGGGTAGGTCCATCAGGTCAGAGGAAGACCTAGTACATGGCTACCTATTGGGTAGGTCCATCAGGTCTATGGAAGACCTAGTACATGGCTACGTATTGGGTAGGTCCATCAGGTCTATGGAAGACCTAGTACATGGCTACCTATTGGGTAGGTCCATCAGGTCTATGGATGACTTAGTACATGGCTACCATTGAGGTAGGTCCATCATGTCACATTGAGTTAGATATTGGGCTACCTCAAATAGTGCCATGCGACTCTACCTTTATAGAGGTATTATATAAGTCATGACTGGGACAACACAGAGTTGTGGATAGGTATGGATTGAGTAGTATGGTTTAAAACATAATCTTGGTTGTTAAATGATTAATTGAATGATTACATTGTTATTATAGTTGCATGATTATTGTTTCCCCCCACATACCAGCTTCGGCTGACCGACGTTTTGTTTGTTGGCGTTTTAGGTACAATGAAAAGAATCAACAGTAAAGTGGCATATGTGGTACTAAATGAGAATTAAAGTGCAAAGGAGGATTAGATAGATTAGTATATGTGTGGATAGAACTTTTGAATCCCAGTTTTAAAAGGTATGCAAAAAAATTTATTTTTTTCTCCATATTTTGGTATAGTTAGTAGAATTCAATAATTGTTAATGATTATTGTCGAACCTTTGATCCGAGTTATTGGTTAACGGCTCTGTTCTCTCGGTCTCCCTTAATTGGAGGTTATTGGGAGGTGGGGTCGTAACATGAACAACTTTAACCAGAGTTGACAAAGTTGTAGGACATGTTGAGGACAGTAGAGGCACAAATGAAAAAGGACAAGCCTAAGTCTGTGATGTTGATCTACAGAAAGAAAGGCAAGTCCAAGGGAAAGGACAAGGGCAAAGCAAAGAAGTGTTCTGATGCAATCCAGCAATCCAAGTTGTCTTCAGCCTCAAAGCACATGGGAGGGTGAACGAGGGAATTGCCCTCTATATCTGGAAGAACAAAAGAAGGAGGAGGAGGGGATGGAGATCTCCACCTAAGGTATCATGAAATGAACCACTTCTGAGGTATATGATACCAAGATGAAGATCTCACATACATGATATGTAAGATCTACAAAGAAGTAATGGCCTTTACGAAAGGACCAAGAAAGGAGTACCCATCATTGGAGCAAGTGTTGCTGCCATAGATAGGAATACCTTTCAGTTTAATTCAGCCTAAAGGCATGTAATAGAGTTATGAATTGCTATTTCATATTTTTCAATAGAAAGAAACACATTATTTTTACATATTATATG
This sequence comes from Alisma plantago-aquatica, assembly GCA_963693085.1. Classification (NCBI taxonomy): domain Eukaryota; kingdom Viridiplantae; phylum Streptophyta; class Magnoliopsida; order Alismatales; family Alismataceae; genus Alisma; species Alisma plantago-aquatica. The sequence continues at coordinate 1,483,525,559 of OY856411.1, read as the reverse complement.
ACAATAATGGCAATTAATAAAGTTGATGTTTCAATTTTTGTGGCAATGCCTTGTTTATCTTGTGGTACTTGGTATGCATAAGATAAAATGATACCCAAAAGTTATTGATGACTCAAATAATCAAATTAGCATAAATTGTGAGAAATTCATTTCTAGTTTCCATATGATGGATAAATCTAGACTCTTTTGGTTAGCGAACCAGTAAGAGACATGAATATCTTAGACATGATTAATCAGTCTTCACTAGTGGTAGTGGGAGAATGATTATTGTAACATACTCAATTCTAGACACATAGGCTAATCCTGCGTTCTTCTAGGCCCCTACTCGATTATATTGTTATCCAATATCCCCCTTTCCTTTCTCTGGATTTTTTGTTTCAAATAGGTACCTTTTAGTGTGCATAATTCCCTAAATTTTATGATAGATTATACAATGTTGAGAACTAATAGCCTAATTGACTCAATTGTATCCCATGGACATAAATTTTAGGATGTTATAACCTTAATAATTGGATCATAAGTAAGTGGTGATTAGTGATACCACACCCTTGTCCTAATATCAATTTAATACCTAGTATGACCCTAGGACCTTAGAGGGAGATATTTGTAGGTAAATAAAGAGCATTTACCCTTTTTTATCATTAGGATGAACTTAAAAACCTTAATATAATGATTAAGTGATTATGGGGAAAATGTAGAGCAATTAATCTCAAAAGGCAAAACTAAGTCCAAATGTGTGTGCCTCATATCCTAATTAAGCGGTCTGCCTATTTTAGGCTTAATCTGATGTCAAATACATGCCACATAGGGGCTTAGTAGGTAGATTATAAGATAGATGGTTGAATTAAATTAATATGTGACACATATTAATTACCAATTTTCTGTTCTAATGCATATGTCATGCGAACGACCTGTATAACTCAGTCTTTTCTGCTCGCTTCCTTCCCGCATCTATCTCGTGATCCAAGAGCAAGTCTTCCGCATCCCTCCTTTCGCTCTGGTGGATCCTCCCTTTCCCTCTTACTCTTACGCATCCTCATCCATCCTCATTTCTTCTCATCACTCCCCTCGCTCCTACAGGTCTGTTGTAGGGTAGAAGCTTGCCCATGTTGTGACTATTATCAAATGTCATGACGGTAACACAGAACCAGGCAGAGCCCTACATCGCAGGCAGTGTTGCCGCCACCTCTTCACCCTCCTCTTCTCTTCCTTAACCTAGCTGCCACCCAGCACTTCATAGCTTCTCTCTTCCACCTTGAGTCCTTGGAAGCCCTAACCGCACAACCTTCTCCCTCTCGCATCCGTCAACCAGAGACTCCAGCACCTTGCTGGGTTGTAGCAGCCGATTGACTGCCAGGCCGCTTGCCTCACCTCTTCCTCCTCGTCCTCGGTCCTTCTTCTCGCCTCTAACCTATAGCCATTGACATCTCTCTATCGCTGTGCACAGCTTCCCCACTGCCCAAGAGCATTAAGGTGGTTCTTAACACCTGCAGAATGGCTCCACCGCCCAACAGATGTGTTGATGCTTGTTGGACTTATACCATATCTACAACCACGTCATCCTCACACCTGCACCTCTCTTCTGCCTCCTTCCTCCTCCTTTTCTTATTTCCTTCCTCATCCTCCCGTGACATGGTCGGGATTCACCATCTTCAACCTCTGCCTAACCACCGATCTGCTTCAAACTCAGCGACCGCAATCTTCTTCCTCACCAATATTATGCTGCCAACCCTGCTTAGACTCCCACAACTTCACCACACACCATTGCTTACATGCCACCCATCTTCAACATTTAAGTGGTAGGTGCCTCCTGCAATGGAGGATCCGTCCTTGACCAAACACCCGATCTTGGACCTATCCACAAGCCTTCACATCCTCTTCTTCTTGGCATCGAATGTTGAATGCATGAGTTTGCTTTCAGTTACTGAACCAGACCGACAACCAAAGCCTACCAGGTTCATCATCGATTTGTACACCTCACATATCCCATCATAACCAGTCATGATCCCGTCTCCACTATGACCGTGACCTACTATTCTATCTTGGAGGTTTTGTGAGGCTGAAGATCCTACAAATTCAGGATGGCATGGTGTCTCCCTGGATCCAAATGTATTTTCCTACTGGAGGAAGGCTACCCACTTCGTCTAGGTCCGCAAGGATTAAGTGACAAATACTGGGGTAGTTCCCGGTACCTTGATGCAATCCATCAGATCCAATAGAGATCAGAAATTCTCCAGAGTACACAGGTCAGTAAACAATCTTCTACACATTAGAGTTTAGGAAATTATTGATGAGATTACTATACCTAATGGCATAATAGACAATAATGTTCATTAGAGTACCTTTAAGATAAAGAATGTTAGTAGAATCTTAATTGGTAGGATGTGTTATCCTAAAGCTATGATACTATTACACATACATACACTAAACGTCACTTTAGAAGGAAAAATTATCTAGGTTGTATGGTCATTTAGTTCTAACAAATTTTGCATAGGTCGGTATATAAGAGGAAAATATGCAAAGACAATTTCGTACATGGTCATAATAATGGAAACTACACTAATGTAGATAAAATCTTTTTTCTTTTTAAATCTCATATTATTAAACTAGAAAGTATTCATAAGTACATAAGGAAACACATGAAATTGACTTGAATTTTGGTATGAATAATGTAGGTCCCAGGAATGATTATTAGTAATGAGAATTTGAGTCAATTAATACATTTATGAATCTGATGAACTAATGGGATGTAACAACCACCAAAGACACATATTAAGGCCTTAATGCATTATAGGTATAATGGTAACATCACATAAATGAGAACCTATAATTTATAATGATATGGCTAGTATACTCCTTTGGAAAATTATAACCCTAGAAGTATATGGAGAAGATGTCTAGGACAACTCTAGGGAAATTAATCAGTCACTTGAAACCAATGGACAAGAAATATAATCCACATATGTTATAAACCCTATCAATATAGTGATACATATTGAGTCATATATCCATATAATAATATTGAAAATCCTAAAACGCAATTAGATGATAACAATTTGGATACAAGCTAGGTATAGCTATAATATGGTGTACACACATTCATTTTGGTTTTACTGACATACCTAATATACTCTTAGGGTAAAAACTTGACTTCGTGGACCAAGTATATCAATTGAGTTAGCCATTAGTCATGAGAATTAGGTATGTACATCCTCTATTTTATTTGGGTATTAAATGACTGAAATCCATATATCTTTTAATGAGGCATCTCTTGAACTGTTATTTCTCTTGGAAATCTATTATTCAGGGACATTTATAATTCCTGATATGAATCTCTTTTGTTCATGTGATTATTAAATTGACATGTTTATATGGGTCCTTGGACCCCTCCTGCTATGTTGTCTTCTATTTTGATATTGACTAAAATGATAGTTTTTCCACTCTATTATAGCATGCTACGTGTTTGAGTAGAATATCTAGAATACTGGTACTTATGTACAACCATACTTATATAGGGTGTGCATATTCCGCCCGGGGTGTGCGTTTCCTCCCTTGTTTATTTTTAGGCCATGATCCTATGGTGTTATGGCCCTGTTTTAGGTATATTTAGTCTACATTGTTATGCATGCAAATATTCTTGTTTTAAAAAGAATATGTGGATGAATGTTATGGCAAGACACTCTTTTATTATCATGCTTGTAATCTGAATTTAATATGCCTCATTTCTTTTGCTTCATTTTTTTATTACTTTTCTCTTGAACATACCTAATTGCAAAAAGCCCCATCTTATTGTGGGAACATCTCTTTTTGTACTTTTAACCTTATATAATGCCCAGAATGTTTTATATATGTACATACTCAGCCTTTGTTGACCTCTTTATTGTTTCCTATGTTCTGGGTGATGTTCCCTTCCACCCAGGTTTAGGTGCATTACAGATCAAGGTTGCTCAAAGATCATATAAATAGAATTGTACCTAAGGATAACTGGGAATGACTAGGTTACCCTCTACCGGGCTTAATTGTAGTTAGTTCAAGTTTTTGTAATATCACCTTTTATGGTGATGAACTATTCTATAATGATACCCATTGTAACTTTGTAATAGTTTTGTTCCGCTGCTTTATTATTACATGGCTCTTGTATTATATCATTTGAGTGGATCCCCTTTCGGGTTCCACTCTTTACAAAATGGTATCAGAGCCTAAGCAGTCGGTAACTTAACTATTTCAAGTTATCCTAGGTTGACGCTTAATTAAATATGTGACTCTTAGAGGTTGTTGATACGCCTTTTTGCTAGTAATGGAATGCCAAATAGAGTTTAATCCATGATTAAATTGGTCACTTACACTTCCCAAACCACTGATTGGTTGAGACTTTGATTTTTAGAACCGTAGTTCACCCAACACCCCATATGGATAAATAAATTCCCCTAAATAGGGGTCGACTCTTATGGTTATTAAACTTAATTTTCCCACCGTATGGAAATGTAGTTTAGTGTAGATGTAGGTGGACTCGAACACTAGTATATAAGCTTAACCCTAATTCCCTTATGGG